>OY293420.1:21094770-21710622 GCA_958502065.1 Chrysolina americana | reverse complement strand
AAGTCACATTACTAACGGAGTTTGTAATGTGAACACACTTCTGCACCACAGAAGAGGACCACTGGGAAGGAAAATACAAGGATTTAACAACAGGTTGAGAAAAACTATTTTAAACTTAGAAATTCAAGCTACCTTTAGTGACTTAAACCGTCTCAAAATTGAGTTGGTTACTATCAAGACCAAGCTTCGGGGCCAAATTCCTCCTGACGTTCTGGCTGAATTCAACAGAAGGCAAAAAATCTCTTATAACGTAATTTTCCATAATATCCTCAACAAACATAAACATAAATTAAATAACTTAAAAATTGAAGCTTTCACTTCTATTAAATTTCAAGAAAAATGGATTAAAAATCTCACTGAGGTTGAAATTCCATTAGAAGTTTAACGTCTTTTGGCTCTAGGACCCAAGTTTAGTATTTGCCCTACCAGCCAAGAACTTAACATTCCTTCTTTATTGGCAGACATAGAATCCATAATCTCTCTTTTTCCAAAACAAGCACAAGACCTTCAAAGATCTCAGTGCACTAATATAATTACTAATTTTCTGCACAAAAATTCTTCAAAATCTTCTTTTCTTCAAAAAATTTTCATTCAAAGTAAAAAATTTCTTAAGGACAATCCTGATCTTTACATTGTTAGGAGTGACAAAGGAAATGTAACTGTAATAATGTACAGGCAGGATTACTTAGAAAAAAGTCAACATTTGCTTGATGATCAAAAGTATTATCTTAAAATTTCAAAAAATCCCACTTCTACGATTCAGCAGAACGCCAACAAACTGGTTTCGAGACTTGAGATTGATGGTTTAGTCGATTCACAAACTTCAAAAAGTCTTAAAATTTAAAACTCTACAGCTCCACGTTTTTACGCTCTTCCTAAAATTCATAAACCAACATTAGCGATGAGACCTATTGTTTCGTCAGTTAATGCCCCCAATGGAAATTTAGCTACTTTTCTGACCAATATATTAACTAAGGCTTATAATACAGAAAATGATTTTTATATTAAAGACTCCTTTACATTTAGCAATTTCATAAACAATTTTCAACTTCCAGAGAATTATATAGTGGTGAGTTTTGATGTTGTCTCGCTGTTTACTAATTTACCTTTTGAAGTAGTCAGATCAATTCTATCCAGAAAATGGGATGGGATAAAAAATGTGTGTACTCTAACTTGGAGTGCGTTCATTGATATCCTTGAATTCATTTTCGATTCAAATTTTCTCCTTTTTAACAATTCGTATTATAAACAAATCTTTGGAACCCCCATGGGTTCAAAGATCTCTCCTATTCTTGTAAATTCTGTATTAGATGAACTTGTGCAGGACGTTCTATCTCTGATTCCCTATGACGTTCCGTTTGTGAAGAGGTATGTTGATGATCTGATACTCTCTGTTCCATCAGAAAGAGTGGAAGAAACGCTCTATTATTTCAATAGTTATGACATTAATCTACAATTCACTTCAGAGGTAGAGGAGAATCATAGTATCCCGTTCCTCGATATGAGAGTTTGTAGAGACAATCATAACGTTCTACGTACAAAATGGTACAGGAAGCCGATTTGTTCAAATCGTTTCCTGAATTTCCACTCTTATCATCATAAGAGCATAAAGCAAAATCTGATTGTCGCACTGAAAAACAGAGTGACAGGTCTGTCACATCCTGTTCATCGACAGGAGTGTTTGAAGGAGTTGGGAAGGATCCTCTTGGACAATTCTTATCCTAAATACATGATTAATAAATTTCTTTTTAATACTTCTACCATAAATAATAATAACTTTAATAATATCATTGAAAATAACGTTAACACTTTGAATAATCACACACAATCACAGCAAAGAATCTTATGTAAATATAGGAGCCTTCCTTATATACAGGAATTAACACCCAAACTCACCAATATTTTTAAATCTCCAGAAATTCGCATAGCGAAGAAAAATCTCAAAACTGTAAATCTTTTATACTCAAAAACCAAAACTCCTCTTTCTAAATTTGAACAAACTAATGTAATTTATCAATTATCTTGTGTCAATTGTGACAAAATATATATTGGACAGACAGGTAGAAATCTCTCCGGACGTATTGCTTCACATAAGAGTGACTGCAAATTAAAAAAACCCAGCTGTGCACTTGCAGAACACAGCATTTCAACTTTTCACAATATTAATTTCAATGAACCCACATTTTTAGCAATTGAAGAAAATTATTCCAAGAGAAATTTTCTAGAGATGGTTTACGTTAGTGAAGAACCTAATAGTATGAATAAGCGGTCTGATATAGCCAATCTTAGTATAATTTATAATTATATTCTTTCTCTCCACAAAAATAATGTTGCAAATTCAAATAACTTTAATAATAGTTCTCACAATCCCCCATAGAGGGCATAACTCAGCACAGAGCTGAAGCGTGTTTCATGGAACATACAAGGTTGACTGTTGACATTTGACGTGTTTGACGTTGAAATTTGTCAATACTGTCTTCTTCTTTTTCTTGACATATTTTTACCGCCCTTGTGCGTCCCTTGAACCACGTGCGGTCTCAAAGGCGAGTTTTAAAATGATTAACATTTTTCCAAATTTTAATTAAAAGTTTTCCTTCATAACTCATAAAATCATAATGTTTTTTAATCGTGTTCATGTACATGACATAGTTTTATTATTGTTGTTTCATCTCGTTTTGTGTTGTGACATAACCTTACATACATAAGGAATGACCAAGAAGTTTCTCTGCTGTTTTCACAAAATTAATCTCACGTTAGTAAGTTGTTTTACATCATATTAAGAGTGTTCTGTTTGTTCACACGATTAATATTTTCAGATGTCTTGAAAATGAAAATAAATATTTTCGAAAGCTCGACAATTTAACAAAGAGTTGTTCTTTACCAGGCCACTTTTTCTGACTGCAACCCCAAGGGATATTTTCACTGAGAATATTCTTAGATAAATTGTTTTTATATATATATATATATATATATATATATATATATATATATATATATATATATATATATATATATATATATATATATATATATATATATATAAAGAAGGAACATTTTATTGGACTAAGCCCTCTAGTAAAAATGCAACCGTAGACACGTGTTTCGATCTTAGGGATCTCATCAGTACGGTGAAAGCAAGTGTAAGGATGTGCAACACTTGATTGCAGGTGAAACAACAAATGAACGGAGTCAACAAACAGGAAGCCAACCGCACATTTGTGGCTTCAGTCGTAACACCTCGTGTTTTCAAGGCAAGAAACGACGTCGCCACGGAGGCAGCTATAGCTACCTGCGTGACATCCGAGTCCAGGAATATATATATATATATATATAAATATATATTCAGTTCTCTCGAAGGAGTAGGCAGATTGAGACCTTAGAGAGAACCAGTGACGAGACATGGGGAGTAGGCAGATTGAGACCCCGACGTCAAGTCACAAAAATCTAACGTAATTATACCTGAGGAGTAGGCAGATTGAGACCTCAGCGTAGAATTACGATTCAACCATGTATTAATTTTCATATATATATATACTGTAGTGAAGAGAGTAGATGTCACAAGTAACTCTTCATATATATATATATATATATATATATATATATATATATATATATATATATATATATATATATATATATATATATATATATATATATATATATATATATATATATATATATATATATATATATATATATATATATCTATATATATTATATATACAGTGTGTCCCGCTTTTCATGAATACACCCTAATATCTCAGTTATTAATAGTGCGATTTTCTTGAAATTTTGGTGGTGATTATATGTTGGGTAAATGAAGTATTTTGGCTTAGTGAACATTTTCATCGACCATAGGCGTGCGGTGTGGGGGGTAAAAAAAGCTGTTTTTTGGGAAAAGGATATTAGGGCTAATTTTAGATAACTTTTTTTATAAGAATTAGAATCAGCATTCCCAAAAACCCCCCAATCCATATTTTCAAAATCTCAAGAGCTGATTTGAGGAGAAAAAAATAAATAAATTCACTTCTTTCGTCAATGCACCCGAATATCTGTTATTAGCGATTTTCTTGAGATTTTGGTGGTGATTTTATGTTAGAAAAATGAAGCATTTGGCATAGTGATCATATTCATTCACCATTGGTGTGCGAAGTTGGGGAGAGAAAAAAGGCATTTTTTGAGAAATGAATATTAATGCTTTTTAAGACAACTTTTCTTATTAGATTCGGAATCAGCATCCCCAAAAACCCTTTGATTCATATTTTCAACATCTCAAGAGCTGATTTGAACAAAAAAATAGTTTAAGTCTTTTTTTTAATAAGTTCTTTATTTGTAACAGTGGTAACAAAATTACGAATTACTTTATTTTAGATACTTGTGTTTTCAACATAACTACCTTCTGAAACAATACACTCTTCAACAATTCTTCTCAAACGTACATTCACTTTTCTTAAAGTTTGGGGAGTTATTTCCTGACACGCTTGCCTAATTGCAAAGCAAAGTTCCTCTCTATTACGCGGCCGAGTAGCATACACTTTATTCTTCAAATGCTCTCACAGAAAAAAGTCACAAGGGTTAATATCTGGCGATCTAGGGGGCCATGGTTCCAAAGGAGAATTTCTACCTATCCACTTCATAGGGAAAATTGCATTTAAAAAGTTCCGAACTATCTCAGAATTGTGTGCGGAGGCCTCATTAATTGAAAGATTAAGTTTTGTTCTTTGCTAATGGCAATTCCATGAGAAAATCATAGAGACCATTTTGTAAAAAATTTAGAAAATTTTGTCCGGTCAGGTTATCCAGGAAATAAGGGCCAACAAACCGTTCGTTGAATATGCCACACCACACGTTAACTTTTTCACTGTATTGGATTTTACAATGAATTTCCCAATTCGGATTTTCAGCTGCCCAAAACCTACAATTTTGACTAGACACCACACCGTTTGTTGTAAACGTTGCCTCGTCAGTAAACATCATGTTCTTCAGAAAAAGTCTGTCGTTAAGATAGTTACCCTGCAACCATAAGCAAAATTCAAACCGTCGTTCAAAATCACCATTTAACAGAGTATGTAGAAATTTTGGTTTAAATGCCCTAATCCTGTTGCGTTTCAAACATCTCTATACTTTGTTTTTCGTTAAATTCATTGTCCTCGCAACTGCCCTCACAGTACCATTTGGGTTGTTTCGAAATTCTGCTAAGATACGTTCGTCGTCTGGATAGTGTCTTTGATTTAAATTGTACCTCCCTGGTCTTATTTTGAAAACCGCTCCAGTCCTTGCGAACAATCTGTTGATTTTGGCAACGGTATCGTGAGAAATTGGTTCTCGATCATGATGCCTTCCATTGAATATTCCAGCAACTTGACGCGTAGATCTTTCATTATTACCAAATAAGCGGATAATCTCTACTTTTTCTCTAATTGTAAGAACTACTCTTCGGTTGTGTGCCATCTTATTAACAGTTAAGTAACACTGCTTGACTTATTGACATTTCGTACTGATTACCGATGTCAAACAAAAACTTTTGTTTCAAAGCACTCTTTCTTTAATTTGCATGAAAACTCAAATCGGCTAGCCAACGGTAACAAAGTGTGCGTATCTTCGGAAATACCTAAATTGTAGTATAAGGGCAGTTGCAAACGATACAGAATATAAGGAAACGAAGGTGTTTGAAATTTAATATAGGATTAGGGCATTTGAAATAAAAAGTTAGAAATAAACAATCTATTGAAAAAAAGTGAATTTAATTTTGTTTTCTAATAAAATCAGCTCTCGAGATTTCGAAAATATGAATTGATGGGTTTTTGCGGTCGCTGATTCCAAATTTGATTAAAAAAAATTGTCTAAAATGAGCACCTTATATCCTTGGAGAAGAAGTGGAGATTATCCGATTATTTGGTAATAATGAAAGTTCTACACGTCAGGTTGCTGGAATATTCAATGGAAGGCATCATGATCGAGAACCAATTTCTCACGCCAAAATCAACAGATTGTTCGCAAAGACTAGAGCGGTTTTCAAAACAAGACCAGGGAGGTACAATTGAGAACGACTATTATTTTAAAAAATATCTCATACAATAACTTTTCTCTCTGCATCAGATCACATGAAAATTAGTCAAAATTATGGGTGATCGTAGTTATGGTTTCAATTTTGAGTTGTGGAATTCAGTCAGGAATCATTTTGAATATGAAACAATTGCGAAATTGAAAGAGGTGTATTCAGGAACAAATCGTCAATAACAATATAATATAACTTGATGAATCATTTCATAAGAATAGTACCTAGATATGTAATAAAAAATGTTCAAAGTGACGCCCATTAGATATTATGCAGGCTTCGAAACGTCGAATCACTTCTCTCGAACAAGTCGCTTTTATATCAGGCGTAATATCACTGCACGCTAGTCGAATTTTCATTTTCAGATCATCCACATTCAAAGGGGGAGTGGTGAAAATAATATCTTTTGAATAACCCCATAGGAATAGCGGTGATAAATCTGGAGAACGAGCCGGCCACCGAATTGGACCCTTATTACCAATCCATCTATTTGGGTGCGTTCTATCCATATATTCAGTAACAACCTGTGAATTGTGAGGAGGAGCACCATCTTGTTGCCACCAAATTCCTTGTCGTTCTGCTATGGGAATATCTTCCATCAACTGGATCAAATCATACCAAATGGCACGCTCGAATGACAATAATGTGACAATAACCAAAGTTGTTGTTTTTATTTTCACATCATCGTTGTCAATGATTTGATAAAGCTGTGAATGTAACTTGATTATTGTGCAATTTGAATAAATCTCGGAAGTTGCACGTCCTCGATTATCATAAATCGCATAATAATCTCGTTACATTAATAGCTATTATTCAGTAGGATTCTAGTTCAATTTAATAAAAGATATAGACAGGATTCGTGTACGCGTTAAAGATTTTTTGATACCGTATATTAAAACTTATTTTAAGTGCAATAACTCAACAACGCCGTAACCGAATTTCAAAAACTAAACATGAAATGATATCAGAATTAAGCGTAAAATCTGAATATGTAATGATATACAGTGCGTCTTATTTTAAAAAATGGCATTTTGGTCTGTAGCACCTACACCAAACACCCTGTATATTTGAAAATTATATCAAAATATAGCTCTCATGAACTCATAAAACTTTTGTATAAAACATTTTTGTATATCTCCTCCGACAAATCAGATATTGCCTTTCACATAAAATGTGGGACACCTGGTATATATAATATATATATATATATATATATATATATATATATATATATATATATATATATATATATATATATATATATATATATATATATATATATATATATATATATATATATATATATATATATATATATATATATATATATATATATATATATATATATATATGTGTGTGTGTTCAGATAGGATTCCGCGGTCATATATTTGAAAACTAAAAGTTCGGGTTGAACCGCGTCTGAATTTGTTGAAATTCGACGTTTCGGCTCCGATTTTGGAGCCATTTTCAAGAACTGAAATAGAAAGAAAATTAATGAGAGGTTAAAACGTAATTCTACGCTGAGGTCTCAATCTGCCTACTCCTCAGGTATAATTACGTTAGGTTTTTGTGACTTGACGTCGGGGTCTCAATCTGCCTACTCCCCATGTCTCGTCACTGGTTCTCTCTAAGGTCTCAATCTGCCTACTCCTTCGAGAGAACTGAGGAATTGTGGGTTGAGGAACTGTATTTATAGTGGACGTGGCTGTAATGGCCGTGTGCAATGTATTGGCGCGAGGTGAACTATGGGCGGGAAATGAATTGGCGCTAGATGAGCTGTGTGCGGGAACTGGGTTGGTGGGAAATGAGTTTATGCGTGCAATGAGAGGCTTCCAGGTATTGGGAAGTCTACGTCCTTCGTCGCGAGTGTTGAGGCAATTGGGGCGCTTCTCTATCTCAAGGGCTTCTCGGATGATCCTGTTTTGCAGAGTTTTCTCGGTGGAAAAACACAAAAACAATTTCCACTAGCCTCTCATTGCACGCATAAACTCATTTCCCACCAACCCAGTTCCCGCACACAGCTCACTTAGCGCCAACCAAGTTCCCGCACACAGCTCATCTAGCGCCAATTCAGTTCCCGCCCATAGTTCACCTCGCGCCAATACATTGCACACGGCCATTACAGCCACGTCCACTATAAATACAGTTCCTCAACCCACAATTCCTCAGTTCTCTCGAAGGAGTAGGCAGATTGAGACCTTAGAGAGAACCAGTGACGAGACATGGGGAGTAGGCAGATTGAGACCCCGACGTCAAGTCACAAAAACCTAACGTAATTATCGGAGCCGAAACGTCGAATTTCAACAAATTCTAGACGCGGTTCAACCCGAACTTTTAGTTTTCATATATATATATATATATATATATATATATATATATATATATATATATATATATATATATATATATATATAGAACAAAAGGGGGCACATTGTACAAGCTGAATTTCAATATAAAACAGGTAAAATTGGAAAGATGTCATAAAAGTTTTGTTAAAATACGTTACATTTTGATCACATGATCACATAAGGCCAAATCAATGCTATTGGTTGGGAGAAGACAGACAGTTGACATGGCATATGACTTAGCATATGTCTGTCTTCTCCCAACCAATAGCATTGATTTGGCCTTATGTGATCAAAATGTAAAGTATTTTAACAAAACTTTTATGACATCTTTCCAATTTTACCTGTTTTATATTGAAATTCATCTTGTACAATGTGCCCCCTTTTGTTGAATAACATCGCGTCAAACACCCTCAACTAAGATGTAAGTTAACCATCCATGTATATTTTTTTATATATTACCTACTCATGCAATTTGTAGTATCCCTGATGATGGAAACGATTAATTAAATTTCCGAAAGCTTGGACAAACTTAAAAGAGTACTCTTTGATTTTGCTGCATAGCCCCACTATTTACTAGTTCCATTCCTAACTAGTCAGCAACGACTACCCTTCCTTTATATATATATATATATATAAAATTATTTTTTCAACGTTTCCCATGCCAAGTGAGTATCTATTTTGAATTCAAGTATCTACCTAAAATATTATTTCGCATAACTTTTGAAATTGAAATTGGGACTTTTCCTATTTCAGTTTAACCTGTATTCAAACAACTGAAGATGAGCATAACTATGCTCGAAAACATGTTTTTGATGTAATTGATGTTACAATATTATGCAAAAGTATCTTTGACAAAATCCCCCGTTACCAATTGGGGTTAAATAAATTTTGTGGAGATGACTTCGAGTTTTACTTGGTTCCCTTATACTGCAACTCTACTTTGAATATGGACTACTTCATTTATACCAACAATGTATCATTACTAATAATTTTTTATTGTACTTCTTCAACAATACCTTACTCCTTTACTCAAGTAGTTACCTATATGTTTCATTTATTCTCATTACTTTTAGGGAAATAAAAATGTTCCAAGTTTCTTTCCTAAATCTTTTTATGATATATGTTGTTTCTATCTTTTATTTTCGAAGAAATATAACTAAAAATACTGTTCTTGCACGTCCAGAAATAGATATTTCACACTGCATGTGTCGTAAAACACACTTCTACATGCTTTTAGTTCGGTAAATACCTGTTTACGATATTGAGTACCGTAAAGAAAAATGTTACTGGACTAGTCCTGTCAGAAATAGCCCTCTGAAATTTTTCTAGTGGACTAGACAGGTTAGTGCAATTATTTATATCTTCAGAAAGTATTAATTTAGTTTTAATACAATAAATACAAATATAAAATATCTTTTCATCTTTGTTGTAACACTTCAACAAAATTTTTCCCACTTTGAGTCTTGCGAAATACCCGGATTTTTATCTGTGTTGGTTTCTCGATGTATTAATTACTCTGCAACAGAAGAACTTTTCCAACCCATATGTCTTTAAAGTTTTAAGCAGCGAAATATCGGATCCAGCTTTACTGGCGAATGTAAAGTGGCAGACATTCTTCGAAAACAATGTCTCGTGTCTTTATTGACATCAGATAACCTCAGAAATGTTGCAATTTTTTTTGGAAATATCTCTAATTGAATGGATTAGCACTTTTTGTGCAATCAACTTGCTTAGATGATATCGCATTGAAAGAAACCGATGTTGAATATCCTGGGGCAGAGAGAACTGTTCTCTCGAAGGAGTAGGCAGATTGAGACCATAGAGAGAACCAGTGACGAGACATGGGGAGTAGGCAGATTGAGACCCCGACGTCAAGTCACAAAAACCTAACGTAATTATACCGGAGGAGTAGGCAGATTGAGACCTCATATACCTATATACAGTGAGGACCAAAAGACCGTCGCCCCCCCCTGTAACTTCTTTATTCTACATATTACCAAAAATTGTTAAATACATAAGTTGTAGGGTTTCATTCGATCTCTTTAATGGTTTAAGTTTCATTCATACAGAGTGTCTCAAAAAAGCACGGTGACTTAGAAATTAATTTTTATAAACGGGATACCCTGTATTTCATTGCATTATTACATTCTACGTTGAATTCTGAACAAGTTTGATAAATGGCTTTCTATCAAAAAAGTTAATAGTTTTGGACTTATGAATACTTGTAAATAATTATTTCGACTACTTTTCCACCAGTTCACGAATAAATTAATGAGGTAGGCTATGCACGCTAGGCGCGTTTATTTTATTCATGACAACGAAAAAAAACTCTTATCTGTCTTTTCCAAATGTCATTGACATTTTGTAGGTTTTCAAAACTTTGTTTCAAACGGTTTTCAATTTCTCTTGTTGATTAATATGGCTCGTTCAGTAGCGGACACAGTTGAAGCCGTTATCATATTTGGTGAAGCTAACCGAAATTACCACGCTACTATTCGCATTTTCAATGAACGGTTTCCAGAACGTTCGATGTGTCGAAAATATCTGCAGAAATTGGTGGCAAAATTTAACCAAACTGGCACCGTGAAAGATGCTCCGAGATCTGGGTGGCCGATAATAATTACGGAAGATGTTGAACTTCAAGTACTAGCCGAAATGGTAAATAACCCACAACAATCAACTAAGCAAGTAGCTGAGCCATGTGATGTTTCTAAAACATCAGTAAAGAGGGTTTTAAAACAAAATAAATTCCATCCTTACAAAATAAAAATTTTGCACCAATTGGTTGAAGATGATCCAGACTGGCGACTTGAATTTTGCGAGACCATGGCAGAAAGAATTGTTGCAAATCGACTTTATTTGCAACACATCTGATTTAGTGATGAAAGCACTTATTACCTAAATGGAAATGTGAATACCCAGAATTGTAGATATTGGAGTGATGAGATTCCCCATGAATTCCGCGAGGGGCATACTCAATTTCCCCAGAAAATTAATGTTTGGGCTGGTATTTTAGGTAACCACATTGTAGGTCCCATATTCTTGGAAGAAAATTTAAATGGTCCCAGATACCTCCAAATGCTGCAAGACACAATAAGTCCCAGTATCGATGAGATCGTTGCGCAAAACCCACATGAATTTTACTTGGATGTAACATTTCAGCAAGATGGAGCGCCACCACACTATTTTCGGGAGGTGAGAAATTACTTACATTAAAGGTATCCAGGTAGGTGGATTGGACGTCGATTGGTACAACAGAGTGGCCAGCTCGCTCACCGAACCTCTCACCGCTTGATTTCTTTCTCTGGGGCTATGTGAAATCCGTAGTTTTTAAGACAGTTTGTGGGTCGTTAGATGAACTGCGCCGTCGAATTATTTAAGTGTGTTCAGAAATAACACCTCAAACCTTGATTAATGTTAGGGAAGAGTTTACAACCCGAATATTTAGGTGTCAAGAAATGCATGGTGGACATGTCGAACATCTTTTGAAATAGATAAAAACTCACCGTTTTTAGTTATAAATTAAAATATCTCTTCAGTTTTTAATGATTCTTGATCTGTATTTATGGACTACCTTATTTGTTAATAAAATGTTTCAACTTAATTTGTACTAGTTTTTCGTGAGATTCAACAACTCTAACAATTGTAAAATGGTACGACGAGGTAAGTTACACATGGTGCCATCAGCAGTTTGCAACATTGGATAGCTTTCAAAAAGTTATGATAGGAAAGTGGAATACATTGTGATCCATTTGTTACGATTTTCTCATTGAACTGGCGCAAAAGTAGTCGAAATAATTATTTACAAGTGTTCATAAGTCCAAAACTATTAACTTTTTTGATAGAAAACCATTCATCAAAATTGTTCAGAATTCAACGTAGAATGTAATAATGCAATGAAATACAGGGTGTCCCATTTAAAAAAATTAAGTTCTAAGTCACCGTGCTTTTTTGAGACACTCTGTATGAATGAAACTTAAACCATTAAAGAGATCGAATGAAACCCTACAACTTATGTATTTAACAATTTTTGGTAATATGTAGAATAAAGAAGTTACAGGGGGGGGCGACGGTCTTTTGGTCCTCACTGTATATAGGTATATGAGGTCTCAATCTGCCTACTCCTCCGGTATAATTACGTTAGGTTTTTGTGACTTGACGTCGGGGTCTCAATCTGCCTACTCCCCATGTCTCGTCACTGGTTCTCTCTATGGTCTCAATCTGCCTACTCCTTCGAGAGAACAGTTCTCTCTGCCCCAGGATATTCAACATCGGTTTCTTTCAATGCGATATCATCAAAGCAAGTTGATTGCACAAAAAGTGCTAATCCATTCAATTAGAGATATTTCCAAAAAAAATTGCAACATTTCTGAGGTTATCTGATGTCAATAAAGACACGAGACATTGTTTTCGAAGAATGTCTGCCACTTTACATTCGCCAGTAAAGCTGGATCCGATATTTCGCTGCTTAAAACTTTAAAGACATATGGGTTGGAAAAGTTCTTCTGTTGCAGAGTAATTAATACATCGAGAAACCAACACAGATAAAAATCCGGGTATTTCGCAAGACTCAAAGTGGGAAAAATTTTGTTGAAGTGTTACAACAAAGATGAAAAGATATTTTATATTTGTATTTATTGTATTAAAACTAAATTGTTACTTTCTGAAGATATAAATAATTGCACTAACCTGTCTAGTCCACTAGAAAAATTTCAGAGGGCTATTTCTGACAGGACTAGTCCATTAACATTTTTCTTTACGGTACTCAATATCGTAAACAGGTATTTACCGAACTAAAAGCATGTAGAAGTGTGTTTTACGACACATGCAGTGTGAAATATCTATTTCTGGACGTGCAAGAACAGTATTTTTAGTTATATTTCTTCGAAAATAAAAGATAGAAACAACATATATCATAAAAAGATTTAGGAAAGAAACTTGGAACATTTTTATTTCCCTAAAAGTGGTGAGAATAAATGAAACATATAGGTAACTACTTGAGTAAAGGAGTAAGGTATTGTTGAAGAAGTACAATAAAATATTATTAGTAATGATACATTGTTGGTATAAATGAAGTAGTCCATATTCAAAGTAGAGTTGCAGTATAAGGGAACCAAGTAAAACTCGAAGTCAGTTGTTTGAATACAGGTTAAACTGAAATAGGAAAAGTCCCAATTTCAATTTCAAAAGTTATGCGAAATAATATTTTAGGTAGATACTTGAATTCAAAATAGATACTCACTTGGCATGGGAAACGTTGAAAAAATAATTTTTTATATATATATATATATATATATATATATATATATATATATATATATATATATATATATATATATATATATATATATATATATATATATATATATATATATATATATATATATATATATATAAAGGGTAGGGTAGGGTAGGGAAGGGTAGTCGTTGCTGACTAGTTAGGAATGGAACTAGTAAATAGTGGGGCTATGCAGCAAAATCAAAGAGTACTCTTTTAAGTTTGTCCAAGCTTTCGGAAATTTAATTAATCGTTTCCATCATCAGGGATACTACAAATTGCATGAGTAGGTAATATATAAAAAAATATACATGGATGGTTAACTTACATCTTAGTTGAGGGTGTTTGACGCGATGTTATTCAACAAAAGGGGGCACATTGTACAAGATGAATTTCAATATAAAACAGGTAAAATTGGAAAGATGTCATAAAAGTATCATATCAGCTGATAATGATTTGATAGAATAGTCTTGAAGTCAATGTAACTGACCACTTTCCAATAATTCTACAGATAGAATATCCTCTGGTTAAAAAAGGAGCTGCGTAAGTGGCCGAAAATTCAAAACAATACTGAACGAAGTACCTGAGTCATTAAGAAATGAAACATGGGAAAATACTTTTATGGAAAATTATCTGGATGAGGCCACTGATGATTTTGTCAGTATTTTGAAAAGTACCATAGAAAAATCTACATATAACAAAAAAATTTTCAAAAAAGAAATTGGTAGGAAAGAGTGGATAACTGGGGGACTAGTCAAATCAGATAATATCAAAACAGAAATGTACAAAAAATTACAAAATGATCCTGTAATGAAACATTGAAACGAGAATTCAAAAAATTCAAGAATAAGCTAAAGGAGCTCATTTTGAAAACGAAAGCTGATTACTATAAGCAACAGCTCCACAACAATGAAAATTGTCCCAATAATTTATGGAAATGCATTAAACGTATACAGAATAAAAAAACATCCGAGGAAGGAAACATCAAACAGATTAAATCATCGGAGGGAATAATTATCAAGCAACATCTGGATATTGCTGAGTCGTTCGTTGAACATTATAGTACATTATAGATCCAAACTATCGGTGCCTTGAAAGTTAGTTCAATAATTCAATGTATCTATCAGGAACTAACGAGAACGAGGTCGAAGAAATCATTGAAATATTAAAGTTGGAAAAGACTCCTGGCCCTTACTACTTGAGACCTGAAACATTGAAATATATCTGTCAATTCATCAAACACCCGCTTTCTTATTTGATAAATAAAGCCATCAGGTCGGGAAAATTTCCTACAGCATTCAAAGTAGCCATCATAAAACCTTTTCACAAGGGTGGGAGTAAAGAGACCATTCTAAACTACAGACCCATTTGTTTAATTAGCTGTTTAGCAAAAATATTTGAAAAAATACTAAACAAAAGAATAACCAACTATCTGGACAAATGTAAACTGATTTCGGAAAAACAGTATGGCTAAGTCGACAGAAAATGCAATGACACATCTAACTTCGAGAATGTATAAACTAATCGATAAAAGTAAGCCTTCTCTGCGCATTTTTGTCGACTTAGCCAAAGCCGTTGACACCGTTTGTCACAAAAAATTACTTAATACCTTGGAAAGAATTGGATTCAGAGGAATAGCCTACGATCTAATAGCAAACTACTTGGAAAACAGACGATACAGTGTTAGAATAGGAGAAGAAATGAGCTCCACAAGAACTATGGCCTTCGTAGTTCCTCAAGGGACTGTTCTTGGACATTGTCAGTTTTGCCGATGATACGGCGGTTGTCTATCAAGCGGACACGTGGTCAGATCTGAAAAGGATAACAGAAAACGATTTTCCGAAAATGGTTAGATGGCCCAACAACAGAACATTGACTAAGAACTTCGAAAAAACATTTTTTATGCCTTTTGCATGTAATTCTAACATGCTACCTGGCTAAGAAACAATTGAAATCGTGTCACTCAATTCTACTATACGAATAAAATCCAAATCTAAAATTAAATATCTTGGAAGAATCATTGACTCCAATTTGAAATGAAATTATCGTGTTGATAATATTGTTAGCAAACTTAGATCACTTGTGGGTAGTTTCAAGTTTTTCAAGACCATATTCGACGTAAAGCACTTGGAAATTTTGTACAATGCATTAGTTCAGCCAAACATCTCTTACGGAATTCTGGCATGGGGAGGCGTGACAAATACCCATATAAAAAAACTTGAAACTACCCAGAAGTGCATCTTGAAAATCATATATGATAAAACTTTTGATTACCATACCGAAGCATTATACGAAGAGAGCAATGTTTTTAATGCAAGACAGCTATATTTCCAGAGCATCATAATAAAGCACTACAAAGAGAAACATAGGTTTCAAAAAATAGATCATAAATATGCTACAAGATATAAAGAAAAAACCACAATGATACCAAAAGTAACAAAAACATTAGCTTAATGATGCTATACTTACCTCAGCCCGATATTGTATGCCAGTAGAGATAAATCGAATACAATCAATTACTCTATTAAAAAAGAAACTCAAACTATGGATTCGAAGTATTTCCAGAAGAAAAATACATCAACTGAAAGATAGAAAAAATACTTACTATCATATTGAAAACTAAACAAAAAAAACAAACAATAATGTTTATGAATTGTTTGATCTATCTACATATTGTCATTCACATAATTTCGAATTTAATCACTTTTTTGCATGATTTATTTCATTACTGTCAAGTTATATTATATTACTATTAAGTTATAATTGTTATTATTGTAGTTATTATTATTATTTGCATATTGCCATTCACATAATATCATCACATTTTTGCTTTACTATTTTATTGTTATAATTGTTAATATTGTCATTTTTATCATTATTTTTATTGTCATGATCATTGTTATTATTGTAATTATTATTATCACTGTTATTTACCACTTAGTACTCATACAGAACTCATACCACCCACGCACAGGGATTCATCCCTTTGTGGGTTACTGCTTATTTAACATGTATGTTTCTCGATGTCCAATGTCCTATATATTTTGGTGAATAAATTATTATTATAGGTTAAGGACTGGAGCCATTAAGTAAATACAGAGGTGTCTCTGTAGGAATGCATACAAATGATTTTTGAATGATTTTTTTATGTTGAATACTTCCATGTCTAAGTAGGGATGCGTAGAAAGAATTCTTGATGATTTCTTTGTGTTAACTAATTTTATAAGTAGGGATTTGTAGGAATAATTTTCATTAATTTTTTTTTAAATAACTGCCTAAGTAGGGTTGCGTAGGAATTATTTTGAGTGATTTTTTTTACGATGTTTAAAATAAGTTCTTGAGTGAGGACTGTTTTATTTACACATATATTGATACATCGATATATTTGTTTTAAATTTCGTTTGACTTCAAGAAAGAAGAGGAATGATAAGGTCATCCAGACGTCATCTCATGTATAAAGGAATAACCTACAGGTGTTCCGGTTCGTCAATCAGGTGAAGATTCTCCTAACCAGCTATTTCAGTAATCGGGCGGAGATCACCGTGGTCTCAACACGCGAAATAGTGAAAGTATCCCACATAGACATTAATCATCCAGGTACGTGGTGGATACTAAAGTATTCTGAATAGACACATAACCCTGTAACGTGTATAAACTTATCGAAGTCAAGAAACGCAGTTAATAAACTTTTGTGATATACCCCAACCTTTGTAAAGTAAGGGCTTTGTGGTAGTATAAACTATATCTAACGGGTAGCCGCGGAATAGTGGCGTACTATCCACTGTTACTAGCTATCACCAGTTTTCGAGGAAGGCCAAGGCTAATGATGAACGATACCCTGACAGCCTCCCTGAGCGCAGGAGAGAGTTGTGGACATAGATGGACGTATTGAGGAGCGGTGTACCATGAGGATGGACAGCTGTAGCGAGACGTCGTTATTACAGCCGCCATCGGAACACAGCTACCGATTTTCCGGCCAAGACGTAGATGATAGATATGGAGGTTGCTTCACCAACTCAGAGCCACTCACAAAAAACGGACGATGTGATTCTGAGTGACTTTTAGAATACCTGAATATGAACGTGGATTGGATCAGTAACAGATGAGGTGGAATCAACGATACCAATCCAGCCTCAAGACAAACCAGCCAACCACATCAATGGAAGGGTCACCCACACCCAAGGAAACGCCATCAGCCATCCCCTACCCAACGGAATGCCATCAGCCATCTACTACCCAAGGATGCCTCACTGGGCATACCTATTCAAAAATGAACATTCTAGTTAACAGACCACTGCGAATCAAAAAAAAATTTGTTCGCGATTGTATTCTAAATAATTCCCCGCGAGTGATAGTAAAGTCAGAAGAATAAATTCTGAGGCAAATAAAATAACCACATAGACATTCTGTAATAGCGCAGTCAAACTGAGTTAAAGAGTTTGACAATCGTACCGCGAATCCAGTCGATAGAACGAGAGGAGGTTCCAAGAGCCCTGGGACAGAATGTGAATTACGGTTATTCCCGAGAGCATGACAAATAGCTGCGACGAATTGCAAACGTAGTGCGCAACATATAGTGCGCGGGTAACTGGAAATAAAATCTGTAAAGTGCGAATCATACGCGAAATTATGTTAAGAATATTTGAGATTTTAATGGACTCTATGTATTGAGATTTAGAACAAGCATATTTTCCATTATTATTACCATATTTAGTATAATGAACCTCAACATTGAACAGAACCGGTTTTGCCCTAACAGATCGATCGATTTTGAATGAAATGTAGTAATTTTATAGTATACCAGGAGTAGTAATGAAGTCTTATACCGGACCCAATCAATAGTTTTGCCGATACGACAAAATGAGAAACGGCATGGGCGTACCCATACTTTTTCCAAGAGGAAAATTATAGGTGATTGGTGAATATTTTTTAATGGTAAACAATTTTTGTATTGTTTGAGCTTGGTTTAGGAAGGTTGTTCTGGAAAAGTGAGTGTGCCCAAAACTTTTTTAAAGAGGGAATTAAAGTAACAAATGCTAAGGCACTTAGGTAATTCAATGATAAAACATTTTTAAAATACCATCCTGTATAATAACCCACGTCGAAATATATATACTTTGTATAATTATCGAACGAATTCTTGGATGTGGAAATAATCATTCTTTCTCGACTCATTGTGATGTATTCGGCAAAGTGATATTCAATAATTGAATGAATGAAAAACTTGTTGAAATTAATATTTACATTTTTAAACCGTCAAATAAGCATGTCTGTAGTTGATATAGAATTTGATGTGAGGAATATTTTGCTCTGAGACGTTTTGTAAACTCGACAGAAATGGTGTGAATATAACAATACGGGGATAGAAAAATATCTCGAGGACTGGGAGAGTTTTTCGGGTTAGTTAGTTAGTGTTGAACAACGAAGATGAATATTAACGTGTTTTAGGCGACGGCGCGGGCCTCGGGGGCACTTAGACTTGTGATAAATAATAAATAATATACGGGACGTGAAATAAATGATAAAAAGGTGTTTTACCAGACGATTAACTAGGAGCAGCTAGCTATAAATAAGTCAAGGATGAGTAAGAACTATATGAAAAATTGTTGTTACTAACCACTGAGACTCTGATTTCGAAGGCTGGTATTTTAAAGATGATAATAAGAATAATAACTGAAATGTTATGAAGCCAGACTTTACCAGAACATCGCTCAAGATTGAGTATGTAGTAGGATTGTCTCCACTAGGCTCATTTAGCTAGTAGGAGAATATAGGAGATACCTCCCACACAGCTATTCTGTGTTTTTTATAAACTCTCTGTGAGTTTCGTTTTTATTCTTTCTTTATTCTCATATCACATGTTTAAAGATTTTGTTTTGTTTTGTTGTTTTTACTCTTTCCAAATTATTTCATATTCAACTAACTATTATATATTGTCTATTTAATCGATGTATTTGATTTTACATTCCACCGAACCACATTAATTGATATCAAGATTACTTCAAGACTTTTCCTTCGCGCGAGAAGCACGAACTTTCTATCCTTTCGGAAATGTAGCTAGAGATAGAAAAATCAGTGAGCCTAAAGCACTCAGATACCTGGTATCCCCTAGGCAGCGCACATTCGGGGTGGTGACAGCATTTTGCCTGTCGTATTTTGTTTTTTGTTGCTCCTCAAGCAACCTACAAAGAACCGGTTTCGGGGACTTCATCCTTAGAGACAGTAGAGTCAGTAAGTGAATCTGCAGACCATGAAGCCAGAGAGGAAAAAGGTAAAATCAAGTTTAATTTTCAATCCTAAAGGACACTCACTAGGGTATAAGGTGTTTTATAATAAAAGTAGAAAAGTATCTGATAAATAAACCAAGTCCAGTTTATTGAAGTAGTATGATACTCTCTAAAGGTGGTATTATAAAAAAATACTAAACTACATAAACTACTTAGCGTTGTGAAGACATAATGAACATATTGGTTGGTGCATTATAATGGCATAAAATAATAAAATTCCTGACTTCTAAAATTCAATAATTGATGGTTTATGTAAAAAACCTCAGAATTATAGTGAATCTCTATAGAACTTAGCAAGGAATTAGTAGGCATTCATAGGTATTAGTCAGGTATTAGTCGGAATTAGTTGATAATTACAGGTATTACTGGTGAATTCGAGTTTTTACTCTTGTATTAGAAGAATTATTTGGGCAGTGGCATTAGTTCGGTATCACTAGAGAATTACTTGGGTATTATGGGAATTAGTGTACACAATTTCCCCAGCGATTTTCCCCTCGTGTTTTCATTACCACCACAGGTTTTGATATTTTTGAGAAACTTTTTCATCCTCTGGGCTCATCAATTTGAAAGAAACAGATTTTCGAGTGTTGCATGCGTATTCTATCATTTCACGTTATGTCAGAGGTGTTATAAGGTTGATGCTTGATATTTCTATGGTAATTCGTGCACCACTGGATTGGGTCATCATATGTTGATCAAGACATCGTTATTTGTGGTAACTAGTTTCGTTTTCATTCGATGGTCAAATAATATAAAGTATGTAGTATTCTGAAAGTTTCTTGAATCACGGAAATGAAAATCTTCAAATGTTCACGGCACGTTATACCAGAAACAAAAACGCATATGGCAAATAAAATTTTCTTGTGTTTAAGTACATAACGCTCATCTCCTAACCTATTCCAATTTCTTTCGAAAAGGAGATAAATTGAAAAAAAGTTCGAACTATCATCTGTAGGAAAACATATGTTAAATTAACTGATTACCGCAATTTTTTATACTCATGGTTGAAGGTAGGTACATACCGTACTTTTTTAAACAGAATGTTGTTTAGTTGATTGATATTTCTTCGATTTTTACTTCTTTGACTTTTTGGTGGCATATGCATACTTACATATTATATTCATTGGCTGACGTCATAAGGTCACATGAGGCAAGTATTTCTTCAGTTTGTCATATTTATTCAGGCAAATTACTAGTACGACTTATCTGTAGGAAGTTCAATCTGTATTATTTTAAGAACCACTTCCGAATAGACCACCCTGTAGAAAAATTCCCTTGTGTAAAACCAACCACTTTTTATCAACCAACAAAAACTAATCAACTCATCGCTCGTCAGCTCGCCTCCCTCCTACCTCATTATGATTTCTAGTACCGTTTATAGATCTGCAATAGGGTAGTACTAGTTTAGGGGATTGAGTGGGGAGGTCTATTCGGAAGTGGATCTTCTTATAATCCAGACTGAACTTCCTACAATTAAGTCGTTTAATCTTAGATTATATCTCAGAACCACTTCCTTCATAGACCACCCTGTAGAATACGATCTTTCTGTACTAGTTTTGTTTTCAATAGAAGTACAAACCCACTAAAATAGGTGATATACCAATCTCATTCCAAATAGTTTTGATGGTGGCTTTTCCAAACTTTGATCCGTCTTAATTCTTTCATGTTTACGGCCCAATCTTCAAGTATACACAGCAACTCTTCAAAAGTACACCATTCCTTTGAGTCCTATTGTCTCACCTCACTAAACTCTTTGAACATTTTCCTCATGTACTTTTTACTTAATGTAGTATTTTTGATGTTTTTTCCCTTATAGTTAAGTATATCTATTGAGTCATTTTTATTTGATATTTCCATTTCTATTCGAAGTATCTGACATTTTAAAACTTTAATTCTGTAAACGTCATACTATATGTCATTTGTTTTGTCAAAATGTTTTGTCAAGGTTGAGTTTAAAAACAGCGAAAGCGGACACTCCGCCTATGCAATATGACATTTTCTCAGGCTTACGCAATATTTAACTATTTAGTGAGTTTATTCTTACACTTTGTCAATGAGAACTTGTTCTTGGACAATAAAGTATATATCTATCTATCTATCTATTTGTTTCTTGTATCTCATGGTGAATAACGACGCTTTATTATTGTTATTATTATTTGCATGGTGACACGATTGTTTAACAGTGATAACTTCCCAGGACACTTATCCGATGCAATTACCAGTGTAATGTTTGTCTGATTAGCTAATTCTGGTCACATGATCGCAAATACGTAGATATGATAGGTTCAAATTGAATGGAAAAAATGTTCAAAGCAACTTTTAGCCAAATATTGTTAAAAGGGCATAATACAATGTAACATCAATTACATGAAAAACGTGATTCTTCTGTTGTTCCCCCACTCTTAAGGGGGAATTATAGGTAACCAATCAATCATTGGTGCACAAATTAACGGAGAAATCATCAATTTGCTAATTTGCCAATTTGATGAGTTCATCCGTAATTTGTGCACTAATGATTGATTGTTCACCTACAATTCCCAATTATTAGTGGGTTTATGGCCTCCAAATGGCTATGTGAAATTTTTATTAATAGTTATTTATCCAACAAGTGCAAAAAGTAAGTGTTTATTGTACTCGACGTGAAATTGTCCGTCGAGGCCGTTAGGCCGAGTTGGACAACACGTCGAGTGCAATAAACATTTTTTGCACGAGTTGCATACAAAATTTTTTCTACGTTCATGCAAAAAGCAAAAAATTATTTATTTAGGTGCGGCACTAGGTGAGGGAAAATGAAATACACAATTTGAATAAATAATTATTACTATCGATTTCATCACCATCATCTTGTTTTCTATTACTATTATTCATTTTGAAACTTTCAGTTCTGTAATTGTCAGAATTAAATTTTGACTGACGTTTATATAACTACAGTTGCATTATAAAAATCAAAATCATAGTAGCCATGAGCGCGTATGTTATCACGAGGTGTGGTCATAATACAGACAGTTTGCTCTATGCAGGTAGACGGTTTAGAACATAGCGGATCGGTTTTGATTATGGAGTTATTCTCGGGAAGGCATTGTTTGTTCAACTCTGACAGCTTATATTAATAACTAATAATATAAAATATGTAGCTGTTCAAAACGTATGGCCAATATCACAAAATATCTGCTAAATATGTAGAGGGTTTGAACGTTTATGTTTATCATGATGACAGCACGTTGAAGTAGACTGACAGATGAGTGCAATAAAAACTTTATTGCACTAGTGCAATAAAGAGCTTCTTTTTCCACTTAATATAGTTCAATAAAGTTTTGCTTTTTGCATGAATGTAGAAAAAAATTATTTTTTCAACGTTTCCCATGCCAAGTGAATATCTATTTTGAATTCAAGTATCTACCTAAAATATTATTTCGCATAACTTTTGAAATTGTAATTGGGACTTTTCCTAGTTCAGTTTAACCTGTATTCAAACAACTGAAGATGAGCATAACTATGCTCGAAAACATGTTTTTGATGTAATTGATGTTACAATATTATGCAAAAGTATCTTTGACAAAATCCCCCGTTACCAGTTGGGGTTAAATAAATTTTGTGGAGATTACTTCGAGTTTTACTTGGTTCCCTTATACTGCAACTCTACTTTGAATATGGACTACTTCATTTATACCAACAATGTATCATTACTAATAATTTTTTATTGTACTTCTTCAACAATACCTTACTCCTTTACTCAAGTAGTTACCTATATGTTTCATTTATTCTCACCACTTTTACGGAAATAAAAATGTTCCAAGTTTCTTTCCTAAATCTTTTTATGATACATGTTGTTTCTATCTTTTATTTTCGAAGAAATATAACTAAAAATACTGTTCTTGCACGTCCAGAAATAGATATTTCACACTGCATGTGTCGTAAAACACACTTCTACATGCTTTTAGTTCGGTAAATACCTGTTTACGATATTGAGTACCGTAAAGAAAAATGTTACTGGACTAGTCCTGTCAGAAATAGCCCTCTGAAATTTTTCTAGTGAACTAGACATGTTAGTGCAATTATTTATATCTTCAGAAAGTAACAATTTAGTTTTAATACAATAAATACAAATATAAAATATCTTTTCATCTTTGTTGTAACACTTCAACAAAATTTTTCCCACTTTGAGTCTTGCGAGATAGCCGGATTTTTCTCTGTGTTGGTTTCTCGATGTATTAATTACTCTGCAACAGAAGAACTTTTCCAACCCCTATGTCTTTGAAGTTTTATGCAGCGAAATATCGGATCCAGCTTTACTGGCGAATGTAAAGTGGCAGACATTCTTCGAAAACAATGTCTCGTGTCTTTATTGACATCAGATAACCTCATAAATGTTGCTATTTTTTTTGGAAATATCTCTAATTGAATGGATTAGCACTTTTTGTGCAATCAACTTGCTTTGATGATATCGCATTGAATGAAACCGATGTTGAATATCTTTGGGCAGAGAGAACTGTTCTCTCTATATATATACCGGGTGTCCCACATTTTATGTGACAGGCAATATCTGATTTGTCGGAGGAGATATACAAAAATGTTTTATACAAAAGTTTTATGAGTTCATGAGAGCTATATTTTGATATAATTTTCAAATATACAGGGTATTTGGTGTAGGTGCTACAGACCAAAATGCCATTTTTTAAAATAGAACGCACTGTATATCATTACATATTCAGATTCTACGCCTAATTCTGATATCATTTCATGTTTAGTTTTTGAAATTTGGTCACGGCGTTGTTGAGTTATTGCTTAAAATGTAAAGTCTTGAGAACGACTATTATTTTAAAAAATATCTCATACAATAACTTTTCTCTCTGCATCAGATCACATGAAAATTAGTCAAAATTATGGGTGATCGTAGTTATGGTTTCAATTTTGAGTTGTGGAATTCAGTCAGGAATCATTTTGAATATGAAACAATTGCGAAATTGAAAGAGGTGTATTCAGGAACAAATCGTCAATAACAATATAATATAACTTGATGAATCATTTCATAAGAATAGTACCTAGATATGTAATAAAAAATGTTCAAAGTGACGCCCATTAGATATTATGCAGGCTTCGAAACGTCGAATCACTTCTCTCGAACAAGTCGCTTTTATATCAGGCGTAATATCACTGCACGCTAGTCGAATTTTCATTTTCAGATCATCCACATTCAAAGGGGGAGTGGTGAAAATAATATCTTTTGAATAACCCCATAGGAATAGCGGTGATAAATCTGGGGAACGAGCCGGCCACCGAATTGGACCCTTATTACCAATCCATCTATTTGGGTGCGTTCTATCCATATATTCAGTAACAACCTGTGAATTGTGAGGAGGAGCACCATCTTGTTGCCACCAAATTCCTTGTCGTTCTGCTATGGGAATATCTTCCATCAACTGGATCAAATCATACCAAATGGCACGCTCGAATGACAATAATGTGACAATAACCAAAGTTGTTGTTTTTATTTTCACATCATCGTTGTCAATGATTTGATAAAGCTGTGAATGTAACTTGATTATTGTGCAATTTGAATAAATCTCGGAAGTTGCACGTCCTCGATTATCATAAATCGCATAATAATCTCGTTACATTAATAGCTATTATTCAGTAGGATTCTAGTTCAATTTAATAAAAGATATAGACAGGATTCGTGTACGCGTTAAAGATTTTTTGATACCGTATATTAAAACTTATTTTAAGTGCAATAACTCAACAACGCCGTAACCGAATTTCAAAAACTAAACATGAAATGATATCAGAATTAAGCGTAAAATCTGAATATGTAATGATATACAGTGCGTCTTATTTTAAAAAATGGCATTTTGGTCTGTAGCACCTACACCAAACACCCTGTATATTTGAAAATTATATCAAAATATAGCTCTCATGAACTCATAAAACTTTTGTATAAAACATTTTTGTATATCTCCTCCGACAAATCAGATATTGCCTTTCACATAAAATGTGGGACACCTGGTATATATAATATATATATATATATATATATATATATATATATATATATATATATATATATATATATATATATATATATATATATGTGTGTGTTCAGATAGGTTTCCGCGGTCAGATATTTGAAAACTAAAAGTTCGGGTTGGACCGCGTCTAGAATTTGTTGAAATTCGACGTTTCGGCTCCGATTTTGGAGCCATTTTCAAGAACTGAAATAGAAAGAAAATTAATGAGAGGTTAAAACGTAATTCTACGCTGAGGTCTCAATCTGCCTACTCCTCAGGTATAATTACGTTAGGTTTTTGTGACTTGACGTCGGGGTCTCAATCTGCCTACTCCCCATGTCTCGTCACTGGTTCTCTCTAAGGTCTCAATCTGCCTACTCCTTCGAGAGAACTGAGGAATTGTGGGTTGAGGAACTTTATTTATAGTGGACGTGGCTGTAATGGCCGTGTGCAATGTATTGGCGCGAGGTGAACTATGGGCGGGAAATGAATTGGCGCTAGATGAGCTGTGTGCGGGAACTTGGTTGGCGCTAAGTGAGCTGTGTGCGGGAACTGGGTTGGTGGGAAATGAGTTTATGCGTGCAATGAGAGGCTTCCAGGTATTGGGAAGTCTACGTCCGTCGTCGCGAGTGTTGAGGCAATTGGGGCGCTTCTCTATCTCAAGGGCTTCTCGGATGATCCTGTTTTGCAGAGTTTTCTCGGTGGAAAAACACAAAAACAATTTCCACTAGCCTCTCATTGCACGCATAAACTCATTTCCCACCAACCCAGTTCCCGCACACAGCTCACTTAGCGCCAACCAAGTTCCCGCACACAGCTCATCTAGCGCCAATTCAGTTCCCGCCCATAGTTCACCTCGCGCCAATACATTGCACACGGCCATTACAGCCACGTCCACTATAAATACAGTTCCTCAACCCACAATTCCTCAGTTCTCTCGAAGGAGTAGGCAGATTGAGACCTTAGAGAGAACCAGTGACGAGACATGGGGAGTAGGCAGATTGAGACCCCGACGTCAAGTCACAAAAACCTTACGTAATTATCGGAGCCGAAACGTCGAATTTCAACAAATTCTAGACGCGGTTCAACCCGAACTTTTAGTTTTCATATATATATATATATATATATATATATATATATATATATATATATAGAACAAAAGGGGGCACATTGTACAAGCTGAATTTCAATATAAAACAGGTAAAATTGGAAAGATGTCATAAAAGTTTTGTTAAAATACGTTACATTTTGATCACATAAGGCCAAATCAATGCTATTGGTTGGGAGAAGACAGACAGTTGACATGGCATATGACTTAGCATATGTCTGTCTTCTCCCAACCAATAGCATTGATTTGGCCTTATGTGATCAAAATGTAAAATATTTTAACAAAACTTTTATGACATCTTTCCAATTTTACCTGTTTTATATTGAAATTCATCTTGTACAATGTGCCCCCTTTTGTTGAATAACATCGCGTCAAACACCCTCAACTAAGATGTAAGTTAACCATCCATGTATATTTTTTTATATATTACCTACTCATGCAATTTGTAGTATCCCTGATGATGGAAACGATTAATTAAATTTCCGAAAGCTTGGACAAACTTAAAAGAGTACTCTTTGATTTTGCTGCATTGCCCCACTATTTACTAGTTCCATTCCTAACTAGTCAGCAACGACTACCCTTCCTTTATATATATATATATATATATATATATATATATATATATATATATATATATATATATATATATATAAAAAATTATTTTTTCAACGTTTCCCATGCCAAGTGAGTATCTATTTTGAATTCAAGTATCTACCTAAAATATTATTTCGCATAACTTTTGAAATTGAAATTGGGACTTTTCCTATTTCAGTTTAACCTGTATTCAAACAACTGAAGATGAGCATAACTATGCTCGAAAACATGTTTTTGATGTAATAGATGTTACAATATTATGCAAAAGTATCTTTGACAAAATCCCCCGTTACCAATTGGGGTTAAATAAATTTTGTGGAGATGACTTCGAGTTTTACTTGGTTCCCTTATACTGCAACTCTACTTTGAATATGGACTACTTCATTTATACCAACAATGTATCATTACTAATAATTTTTTATTGTACTTCTTCAACAATACCTTACTCCTTTACTCAAGTAGTTACCTATATGTTTCATTTATTCTCACCACTTTTAGGGAAGTAAAAATGTTCCAAGTTTCTTTCCTAAATCTTTTTATGATATATGTTGTTTAGATCTTTTATTTTCGAAGAAATATAACTAAAAATACTGTTCTTGCACGTCCAGAAATAGATATTTCACACTGCATGTGTCGTAAAACACACTTCTACATGCTTTTAGTTCGGTAAATACCTGTTTACGATATTGAGTACCGTAAAGAAAAATGTTACTGGACTAGTCCTGTCAGAAATAGCCCTCTGAAATTTTTCTAGTGGACTAGACAGGTTAGTGCAATTATTTATATCTTCAGAAAGTATTAATTTAGTTTTAATACAATAAATACAAATATAAAATATCTTTTCATCTTTGTTGTAACACTTCAACAAAATTTTTCCCACTTTGAGTCTTGCGAAATACCCGGATTTTTATCTGTGTTGGTTTCTCGATGTATTAATTACTCTGCAACAGAAGAACTTTTCCAACCCATATGTCTTTAAAGTTTTAAGCAGCGAAATATCGGATCCAGCTTTACTGGCGAATGTAAAGTGGCAGACATTCTTCGAAAACAATGTCTCGTGTCTTTATTGACATCAGATAACCTCAGAAATGTTGCAATTTTTTTTGGAAATATCTCTAATTGAATGGATTAGCACTTTTTGTGCAATCAACTTGCTTTGATGATATCGCATTGAAAGAAACCGATGTTGAATATCCTGGGGCAGAGAGAACTGTTCTCTCGAAGGAGTAGGCAGATTGAGACCATAGAGAGAACCAGTGACGAGACATGGGGAGTAGGCAGATTGAGACCCCGACGTCAAGTCACAAAAACCTAACGTAATTATACCGGAGGAGTAGGCAGATTGAGACCTCATATACCTATATACAGTGAGGACCAAAAGACCGTCGCCCCCCCCTGTAACTTCTTTATTCTACATATTACCAAAATTTGTTAAATACATAAGTTGTAGGGTTTCATTCGATCTCTTTAATGGTTTAAGTTTCATTCATACAGAGTGTCTCAAAAAAGCACGGTGACTTAGAAATTAATTTTTATAAACGGAATACCCTGTATTTCATTGCATTATTACATTCTACGTTGAATTCTGAACAAGTTTTATAAATGGCTTTCTATCAAAAAAGTTAATAGTTTTGGACTTATGAATACTTGTAAATAATTATTTCGACTACTTTTGCACCAGTTCAATGAGAAAATCGTAACAAATGGATCACAATGTATTCCACTTTCCTATCATAACTTTTTGAAAGCTATCCAATGTTGCAAACTGCTGATGGCACCATGTGTAACTTACCTCGTCGTACCATTTTACAATTGTTAGAGTTGTTGAATCTCACGAATATAACATTATTCAAGAAAATTTAACTAAGTGTTCTACGCTAATACGTTTCTCCTGCCCACTTATATAATGACTGACTTTTCTACTCCGACTATTTTTCGTAATGCCCCTGTAAAGGTCCTGTCAATGTCCAAGACAAGTTAAAATAATTTTTTTAAATCAATTGTAACAAAATTGCACTCATTATTTTCAACCAGACTTTTAATTCGATTCAACACGGACTGTGTCCAATTTCGTGAAACAAAATGACCTCCCATTACTTGCCAAATACAAACAAAAAAATTCAATTTACTCAGATTTTAATTAACTGTACTTTAAAAAGTATCAAACAACAAAATATTCACTCTTGTCTAGGTAACAGTTGATAACCAAAAATTCAGCTCCACCATAATTAAAATCAACTCAAATAATCTAGAGAAAAAAATGTTCAAGCCTTTTTTTCAAATCATACCCATCCGACGAGAGATAATACCGTGGACTCGATTAAGTAACTGTCCGTAAATGATATAAGTTTATTCCTTTAAAACCATACTAATATGTTTGCAAATATCGCCCTTTATGTCCGTTATTTTTTTTCGGAACTCTCTGAATTATTAAAAAAACAAATCAAACTTCCCGCACTTATAGCGTGAGTTAGCACTGTAGTGCGAAGTTGTAGTCTTTGAATTATTAGGTTCCATACTAAAAAATAATATTTAAATCTTGCTATTAATTTCGTACAACAAAAAATATAATTCCTCAATTCAGATTGACATCAATTAAGTTACTCTTTCATCATAAATGCAAAATTTAATCTACTAAATCGAAAAACCAAATTCTACCAAGATAAGTTCGAAGTATACGCCTCAGAACGCTATATTTCATCGTTTTGTTCCGACGGGAATACAAAAATACTTAACACACCACAAAATCAATTTCTCTTATTCGAATCGGCTCGTGAATGCTGTTACTTTACCCAGAACACACTCTATATATTAAAAATCACAACAGAATAAAATTATTATTGGTCTTAAGGACTACGCTCAGTTTTAATCTATAAAACTGTATCCGTCGGCTAGTGAAGGTAGTGAAAAAACATCACTACTATCCAATATATATTTTTCCAACAGCTGAAATGCTTTCCCACAATGATATTACATTTTACGCCTTGTTTTCAAAGCAAAACAATTACTACTTCTACCAAACTCAAGTAAGAAAGGAAGGAGCTTTCTTACATACAATAATCCATTTTTAAGAAATCAGAGAGCCGCTCTGTCACTAGTGTACTTCAACAAATATCATCAAACAATTTCCTTTCTCATAAATCCATTTTATTCAGCTATAAAAATGAAAAACGCTCAAATTTCAAGCAACAAAACAGTACAAAATTCTCCAGCCTTTTATTGAAAGCTGAACAAAATTACATCATTCCACCGCTGTTACCATTTTAATAAACTGGACTTATTTATCAGATACTTTTCTACTTTCAATATAAAACACCTCATACTCTAGTAAGTGTCCTCACTCACTGACTCTACTGTCTCTAAGGATGAAGTCCCCGAAACCGGGTCTTTGTAGGTTGCTTGAGGAGCAACAAAAAACAAAATACGAAAGGCAAAATGCTGTCACCACCCCGAATGTGTGCTGGCTAGGGGATACCAGGTATCTGAGTGCTAAAGGCTTACTGGTGTTTCAATCTGTAGCTACATTTCCGAAACGATAGAAAGTTCGTGCTTCTCGCGCGAAGGAAAAGTCTTGAAGTAATCTTGATATCAATTAATGTGGTTCGGTGGAATATCAAATCAAACACATGGATTAAAAAGACAATATATAATAGTTAATTGAATAAATGAAATAATTTGGAGAGAGAAAAAACAACAAAACAAAATCTTTAAACATGTGGGATGAAAATAAAGAAAAAAAAATGTAACTAACAGAGTTTATAAAAAACACAAATAAGCTGTGCGGGAGGTGTCTCCTATATTCTCCTACTAGTTAAATGAGCCTAGTGGAGACAATCCTACTACATACTCAATCTTGAGCGGTGTTCTGGTAGAGTCTGGCTTCATAACATTTCAGTTATTATTCTTATTATCATCTTTAAAATACCAGCTATCGAAATCAGAGTTTCAGTGGTTAGTTACAACAATTTTTCATATAGTTCTTACTCATCCTTGACTTATTTATAGCAGCTAGTCCTAGTTAATCGTCTGGGAAAACACCTCTTTATTATTGATTTCACGTCTCGTTTATTATTTATCACAAGTCTAAGTTGAGTGCCTCCGAGGCCCGCCCCGTCGCCTAAAAAACGTTAATATTCATCTTCGTTGTTCAACACTAACTAACTAACCCGAAAAACTCTCCCAGTCCTCGAGAGATTTTTCTATCCCCGTTTTGTTATACTCACATTATTTTTGTCCAGTTTACAAATCGTGTCTCAGAGAAAAATTTTCCTCTCGTCAAATTCTTCTATATCAACTACAGACATGCTTATTTGACGGTTTTTAAATCTGTCTAAACTAAATATTAATTTCAACAAGTATTTCATTCATTCAATTATTGAATATCACTTTGCCGAATACATCACAATGAGTCGAGAAAGAATGATTATTTCCACAGCCAAGAATTCTTTCGATAATTATACAAAGTATATTTCGACGTGGGTTATTATACAGGATGGTATTTTAAAAATGTTTCATCATGAATATTAATTTTTACTGTTAGACACATAGTTACTGAGAACGAAATCCTGATCTCGAAAAGATACGCATTTTTCAAAAAATTCTGTCATCTGCCTGTCCGTCGAGCCTAGAATCCGCATTATATAACTGGAACCGTTGGAGATTAATGACGCCAATAACAGAAAAAAAAGTAACTCGAAAATTAAAAATTTTCGCGATAGGAAAACTCGGAAATATTTTAGAGCTGTTTTTCCGAAAATCGAATGTTACTCGATAGGGGTCAAAGCTTTCTTTCTTTCGTGCTATTTTTTTTGAGAGACGTCAATAGCCTATAATATTTGGTGGAAGTCGAAAAATTAAAAACTATTTCCTGGCCGATTTTCCGAAAATTCATTGCGGCTAAACCAATAAAGAAAATCAGAATACGAGAAATGCAATCGATAGAGCTCAAACCGGAAAACATATGTCAAAAAATCTGTTTTATTCTTTTAAACGCTCGGAAAATGATGAAAAACCGATGTTTCCGAAAATCGAGGTGCTTATTTCGGAAAGTACCGAATAATTCGAAAAGGGCTGCAAATCAATAGTGCAGAAAATAATAAAAAAACGAAAAATCAATATATGTCTCGAACTAAGAGGAACATCGGAAAAAAAATTCTGTTAAAAACAGCACTTTACGAGTTCTACCTACATTCATAATTTCGTTCCTTCGAATTCATAAACAGCGCGGGTAAAAAATTAAATACCAAAAAAATCAGCGACTTGGAACTTTGTTTTATAAAACACATAACATTGGAAAACTGAAAGAGATATCGAATGATTTTATAGGAACGAATGGATTGTACTCGTTTAGATGTATACGGAATGAGTTTTTGTTTTTTCAAATAAAAAAATATTGGAAAAATTATGAATCGTTATCTTCAAAACCAATCCAGATTTTCAAATATTACATACATCCTTTTTTGATCGCCTTTCAACGTTCTACAAAAAGTTTCAATGAATTTTTTGTCTAGTATCGATAGTCCGGTGAATATCCGAAAAAAACGGAAAAATTACTTATCCCCAAAACTCGAAAACTGAAGGAACTATCGAAAACATTCTTAGAAACACCTTTATTGTACTCGATCAGATGAACAAAAAACACCAAAATCTTGAGAACCGAACTAGATGTCGAAAAAATGTACAGTTGGAGTTTCATTGATCTGAATTAGATGTACAAAAATGTATATGACTTTTTTGTCTAATACGAACTTTTACGAAAAAAATTAAAATTATGGACTTGAAATTATTTCTCATGAATACAACAAAAACTCGAAAATCTCGATAATCATACACGTGTCAAAAAACTTAATGTGGACATTTTCATGAAACTTTCATAGGTGAACAAAAAGTTTCAATGAGTTTCTTCTCTTATACCGATAGTTTAGGAGATATTACGAAAATTATGAAAATGTTGGACATAGAATTATTTCTCACAAAAATCTCAAAAAATATTTCATATGAAAATTTTCATAACACTTGAATGGGTGAACAAATGTTCACTTTTTGAATGATAGAATAAAAAATGATAATTTTGAAATAAACAAATTTTACTTCTCAAATTACCATACATGTACACGAACCGAGATACAAGCTATGATAATAAATTTCAACACAAACGTAACACACAACTCAAACCTTATACAGGGTATTCAGCTAACATATTTGTCCCACAAAATAGTTACTACAGTAGAAACTATTGACTAGAGGTTGATGTATACAGCATTCTTTGAACTGAAAATTTGATTTTGTTGACGAATCACGTTTCAAGAAACACTCTGTTCTCTTATGGATTGGTACAGTCAGTTATAAGAAAGAGATGAATATTCTGTTAACCAATTAGTATTTGGAATCATCAAAAGTCATTCAAATATCAAATTTTTTAGTTACTTATTTCCTCGGAAACTTCCACTCTTTTAACCATAAAATTTTATTGGCATTTATTGGAGTTTTATAAATATTTCATGAAATTATAATTATAATTTAGCCCTTCTTCATCAGTGGTGATGGTCCCCTACTACATAAAAATAAAATATTTTCTATTTAAAAACAACAAAATAATTAGTTGAGTTCACACTTAGCAGTGGAAGAAAACCGAGGGGTGTGCCACTTCAGAAGTAGGTGTACAAATCATCGAAATGTAATTCGAATACCTACATGTGAGTACAAATAGCAGAAAAAAGTAGGTTTCAATAAGGGAAATTACGAAGGAGTACAAAAAAGCAGAGAGAAAACCTTGAAAATGGTGAGTTTTCCTTTGTCGTCAAATCGACATATTTGGAGCGTCGTACTGCAGAAGATCCTTATTAATTTGGTCGGACAGTGGTGCCATTGAAAATCTCGTTAAATCATTGTATTCTCCTAGAAAAATCAGACAAAAATGTTTGGTACTTCTAGGTTGTCCCCCACTCTCTACTAAAAGTCCAGAACGCTTGCCCAAGATTTTCTTTAGGTATACGGAAATACGATCATATCAGTCCGGCTTTTGCCATATCACAGTAGATGAATCTCGAAGAGAGATTTCAGAACAACTTATCCTGTCTCATTTTTAAACTGAGTTGATCGCAAACTCCAAACTCTCTGTGGACTAAATTGAATAAAAAATTGTGAAATTCATAACCTACATACAAGACACAAAGACTTGTACAGTGTACTCAAACATAATTATGCCCAGTTTCAAAAAAGCTTCTTCTACATTTCGCCTAAATTTTTTAATGAAATTCCTGACAGGATAAAAAATGCTGCCAATCTGTTTTCTTTTCGCAAACAAATCAAAGACCTGATCATGTCGCTCCTTTTTCTTGTTATTTTTTTAAATTTTTTTATATAGGGTATAGCGTACAGTAATTGGCCACTTAAGGTCTTCCTCACAGTTAATTCAATAGTTATGGACTTTATTGAGGATACTGTTGTCAAGCAATCATTCTGAAGAATATTACTAGGAGAAAAGTGAACCAAATAGTGCCCTAGTTCCATTTAAACTTAAAATTCAATATAATTTTCCGAAAATGCAAAATTCACAGTCATTGGCCGTTTCATTAGTGTTATTGGCCATATAAAAAACAGTGATTGGCATGCCCGAATTAAACGAAACTCTATCAGGACTTCAATTTATTCCAGGTTTTACAATAACAAATTTGTGAACAGGATGTATCAGTAGATGGGTGTCAATCTGATAATGTACCTATTATGGTAAGTTCTTTGACATCCATAGCATCGAATTCCCTTTTATATTAGGCTAATCTTGTTCTTACAGATGAAGCAGATTTTGCCAAGAGCAATTGGATTATTAGGAAAAGGTAATTTTTCCTGATTGTCTGGAGTATAATTATTGCTCTTGTCGTCGTCGTCACCGAATACCTTCCTCACGTGTGTTTCTGGTGCAATTTTGACACATTATAAAATATTCACTCGGCTATTGCTTGAGGAAGGTTGGGGAGTAGCACTTTCCTGCTCCAATGAATAATCTGAAGAAATTTCAGTTTGAATTTCTGCCAGTTGCAAATCACTTTTTGTTTTCTTTAGTTTATCATGTTTAGCTTTTTCTGTAGTTGGCTTATTTGATTTTTTCCTCTTGATTGCCTTCACTTTCTCCAATTTCTTCTTTTCAGTTTCGGCTTTTTTCAAACATCTTTATTTTTTTCTATGTTCTTTCTCTTCTTGTTCCATTTTCTTAGCTTCCAGTTTCTCCGTTTGAATGTTTTTCCATTGAGTGCTAGTTAGAACAAATGGTACTCTTTCACTATCTTTGTTACCCTTTCTTACGGGGGTTTTAGGCCATATCACATGATCGTAAAGATTGTAATTCACTGGATTATTTCCTCTTTCATCTTGATTCTCTTGTGATGATCTTGCAATATCAACATCGTCTAATTCTTCATTTTTATTCTGCTCATCTTGATCATCTATTTCCATTGTATTTTTTATTGCCTGATTTCCTCTCACAATTTATTTCATCTGTGGCACTAACTGTTCCTTCTGATATTGTTATCTTTTCTTCATTTCTACCATCTCCTAACTCATTTTCTTCATTAAAGTTTGTACCAGAAGATCTTTTTCCTCCCAATAAGTCACGTTAGGTGCCCGATCCTCGGGATTCACAGATGGTGAAATATCACTAGCAAATATTATTTCAAGATTTGTTATGTCTACTTCTTCACTGATCTTCGTTTCTTCAGGAATATATATCAGATCATCAATCTCAGCATCTGCAACCGGGGTTTCTTCAGTTTTTTTGAGTCCATTGCACAGTTTGTACAATATAATCAATTCATCATTATTATTATTGATGCTGTCGATTTGTTCAAATATTTGAATTATCTCATCTCCTACTATATTTTTGAACTGGTTATATGAAATGAGAGTGTCTTTGTTTCCTTGTGGTTCCTCCTTATCATGGATTCTGTCAAAGTTATTTTTGCTCAAACCAAGGCATTTTTTGTTATCAATAGCAGAGGTATTCCCTGGGAATAAATCACTGGCTCGAAATCCATGTGTTATTGTATCCACCTTGGCACACTGATCAATCACGATTTTTCCTTGGTTAGCATTTGTTGAGGATTTTTCCTTCTGAACTCTATTACAGCTTTTTTCATTTGGTGTTGAGTGGCTTGAAAGCTGCCACATCAGCAGGTTGCATAATTCTGGTAGCATTTGAATAGAGTGCTACCAAAGTAATCTCTAGTTTCGTGCATAGCTAACTCAATTTCAAAGTTTGATGAGTAGAATGTCCATCCACGAAAAGAATTACAGGAAATTTCGTTCCACTATTTTTCGAACATGGATATAATACATTGCCGATATATTTGTAAAACAATTCCACCTTCATCCAACCATTGTCACTATGACCAACTCCCCAAGAACTTGGTTCCGAATTAATGATGGAAGCTGGTAACCTCTTATATGGATATATTAGCATTGGTTTTGTCACTTGACCAGCCGCAGAAAAAGTGAACATGGCGGTTATGTTCGTTTTTGCTTGGGCATAGTCTAACTCATAAACGTTTCTTGCACCTCTAGGAGCAATAACCTTGGTATTTTCAGGACAAAGGAAAAAACAAGTCTCGTCCCCATTGAACACTCTGGTTGGATCTTTCAATATGTCAAAATAACCCTTTCCCCAAAGCAAACCAATGTCGTATATCTGACTCTGAAATAACAGAACTAGCTGCTGTTACAGCCTCTGGGGTGCAATGAGCTAGATCTGGATATCGTTTAAGAAAAGCCCTGTACCATCCGTCGCTAGGTAAATTATCACGAAATGGATTCTCCCGAGGATTTTCATCCAAGAATTCTTTCACAGATACGTGAATATCAAATTTTCTGACTAAGAAACCTTTCTTGTAACTAGCTAGGATCCATTCTTCTAAAATATTTTCCTCTTCATGTGTGAGAATTGGATTTGGTCCTAAGTTAGTTTTACAGTGGAACTTTTTACTTTTTCTGAATTGCAGCGTTTGACGAGGCACACCAAATAGTTTTGAGGCTTGTCTTTGAGACATTCCATTTTTTATGGCTGCCAAGGCCGGGATAATAGTTTCTTCTGTGTATTTCTTCTCATATTTTCCACCTTCTTGTACTTTCGGCATCTAGGTAGGATCAAAAAAAATATTTCAATTCATTTCATACGGCCATTCAGTTAGGCATATGGTCAATCAGTGATTGGCATATGGTCAATCAGTGATTGGCATATGGTCAATCAGTGATTGGTATATGGCCAACCACTATATACGATGGTATTTCCAACATAATCGATAGGTTACAGTCAATTAGGTTCCAAAATGTATCTAAGTGAACTGTAAAATAGTAAAAATTTCCAACCTTGCAGTCATTGGCCATATGACCAATAACTATTTTCGACATAGAATTCAAAACCAGTGATTGGCATACTGTATAACATGAATTTTAACTATAAAAATAATCTTCCCACCATGAAATAATTTGCCTTGAATGTTCTTTGAACTGGTAAATCATAAAATAATGTGAAAATCTACTTACATTGAGAATTATTTTCACTCGTACATCACTCGATCTGAATAATTCTTTATAGATCTGACCGCAAACTGATGAATACGAAGCACGAACTGATTCACAACGACGCGCGACGTAGTTATTTGAGATTATGCGATATGACCTGGAGAACAGGGAAACATATTATGAAAGGTTGCCAATACAAACTGATTAAATAAAATTCCCCTATTTACTATCCAGATTATTATAGATTATGAAAAACTGAGGCTATGCCAATCACTACCCGGTGGCCGATGACTGTCTGCTTTACCCTATGCATTTTTTCTTTTTATCATCTTCGATTCGATTTTTCTCTAATCGAAATACGTTATTCATTATATTCATTATATTGCTCCCAGTATATTAATTAATCGATAATGTAGCAATTTCAAGTGGACTGTATTATCATAGGAATATTTTGTTGTAATAGTTCGTGGGTTATTAAAATTTACACCTTTTTTGTGGAGTAAATTCAAGTAAATATGACACTTTAAACGAGGCTGTGGTTCTTACCTGTGATAGCTAGTTGGGTGGTTCTGGAACTGTGAACCATGCAACCTCTTAGGTACGTTGCTAGCTCCACTGCCCGAGCTGGCAAGTTAATAATTATAATAAACGAAAAATAGAATTCTATGTGATCACGAGCCGTTGAGTCTTTATGCGAAACCGAAGTCAAATCTGTTCTCGCTTGTCGATTGTGAAAAGTAGCAGGATCATATCTTCTGCCCATATACGAGGTGCGCTCCATATATCTCACACCATATGAAACACAGCCACTCGCGATAATAATAAAAAAATAAAGAGAAGTGAGAATATATTATATGATTAGACAAATACAAACAAATTATGATGAAGACGGAACAGATAATCAGTTACATGAAAGATATGTCGAATGGCGCCAGCCCGAATACTATGCATTTTTTTGTGAAATATTTCTATTTGAATAAAGACAAATTTATTATTATTATTATATTATTATCTGTTAATAGAATCACGGTGGTTCGATAACTCCCAGTTATTTTAAACATCATCCAGAGTTCTGTATAGAATTCTGTCACAGCACGAATTTCATCATTTATATCATATACAGAAAAGCGGAACGCTGAAGGGCTTATTGGTTCCCTAAAGCCCTAGTCGCGACAATATAATCACAAAGCATTACCCCACGCTTTTTTACCTGAAGTTGGGTGATCTCCAAGCACGGTTATCATTGGCGTTGAAGTGGTTGACGCCATCATTCGCAATGGCGTGTCATGGAAATAATCAACTATTGTGACAAAGCGAGAAGCCGAGTGTTGTAATGGTCAAACGCCGACCTATTTTCTCATTCACATCTCGTCAACGAAAGGATATTCTTCGATAATAAGCGGCGGTTACATTGAATAAGAATTCGTACAAAATTTTGTCTTACGAATTCGTACGAATTGGTAATAAATCGTCGGAAGTAAAAAAATGCGTATATTGACATGGTTGTGGTTATATTATATACGACCATTTTGGGACAATATGGCCCCTATGGTATAATTTGAAATAAGGATAAGCTAGAACAGATTCTGACAGGCGAATGGATTCACAAATGTTGAAGCACTTCATAATTGAGTAGTTTTTGTCACCTTGGTAAAATTTTTAATGAATTTTCCATAGTACTGTAATAGTCCCAGGAAACTATGTTTCAATTGAGAGAAGTATCTTGAATTTTTTTTATTCATGAACGAATATACAACAATTGTGACTTTTTAACAAATTCTAATGTCAAACTGAGAACTCTTTCTAATCGTATTATCCTTTTTAGTGATTTGCCAGATCTTATAAATATACGAAAATAGTAGAAATCAGTACATGGTGCCACCTTGAAAGGATCAGCTTTCAAAACAGAAATACAAAAGAATAAAATAAAGTCACTACTAGAAGAGTTCGTAACATTAAAGGATGATTATCAACAGTCTATCGGTAGGATGCACAATTTAGACACTAGGCATTTCAGTACGCCATTTGCGGTTTCCATGTTCACAACCCGAACTATTTCGTCATTTCCTGGAAACACTTCAGTTATGCGTCCAACTTTCCAGCATAATGGAGGTGAATTATCGTCTTTCAGTGAAACCATGGATCCTATTTCAACACTTTGATTAGATTTTTTCCATTTGGATCTTTCTTGAAGACTGCAGATGTACTCATGTGATCATCGCTGCCAAATCTGCCTAAGATGTGACAGTCGACTGGACGGAATATCCCTTGAGTCAGTTTGAGGCAGTGAGGTGAGAGGCTCGCCAATAAGAAAGTGTGAGGGCGTTAAGGGAGATAGATCATTAGGGTCATTTGATAGGGGTTACAGAGATCTGGAATTGAGGACAGCCTCAACTTGAGTGATTACAGTGTATAAGGCCTCATACGTATAGTGGGAATTAACAAGAATTCTCTTAAGTTGATACTTGGCAGATTTTACACAGGCTTCCCAAAGGCCTCCAAACTTGGGCGCATATGGAGGTGAGAAATGCCAGTTAATTTCATTCATTAATAAAAATTCACTGAAGTTGGAATCTTCTTTCAAACTTGAAATTATGAATATTAGTTCATTTTCAGCACCCACAAAATTTGTGCCATTGTCTGAATATATTTCAGAACAAACACCCCTTCTAGAGATGAATCTAGTTGAACACTTAAAAAATTATTCAGTTGTAAGATTATCAGACAGTTGAAGGTGGACTGCTTTGGTAATAAAGCATACAAATACGCATAAATAGCAATTGACGATTTTTCGATTCCTGGTCTTGCCATCTTTAATATGAAAGGGACAAGCAAAATCTACTCCGGTAGTTAAAAATGGTCGCTGTGGTTTAAAGCGTGCCTGGGGAATATTACCCATTTGATAATGGAATTCAGTTATTTTGGATCTGAAACAAACTATACAATTACGCAAAACTCCACGGACGGCGTTACGACCATTAATTGGCCAAAAGTTAGATCTTAATGCTGCCAAAGTAGCTTGTATTCCTGCATGTAACTGTTTTATATGTTCGAATCTAATGACTAATTTTGTGAAGTTACCCTTGGCTGGTATTAATATAGGATGTTTATTGTTATATGGAATGTTTGAGTTTTTGAGTCTTCCACCGACTTTGATGAGACCTTTTTCATCTAAAAATGGATTTAAGATAAAATGTTACTTTTTGAAAAGAGGGATCTTGATTTTTTTAATAAATTTAATTCTTGTTGAAACGAATGTTGATGAACAAGTTTGCAAATAGTGAGTAAAGAACTTTCAAGCTCTGCATTTGTCAAATGATCTGATATGCGACTACTGGGATTTGTCAGCCTTGAATTATTGATAAAGCGTAAGCAATAAGCAATTACTCGTTGGAGCTTAATAAATGACGGGAATCGATCGATAATATTTTTATGAAGAATTTGAGTATAAGGTTTGAGCCGGTACTCTGCTCCTTCGTTCACCTTCCCGCACCCCCCTGGCCTACAAATGGCTTGCGGGTACTTGCGGGTACTTGCAAGGGGGTTATGTGCGAGCATATGGTGCAATTACATTGGGAAGACATTGAGGTTTTGTCATTATTCGAATTTGGAAAAAATGGCGAATGATCGTTTGACTTGTAGCTGTAACGAGACTTACATACGCGGTAATGACACATTGCAATTGGATTCATGATTGTCTGTGCTATGTATAAAGTTAATGAGAGAGTACCTACTCCTCAAAAAACTTATTGTAATGGATTATTTATATGCGGTAATGACACATTGCAATTGGATTCATGATTGTCTGTGCTATGTACAAAGTTAATGAGAGAGTACCTACTCCTCAACAAACTTATTGTAATGGATTATTTGTAAAGAGTACATCCATACATTTCAGAGATCCATCGAGTTATGAGAACACGCATCTCCGTACAATGCATGTATAATATATAGTGGAAGGGGGACTTCCTCCACTCTCCAATCAATATATAAAAGACTATCGAGAATCTCACCCCTTCAGTTTCTCATCTATAACGAACCACAACCTAAAAGTTTTAATTAATTCACACACAAAGAAGTTCGAAAAAGTGATATTGGTGATTTTCAAAATAAGTCAGTGAGTGTTTTTTTTGTTTTCTAATCAATATTTTCTCAAGTGTCTTTCTATGTCTCAAGTAGATTTGGAAAAAATCAACGCCGTAATCAATAAACCAATTGAAGTGTTTGAGCAGAGGGTCATATCAACACTCCCAATTGCCAAACATTTTCCAATAAGTAATATGTTGGTTCGCACAACTCGATTTGGCACATCTATATTGCTAACATTATATAATGAAAGTGAAAATGAATTTTTCAAATCATGGCTACCTAAATACATTGCCGATCAATTTAGTGACAATGATGTTAACTCTATTAATCATTCGAGTGGTAAATACACTCTTACCTATATAGGACAGGGTGGACCAGTTTCAGCGGGTACAAGAATGCGAACTCTTGTAAAATTCGACTTTATCGAAAAAAATTCAATTGAAATGTTCAGTAATTTTTAGTCACTATAGTTTATAGACATATTAATGTTATCTTAATGTAAAATATTAGATTTGAAAACAAAAAATTCCCTCAAAATTTAAGACATCACCGAATTGAACACATCACAAACCTCAAGACAGCAGTCGAAAGACTTCAGTCATATTTGAGTGCTTTGAGTTGGGACATCCTTCATGCAATGAACTATGATCTCAGCATTTGCTATGACGAAAATGAACTCGAAAGGTGTATACAAGAGCAGCAGAGGTACAACGCTGGTGATGAACTCTGTGAAAAATTCATGGAAGGGGCCTTGGAGATATCCGATTTCTGCGAAGAGATGTTGAAATGTGATTTGAAGAGATTTCTATGCAACCTAACCCCATTCCTACCAAATGACATAATTGAGAAATACCAAATCTATGATGATGAGAGTGAAGAGGAAAATATTGGTGATACCCCAAATAGAATAATAGAAATAAAATAAAATTAAAAATATATTTTATATATTAATTGGACTATTTAATTACTACATAAGCAGATAGCTGAAGCCATAGTATTACTTGACACAAAAATGTATACGGATTGAATTTATTGAAAATATATTCATTAATTATAAAAGTTTTTTCTTTCACGATCCCATAATAATACATATGTAGGTTGGGTAGATGAAACCCCGAAACCAAAAGAAATACAACAACAATTTTCCACCCCTCCAATTATTTCTAAAGTAAACACACTCCAAAAATATGAATTATTTGATTAATATTATTATAGTAAATTCCTTTCGAAATAGAAGAGTAATTGGAAACAATAATTGATAAATTTATATTTGATTCTCTAATAATAATATAACATGCAACTCGGCTATTTTTTAATTAGTTCATGTTTGGTAGTCGTCTTGTAATGATGAGCAGTGTACTGGATAAATTTGGGCGTAAGCGAAAGTGTGGGAATGGTTCAATTCTACAACCCCGACTAGTATATGTTAGTTTCAAGAAAACCAAAGATGACCAATACGATATTGAACAAAGACAATTGAAAAATGTTGGACAGCCAGTTGATTCAGCTGATTGTGTTACAAAAGACTTTCTTGAAGATGCAATTAATGAAACTAAAAAATTAGTCCTATCAGCTGTTCATGCTTCAGTGCAATTAGCGATGGAAGAATTATCTCGTGAAGTGGAAAGGAGAAACGTATCTATGAACGCTCGCATAGATTCGATAGTTGGCGATGTGTCTCGTCAAGCTAGAACAGCATTCAATGAGAAGATATCTGAAGCTAGGGTATTACTTCATAGAAAATATGAAAAATTGGATCATAGACTTATGGATTTAGAACAAGAGAAAATTCGTTTATTTGAATAAGCATTATTATTATAATATCAAACGAAAATGTACACTTGCTGAATTTATTGAAGATATATTAATTATTTATAATTTTTTTTTATTATTTTCACGAAACTACTATAATAATACCCAAAACCCAATGCATGAACGAATTCCTAATCTCCTCTCACCCACACCACATGAATAATTATCGAATAGCCCGAGGCAAATGCATGATGCACCCCAACGAAAATCGCCCCTTCCCAGGCAGGTAGGTAGGTAGGTGTTAAGTATTACGTAACGCCGGGGAGAGTGTATTTAAGAAAGTGGTTCACACTGTTGCTTTCATTCTCTAACGGAATCAACTGAGAGAATGACATTGTGTCATTGTACCTAGACACAAGTATAATATGATGCTCTGGTAATCTACCTGACTTTATGGGGCATCATACCCTTCCGAGCAAATAAAGAAATATCATTTTTGATATGGAAACTTTTTATCGATGATAAGTACATATTAATTATTTAATTGAAATTTCAAAATTTAAATATGTTTTTCGAAAGGCAACAAGAAAAATTATATTATAAATATATAATTTTTTTGATATGGCAACTTTTTGTTGATGATGATACATATTAATTATTTGATTGAAATTTCCAAATTTAAATATTTGTTTTTTTGCGAAAGGAAACAAGAAAAATTATATTATAAAAGTTTATTTTGAAAATAATAAATACAATAAAATTGAACCATGGTGCTGGAGATTCAGTGATTGTTGTATTTGTCGTTGGTTTTCGCCCTGGATACATGTCACATCTCCGCTTTTGTTCTTTATGGGAAAGGCACCAACATTCCATGAAATGGATTTCTTCATTAGGCCATAAATATCCTACTCGATCACACAACATGACATCGCTGCGACATCTTGCACACCAGTAGTTCCAGCAGGTCTCGGAGAATCTATCACATCTAATGCAGCGAGGAATCATCTCCGAAGTTGTTTGTTTTCTTGCACACACGAAACATAGACTGGTACCTGCCATCATATGACTTCTGTCCCAACCACCTTGGCAATTATAACATATCAATGTGTCCCGTATTCTGTGTGGATACACATAAATCTTAGCTTTTGAATCCCATGCTGCTGTTAACACCATAGCTACAATGTCCATATACACACATGTGTCTAGCAAATATGGCCAAACAGGGAGGCATTATTGTACAGACTCCCTAGTGCTAATCACATGTCAGAGGGCATGTAGGGAGTGTAATGTTCAGTTCTTTTTATTGTAGTTTATGTAATTTAGTGTGATATATAGATTAAGTTGTTTGCACATTGTACATATTTATATAATTTAATAAAACATGTTATAAAACAATATTTGTTTCAGAGTCGGAAAAATTATTTCAAATTTGTATCCACAACAAATCCCCCTCCTAAAAAGTCCCCAGACGTCTTCATTCATTAACAAAATGTATATAAATTGAATGGATCAGTATATTGCTATCATTCCATTCGAAATGTCTCAAGCTGACTCTCCAAGTGAATTAGGCCGTTGTAGTCCATCAGAAACATCTTCTTCTAACTTACCAATTCAAGTAAATGAAATATCGTCTAGTACAGATAGAAGTTTCGATGATGAATTTTACGAATCGTTTTCTGACTTCGTTCAAAATCCGGAGCAATTGTGGGAATATGATCCTAGCGATAACGATAATTCGGATGATGTAGAATTAATTGAGTCTGAAAATAAAGAAGAAAAAGCAATTGAAATATCAGATGACGAGAGTGACAATGAGTCAATGATATTTGAAATTCTGTAATTGGTAGTAACAGATCTTTTGGGAATGCACAGTATATGAAAATGGAGATGCATACTGGAGGGGGCGTGTGTTGGGGCCCCCTCTGTTCTGTTATTAACATAAGATTTTGAAAGTTTTAAATTAAGATTTGTAATTGTTCTTAGATGAAACTCTCTTAGGAAAAATCAAGAAAAGATTTTCAGACTCAAAAGAAATAACATAAAAAAACAAAATGAAACGAATAATAATAAAAAACCTTTCCTGCATACATTTATAATTGTTCTGAGAAAAAAAACATTCTTTGTGACGAAAATATAGAGTCTCAAAATTTATTTCTTTTGGAAGGGTCTCTTCTCACAATAAAATCAAATAATCCCGCTGGGATAGATTTCGATATTCCGACTTCTTTCCGTCAAAATGTATTTGTTAAATCATACTCTATAAAAAAGGGTCTCCTATCGCAATGAAAACAGGTATCCGCTGAAGTAGATTTCGATATCCCGAAGGTTTGGAGAACACACACATTTCATTTGTAAACCACAGCTCCTCGAGTTTGGTTGTGTTTGAATTAAATTTTTTCATAATTCATTTTGTGATTTTATGGATATATCAAGACGCGAAGTAACATCTACGGAATTAGAACGTGCTATAAAATACATTTCGATGGAGAACAATACCGGGGAATTAGGAACAATCGCCGGAATACCGAGCGTTATGGAGAACAATACCGGGGAATTAGGAACAATCGCCGAATTACCAAGCGTTATACAAACCACGCCATTCAACAAAAAAAGAACTAGGCCGCAGAGACTACCCTCTTCTAGGCGCAGAAAACAACAAGAAAGTCCCAAAGCATTACGGAAACAGAAGAAGAGAAAAAATCGCAACTGTGCAAAACTAATGATGGCGGCGAAAAAATACAACCCGATGGCCACCGCTCCCTGGCCTAAGAGCAAGAAGAATTCTACGAATAGTAATGAAATCACCAAAACAATTGAGAATAATATTTCGTCCGCCGCCCCCACGTCTGAGCAGAATAATGTGGAACCGGTTTCAGAAGAAGCACATGGAAAAAACACAATAATTGACACGCTGAATTCTACAGGTATGGAGGAAGTAGAAAAAAATTCCACATCATCCTCGTCAATTTCTTCAATTATGGATGAAGATATCCCACAGCCTAACAAGCCTAACAACATCGTTTCGCCCATCAGGTCTCCTCCGGTTCGAAGAGCCCCCTCGAGTGTGAGTTCTGAAGATTCATGTGCTATGAGAACAGATATAGGATTCGACAATAGATTTCTCGCAATGATTACGAACTTGAACACACTTGAGGGGGATATATGTCAAGAAATGAATGAAATCCAGAAAGAACATATGGCGTTGGAAAAAAAATATTCGGAAAAAATGGAAGAGTTCGAGAAAATAAAAAAATACAAGAGACAACTTTATTTGGGGGTGGAAAAGTTTCTGAAGATTTGGACCCTAGAAGATCGACCAACTTGATGGAAATTCATAGCATTTTTATGTTTTTCAGCCTCTAGAGGAAATTTATGTTTTTCAGTTTTTTTCATTTCAGCTATCCTAACTAAAAAATCTACGAAAGTTCTCCATGGAGTATATGATATTATTTAGGAGATATACACAGGTATAGGCGGGGTTTTGGGGTCTATATCGGACTTTTGTCGGTTTTTTAATTGAAAAAAAATTCCCCAAAAGTTCAACTCAAATAATCTAATTAAAATTCTCTTTATCATATGAATACAAATTCCAGTGAATCAGCTATCATAATAACTATTCTTTCTTCATTTCCTCAAGAAATCATTTTCATACAGATAAAAATAAAAAAAAAATAAAATTCAATTATTCATTCAAGCAATAATATATATAATATAATAATATATATATATATATATATATATATATATATATATATATATATATATATATATATATATATATATATATATATATATAATATTTGGGATATGCAGCAGGCCAATAAGGGTACTCTTATACACTTGTTCCAAGCTTTCAATAACTTTTTATTATCATCTTCAGGGAAACTACAAATATGTAAAGACAACTATGAGAATTAAGCCAACGAAAAACGTGGAATAACTTACACTGTTTTGAGGTTACATGGCGTATATGTTAAAAATAATCATGAAATATGGACAGCACTGGGAGTAAAACATCATTGATAACAACCAAGAGTAACGTGGATGCACACTTGGTTGTTATCAATGATGTTTTACTCCCAGTGCTGTCCATATTTCATGATTATTTTTAACATATACGCCATGTAACCTCGAAACAGTGTAAGTTATTCCACGTTTTTCGTTGGCTTAATTCTCATAGTTGTCTTTACATATTTGTAGTTTCCCTGAAGATGATAATAAAAAGTTATTGAAAGCTTGGAACAAGTGTATAAGAGTACCCTTATTGGCCTGCTGCATATCCCAAATATCAAAAAACCTTGAGACCTTAGAGAGAACAAGTGACGAGATATGGGGAGTAGGCAGATTGAGACCCCGACGTCAAGTCACAAAAACCTAACGTAATTATACCTGAGGAGTAGGCAGATTGAGACCCCAGCGTAGAATTACGTTTCAACCATTTATTAATTTTCTTTCTTTTTCTGTTCTTGAAAATGGCTCCGAAATCGGAGCCGAAACGTCGAATTTCAACAAATTCTAGACGCGGTTCAACCCGAACTTTTAGTTTTCAAATATTTGACCGCGGAAACCTATCTGAACACATATATATATATATATATATATATATATATATATATATATATATATATATATATATATAAAGGAAGGGTAGTCGTTGCTGACTAGTTAGGAATGGAACTAGTAAATAGTGGGGCTATGCAGCAAAATCAAAGAGTACTCTTTTAAGTTTGTTGATATAATTAACAACTCAACAATTACACGAATTGACAGAAATAATAGCAATAATAATAACATTGAAAACAATATTGCACCATTAATTGCTTTTTATAGTTCTTTACCCTACATAAAGGAGGTCACTCCCAAACTCTCCAGAATTTTTAATGATTTATCGAATTTGAAAATTGCAAATAAATCAGTACTATTAGAACAATTCACTCTAAAGTCAAAGACAAACTTTCTCTATTTTCTCAAGCGAATGTAATATATAGTATTCCGTGTCAATCGTGCAACAAAATGTATGTTGGTCAGACTTCGAGATCTCTAGGGTCCCGAATCGTTTCACATAAAAGTGACTGTAGATTACATCCAGAACGGTGTGCGTTAGCTGAACATGTAAACAAGTTTGACCACCATATGAATTATGATGCCACTAAGGTCTTAGCTAGTGAATCGCGTCTACCCAAAAGGACTTTTCTCGAAATGGCCTTTATTTCAGAAAATAGTAACTGCATTAATAAAAAAACAGATATTAATCATTTAAGTGAAATTTATTCTTACCTTCTGACGTTGGATAAGAATCCACCATTCATTAATTCTTCAAATCTATCAAATGATCAAATAATTTTATAAAGAAAACTTAACCTTTTTTCCTAAATTTGACTTGAAATTCTCCAGATACTTAACCTGTACCAGAATTTTGCTCACAGAAGGACTTAACATTGTTATACTACAAAATAAAACATAATATCCAGATCGAAAGTGTACTAAAGACACTCAGTTATATGCCAGATGTACTTAATTCAGGTTCCTCCATGGGCCACTAGGTGTCGCCCAACCAACTAAATTCTGATTTACGGACTCCAACATAGGTTGGTAACTGCAAAATGGTACCACTGACTAAGTCATATGCCATGTCAACTGTCTGTCTTCTCCCAACCAATAGCATTGATTTGGCCTTATGTAATCAAAATGTAACGTATTTTAACAAAACTTTTATGACATCTTTCCAATTTTACCTGTTTTATATTGAAATTCATCTTGTACAATGTGCCCCCTTTTGTTGAATAACATCGCGTCAAACACCCTCAACTAAGATGTAAGTTAACCATCCATGTATATTTTTTATATATTACTTACTCATGCAATTTGTAGTATCCCTGATGATGAAAACGATTAATTAAATTTCCGAAAGCTTGGACAAACTTAAAAGAGTACTCTTTGATTTTGCTGCATAGCCCCACTATTTACTAGTTCTATATATATATATATATATATATATATATATATATATATATATATATATATATATATATATATATATATATATATATATATATAAGAAGGAACATTTTATTGGACTAAGCCCTCTAGTGAGAATGCAACCGTAGACACGTGTTTCGATCTTAAGGATCTCATCAGTACGGTGAAAGCAAGTGTAAGGATGTGCAACACTTGATTGCAGGTGAAACAACAAACGAACGGAGTCAACAAACAGGAAGCCAACCGCACATTTGTGGCTTCAGTCGGAACACCTCGTGTTTACAAGGCAAGAAACGACGTCGCCACGGAGGCAGCTATAGCTACCTGCGTGACATCCGAGTCCAGGAATATAAATGAAACAGGGATATGATCTCGAGGGAAGTTGTGAATAACAAGAAGGAACATTTTATTGGACTAAGCCCTCTAGTGAGAATGCAACCGTAGACACGTGTTTCGATCTTAAGGATCTCATCAGTACGGTGAAAGCAAGTGTAAGGATGTGCAACACTTGATTGCAGGTGAAACAACAAACGAACGGAGTCAACAAACAGGAAGCCAACCGCACATTTGTGGCTTCAGTCGGAACACCTCGTGTTTACAAGGCAAGAAACGACGTCGCCACGGAGGCAGCTATAGCTACCTGCGTGACATCCGAGTCCAGGAATATAAATGAAACAGGGATATGATCTCGAGGGAAGTTGTGAATAACAAGAAGGAACATTTTATTGGACTAAGCCCTCTAGTGAGAATGCAACCGTAGACACGTGTTTCGATCTTAAGGATCTCATCAGTACGGTGAAAGCAAGTGTAAGGATGTGCAACACTTGATTGCAGGTGAAACAACAAACGAACGGAGTCAACAAACAGGAAGCCAACCGCACATTTGTGGCTTCAGTCGGAACACCTTGTGTTTACAAGGCAAGAAACGACGTCGCCACGGAGGCAGCTATAGCTACCTGCGTGACATCCGAGTCCAGGAATATAAATGAAACAGGGATATGATCTCGAGGGAAGTTGTCAATAACAAGAAGGAACATTTTATTGGACTAAGCCCTCTAGTGAGAATGCAACCGTAGACACGTGTTTCGATCTTAAGGATCTCATCAGTACGGTGAAAGCAAGTGTAAGGATGTGCAACACTTGATTGCAGGTGAAACAACAAACGAACGGAGTCAACAAACAGGAAGCCAACCGCACATTTGTGGCTTCAGTCGGAACACCTCGTGTTTACAAGGCAAGAAACGACGGCTTCCTGTTTGGTGACTCCGTTCGTTTGTTGTTTCACCTGCAATCAAGTGTTGCACATCCTTACACTTGCTTTCACCGTACTGATGAGATCCTTAAGATCGAAACACGTGTCTACGGTTGCATTCTCACTAGAGGGCTTAGTCCAATAAAATGTTCCTTCTTGTTATTCACAACTTCCCTCGAGATCATATCCCTGTTTCATTTATATTCCTGGACTCGGATGTCACGCAGGTAGCTATAGCTGCCTCCGTGGCGACGTCGTTTCTTGCCTTGTAAACACGAGGTGTTCCGACTGAAGCCACAAATGTGCGGTTGGCTTCCTGTTTGTTGACTCCGTTCGTTTGTTGTTTCACCTGCAATCAAGTGTTGCACATCCTTACACTTGCTTTCACCGTACTGATGAGATCCTTAAGATCGAAACACGTGTCTACGGTTGCATTCTCACTAGAGGGCTTAGTCCAATAAAATGTTCCTTCTTGTTATTCACAACTTCCCTCGAGATCATATCCCTGTTTCATTTATATTCCTGGACTCGGATGTCACGCAGGTAGCTATAGCTGCCTCCGTGGCGACGTCTTTTCTTGCCTTGTAAACACGAGGTGTTCCGACTGAAGCCACAAATGTGCGGTTGGCTTCCTGTTTGTTGACTCCGTTCGTTTGTTGTTTCACCTGCAATCAAGTGTTGCACATCCTTACACTTGCTTTCACCGTACTGATGAGATCCTTAAGATCGAAACACGTGTCTACGGTTGCATTCTCACTAGAGGGCTTAGTCCAATAAAATGTTCCTTCTTGTTATTCACAACTTCCCTCGAGATCATATCCCTGTTTCATTTATATTCCTGGACTCGGATGTCACGCAGGTAGCTACAGCTGCCTCCGTGGCGACGTCGTTTCATGCCTTGTAAACACGAGGTGTTCCGACTGAAGCCACAAATGTGCGGTTGGCTTCCTGTTTGTTGACTCCGTTCGTTTGTTGTTTCACCTGCAATCAAGTGTTGCACATCCTTACACTTGCTTTCACCGTACTGATGAGATCCTTAAGATCGAAACACGTGTCTACGGTTGCATTCTCACTAGAGGGCTTAGTCCAATAAAATGTTCCTTCTTGTTATTCACAACTTCCCTCGAGATCATATCCCTGTTTCATTTATATTCCTGGACTCGGATGTCACGCAGGTAGCTATAGCTGCCTCCGTGGCGACGTCGTTTCTTGCCTTGTAAACACGAGGTGTTCCGACTGAAGCCACAAATGTGCGGTTGGCTTCCTGTTTGTTGACTCCGTTCGTTTGTTGTTTCACCTGCAATCAAGTGTTGCACATCCTTACACTTGCTTTCACCGTACTGATGAGATCCTTAAGATCGAAACACGTGTCTACGGTTGCATTCTCACTAGAGGGCTTAGTCCAATAAAATGTTCCTTCTTGTTATTCACAACTTCCCTCGAGATCATATCCCTGTTTCATTTATATTCCTGGACTCGGATGTCACGCAGGTAGCTATAGCTGCCTCCGTGGCGACGTCGTTTCTTGCCTTGTAAACACGAGGTGTTCCGACTGAAGCCACAAATGTGCGGTTGGCTTCCTGTTTGTTGACTCCGTTCGTTTGTTGTTTCACCTGCAATCAAGTGTTGCACATCCTTACACTTGCTTTCACCGTACTGATGAGATCCTTAAGATCGAAACACGTGTCTACGGTTGCATTCTCACTAGAGGGCTTAGTCCAATGAAATGTTCCTTCTTGTTATTCACAACTTCCCTCGAGATCATATCCCTGTTTCATTTATATTCCTGGACTCGGATGTCACGCAGGTAGCTATAGCTGCCTCCGTGGCGACGTCGTTTCTTGCCTTGTAAACACGAGGTGTTCCGACTGAAGCCACAAATGTGCGGTTGGCTTCCTGTTTGTTGACTCCGTTCGTTTGTTGTTTCACCTGCAATCAAGTGTTGCACATCCTTACACTTGCTTTCACCGTACTGATGAGATCCTTAAGATCGAAACACGTGTCTACGGTTGCATTCTCACTAGAGGGCTTAGTCCAATAAAATGTTCCTTCTTGTTATTCACAACTTCCCTCGAGATCATATCCCTGTTTCATTTATATTCCTGGACTCGGATGTCACGCAGGTAGCTATAGCTGCCTCCGTGGCGACGTCGTTTCTTGCCTTGTAAACACGAGGTGTTCCGACTGAAGCCACAAATGTGCGGTTGGCTTCCTGTTTGTTGACTCCGTTCGTTTGTTGTTTCACCTGCAATCAAGTGTTGCACATCCTTACACTTGCTTTCACCGTACTGATGAGATCCTTAAGATCGAAACACGTGTCTACGGTTGCATTCTCACTAGAGGGCTTAGTCCAATAAAATGTTCCTTCTTGTTATTCACAACTTCCCTCGAGATCATATCCCTGTTTCATTTATATTCCTGGACTCGGATGTCACGCAGGTAGCTATAGCTGCCTCCGTGGCGACGTCGTTTCTTGCCTTGTAAACACGAGGTGTTCCGACTGAAGCCACAAATGTGCGGTTGGCTTCCTGTTTGTTGACTCCGTTCGTTTGTTGTTTCACCTGCAATCAAGTGTTGCACATCCTTACACTTGCTTTCACCGTACTGATGAGATCCTTAAGATCGAAACACGTGTCTACGGTTGCATTCTCACTAGAGGGCTTAGTCCAATAAAATGTTCCTTCTTGTTATTCACAACTTCCCTCGAGATCATATCCCTGTTTCATTTATATTCCTGGACTCGGATGTCACGCAGGTAGCTATAGCTGCCTCCGTGGCGACGTCGTTTCTTGCCTTGTAAACACGAGGTGTTCCGACTGAAGCCACAAATGTGCGGTTGGCTTCCTGTTTGTTGACTCCGTTCGTTTGTTGTTTCACCTGCAATCAAGTGTTGCACATCCTTACACTTGCTTTCACCGTACTGATGAGATCCTTAAGATCGAAACACGTGTCTACGGTTGCATTCTCACTAGAGGGCTTAGTCCAATAAAATGTTCCTTCTTGTTATTCACAACTTCCCTCGAGATCATATCCCTGTTTCATTTATATTCCTGGACTCGGATGTCACGCAGGTAGCTATAGCTGCCTCCGTGGCGACGTCGTTTCTTGCCTTGTAAACACGAGGTGTTCCGACTGAAGCCACAAATGTGCGGTTGGCTTCCTGTTTGTTGACTCCGTTCGTTTGTTGTTTCACCTGCAATCAAGTGTTGCACATCCTTACACTTGCTTTCACCGTACTGATGAGATCCTTAAGATCGAAACACGTGTCTACGGTTGCATTCTCACTAGAGGGCTTAGTCCAATAAAATGTTCCTTCTTGTTATTCACAACTTCCCTCGAGATCATATCCCTGTTTTATATATATATATATATATATATATATATATATATATATATATATATATATATATATATATATATATATATATATATATATATATATATATATATATCTATATATATATATAATCTATACATAAATTGATAGAAGTTCAACGGGATGTGATATATCTTTCGGATATTGGGTTGGCACGACCATGTGCATGACAATACAACAAGGAAAATACATGATGGATAACTGAATTTTTCCCTAATCAAAAAACATTATCAAATACGAATTAGAAGGAGATTCTTACCAATAACCAATAAAATTAAACTATTTCTGGACCGATATCCATGTCCTCTGGAAGCATTCTATTTGCAGCATCTCCTATGGAATCTAAAAGACGATTGGATGGAAAATGTGTGTTTTCTTGATATCTAGCGTACCCCAAAATCCATTTCACGCTAGCAACATGCGCACAAGTTCCTAAAGTCCTAGCACCGGACTTACAAGTACAATAATACCCCGTAATGGGGAGAGCAGGATCTTCTAGATTTTCGTCACCTCTTTCAGTGAAAACAATCAAAAGCATGTGTTTAGCAGCATTCCTGAACCGAGAAAATATTCTGAATCTTAGGAAATTGGGTTCCCCATGTAACTCATCGACTTCTAAAATGTTGTCTACTTCACCATCTCTACGAGTTGTATCTTGGATATATGACGCAGCCAAGTGTAAATGATATTCCAGTAAGTAATTTTAAATATTCAACATTTGTGTGGCCGTATACAACGTTCCAGGCATATTTATCAATGGATGGAATTTATTTATAAGAGCACCAGCAATCAGGTAATAGTCATGTAGCTTCGCAGCATGTATTGCTGTTATGGGTTGACGAAAAAATTTGAAAAATGACTTAAAATTTCCATTTCTAGCTTCAACAATCCATCTAGAAGTGGTTATTAAACGTGTCTGATTGGCTTCATTTGTCGTTAATTACCTTTCATTCGGCGGTAGAAATGGTGGCATATAGTAATGCAAGCCAAGTTCTTGTAGACTATTGATTGAATCTCTATAGCCTCTATCGACTATCACAATATCTCCTTCTTGAAACCATGTTTTCATTCCATTCAAATCAACTTGTAATTCGTGATTTAGAACACTTGCATCATTATTTCTAGCATCTGCGAAGTACGGCCCGTTGATTGCTAAGATATATCCATCGGGGGCAACTATGATCTCTGGTTTGACCAAGTGTTCATTCTTGTGGAAACAGTATGATTGCCTCAATACCCGGAAGTTACTGCTCTTTTCTATTTTATTGTAGGTACAATCTATATAAACTATTGCTTTGGGAATATCTGGTGTGGGATTGTACAGTTGATTCGTATAAGGGGATACATGACTGTTAATATAATTTTCTCTTGTTATTGAATTAAATCCAATATTGTTCGGTACGAACCTTTGTAAAAGAGATAATCTCACATTAGAAATAATGAAGCTTGCTGTTTGTCGAGAAGGATAACTGAACAATATTTTCAAAAACTCATCTGAAACTCCATGTTTCATTTTGATCAAAAATGTCAGCAAATGTTTTCTTTCGACATTTCTTCTCTTGCCACCTTGTTCAACAATATCACAAAATTCTAGTAATTGTCGAAAATTATTTTTTGAGATTGATGTCAGATACTTAAATTCGTCTTCAGTGAAACAATTGATATCCTCCCAGTTACGGAGTGGCCTGTTTCTATTAGCAAATGTCCTCATTCTTTGAAGAAAATGTTGAAGATTGGAAATTATGTACGGTTTATTCACAAAATTCAAACCTCCATGCAAGTAATTTGGAAGGAAACCTTGATGATCAAGATGGTGACCACAAATTCTCAAGAAATCTGGGACATAGATATCAGAAGCAACAAAAATATCCACTCTACATTCTAAAGAAAGTCTTTGAATATTTTGACGAGCATTACAAATAATGCACGCACGACTTGATACGCGGGACAACACATTGAGACGAAGGCAATTCGGGTTATTTTCCATAGCAATAATGTCATTCATTACTGTGTTATTACAATTGAAACATATTTTTGTATCATCCTGAATATCAATAGGTGGATTTCCCGCAGTTTGTCTTCGATATGTTGCAATTTGCAAAATATCAATATTATCTCCTCTATTCAAACGCATTGAGAGTCTAGGAATAACATTTCGGTCACAAACATAACAACTCACTCTATTTGCGAAGGCCATATTGTTCAGCAAAGTTCAACAAACACTGAAAATCACATAAACTTGAACAGTAAAAAAGAAACTTCAATTAGTCCAATAACCCAAAAAGAGTTCTCGGGCTTTATGACAACAAGAAAACGACTATTGACATTAGAATTTTGTTGATTTTATCCTCTTTGAATTGTTCTCCATGCCTACTAGAAATAAGAGGAATATATTAATAAGTAGGTATTCGAAGATGATTCAGATGATGTTTCAAATACAAGAAAAAGAAAGAGAAACGTTCTCTGAAAGGGGGTATATACAATATACAAACATATATACGATTCGAAGATACAAGAACATAATTGAAACATAAAACACTAATTTGGTGTAAAAATATGCCGAGAATTTGATTTAATATATATCTATTTAAGCCGATAGAAATAATTACATACAAATTATGATTTTTTTCTGATTTATCCTATGTGGTATTTTCGTTATGTGACAAATTCATGAGATATTCATGTCCAAATCTTTTTGTAGTACAGGAAGATATCCTTTGATAATAATGCTATTTTGAGACTTTCACTATTTTATTGTTTTATAGAGTGAAAATTCGAAAAAACGAACTTCTGCGGATGTAATAAGTATAATATAACTTCTGAGAAACACTAAGCATGAAAAAATAACTTTTCCATTGAATCGCCTACTAGACGATGCTGATGCAGATAATAATTCGAGTTATGGCTTTTTTTCGAGGGATACGGTACGCTATTGTACGGTATAATAACTGATCACTATTTTATTGAAATATTTTTATTTCGAGTAAAAGCGGCCGGACGAGGAAGAACTACAGCAAACCCGCCGAAAACTGGAGTGAAAATACATTTTTCGCCTTGTATATGAAAAACCCGTTATAGGATTCCGCTGAAAATTTTGTACAATATGGATGAAAGTATTTCGAGTTCTCCCATGAAAAAATATCGCTATCTTTTCGGACTCCCTTATGAGATATAGGGTGATTTAAAAAATCAAGGTTTTTATTTATTAAAGTATAACTAATTTTTCAAATTGATATCATTCGACTCTGTATACGATGGAACATATCATTTAACATTCTTCAAGTGAATTTTGTCATTTTAGGTTGGTTTATTACTACAAGGTGTCCCAAAAAACAAAATTCGTTATGTTTCCATATTTGTGAATCACCTTGTATGAATTGTATCAACTGTGATGCTAGATGAAATGAATTTATAATATTATGTGATAATTCTACCTTTTCTCGCATTTTCTCTTTATAAAACAACTAAATTATGAAAGTCTCAAAATAGCATTGTTTTCAAGTGAAATCGCCCTGTACTACGAAAAGATTTGGAAATGAATTTCTCATGAATTCATCATACACGGATGTGATGATGATCCCACAAAAGATAAATCCGAACTAAATCGTAACTTGGCAGATACAGAGTGATGAAAAGTGAATGTTTCTCATATTCAACACCCTGTATCTCGAAAACTAGTCATAGGATCGTGTTGCGCCCGTTGAAACATTTCATCGGAATGATCAATTCTACAACATATCAAAAATTCAAGAAATTTGACGGAAAGCCATTTTCCCATATAAGGTGTGCGGGGTCCTTTGAAAATACAATTTCTATTGAACCCCGAACAGAACAAGTATTTAAATTGAAAACAAATTTAACCAATGTTGATGCTATACCGTTAGCTCAAGAAAAGGACAAAGTTCGTCTTCCTAATGCCCTCGTAAGAATGAATAATGGAGGAGAATTCTTTACAGTTGCTAATGTCAACAATATTCCAAAGACAGTAAATTTTTCTGATTTGATATTAGAACCAATAATTGATACAGAATCAATTATGAATTTCAACCCAGGAAATGACTTTTATTCTGATACACAAGTAGACAGAGAGTACGAAATCAAAAAACAATTGAGAACTGAACATCTTAATGATGAGGTAAAAGAAATGATTACTGAATTATGCCTAAAATTCTCAGATATATTTTATTTAGACGGTGACAAAGTAACCTTCACTAATGAGATCAAACATACTATTGATACCAACGATGCTAAACCTATTTTCACAAAATCATACAGATACCCACAGATCCATAAGAATGAAGATAAAACACAAATTTCAAAAATGTTAGATCAAGGAATTATACGACCATCTATATCCCCATGGTCATCTAAAAATTGGATGCATCAGGTAAACAAAAATGGAGAGTCGTGATTGATTACAGAAAACTCAATGAAGTAACCATTGAAGATAAGTATCCTTTACCTAATATTACTGACTTACTTGACCAGTTAGGACAATGCCAATATTTTACAACACTCGACTTAGCTTCAGGTTTTCACCAGATTGAAATTGATTCTAAAAACATTCCAAAAACTGCCTTTTCAGTGGAAAATGGTCATTACGAGTATTGTCGTATGCCATTTGGCTTGAAGAACGCCCCAAGTACTTTCCAACGTGTCATGGACAATATTTTATTAGGAATTCAAAATGAAAGATGTCTAGTCTACATGGACGATATAATAATTTACTCAGCAACTACTCATGAACATATTTCAAGACTAACTGAAATTTATCGGAGATTACAAAAAGCCAACCTCAAAATTCAACCCGATAAATGTGAATTTCTTAGAAAAGAAGTCGCGTATCTTGGACATTTAATTACAAAAGAAGGAGTTAAACCTAATCCTCAAAAGATTGAATGTGTGAAAGAATTCCCTGAACCAAAAAATCAAAAAGAAATAAAATCATTTTTAGGACTCACGGGTTATTACCGGAGATTTATCCCAAATTTTGCAAAAATTACAAAACCTCTAACACGTTTACTACAAAGAGACATACCATTTAATTTCAACAAAGAATGCAAAGAAGCATTTGAAACTTTGAAAAACTATTTGATACAAAGCCCTATTTTAATATATCCAAACTTTATTGAAGTATTTATTTTGACAACAGACTCGAGTAGTTTTGCCATAGGAGCAATACTTTCTCAAGGAACCATCGGAAAAGACCTTCCAATCGCGTATGCCTCAAGAACCTTATGTCCGGCAGAAACACGATATTCTACCATCGAACGAGAACTATTAGCAATCGTATGGGCGGTGAAACATTTTAGACCATACTTATTCGGAAGAAAGTTTATTTTAGTAACTGACCATAGACCATTAACGTGGCTATTCTCAATAAAAGATGGCGGCTCAAACTTGAGGAATATTCTTATGAAATTATTTACAAACCTGGAAAAATTAATAGAAATGCGGATGCTTTATCACGAATCAAAGTGAATCACTTTAATCAATGCGCAAAATTTTATTCGAAAATTCATATGATAAATGAAGATCAAGAAGAAGTATCAGACACAGAAACAATAGTTGCACCCGAAACAGTTTTAGAAGAACTCAAAATCTTTGTTAAACTTTATAAAACAAAATCTTTAATTGATTTTTCTAAATTTGAATTCTCAAATGCTCAATTATTAGATAAAAACCATAAAAACATCATAATTTTTCCACAAGAACATAAAGCAACCGAGCTACATGAAAAAATTTTAGAAGATATATTAGAGGAAGAATATGATTTATTTTCCTATAACAAATTTAATTTTCTCAACAGTTTATCAGTAAAACACAGAAAATATTATATTATTCCAGTACCTTTCGATCCTACGGAAGCTATTGAATATTGAATATATGTTCACCTCACTTTATAAAGATAAAAATTTATTCGAACCATCAAAAAGTTACCATGTTGAAAATAATCCAGATCTTCCAATTCAAGAAATGCTTTCCTATATATTAGCAGAAGTAGACGAAATTAAATTTCAAATCTGCCAAGATATATTTCAAACCCCAGATAAGGATCAAATTCAAATAATACTTGAACAGTATCACAGTGGAAAAGCCAACATGCATAGAGGTATAAATGAAACTATAAGAAGAATAAAACAAAAATATAATTGGCAAGGATTAATAAAAGATGTTGAAAAATATATTAAAAAATGTGAAATTTGCCAGAAAACAAAAATTTGCAGAAAGAATTTAGACAATCCGATGATAGTAACTGAAACTCCAAAGGTTCCATTTGAAAGAATAAATGTAGACATTATAGAAATCCCAATGAAAAATTATGCACAAACCATATCTGATGAATTAACAAAATTTGTTCAATCCTATCCACTTGAAGATAAATCTGCAAAATCCGTAATATACTCACTGTTAATTTATTTCCAACACTATGGAACACCTCAAAGAATTCACTGCGATAGTGGAAAAGAATTTAATAATCACTTAAAGATAGACCTTTGTAATTTATACGATATCAAACTCACTTTTTCCAGTGTAGACCATCCCCAAAGTAATGGAAGTATAGAACGTTATCATGCTACACTTGTGGAAATGATTAGAGCACACGTAGCAGAAAGTCCAAACGACCATCCCTTAGACATTTTACCATTCGCTACTATATGCTATAATATTACAAAAAATAAAACTCACGGATTTACCCCTTACGAATTAATATTCGGACATACCGCAAGTAGAGTTCCATACACTCTGTATAATGAGAAAGACCTTATAACCAAATATGTCAGAGACATGAATAACAGAATTAAGTATTTCTATAAAATTGCCCGCGCTAGAACCGAGCAAAGAAAGGAAAAAGCAAAACAACGCTTTGACAAAGATATCAAACACGAACCCCCTGACTATAAGAAAGGAGATAAAGTTTATGTTATAGAATCGCAGATAGGTAATAAACTCAAAAATAAGTTCAACGGACCATTTGAAATAATTGAAGTCTACAAAAACTCAGCCCTATTGAAAAACCTAAATACAAATCAACAATCTAAAATAAATTTCTATAGAATCAGATTCACGATGCTGCTCATCGCGATATCTGCAGTTTTAACAGCAATAGCTTTCGGACAATACTCCGTTGTCCCTATCAACAATACAATAGTTATTTATTATCATCAGCGAGAAGAATTAAAAATCACGAACGATAAATGGACATTCTTAGTATATATAGATTTAACCTCGATAAGGAACGCCTTAGAGCAGAATAATAATATATTGCATACATTAGTTAATAACTTTGCAGAAAATGAAAGTGCACGGATGAAATGTTTTTATGCAGACGTTAAAACGCATATTACCTTATTGACACAACTAGCAGATTCACTTACACTGAAATTGCAAGAAGTATTTTTAGATACACCGAACTTTCGTAGTCGTGTGAAACGTGGATTAATAAACGGTATAGGAACCGTATGGAAGGCAATTTCAGGAAATTTAGATAGTAGTGATGGCGAATATTTTAACGATTGTATAAACAAAATTACGAATGATGAACATGAACTAGAAAACCTCATGAAAAATCAGATTTCAGTAGTAACTTCAGTTATTAAAAATTTTAATACTACTACTCAAAAGCTTCAAATTGATGAAGTCACTTTTAATGAGGATATTAAAGAGATTAATAATCTTATTGTCGACATTACGGATAATTTCAACCTAATGGAAGCAAAAACAAGGACACTAGAAGTTTGCGAAGAACTTATGGAAAGTTATTTATTTATAGAATCATATCTTGATGATATTTTGAAGTCTATTATATTTGCGAGATTGAGAATAATTCATTCATCAATCATAACACCAAACGATTTACTCTATAACCTTCAAGAAGTCGTACAATCTATGGAAACTCATAAGTTACCTTTGCCAGTAAAACTGACATCAATTTCAAAATATTTAGATCTAATTGATCTACAAGCTTTTCAATCTGATAACAGAGTTGTTTTTGTCTTAAAAATTCCTCTTCTCGAACCCGAATTATATACAAGTTATCAATTATATCCTATTCCCATGCTTGACAACAGGACAGGACTTCATCATATCTCAACAACAAATCATAAATTTATTGCAAAAGATGATGATTCCATGTTATATTTTATCTTAGAAAATTTTAATGATTGCAAAGATTTGAGTTTGAATTTGAAGTTATGTTCAAATATTTTGCAATACCCCATTGACAGTAATGCTATATGTGAGGCCCAAATTTTCAAACACTTGTTTCAATTACCGAGAATTTGCGAAACGTCTTTATTATTTGCTATAGATTATAATGTCTTCAACTTAGATCCAAATATATGGCTTATAACTTTATCAGATCCCATTCCAATCACAATGAAATGTTCAGGATTTGAACCAATGTCGAAAGTAATAAAAACAAATTCAGTTTTGAAGTTGCAACCCGAATGTAATGCATTCATTGGCAGAACGAGAGTATATTCCAAATCTTTTTTGAATTCTGAAAAGAATGTTACATATAACAGCCATACTATTTCAATTCCATATGAATGTTGTAATCATCTACCAGAAAAGAAAAATCTTCCAAATTTAAAGCCAATGAAACTCAGTAAATTAAATGTCGATGATTTGAATATAGCGCAACACAAATAAGATCAATATTCAGAAGATCTTGATAGAATAATTAATGAACCTTTTGTAACAAAACATATTTCTTGGTTTACCTATTTCATAATTGTAATAATTTGTATTTTGATAATTTTATAAATTTTTTGTAAATGCAAGAAAAATCGTACTGTAAAACTTGGAATAATGGCATCAAGAAATGATGATCTACCCCCAAGACTGGAGAGTTATTGATTTTCCTTGACAAACTGACGAGCCACGCCATTGTTTGATGAGAATCCAAAATACTAAGGGTTATTGATTTTCTCGGGGCATATGCAGTGCCTAACTTATGAATTTTGAAACACGGGCTCCGAAATTAAGTAGCGTACTCAGATTATTTTATTTTTTTTTGTTGGTTCTGAAAAGAACCTTTTGGTTTTGTTGCGCGGATTTAATCGGCTCATGAATACTTTATAGATTCAAATCTACAGTCAGAAACATAATCTATTTCCTCCGGCGCATGTTCTTGAGTAACTGGATTCCATTCTCTAATTGTTGGATTCCATATAAAATGCGAGTGAATTACTATATTACTTGTTGATGTAATTATTTTAACTTGTAAAGGTAAGTTTACATCGATCGGTGTTTCAGACAGATTTGTGTCTGAAGGATCATTAGAGGTTGAATCAGCATTATACCTAGATGTTGTTGCCATTGTATCAGATATGAAGAATTCTATAAGGTTTTTCAGCTTTAAATGATTTGTCACAATGGTGGGAGATACATTTCCCACTCCATGTTGCATATGTGGTGGGGTTGTGGTAGTTCGTCTATAAATATGATATTTCAAAATGGGAGAAGCTATAACAGTTTTTGACTTGAAATAAATCTCGTAAGACTCGTAAGAATAATTATAATGAGTTTATTACCGAACAGTGAAAATGTGGAAAATTTATCGAGCAGTGGAAATCCCGCTGATTTAATTGATGCATCAATTATCAAAGAACTATCGAATTTCGATGCTGATGATTTGTTGAAGATGGGCGTGCAATCCCAATTTATTATAGTGCAGGAGCAGACGGAAGAACCGCCGGTGCTACATATTTCTGATAACGAGCTATCACAGTGCAACACTATCCCGGATCAAGCTCAAGTGCAAGAACCTCAGACACAGGCTCTGCATATGCCTGATATTTCATATAAGCAGCCAAGTTAACGCGCTCCGAAACGTTGTGTCACAATCGAAGTTCCCAACACTGCTGCATCAACCTCAACAGGGCCAAGGTCTTCAAAGAACAAGAAAGGACGTAGGGTTTCGAAGAAAGGTATGTGTTCCTCATCTTCAGTGAAAAAAACACCAAATAAAATTGAATGCATTCCACTAGCATCTCTGTTGCCATTACAGATGTATACGGAAATGCTAAACGAGACTAGGCGAGCGAGTACAAACGCTGAAAGCACATTCCTAAAATGCGATGAGGTTGATCGACAATTAGATGAACAAATGACAAAAGATCATGGAATTGAAGAACAAATTGCAGTGAAGGAAGCCGAAATTGTAAAATTGCGAAAGCAAAGAGAGGGGGTGATGACAGAAGTTAGTAGGGAGAGGCTCAATAACCAAGATCTTCGGAAACAGGCAGAAATAGATTTGCAAAAATCCAAACAGTGACATGAAACAGTCTCTGTTGTTTACGAAAGATGGCGTCAGGAGCTAGATGCGGCTTTTCAAATAAATATTGATTGATTAGTAATATATGTTTTTAAATATATGTTTTTTCAAATATATGTAAAAGAATCAAACAATAAAGTTGTAATGAAAAAGTATATTTTTGTTTTTTTTTATATAATTTTTTCAATGAGATATATCAAACTATTGCATTTTTGTCAAACCAGGAATTATGCTTATTGGAGAATCCCAACCATTTCACACGAACTCTGCTACCACTCTTTTTCAATATCTTCTCGACAAGGTATACGTCTGGGTTTTTAGTTTTCTGTATCTCTGCTTCATAAAAACATCCTTTAATTGGATTTTTATCCATATCTTCAAGCATATAAGTTGGAGAGTAGGTACTATTGATTTTTGTAATCCTAAATAATTCCGTTGTAAAATTTGCTGTATATCCCTTCTCAAAAACGTGCTTGCATTTAGATATTCGAACGATGTCATTAATGCGATACTTGGGTATGATTTTTTTTAAATCTTTTTCTACTCTCTTTTTGGAATGTTCAATTTTGTAGTAGACTTCACATCTTCCGGTTTTATTCCAATAGTTTGGTGCACTCTATGATTATATCTCTTTGTTATAATTGGGAGAATGTCTAACCATTTAAAATTCCCATTTATCGAAAACTCTTCGTATAACCATGATTTGATGGTACGTATAACTCGTTCAGCCATAGCGGCCTTCATAACACTAAAAGTAGAGTAATGTCTTATTCCATACTGCTCCATCAACGAAAAAAAGTGTGAGTTATGGAATTCTTTCCCGAAATCGGATTGTATATGTGTTGGGGAGTAATTGGCCTGTTGTAGAATTGTTCTCATAGCTCCAGCTATGACTGATCCAGTCTTGTTCCGAACAGCCTTTGTCCATAGAAATTTTGAATAACAGTCAATGACTACCAGAACGTATCAATAATTTTTGTTAAATCTGGAATACGCCTGAAAATCAGCAAGATCAATTTGCCATAGATCGCTGACGCCTTTCAGTACTGTAGATCTCCTCTGGAAGTTGCGTCTAGCCGGCTTATGTAATTCATCAACCACCTGTCTCTTGATATCACTAGCCATAGCGGTATTTGCAATGTGTGCTATTCGGGTGATGGTATGGTTCTGAACTGTAATATCTGATTGTATCTAATATATTATTCCTTCTTCGCGTAGTTCCTCTAACAAAGATACAATTTCGTTTTGATGCATAGTGTTTCCGCCTAATTTAGAACCAATTAACAATCGTAAGCGACTCACCAATTCTTCAGGCTTATTCCAATATACATAGTTCTTCGACTTCGTTGTGAACACTTTCTTTAATTTTCTTATATTGATTCCTTTGCCAGTCAGATTCAAAGGTCTAGTAGGGTTTTTGAGTGTTTTCATTAGAGGCCTGATGATGTTCTGATATTTATGGGACTTTTTGAACTTTATACCATTTTTTACTTGATTTTTTTTATATATGACCCTTGTCAAAGTCAATATCTCAATATAAGTACGATGAATTCTCGAGTCTGCAACTACCGGAGGTTCCTTGAGGAATATTAGATTATATAGATCCCTGCTACCGACAGCTTGATATTTTTGTACAATGCCATCATGAAATGTTATATTTACATTGTTGAAACGTACTCGCAAATTTCCCATTTTCAACAAATGTGTTAAAGGATCTATTCGAATACCATATTTTAAATCATATGCGCTGTCACCATTCTTGAGATTTTCTAAATGTTTTTTCAAATCCATTTCTATATTTTGTTTGGTGACATAGCTCGTTTCCAACTCTGAAGTATTCGATAGTGATGAAAGTGTTTCAAATAGAGTGGACAGTCCCATTTCATCATTATTGATATCTGTTATTGTTTCATTTGCAATATCAGAAAATGAAGAATCACTAGAAATGAAGGAATTATTTCTCTTTATAGGCGTACTTGTTGATATAACTCTCGTCATTGTGGGGGTTGAAGACGGCATCGCATTAGTTTCAGAAGAAAGGGCATTTGTGAATTCGTTAATAAATAAATTACCGTTTGAAGTTCATATACCCGGTTATCAATTTTGCGGACCTGGCACTAAATTGGAAAAAAGATTAGCTGCCAATCAGAGAGGAATCAATCCATTGCATTCTGCGTGTCTTTCACACGATTTGCAATATTCAAAAAATCTAGACAATCTCGCAGCAAGGCATATAGCCGATAAACAACTCGAATACGCAGCTTGGGAAATATTTAAATCGAATAAATCATCAGTAGCTGAGAAGGCTGCAGCTCTTCTAATTACCAATATTATGAAAACCAAGGGACGTTTCGGAATGGGATGCGATGCGAACATTACCGCAAAAAAAAAGAAAAAGTGAACAATAAAAAGAAAACAGAAGTCGAATAATAACGGAAAGATTGCATTTGGGGCGGGTGTTGTTAGAAAATTGCGAGATGTACTGCGAAAGGCTGGCGGTGACCGATTTATAGCAAAAGACGTTAAGAAAGCTAATGTGCTAGCATTGCATGCAGCACGTAAGTATTTGAAAGCAGCGGGTGGAAAAAAACAGATACGTACACCACGTATCATACCCATACCGAAAGTAGGGGAAATATTGCCATTGATACCAATTTTCGCTGGATTGTCTGCATTGGGTAGTTTGAGCGGAGCAGCTGCAGGTATCGCAAGAGCAATCAATTCGGTGAGGGAAAGTAGCGAGGGTCTTGAAGAAGTTCAACATCATAATAGAAAGATGGAAGCTATAGCTTTGGGAAAAAGAGGTAGTGGAATATATCTGAAACCATATCGCAAAGGACTCGGTATCTATCTGAAACCGCAAAGTTCAAAAAACTAATTGATGCCCTACCTCTCAAGCCTCTCACCGATATTGAACTTAATTATTATGCCACACAGATGAAGATTCCATTCTTTCGGGGAGTATTCATGCGAGATAACTTACTTACATCGGGACCGCATGTCCATGAAACAGCAATCATGAATTTGTATAGAAGTATCGGTCGGGGAACACATTGTGTGTCATACAAGAAAAATGGACGAAATGTTACATATTTTGATAGTTTTGGAGATTTAGCGCCGCCCCCGGAGCTAGTTCATCACTTGCGAAAAAAATCGAGAACACCCATCAAAATTGTATATAACTATGAACGCCAACAAAAATACAATAATACTGTTGTGTGTGGGCATTCATGCCTGAAGTTTCTCTCACATCCATCTACAGATATTTAAAATGGAATATGCTCCGGAAAAAGATCGAGAGGCAATTAAGAGAATGGGCCATTCTTTGATAGCGTATTCAAGGCTGCGTAGTTTGTTGAAAATTAGTAAAGGGCAACTTGCTGATATGCCCAAGGAGGTGATGATTTCTTGTGGGGCTTATGAAATCGCCCATGTTTGGGAAAAGCTCCCAAAACATCTTCAAGACGATGTTGATATTTCAAAATATCAGTTTTGTTATGAACATAATTCTGACGGTGCTAGCACATCAAACGACGTCAATGATGGACCCAAACCAAGAAAAATATATTGTTGTTATTGCAGCATTGAAGATTGTAGTATAGGAGCCAATAACAATGTTGTGGACGTCTGCAATATTTCGACTCCAAAGAAACGCAAATTATATCATTTATGTTGTATACCACAATAAATTGGTGTGATGTCGGAGATAATGCATCAGTCATGTCACGCAAGTTTGACTTACAAGTTGTGGGAAAAAGCGTCCTTAGCGTGGATTTTTACCCGCCCATTGAATTGGATAGGAAAGCTTGTTATGGTTTTGGGCTATTAGGATTCTATGGATACAATACAATTCACAATATCACTGACAAAAACAGTAGTCGGTTTTGAGATCCCGCAGATGACTCATATGATGTTCCAAGATATTTTACTATGAAAATACCATCTGGAGCATATGAGATTGAGGAAATAAATGATTATCTACAAAAGAAACTTGCATCTCGCTTATTTCCGAATGAAATTCTTGATAGCATGTCAAAGGATGAAATGTTCAGTCTTCAAGCGAACAATAATATATTCAAATGTATATTGCAATCAAAATATAATGTGGATTTCCTATACGAGAACTCAATAGGTCCAATGCTGGGATTCAAGAAACAGATGCTCAACAGTAATAAACCACATCAATCTACATTTCCTGTTAATATTGTACCTGTGAGACTCATTCGTTTGAAATGTAATATAATTTCCGGATCCTATATAAATAATGAAGAGAATCATATTCTATTTTCATTTGATTTAGACGTCGAACGCGGTTATAATCTCACAAAGGAACCCTGAAACATCATTTACATGCCCAGTAGTCCAGAAGGACGTCAGTTCATTGACAACATCACTGTGCGCATATTGGATCAAGAAAATAATCTAATCGATTTCGGAAGTGAGGAATCCATAGTTGTTATTTTGGAACTGAAAAACTTAAAAGAGCGAGTGTTATGGGTTTTTGCTACAACAATGAACGTGTGCGCGAGAGCAGTGGAAGAAGTCCACCAGCATCAGATAATAAAAAGAAAGTAACGTCTATGGAAAAGATCATTACTAAAGTGAGTGCGAAACAGCAAAGACGTAAATTGTCCACGAAAGATCTAAATTTTCTGAAATCAATTGGGCTTAGAATACGAGAATAAAAATGGTGTTGGAAGCTAACAATGAGAAGTTGGATATTTTCAACGAGCCAGTTGTTGATCACAGCCTCATAAGTTTTCATGAGCATACATACAAACCCTATGGATCACCATTGTTCAAGAACTCTGATGAAATCCGCATCATGATCAATAACCAAGATGCAATTCTTGACATTGCCGATAGTTTCATTTACATAGAAGGAAAATTCACACCAAAAGAAGTAAATAAAGTCTGTTATATGTCCAATAATGCTTTGGCATTTCTCTTCGATGAAATTCGTTATGAAATGGGTGGTGAACATGTTGGGGTAGTTCGAAAGCCAGGTATAACTTCCACAATGAAGAATATGATTTCATTTGGTCAGACACATTCTCACTCTCTTCTCACTAGTGGATGGGGTCTTTACGATACGAAACAATGTATTCTCGATGAAACTAGTCATGTATTCAGCGGAAAACTCCCACTTAAATATCTGATGGGTTTTGCTGAGGATTATAAAAAATGCATTCTTAATGCTAAACAAGAACTCATCTTGATAATAGCCCGCTCATTCAAGAATTCATACATTGGGGAGATAGAAGCTACATTGGAAATATCAAAGATTGAGTGGAAGATAAGACACGTTGTGGCTGAGGACAAACAAAAACTCAAATTATTCGATAGAATTAATAAGAGTGGGCTGAATGCAAAAGTAAAATTAGCATATCATATGTGGGATCTTTATGAATTACCATCATTACGTCTTCCGACGTTTGGGCGATAAAAACTACAAATATTTTGGAAACGCTCCGATTCATCATAGTAGGATTTCAAAACACCAACGCATCCGAAAATGAGGCAGTGAATGTGAATAACATTCGAGTTTACTTGAATTCTGAAGTGTATCCATATGAGTGTTGGAATCTAGACTTTGATAGAAAATTGTACTCGCATGCATACTATGCATATGAAAACTTCCAGCGTAGTTACTATGACAGAGATCTGAGTGAGCCACTCATGGATATTGCACAATTCAAAGACAATCCATTATTCATCATTGATTGTTCACATCAACCGAATGCTACAAAATCGTCTACTGTGGATATCAAATTGGAGTTTGAAACACGAAAAGCGAAATTCCCAAACAACACCAAAGTATACGCACTGATTCTACATGATGCAATTTTAACATATAATGCACTGGATGGATCTGTTCGTAATTCATTTTGACGAAAATGTATTATGTGATTTTTTGTTTGTATCCATTTATATTTAGTAGCTTATTCTCAAGTGTAGTAGTGCTAGTACTAGTCAATAAATAAAACATATTCTTGAAAGTTTTTTTTTATTTTCTATAAATCAAATCCTTCCATCCACTCACAGAAATCAGATATATGCAATAAATAATAATAATCTTCAGTTTGTTTAAAAAAAAAGCATACACTATCAAAAATGAATTGCATTATATTGGAACAGAATCAAATAAGAATTTTCCAGTTACTGCTTCAATTACGGTATGTAAGAAAGAATTATAGTTTGAATGATATTCATGTTTATCTATATTCCAGCGTTTAGTAATGTAATAAGATGATTCAATCTATCCTCCTCATTCATATTATATTCTTTGGTTAAAGATTCAACCAACCTATTACATATACGAACATCTTCCATAGGATCATTTTGATAGAATTCAATGTCACTATGCCCCCAAGGAAGCGTTTGAGTTGTATTAGGAATAATGAAACGTTTATTATCGTTGAAAGATATCGCTACCTTATTTCTTAATTCGGTGAACATATCATGTGAAATGCTCCTAAACGAATTCATTTCACGTAATATGAATCCCCCATTCTCAATAATTTTTTTATAATCATCGGATGTCAGCTGAGTTTTTATTTATTTTTTCACTCCCTTGGCTCTTTTTATTTCAGTTTCCAACGATTGTACATAATAAGCTTTTGCACCCGTTCCATAAAAACTAATTATTGGATCAGTGGGGAATTCATCTTTGAAATTACCCAAGACTGAAGGTGTAACTGGTAAATTGAATTTATTTTGTTCTATGTAATTTGACGTATCAAATTTGTTTATATTATTTCTGATGTAATCATAGAAATTTTCTGTCTGCACTTTCAGGATAAGAGAGTCTGTATCGGTATATAGAAGTGATGCATTGCGCCCAAATTCTCTCTTTATACATCCATAGTAAAAATCATACATGACAACCTTGGATAATTCCAAAACGCAGAATCCCAAGTATAGCGGCTTATCATAATGTATCTTTACCTTAGCCATCTGAATTGCAACGAAGTTCTCAGAGAAAATTGTACAATTTTTGAAATTCGGACGAGCAATTAAGATTCCGGCTCCCAATTTTCGCTGAATATTCTGCCAATGTGTTATCAGTTTCACATCCACTCTATTATCCACGTTTTCCATTGTCTTTCCATAGCAACTGTTGTTCATTAGCTTGTAGAAATCTTTCTCAGACTTATTATGCGATCTATTACGCATTCGAGTATTGAGATCGATATATGGCTTCATCCAACAAGACTGCCTGAATCTCAATATTCTATGGGTATGCATTACGATTAGTCCATTATTCATAGCATGTTTCAGGTTTTTGGCGTGTACTATATACCTACGTTTATCATTCAAATTTGGTATCAATTTAGGGACTTTAGATTTTCAATTTGGGGGAATAATTTTTTTCCACCAGAAAAGGTAGATCGCTGTTAACGTCGTGCAATTCTTGAGGATAGTGTATATCAACTTCAAGAACATATCCGAATGAATCATTATCTGTCACACTCATTATATCAAAATTTGTAATTTCCTCACGGGTTAACCATTTGAAATCACCAGTAGGCAATGCTTGCGACATACAATGACCATATAAATTTGTTGCATCTAAATATGAGATGAAAGACGTGGGTTCATTGGGATTATAATCGGGAAGAAATTTATTATTTGCCACTTGTTTTCTCTCACTGCATTGACTTATCCCTCCACGAATTCCTTTTTTGAAAAAATGTATCATATCGATATCGGTAAGAAGCTCTAACTCGATATCTGTGTATTTCAACATTGCATCCCAACTGAGAGCGGGTGCAGTATAATAGTGTAAGGGGTCCAACTTATACGCATTCAAACATATTCGTCTGAAATTTTCGATTACATCGCATAGCAGTAATACATCAGATTTCAGATATAAATCCGAATATTCCCCCAAACTTTTACATTCCAATAGATTCCAAACAAGTTTAGCTCTCTGATAATCCTCGTCGGATATGTGCATCTCATTTAAGTTATCATAAAACTGATTTTTTGTTGGTATAGTAGGAACATTCAACTTATTGATGTCATCCACAAAGCTATATGGAAAAACACCCTTCTGCTTCATTAAATTGAAATTAGTATGAATCTCATTTTGAGATAATTTTTCTTTGTTTTACCCTTTTTATCGAGATAGCTATGTATATAGAGGTGTTTCGTGAAATAAATGTATTTTTCCTTTGTTTGAGGGATAACATCAACCCTGTCTTATTCTGCATATAGTTCTTTGATGAACATATGACAATCATACCCACTCATGTTATGACATACAATCGGAATGAACTTTGGAATTTTAAAGTTGAGATTGCAGACAGAATGAGTTGCTGTAAATCTTTTTTTTTCCAGTGCCATGACAATGGTCTCTGGCCTTAACATCACCATCCGTGAATGGTTTTTCACATACAGTGTGTCCCAGCTAAAATTTGTCACCCCCCTAATATCCGAACTCATGAAAAAAATTGAAAATCGCTCAGACCCGTCGATTTTTATTTCAAGGGGGAACACTTTCACCAAATACACCATCATTGTGTTGTCAACCCCCTCAACCCCAGCACCCCCTACTTCAGAATTTTCAATGGGACTACTATACTTGTGATACATCATTCTGAAGGGAATTCAATCCCAAATACATCGGTGTACTGAAATTGAGGATCGATCAAGTGTTGTTGAAGTTTTAATGAAAACTAAGTTTTATCCAGATATTTTAATTTTTCATCACCTCGCATCACCTCGCATACACTATCAAAAATGAATTGCATTATATTGGAACAGAATCAAATAAGAATTTTCCAGTTACTGCTTCAATTACGGTATGTAAGAAAGAATTATAGTTTGAATGATATTCATGTTTATCTATATTCCAGCGTTTAGTAATGTAATAAGATGATTCAATCTATCCTCCTCATTCATATTATATTCTTTGGTTAAAGATTCAACCAACCTATTACATATACGAACATCTTCCATAGGATCATTTTGATAGAATTCAATGTCACTATGCCCCCAAGGAAGCGTTTGAGTTGTATTAGGAATAATGAAACGTTTATTATCGTTGAAAGATATCGCTACCTTATTTCTTAATTCGGTGAACATATCATGTGAAATGCTCCTAAACGAATTCATTTCACGTAATATGAATCCCCCATTCTCAATAATTTTTTTATAATCATCGGATGTCAGCTGAGTTTTTATTTATTTTTTCACTCCCTTGGCTCTTTTTATTTCAGTTTCCAACGATTGTACATAATAAGCTTTTGCACCCGTTCCATAAAAACTAATTATTGGATCAGTGGGGAATTCATCTTTGAAATTACCCAAGACTGAAGGTGTAACTGGTAAATTGAATTTATTTTGTTCTATGTAATTTGACGTATCAAATTTGTTTATATTATTTCTGATGTAATCATAGAAATTTTCTGTCTGCACTTTCAGGATAAGAGAGTCTGTATCGGTATATAGAAGTGATGCATTGCGCCCAAATTCTCTCTTTATACATCCATAGTAAAAATCATACATGACAACCTTGGATAATTCCAAAACGCAGAATCCCAAGTATAGCGGCTTATCATAATGTATCTTTACCTTAGCCATCTGAATTGCAACGAAGTTCTCAGAGAAAATTGTACAATTTTTGAAATTCGGACGAGCAATTAAGATTCCGGCTCCCAATTTTCGCTGAATATTCTGCCAATGTGTTATCAGTTTCACATCCACTCTATTATCCACGTTTTCCATTGTCTTTCCATAGCAACTGTTGTTCATTAGCTTGTAGAAATCTTTCTCAGACTTATTATGCGATCTATTACGCATTCGAGTATTGAGATCGATATATGGCTTCATCCAACAAGACTGCCTGAATCTCAATATTCTATGGGTATGCATTACGATTAGTCCATTATTCATAGCATGTTTCAGGTTTTTGGCGTGTACTATATACCTACGTTTATCATTCAAATTTGGTATCAATTTAGGGACTTTAGATTTTCAATTTGGGGGAATAATTTTTTTCCACCAGAAAAGGTAGATCGCTGTTAACGTCGTGCAATTCTTGAGGATAGTGTATATCAACTTCAAGAACATATCCGAATGAATCATTATCTGTCACACTCATTATATCAAAATTTGTAATTTCCTCACGGGTTAACCATTTGAAATCACCAGTAGGCAATGCTTGCGACATACAATGACCATATAAATTTGTTGCATCTAAATATGAGATGAAAGACGTGGGTTCATTGGGATTATAATCGGGAAGAAATTTATTATTTGCCACTTGTTTTCTCTCACTGCATTGACTTATCCCTCCACGAATTCCTTTTTTGAAAAAATGTATCATATCGATATCGGTAAGAAGCTCTAACTCGATATCTGTGTATTTCAACATTGCATCCCAACTGAGAGCGGGTGCAGTATAATAGTGTAAGGGGTCCAACTTATACGCATTCAAACATATTCGTCTGAAATTTTCGATTACATCGCATAGCAGTAATACATCAGATTTCAGATATAAATCCGAATATTCCCCCAAACTTTTACATTCCAATAGATTCCAAACAAGTTTAGCTCTCTGATAATCCTCGTCGGATATGTGCATCTCATTTAAGTTATCATAAAACTGATTTTTTGTTGGTATAGTAGGAACATTCAACTTATTGATGTCATCCACAAAGCTATATGGAAAAACACCCTTCTGCTTCATTAAATTGAAATTAGTATGAATCTCATTTTGAGATAATTTTTCTTTGTTTTACCCTTTTTATCGAGATAGCTATGTATATAGAGGTGTTTCGTGAAATAAATGTATTTTTCCTTTGTTTGAGGGATAACATCAACCCTGTCTTATTCTGCATATAGTTCTTTGATGAACATATGACAATCATACCCACTCATGTTATGACATACAATCGGAATGAACTTTGGAATTTTAAAGTTGAGATTGCAGACAGAATGAGTTGCTGTAAATCTTTTTTTTTCCAGTGCCATGACAATGGTCTCTGGCCTTAACATCACCATCCGTGAATGGTTTTTCACATACAGTGTGTCCCAGCTAAAATTTGTCACCCCCCTAATATCCGAACTCATGAAAAAAATTGAAAATCGCTCAGACCCGTCGATTTTTATTTCAAGGGGGAACACTTTCACCAAATACACCATCATTGTGTTGTCAACCCCCTCAACCCCAGCACCCCCTACTTCAGAATTTTCAATGGGACTACTATACTTGTGATACATCATTCTGAAGGGAATTCAATCCCAAATACATCGGTGTACTGAAATTGAGGATCGATCAAGTGTTGTTGAAGTTTTAATGAAAACTAAGTTTTATCCAGATATTTTAATTTTTCATCACCTCGCTCATTTGAAAAATACAATAAACGCCCATCACAAAAAAACTTTTTATGTTCGTGGGCTGAAATTTGACTCGATACCAATCTTGAAAGATCCCGAATCCAACAGTAATGAGTATTTCCCGCATTATCTGCAAGAAGCAGTAAATTGATATGTATTGTAAGTTTTTTCTGAGAATATCGCTATGGCCCTACAACATCATATTTAATTTTTTTGTTTTCTATTTTCGATTCTAAACCATAAACATTGACTGAAATATCATTCAAACGCTCAAACAATTTTATATCCCGTAATTTCATTGGAAAATTCATACATGTCACATTCAAAACATCTGCATAGTGGGGGTATGATGACGGCATTGATACATTATTATTCGTTGGAAATAATGCTGATGTAATAGTGGAAGAGCCCGCGACACTAGACCAATAGTGATAACACTTATCTACTTAATACATATCACTCGTTTCCTTATTAATTGGAGAACACGGAATGGCGCTGCTGCCTTGCATAGACCGAACGACGCGTGAAAAAACAATTAAAAAAAAATTTTTTTTCGTGTTATCAAGTATCATAACACTTTTCGATTTCGTTTATTTACTGATATAGGCGAGGGATAGGGCTATAAGAAAAGTCGGTGCTGCCAGCTCCCTGCACAACCCTTACCTGTGGCAGCAGGGAAAGAAATACCGCTAAATTTCGATTATCAAGTATCATCGAACTTATCAAAAAATCGAACGGCATCTTGAAGATGATGAAATTCTGAGTGAGAAAAACCACTGCTGCCTTTTGTAAACACTACCCTATACGGTGGCAGTAGCGGTTGAAAGTCGCGCTCCGCGCGACCATATTTCGCCGTTTAATTCAGATTCAACAGCATAGACCCGGTTCTTTTTGATTTTAACTGATGAAATACGCGAACCACTATAAGTTACAATAACTTTTACGTGTCGTTGATTGTTGAAACAAATGAGATTGCATTTTCAAGTGACTTTTTTTCATTAATTCGTCGTTTTCCTTGTTTTTTATTTTTAATTTCCCTTGTATACCATTACAATTGAGAATAAATACGACGGGAAAAAACCTAGAAGATGGTAAACTAAATAAGACGAGATAATACCTAGAAACTACCTAGACACGCGCAGGTATAAACTTGTCCCTACCATATACATTGCCAGATCCTAGCTGTGCTATTTGTAGAAGCTATTCCGTAGAGAGAGAAAAATCCTCAGGAACCGTTTCTTCGGCAAGAGTTCGTTTTAACCTGACTTGCAGATGAGTGATCCGCATGACCAATCAGATCGGTTGTAGAGTGGGTGTGGGGAAATGTCACAACATTTATGATTATTCTGTCTGCATTAGGTTAGTAATGTTGGGTCCCTTTTTTAAGCATTATCAACTAACTATATGCTAGTTTTCGAGGTGTTTTGCCCTTCTTATCTTAATTTATCAAATTAGCTATACCTACCTTACAAATGTTCTGATTGGTCCCGTGATCGCTCAACTGTAAGTCAGTTGAAAACGAACTCTTGCGTTTCTTCGGACGGTTATTTGCTCAGGGCTAGAATTATGAACGTTTCATACGAAAACTGTCACAATCCGTAGGATAAAATGATTCAATATTACTCAAAACATAATGAGGTTTGAGTCGATATTAGTGGTCTGCAAGAAAGAATGGAATTATATCTACCCTATAGACTACTGATATCGACTCAAGTTAGTCAAGTTGCAATATATTTTGAATTGTATTTGTTTTCATAATTGCTCAAATCTGACATATGTCAAACTCGCTACGGATCGGATGTTCGTAATTTCACCCTAGTTCAGCCAGTAGTTAATTGTCGTTTCGCTGTTATTTCTCAACGTATCTTCTGTACAAAATGGTTTGTTTTATTTGCAAGAAATCTCGTGAAATAATAAAATTTAACGAAAGTACGTTGAATAAATGCTTAAATATTCTCGAGTACAGAAAAGAAAAACATTTAAAGTACGGCGATTTATCTTTGGATCGTGCGAATAGTGACAATTGCGGATATCACTACCAGTGCTACAGGAAATTTTCTGTGTTAAAACGGAAAAAGAGCTACAAACGCGGTTTTCTTCTACTGAAAGTGTAAGTATAGAAAATATGATAGAAAGTCTGAGAGTAGGTTTTAATATCTCGTTCACAAATTCCACAGTGCAACACATCTGATGCCTCTACTGAGAAAGCTGGTCCTGCACAAAGAGACGAAAATGCAAAAGATGTACCAGGATCTTCACCGGCAGAGAGAGACAACAATAATCCACCGTACCGAGTACATGTCGCGACACCTGAGGTCAGTTTTTTTACGAAAATTTATTCAAATTGAAAATATTACTCATTTCATTTTTATAAGTTTTATAATATAATAAAATGTCTGATAATGATGAGGCAGTTTAATTATTTCAATAATCCATTTCGAACTTTTCAAGAAAAATAAAAGAAGGAAACCGACGAATTAATGAAAAAAAGTCACTTGAAAAATGCAATCTCATTTGTTTCAACAATCAACGACACGTAAAAATTATTGTAACTCATAGTGGTTCGCGTATTTCATCAGTTAAAATAAAAAAGAACCGGGTCTATGCTGTTGAATCCGAATTAAACGGCGAAATTTGGTCGCGCGGAGCGCGACTTTCAACCGCTGCTGCCACCGTATAGGGTAGTGTTTACAAAAGGCAGCAGTGGTTTTTCTCACTCAGAATTTCATCATCTTCAAGATGCCGTTCGATTTTTTGAAAAGTTCGATGATACTTGATAATCGAAATTTAGGGGTATTTCTTTCCATGCTGCCACAGGTAAGGGTTGTGAAGGGAGCTGGCAGCACCGACTTTTCTTATAGCCCTATCCCTCCCCTATATCAGTAAATAAACGAAATCGAAAAGTGTAATGAACAAATTTTTTTTTTAATTGTTTTTTCACGCGTCGTTCGGTCTATGCAAGGCAGCAGTGTCATTTCGTGTTCTCCAATTACCAAGGAAACGAATGATATGTATCAAGCTGATAAGTGTTATCACTATTGGTCTAGTGTCGCGGCCTCTTAGACTATAATAGCCCACGCGAAACAGTGTTGATCTTTATTCTTCACGTTGACTATTGCCGTCTTGCGCTCGATGAATGCTGGAAGTTCGATGTAAGAAGACCCTCCGAACGGACTATATTTGTTTAAATTCACTTCGAGGAATAGGACTTTCTCACAACTCCAACCTGAAAAACAAAATACATACCTATATACCGGGTGGCTACGTAAGTATTGCCTACGGAATATCTCAGTTATTGTATGAAGTAGGTTTGTGAAATTTGGAGCGTCGATATAATGACATAAGAGCTAGAATTTGAGCATATTGACATGTCGAAGTTAACTTCCTGTCTGACCGGAAGTAACATCAACTTTCTTATTTTAAATGGAAACCCTATTTTTTTTTTCTTTTCGCATTATTCAGCATTCAATTCCCTTTCTAATGACATATCACAAGTTGGTATCTAACCAGAAACTAGATCAGAAAAAATTATTATTGAAATTCACCGAGTAGGCCGTGGAAGCAAAATGAAAGCCAAAAATTGAAAAGTTGGCTATGGAAACCATACGTCACTTGATAACAGTTGCTACTACTGTGATATTTTATTTTCATTCGTCGGCGTTATAAAAAGCCGCTAAAAAAAATATTGGAAAAATTGGGAAAAAAACAATACTCTGTAGGTCCATAACTTAAATAGGAACATACAACTTTTTCTTGCCTGTACTATTCAGCATAACCATTCCTTTCTAATGATATAATAGAAAGTAATTTTTTGAAATGAAATACCAAAAATTCCAATTATTATTATTCAAATAACAAAAAAACAGATTTATCGAAAAAAAAAATTCAAATTGATAGAATTAAAGATAAAATAAATTCAAAACAAATGTTCGAAATGCATTCCCTCATCGTCAATACATTTATTGACTCTGGTGATATTTTCATGTAAAACGTTTCTCAACATTTGGGGCGCGATATCTTGGAAAGCTCTACGAATTTTTACTTCTAGCTCATGTAGAGTTGTAGGCTGTGTGGAATACACCCTATTTTTAAGATGCCCCCATAGAAAATGTCGCACGGAGTACGATCAGGTGACCTTGGTGGCCACCTGACTGGACCATGGGTTGTTATAAGTCTCTCTTGAAAGCGATTTTGAAGATAATTTCTCGCTATTCTTGAATTATGCGGAGGGGTGCCATCTTGCTGGAAGTACATTTTCTCAGTTATTTCCGCTGGTAGGTTGTTAATGAATTCCGAAATTTCATTCGTTAAAAAATTAAAGTATCTCTCTCCGGTTAGTTGGCCTTGAAAAAGAATGGGGCCAACAATATGAGTTCTAACTATTCCTGCCCAAACATTCACACCAAATCTCTCCTGGAAGCCACCATGTCGAAACCGGTGCTCGTTTTCTATCGCTCAGAACCTGAAATAAAAGACCGTTCACACTTTTAGCACTTTACACTTCGACTATCGACAATAATCCAAATAAAGTACAGTACCTACCTTGTATTATTCCTGTTAAATAATCCATTGTTGGTAAATCTTGACTCGTCCGTAAACAAGATATAATAGTTAAGTAGGTGATTCTCAGCATTTTGTAGAAGAAACCAATTACAATATTCCAGGCGCCTTTCACCGTCATTTTCATACAAATGTTGATGCAACTGATACTTGAAGGATTTAAATCGATGTTTTTTCAAAATTTTCCTAGCAGAGTCCTTACTTATAGATAATTCGGCGCCAATCTGCCTTAAGGAAATTGTGCTATCATATTGTACTAAAGCTAATACATTAATTTCAGTTTCCTCATTTATAACAAATGCTTCTTGGTCTTCGTGAACATCAGGCTCAGTTCTTAATTTTTTTTCAAGCCACTGTAAATACCTTCTTGACGGTTGCTGACCCCCTGGATATCGCTCTAAATACAATCGTTCAGCGGCATAAGAATTTTTTAAACATTCACCATAAATGAGAAGCATGTCAATTTGTTCGGTTCGTGAATAACGGGGCATTTTTTGAATATTCCACTAACTGATTTCGATTTCCAAAGCCTTTTAAAATGGCAGAATCAAAAACACTACTTCGAGCGTCAAAATAATATGGATAGCAGCGTTCGTGAGAGCTCTCGTTTCTTTTTTGTTTCATTCCAAAATACATCTTAATCAGCCTACTTGTTAATATTTTGGTTCGAATGATTATTACAATAGAATGATTATTCTGAATAGCACAAACATCGTCCATAGGTAGATATTAGAATATCTATGGACGATGGCACAGACCAAGTACGTTTATGTTCCTATTTAACCTAGAACCTACGGGATATAATTTATCATTCCACATTATTTTTAATGTTATTTTTGCGTATGGCGATAATCTGTTTTGTTATTTGAAGAATAATAATTGGATTTTTTGGTATTTCATTTCAAAAAATTACTTTCTATTATATCATTAGAAAGGAATGGTTATGCTGAATAGTACAGGCAAGAAAAAGTTGTATGTTCCTATTTAAGTTATGGACCTACAGAGTATTGTTTTTTTCCCAATTTTTCCAATATTTTTTTTTGTGGCTTTTTATAACGCCGACAAATGAAAATAAAATATCACAGTAGTAGCAACTGTTATCAAGTGACGTATGGTTTCCATAGCCAACTTTTCAATTTTTGGCTTTCATTTTGCTTCCACGGCCTACTCGGTGAATTTCAATAATTTTTCTTCTGATCTAGTTTCTGGTTGGATACCACCTTGTGATATGTCACTAGAAAGGGAATTTAATGCTGAATAATGCGAAAAGAAAAAAAATAGGGTATCCATTTAAAATAAGAAAGTTGATGATACTTCCGGTCAGACCGGAAGTTAACTTCGACATATCAATATGCTCAAATTCTAGCTCTTATGTCATTATATCGACGCTCCAAATTTCACAAACCTACTTCATACAATAACTGAGATATTCCGTAGGCAATACTTCCGTAGCCACCCGGTATATTACTTGATTATCAACATTTGAAAATTGCTTCTTACTACTAACCTGAATCACGCTCCTCAAATTCAGTTGTCTGGGCAATGATGTTGTCTCGGAATGTGTTGAATAATGCATTCAAATCAGTGGATCGATCGGCAATTCGATTTATTGAATTAAATGATTTTATGTCTGTCAATTCCTGTGTTTGGATAATATAACTTCCAAATACTTCCATATTGACTTTGGTGGAATTCTGTTGTTCTATAGCTTTTTCCAGTAGTTCAACTACTTTTTGCTTGATCTCATTGAAGAATGGTGCATATTCAGAATAATTATTCGTGCTACTCACTCTGTAGCTAGCTATCCGACACTTGAATGCAGATTTCATCGTCTGTACACCGGATCCATAATGAACACATGATTTTGTTCTATGTGCAAGCGTTCTAATATGCGAATTGTACTGGGATTGAGGAATTGTTACTTCACAACATTCACACGTATACATTGGTACAGGGAGTGCATCATTACCAACATCATTATCCAATTTCATCCGTTTGGTTGAGGAAGGACCTCCCATCTAACAACTCTCACGTTGATGACGCTGTGAATTGGCACGTCGAGTGAACAATTTTCCACATTCACATAAATTCATCTTTTCAGAATTTTTATAGCTAACTCAAAAGACAAACTGAGTAGAATAGGTTCTCGCTATTTCTTTTATATGTTGATTTTCGGAGAGTGGACGAAGTCCACCTCCCACTATATATTATACATGCATTGTACGGAGAGGCGTGTTCTCATAACTCGATGGATCTCTGAAATGTTTGGATGTACTCTTTACAAATAATCCATTACAATACGTTTGTTGAGGAGTAGGTACTCTCTCATTAACTTTGTACATGGCACAGACAATCATGAATCCAATTGCAATGTGTCATTACCGCATATAAATAATCCATTACAATAAGTTTGTTGAGGAGTAGGTACTCTCTCATTAACTTTATACATGGCACAGACAATCATGAATACAATTGCAATGTGTCATTACCGCGTATGTAAGTCTCGTTACAGCTACAAGTCAAACGATCATTCGCCATTTTTTCCAAATTCGAATAATGACAAAACCTCAATGTCTGCCCAATGTAATTGTACCATATGCTCGCACATACCCCCCTTGCAAGTACCCGCAAGTACCCGCAAGCCACTGGTAGGCCAGGGGGGTGCGGGAAGGTGAACAAAGGAGCAGAGTACCGGCTCAAACCTTATACCAATTTGTGAGATCAATGTATGATTGATCCTTTTCAATTCAGGTATTTCACATTCTATCGAAAATGTACTTTCTGGCCAATGTTGTTTTTCTTCAAACATCCAGGGTGGTCCTACCCACCAAGTTCGACATTCTTTTAGTTCCTTTGGACTCATACCACGTGAAATGATGTCTGCTGGGTTTGTTTCACTAGAAACATGAGACCACTTACCTTTATGAGAGAATTGTTGGATTTCTATGATGCGATTGGCAACAAATGTTTTAAGTTGATGAGGTTCAGTAGAAATCCATGAGAGGATAATAGTAGAGTAAGTCCAATAATAAACATGATTGATATCAATATGAATAGCTTTCAGAACTCTTTGCGTCAATTGAATAAGAACTAATGCTGCGCAAAGCTCAAGTTTGGGTAGATAAATCATCTTAAGTGTTGCAACTCTTGATTTAGCACACACTAAATGACACTGAATGTTTCCCATTTGATGTATAGAACGAAAATAACAACAAGCACCATATGCTTTTTCTGATGCATCCCCAAAGCCATGTAATTCTACTGAAATTGGGTTTGGACAAATTACATGTCTGGGAATTTTAAGTTCGTTCAGATTTGGGAGTTGTCTAGAAAATTCTACCCAGGAATGATGTAAATCAACGGTAAGGCTTTCATCCCAATTCAAGCCTATCTTCCAAAGATATTGGATGATGAGCTTGGATTTGACAGTACAAGGATCTACAAGGCCCAAAGGGTCAATGATTTGAGCAACTGTTGACAGTATTGTACGCTTAGAAATATGAGATGATTGATTTGGATTAAGAACATATTGAAAGATATCATCAACTGAATTCCAGGTTAAACCAAGAGTTTTTGTGATTCTGTCTTCAGATATGAATTTTTGAGAAGACTGGGATTTGACACTGGATATTATCACTCTCTTGCCCTCTCCTATCGAGTTGAACCCTGTCAATAAGTCTTCGGCATAAAAACTGGATGTGATAATTCTAGAAGCATTAGGATACAAATTCATGTTTTCTGTAGCCACTTGATGAAGAGACCTAATACAAATGAATGAAGCACTAGCAGTGCCGTAAATGGCTGTATTTAAACGAAAATGATCAAGTTTTTCGGAAGGGTTTGTGCGCCATACTATGCGCTGTAGATCGCGCTGAGAAGATTCTATACCTACCATACGCTACATTTTTTCGATATCACCAGTGACCACGTATTCATGAGTACGGAATCTTGTGACTATGGTGAATAAATCATCTTGAATCGTGGGACCTACCTTCAAAACATCATTGAGTGATATTCCGCTGGAGGTCTTTGCAGAGCCATCAAACACGACTCGCAAATTTGTTGTAGTACTCGATGTTTTGAAAACACCGTGATGTGGTAAATAATAAATTATGTCTCGTGGATTATCATTTGTGATATCTACCTTGGTCATGTGGCCGAGAGCTTCATACTCGGACGTGAAAGAAGTATATTGCCTTTTGAATTCGGGATTTTAATTGAATTTCTTTTCGACTGCATAAAATCTCCTGAGAGCCGTTTCAAATGAGTTTCCAAAATGACTTATATTTTCCTTAACCGGAAGACTAACAACAAATCTACCCGATTCATCGCGAGTAGTAGTTTTCAGAAATTGTGCTTCACATTCCGCTTCCTCTTGTGAATGTTCCACTAGCGATTGACATTCTTCAAGTTTCCAAAGTCGTTCAAGTAATGCATGAATATCCTTATTATCTGTTGCAAGATTACATGTTGTGTTTGAAATATTTGATTGAGAAAATGGCAATGGGCCTGATAATATCCAACCAAGTCGAGTTTTTTGCAGTACTGTATGATTTTGAATGATATTTATCCGACCAATGCACATTAATTCCCAAAGAACTAAGGCTCCAATTAGCATATCAACTGGACCAGTTTTATTGAAATTTTTGTCAGCCAAGACTATATTTTCGGGAATGCTGAGATGTCTTATATCGAAAGAAAAAGCAGGTAAATCTTTTGTGATTTTATTGGAAATTAAAAATGTTATATCTCGACCAACATATTGATTGTAGCAGTGGTTTTTTGTAAAACTGATGTCAAATTTGAGCCGAAGCCTTCAACTGAATGAGTTAACTTTGAAATAGGTAATTTCAAAACGTTGAAAAATTTTTGTGTAATAAAATTTGATTGAGAACAGTTATCCAAAATAGCTCTATATTTATGAGATTTACCATATGTGTCAACAATTGAAACATTTGCTGTTGAGAATAAAATATATGGATTGAAAGTAGTATTTCTTGAAGTACATTCAGCAAAGGTTGACTGAGAGACATGTGATACTGTTTCTGAGTGGTCTTGTACACTTAAGTCATTTGGTGTAGGTGATACTGTGTCGTTATTTGTGTTATTTCGATTCTGCCCTGTAGTGGCAACGTATGATGCACTATTATCTGACTTCTGTTTTGACAAATGTTTTTGTGAGGAATGAGTCCCTTTAGTATAGGTTTTGAGTTTTAAGGCATATTCCTCCCACTCCATCTTAGGTGTAGTATCGTATCTAGTTTGGAAGAAACAAGATATCCCATGTACTAACCGGTAACGCAAGTGATTCTAAATTTCTGAGATGTTGATTGACAGTGTCAATGATATTTTGGAGTTGAATATATGATTCCTTTTGAATACTTTGTATATCGAATATAGCATTGAGATGAGATTGTATTATGACACGATTGTTTTCATAACGCTCACACAGGAGATCCCAAGCTTTCGTATAATTTGCTTCAAATACCTCCAAAGCTGTTAAAACATTAGCCGCCTCGACTTGAGATATGATTTTAAATACCAGAATTTTTGAATTCCACTGATTGAACTACAGTTATGTATCATTGCCTTATACGTATCTGCAAACTGCAACCATTTTTCATACGATCCGTGAAATTTAGGTAAGTTTAGTTTCGGTAAATTTGTACTATTATATTGAACATTCGGATCTGGATTTACAGTATTGGCTGTACCATTTGAAGAAGTATTTGCACTGTTTGAAGGAATATTTGCACTGCACTTACTTGTTTAGCTGGAAGTATTTTCACTAAATCCCTTGCTCGGGTAACTGATTCAAAATAAGAATTTTCGAAGTCAATTCTTTTTTGAGTATGATCATTTGATTCATCTGTGAATTCGAACTCCGACTGAACGGTATCAAAGAAGATCAACTTTCTCCAATCTGACATATAATTCATTGAGTTTCGAAGTATCTGTCAAATCTACTAAGAAATTTGAAAATCTGGTAAGTTTAATTTTGACAGCTCCGCGTTTTTGGTTCAATGCTTTTACTTTTTTAGCATCTATATCGATCTTCACGAGTGAGAGCTAAACAATGCAAAGCAAACAAACTGAGGAGGATGAGTATAAGGAATAAGGAAAGGAATCGAGAAATACCTCAATGCTTTCTGCCCACTGACTAGCGTTCTGTTGTATCCATTCAATGAATATGATCTTCTTACGTATGTAGATTTCCTCTGGGTGATGTGTCTGATGAATGAATGCGAAGGTGCGAAGGACCTGGGTGACTGTTATTGATTGATGTGACAATTGATGACTGATGATTCTTCTAGGTTCGCTGATTACATATACCTATATCCGGCTCTATGTGGACCATATGTAATGTATCGTGAGCCTTTTCACAATACAACTTGCTTTGAATGGAACTGTGTTTCAATTGAGAGAAGTATCTTGAATTTTTTTTATTCATGAACGAATATACAACAATTGTGACTTTTTAAAAAATTCTGATGTCAAACTGTCAACTCTTCCTAATCGTATTATCCTTTTTAGTGTACCCGCAAGTACCCGCAAGCCACTGGTAGGCCAGGGGGGTGCGGGAAGGTGAACAAAGGAGCAGAGTACCGGCTCAAACCTTATACCAATTTGTGAGATCAATGTATGATTGATCCTTTTCAATTCAGGTATTTCACATTCTATCGAAAATGTACTTTCTGGCCAATGTTGTTTTTCTTCAGACATCCAGGGTGGTCCTACCCACCAAGTTCGACATTCTTTTAGTTCCTTTGGACTCATACCACGTGAAATGATGTCTGCTGGGTTTGTTTCACTAGAAACATGAGACCACTTACCTTTATGAGAGAATTGTTGGATTTCTATGATGCGATTGGCAACAAATGTTTTAAGTTGATGAGGTTCAGTAGAAATCCATGAGAGGATAATAGTAGAGTAAGTCCAATAATAAACATGATTGATATCAATATGAATAGCTTTCAGAACTCTTTGCGTCAATTGAATAAGAACTAATGCTGCGCAAAGCTCAAGTTTGGGTAGATAAATCATCTTAAGTGTTGCAACTCTTGATTTAGCACACACTAAATGACACTGAATGTTTCCCATTTGATGTATAGAACGAAAATAACAACAAGCACCATATGCTTTTTCTGATGCATCCCCAAAGCCATGTAATTCTACTGAAATTGGGTTTGGACAAATTACATGTCTGGGAATTTTAAGTTCGTTCAGATTTGGGAGTTGTCTAGAAAATTCTACCCAGGAATGATGTAAATCAACGGTAAGGCTTTCATCCCAATTCAAGCCTATCTTCCAAAGATATTGGATGATGAGCTTGGATTTGACAGTACAAGGATCTACAAGGCCCAAAGGGTCAATGATTTGAGCAACTGTTGACAGTATTGTACGCTTAGAAATATGAGATGATTGATTTGGATTAAGAACATATTGAAAGATATCATCAACTGAATTCCAGGTTAAACCAAGAGTTTTTGTGATTCTGTCTTCAGATATGAATTTTTGAGAAGACTGGGATTTGACACTGGATATTATCACTCTCTTGCCCTCTCCTATCGAGTTGAACCCTGTCAATAAGTCTTCGGCATAAAAACTGGATGTGATAATTCTAGAAGCATTAGGATACAAATTCATGTTTTCTGTAGCCACTTGATGAAGAGACCTAATACAAATGAATGAAGCACTAGCAGTGCCGTAAATGGCTGTATTTAAACGAAAATGATCAAGTTTTTCGGAAGGATTTGTGCGCCATACTATGCGCTGTAGATCGCGCTGAGAAGATTCTATACCTACCATACGGTACATTTTTTCGATATCACCAGTGACCACGTATTCATAAGTACGGAATCTTGTGACTATGGTGAATAAATCATCTTGAATCGTGGGACCTACCTTCAAAACATCATTGAGTGATATTCCGCTGGAGGTCTTTGCAGAGCCATCAAACACGACTCGCAAATTTGTTGTAGTACTCGATGTTTTGAAAACACCGTGATGTGGTAAATAATAAATTATGTCTCGTGGATTATCATTTGTGATATCTACCTTGGTCATGTGGCCGAGAGCTTCATACTCGGACGTGAAAGAAGTATATTGCCTTTTGAATTCGGGATTTTAATTGAATTTCTTTTCGACTGCATAAAATCTCCTGAGAGCCGTTTCAAATGAGTTTCCAAAATGACTTATATTTTCCTTAACCGGAAGACTAACAACAAATCTACCCGATTCATCGCGAGTAGTAGTTTTCAGAAATTGTGCTTCACATTCCGCTTCCTCTTGTGAATGTTCCACTAGCGATTGACATTCTTCAAGTTTCCAAAGTCGTTCAAGTAATGCATGAATATCCTTATTATCTGTTGCAAGATTACATGTTGTGTTTGAAATATTTGATTGAGAAAATGGCAATGGGCCTGATAATATCCAACCAAGTCGAGTTTTTTGCAGTACTGTATGATTTTGAATGATATTTATCCGACCAATGCACATTAATTCCCAAAGAACTAAGGCTCCAATTAGCATATCAACTGGACCAGTTTTATTGAAATTTTTGTCAGCCAAGACTATATTTTCGGGAATGCTGAGATGTCTTATATCGAAAGAAAAAGCAGGTAAATCTTTTGTGATTTTATTGGAAATTAAAAATGTTGTATCTCGACCAACATATTGATTGTAGCAGTGGTTTTTTGTAAAACTGATGTCAAATTTGAGCCGAAGCCTTCAACTGAATGAGTTAACTTTGAAATAGGTAATTTCAAAACGTTGAAAAATTTTTGTGTAATAAAATTTGATTGAGAACAGTTATCCAAAATAGCTCTATATTTATGAGATTTACCATATGTGTCAACAATTGAAACATTTGCTGTTGAGAATAAAATATATGGATTGAAAGTAGTATTTCTTGAAGTACATTCAGCAAAGGTTGACTGAGAGACATGTGATACTGTTTCTGAGTGGTCTTGTACACTTAAGTCATTTGGTGTAGGTGATACTGTGTCGTTATTTGTGTTATTTCGATTCTGCCCTGTAGTGGCAACGTATGATGCACTATTATCTGACTTCTGTTTTGACAAATGTTTTTGTGAGGAATGAGTCCCTTTAGTATAGGTTTTGAGTTTTAAGGCATATTCCTCCCACTCCATCTTAGGTGTAGTATCGTATCTAGTTTGGAAGAAACAAGATATCCCATGTACTAACCGGTAACGCAAGTGATTCTAAATTTCTGAGATGTTGATTGACAGTGTCAATGATATTTTGGAGTTGAATATATGATTCCTTTTGAATACTTTGTATATCGAATATAGCATTGAGATGAGATTGTATTATGACACGATTGTTTTCATAACGCTCACACAGGAGATCCCAAGCTTTCGTATAATTTGCTTCAAATACCTCCAAAGCTGTTAAAACATTAGCCGCCTCGACTTGAGATATGATTTTAAATACCAGAATTTTTGAATTCCACTGATTGAACTACAGTTATGTATCATTGCCTTATACGTATCTGCAAACTGCAACCATTTTTCATACGATCCGTGAAATTTAGGTAAGTTTAGTTTCGGTAAATTTGTACTATTATATTGAACATTCGGATCTGGATTTACAGTATTGGCTGTACCATTTGAAGAAGTATTTGCACTGTTTGAAGGAATATTTGCACTGCACTTACTTGTTTAGCTGGAAGTATTTTCACTAAATCCCTTGCTCGGGTAACTGATTCAAAATAAGAATTTTCGAAGTCAATTCTTTCTTGAGTATGATCATTTGATTCATCTGTGAATTCGAACTCCGACTGAACGGTATCAAAGAAGATCAACTTTCTCCAATCTGACATATAATTCATTGAGTTTCGAAGTATCTGTCAAATCTACTAAGAAATTTGAAAATCTGGTAAGTTTAATTTTGACAGCTCCGCGTTTTTGGTTCAATGCTTTTACTTTTTTAGCATCTATATCGATCTTCACGAGTGAGAGCTAAACAATGCAAAGCAAACAAACTGAGGAGGATGAGTATAAGGAATAAGGAAAGGAATCGAGAAATACCTCAATGCTTTCTGCCCACTGACTAGCGTTCTGTTGTATCCATTCAATGAATATGATCTTCTTACGTATGTAGGTTTCCTCTGGGTGATGTGTCTGATGAATGAATGCGAAGGTGCGAAGGACCTGGGTGACTGTTATTGATTGATGTGACAATTGATGACTGATGATTCTTCTAGGTTCGCTGATTACATATACCTATATCCGGCTCTATGTGGACCATATGTAATGTATCGTGAGCCTTTTCACAATACAACTTGCTTTGAATGGAACTGTGTTTCAATTGAGAGAAGTATCTTGAATTTTTTTTATTCATGAACGAATATACAACAATTGTGACTTTTTAAAAAATTCTGATGTCAAACTGTCAACTCTTCCTAATCGTATTATCCTTTTTAGTGTGTTGCCAGATCTTATAAATATACGAAAATAGTAGAAATCAGTACAGTACCTCTTGTTATGTACATACGGTTACGTATACCAGTATCTCGTTCGTTGTCTTTATTTTGTGTTTCATTATGGAAGTGAATGTCGAATTTCCACCCGTTTTGTAGAAAATTCCAGGAAATTCGTTACAGACCTTCGATATCGCAGGTTTTTCTTTTTAGTTCAAGTGATATGCCCGAATCAAGTCTGAAACGTAGGAATTTTGACTTCAATTTGTTCGACTTATTTTGTCTATAGGAATTGAGGTGTATATTTCGTAATTTGATGGTCCAAATGGTTGGACAAGGATCAGCTCCCGCAACGTTACGGAAATCGTTTCATTAGTTGGGTTTAGAATTTGTATAAGGGGTATCCATTTTTGAAAATAGTCGTTAATTGTGGAATAAAAAGCTTACTGATTGAACCTTCGATTGGTGAAATTTCTACCTCGAGTGAACTATTAGGTATATTTTCCAGGGTTCTTTCCCTTGGGTAAATTTGGAACAAAACCTAAACTTTATGGTTTGTCTCAATTTAAAAATTATATTGAGGTATTGAGGCTTGATACATATTGACTTCCCAAAGTTGTTTTATCATTGTACCAGACTGATATATCATGTTTCGGTATAATTTTTCGATAAACACGGGTTTTATTACTAATCTAGAAGTACCTGTATCGATGAGTGATTTAGATTTTAAATGATCAATTTCAACATAAGGAAGAGCATTGTTGCTAGAAAGGTTTATTTCAGCTAAGTGTATAGTTCGTTTTGGCTGGTTAGCTGAAAGTTTTCTGTTTTGTTGAAGGATGTGTCGTAAATATTTCGATTTCGGGGACAAAATTGCTGATTATTGGTGTTTCGTTCACCGATTGTCATTTGATTGGGAAAGTATGTAGTTTGATCGTCGTGATTGGAATTTTCGCTATACGTTTCGTCATGATCATGAATTGGTCTTTGTATTTGTTCTAAAATAACTTATCGTTTTGGGAGATATTTTGATAATGATTTCTGATGTTCGACCTGGGTTGTGAAAAAGGTCGATTGGATATCGTGGTGGGATTCCTAGAAGTTGTTGACATGGGTTCAGGTTTGAGTAATTGATTTTCAAGGATCTGTTTGCGTTTGAATATATTTCCATTTCCCTCCTTGTTAATTATGCGTATCTTTCCATTGGTTGAGTTGTCAGCTTGTATGCTCTTTCGGGGAATCGTCGATGGATTGTTTTGAAATTGTGCTTGAGGGATGAATCTCAACGATGCCATATTTTTTCTACGCATTGTACAATTCCTACCACGAGTGCGCCAAAGAAGTACAATGAGCGGGAAAATGTTTTTTTTATAAAAATTTATTTTCTATTCAAGCTTGATCGACTGTCGACGAACAGGATGAATAATAATTTTCAGAGAGTTTTCTCCCAGAGATCTGGGATGAGTTGATTCCTGAACTACTGCCTAGTCAGCGGAGCTTCGTCATCATCTTCCATGGGGATGGGAATTTTATGAAAACAGTAGCTATATAACTTTGAAGATGAAGTTACTAACACACAGGGAGGTACGTTCCAAACGGTACCTATTAACGATATTGTAACTCATTACCCATCACCAACTCCAGGGAAAACGAAAAGAAGCCATTTCATCTATGTTTATGTTTATTTAGCTACATGGATGGATCCTATTTTCAAAATTATTATTGAAATTCGCCTAATATCATTTCTCACTCCACATGATACGTTCACATAAGGATCAAGCGATTCAAGTATTGGTGTGAGACATAGTCAAGGGCCTTGAAGTCGTTCAGCAAGCAATAGTGACTATGTGTGATCTAAGGACTTTGACTATGTAACACTCTGTTACTCTAGGCAAATTATAATTTTATGGTATCAGAGGAACTACGTTGAAGTTATTCGAATCATACCTGAATGATAGTAGACGTTCACATTAACAACAATCAGTCCAAAATTGATTATATAAGATCTGGTGTCCCCAGGGCTCAGTCCTAGGACCACTTTTATTCATTATCTACAATAAAAATTTCCTCCGCTACATGTTACCAACAACCAAATATATCTCTCATGCTGACAATTGCACTCTTTTTGTATCTGACAAAAAAATGTGTGGTGAGCATTTGTCAGGATTTCTCTACAGAAACAGAAACAAGTTTCAATCCCAACTAATCTATAATCAATAAAAATAAAATCCAAAATATATTTCTTTCTACCCATAATACTATTGCCATCTGTTAAGAAGAAGTTGAACTACTTGCAATTTTCATTGATGATCAATTGAATTAGTCAACTCATACTGAACAACGGACTAAAAAATCAAACACAGATATTGACTTGTAACGGAAATTGAGTTTATTCGCTAGCCCAGCAGTATTGAGGACAGCCTACTTTGGTATATTTCATTCCTACGTTAGCTATGGAATAACTGTTGAAAACGCTGTTGATCTCTTGATTCATTAAGGATATTGAGTAGTAGTAATAGTTCGATCAGCAGTCAAGCAGAGCAGACGTGTACTCAGGTAGTCGGAAGCTCTCTTACTAACGATAGGCGATTTAGTGCGATGCTACATGTAGTGAAGTTACAGTGAAAAGTGCGATAAGTGAGCAAGGATTAATCATTAGTCCACTATTCTAACTTCTGGCCCCGGCCAGGGTTCTTCTCAGAGCCGATGCTATAAGAGAATTCGTTTTTCTGAATATGGACGGTGTTTTTATCCGCAATATAGTGTAGTGAATGCCAAGACAATATGGGAAAGGACAGGTCGCCCGGAAGGAGCGAGTCTTTGCCCAGGGAAGAAGGCTGCTAAAATAGCAAATGAAAGACTAGGCCGACCGAATCAATCGGCAGAATGTCAAGCTGGACAAACAGAACGAGAAACTGGCCAAACAGTCGGACCAGATAACAAAGCTGGCAGAGCAGCTAACTAAAGCCCTCGCGGAGATCGACAAGCTCTCTGCAACCGCCCCCCAGGACAAACCGGCAGCAAAGACGCGTACAAGACGTACTTGCTACATGGTGTCCGCCCAGCCTAAAGAGAAAGCCGCTGCGGAAACCAACGTGGAAATGGACACGCAGGATGTCCTACCCGAGGCCACCGCAAAGGAAACCCCCACCGAGGCCCCCGCTGAGACCCCATGCTGGGACCCCTGCCGAGACCCCCGCTACCAAGAAGAGGCAGCATTCAGACTCCTCGGAACACGAGACGAGTTCACGGAAGTAAACCGTCAAAAAAGGAAAGTGGCAAAGCCAGTATTGCCAACTTCAGCACCGACCCCTGTCACCGGAAATAGGGGAAAAACCAAGGGTAATCCGTACAGGCACAAGTACCGCCACTACCTTTAGTCGGGTAGTCGAAGTTACGACAACAACCGAAGGAAGTGCCGATCAGGTACAGGACAAGAAGCCTCCAGCGATAATAATCAGAGATAAGGCGAAATGGTTGACAATCTCGACTTTACTAAGAGACAGACGGATTGGGTTCAACAAGGCCAAATCAAGGCAGGATGGGATATACCTATTCTGTAACTCGGAAGCCGATTGGAGGACGGCTTCCGAACTCTTCGACACAGCGAAGATTGATTTCTTCACATATCAACTGAAGACGGAGATTCCACTGCACGCGGTAATACGCGGAATACCGGAATCAGTTACAGCTGAAGACGTTAAGACTGACCTAAGCGAGAGAAACTTCGAGGTAATCGGGTGCTATCGAATGACCTCGCGGCGGACAAAATTCGCCCTACCCCTGTTCCTAGTGAAGGTGCCTAGGACACAGACATTTTCAAGCTGAGGAGTGCTGCGACCTGAGGGTAAAGGTTGAAGCACAAAGAAGCCAAAAAAACAGAGTGTCCCAATGCCACAGGTGCCAGTGGTTCGGACATGGACAAGAGTGTTGCCACTCTGTCGCTAGGTGTGTAAAGTGCGGAAGCAGTCACGTCAACCATGAATGTCAAAAGGCAAGGGAACTCCCCGCCAAGTGCGCCAACTGCGGCGGGGACCACCCTGTCAACTATCGAGGATGCCCTAGGTTCTCGAAACCTAGGCCCGCTCCCCGGCAGCCGCAATCACACACCGCCCCTTCACAGTGGGGCCCCTCCAGGAGCACTGAGGCAGTATCGACTCAGGCGCAGATATTGCAGACTTTGGCTAAGGTTACCCCAGAGGTCCTTGGCGGTAATCAACGCCATGGCCATCAACAAGGGACAGTAATGCCAGCACGAACCTCGAAGGTTCTGCAGATTTTTTCTTGGAACCTAGACGGCGTAGCCGTCAGAAAGCACCAGCTTTTAGAGCTTATCTCCAGGATCTCGGCAGACGTGATAGCTTTACAAGAGACCAAGTTGAGGAGCAATACCAGCTTCAATATGCCAGGGTACACATGCTACAGGAACGACAGAACAGGACAGCGAGCACGTTCAGGAGGCTCACCGAAGTCGTGCAAACGACTAAGCGAATAACTGACTGGTAGCGCTTCCCGAGGTTGATCCACGACTTTATCAACATTCCCAGGATAGACACTGTCCCTCAACTAGAGGAAGCAGTGGAAAAACTCAAACAGACAATACTCACAGCCATGGACCGGTGTTCGGAAGACATCCCCACCACACGCTTCGATTTCCAAGGAGTACTTCCCACCAAAATCAAGGAATTGGTTAGGCATAGGAGACGGTTGAAATGACGATACCAGCGGACACTGATGCCTGACGACAAGCGACAGTTTAATATCGCAGCCCGATTTCTACATAACGAACTGAAACTATTCAGAGAGCGACAGTGGGCCGAACGTCTAGAAGAACTCAATACGGAAGACAACTCACTATGGAGAATGCAGAAGGTACTCCGGCACGGCCGGAAGAAGCCCTGTCCCCCTCTCCACGATGAGATGGGCATGGTTTTTAAGGACGCCGTTAAGGCCGAAGATTTTGTTGACTCCTTTGAGCGACAGTGTCGTGAAAACGATGTCGATGTCACTGATGAAGTCGAAGAGACCGAAACACACGCATACGAAACAATCAGATAACTCAGACGTACTGACGACACAGATATTCTTCTGGAACCCACATCTCCAGAAGAAATCAAAAACATACTCAAATACGCCAAGACAAGGAAAGCACCAGGTCCAGATGACATACCAGTTAGGGCACTCAGAGCCTTACCGAGAAAAGGTTTAGGTGCTCTAACATCATCAACGCCATACTCAGACACTTCCCGTCCAGCTGAAAAGAGGCAACAGTCATCATGATTCCAAAACCACACAAGAACCACACGTTTCCGCAGAACCACCGGCCCATCAGCCTCACGCCAGCGATGAGTAAGATTGCTGAGAGAGAAATCCAGAAGAGACTCGAATCGATGACTGAAGAATTGAACATCCTACCGGACGAACAATTCGGTTTTAGATACGGCCACTCGACAGAACTTCAAGTCACCTGGATTGTGGACGCAGCCGTCAGCAGCTGGAACCATTCAATGAGAGGACCCTTTGCAGGAGCAGTCTTCCTAGATATAGCCAAGGCCTTCGACAGGGTCTGGCACGACGGTATGATTACAAAGCTAGTGAACGCAGGTTATACTACGCCGATGGTTAAGCTGATTAACTCCTTTCTAAGAGGACGAAAATACCGATGCAGAGTCGGAAACGTTCTCTCTTCCAGAAGGAGACACCGCCGACATGACAATGGCAAACAACCATATGACGAAACTCGCACTCTACGCAGACGACACAGCCATTTTCGCCGAGTCCATGTAGGAGAGAGGAGTAGCTCAAAAGCTTCAGACCCAGATCAACAAACCGGAACCGTGGTTCAACTAGTGGAAAATCGGATTCAACCCCGACAAAAGCAATGCTATATTGTTCACGAGAAGGCGTAGCACACGCGAGGGCCATGTCTATATGAACAATGACAGAATCCCATGGGTAGACAAAGCCGTCTATCTAGGGGTAACCTCAGACAAGAAACTCACGTTTCGACGGCACATCATCCATAGACTAGGTCTAGCGAAAGCCGCAAGGCGGAACCTATACCCGCTCATTGGTCGTAGGAGTAACCTGGCTCTCGAGTTAAAACTACGCCTAATCAAAACTGTACTTCTGCCTATAATGCTTTACGCATTGACCCCAAGCGGTCGATGCGGCAGATGTAGGCAGAAACTGCAGACTTTCTTCAACGTGTGCCTCAGGATAGCTACGGATGCACCTTGGTATATGCCCAACAGGTTCATACACCGAGACCTCGATATACACACAGATTACATAGACAGATTGATTCGCAACCACGTGGGGACTACACTCGAAAGAGTAGAAACTCACGCTTATCAACTCATGTCAGAACTACAAGAACACAGATGTGAACAAGACGACAGAGACAGAGACAAATACAGACGCCCTGGGAGACAACGACACCCCTGATGAAGTTCGGCAAAAGCAAGCCATACGGCGAAACCTTCGTCAACTTCGTCAGCAGCAAATACCCGACTAATTCTTGTTTTTCTTTATGTTTCAGGTTTTCCGGAACAGGGCAGACGACACCATAGGGAATTCACCAGATCACCTGGCCCAGCCAGGTGAATCACTAGGGCCTTCAGCCAGTTTTTGGGGGGCATCATGCACATAAGTAACGTCATTGTATATTAAGATCATGTCAGATATAAGAGAACATCCGGTTGCTGAAAGGCCGAGCTCTCCATATCAAACGGTCAGATTATTTTCTTGCTGACCGCCAATCAACAGGATGAGGACCGCTCTAGGAGCGTGGGTGGAAAGAAGTGGGAGACTGTGATCGAGTACATCTATCGTACTGGGGCATGGTTTCTTCCGGGTCCCAACCTCAAGGGGTGCATGGTGACTTCTAAATCCAGTTCTGAGAATCATATTGAGAGCTACTAAAAGGAGACAGTTGTCGTTCCTTACTTCATTCGCCCTGTGTTATCATTATATGTTTCTGAGATGGCGTCACATGGTCGAATAGGGTATTTTTAAATGGGAATTTTGAATATTAATTATTAAAATTTTTTTTGGGAAATTTTTTACTTTAGCGGTTTTGCTTTCTTTATCATGTTAAATGAGAAATTCACTCTTTTGAATCAGCTCTGGCAAGCTAAACTTCGTAGAACCGTAGACTGTTAACGAAAACTAATTGTTAATGTTTTCAAATTATTGGTTGATCTTCCTATTTTTAGGTAAGTAAAGACCGGTATAATGAAAGATGTTTCATTGGTAGTGCCTAAAACTTCCAAGTTATTTTCCTGTCCTGGTAAAATAATGGTTGTGAATTATCTGTCTCTTGATTTTCCACATATTTGATATATTCTTATTTTTAGCACAATCACCACTAAATACGAATCAAGCTGCTAAGAGCATCAGCATTGGCCTCCTCCCACGAATAAAACAAATAGTTACCTCTGATAAAGTTCCATCCTACTTTCTACTCGCTCGTGTGAAGATGAAAATTCCATCGTATTTCAATCGAAAAATGACATGAATGAAAAATTATTGGGTTATCAGTGGATTTATAAAATATGATATGAGAAATTCGTCTATTGTTTTAGAGTCTATAAGTAATGTTTGAATTTTAGCGTTGAATCTATTATTTATACATTAAAATTATTGTAACAATTCTCTATTTTGACATAACACAAACTCCCTTGATATTTATTTACTTTCTGCGATTTTTTGTAAAGTTTTATTCACTAATGCCTTGACTTGTCAATAATGCATCCTTCAGTAGCATGATATGATTGAATGAAAACTTGACTTAACTATACAATGATTATTGTCATTATAAATATCATTAATAATCAAAATTAAAATTGGTATGTTGAGAAATTTAAGTAAAATCAGAAGTTACCTTTTCTTCGCCGTTCGACAATTATTGATTGACCATCTTCCCTTCTCCATAATATCTTTGGTGTAGGAAATCCATCTGCTTTACAAGTTAAACTAATATTCTGGTTTTCCCGAACAGCGATTGTCGATTGAGTGCTCTGCGCATCAATTATGCTTGGAGGAACTGAAATAAATACATATATGAACTCCTGTGTTTCAGCTACAAAAAATTATGAAACCAATCATTCAAATGTCATCGACGAAAACTAGAAAAATTATGCTATTGGAACAAATAAATGAATAGCTGCTGAAAATTATGAGGAAATCGAACAAACTGACGATCATACTATCTACTCGTGTGCAGATGAAAACTCCATTATATTCCAATCGCAAATTATGCAACTTCCGTAAATAACAATATTCCGAATATTCCCAAAATAATATAAGTTGTAAATGAAATGAATGATAACTTTTATGTTTTTATCGAATACTGTGTTGAGATAATAGCGAAAGGTGATTCTGTAAATGTAATAGAGAATTTCACACAAACAATTTTCGACCAATCGAATGCTCTCATTTTTACATATTACCCAGTCAAACCATTTTTTGGGCTCAGAGGCTTTTACCGTCGCGTCGCTTCACTTCGAAATTCATTCAAATATCCAAGCCCACAGAGAAAATTATACAAAAGGATGTAAAATTTTATTTTGACTCGGAATGAGAAAAATCGTTCATTACGTTAAAATCTGCTTTCACTTCTTGCTCTATTATGATTTATTTCAACTCGAAAGAACCGTTTCTTTGAACGACAAATACACGTGCATATGCGATTGGAGCAGTCTTTTCACAAGGGCCCATAGGCAAAGATCTTCCTATAGAATATGCTCCCCGAACGCTCTGCAATACCAAAATCGAGTACTCTTCTATAGAGAGAGAACGTTTGACCATAGTCTGGTTCGTCAGTGGACCATACCTAGTTTGAAAAAAATTCAAATTCTTCGATTGAAAACCCAGGCACAGAATAATATTAAAGAACCAGTAATTGCACTCCGGTCGGAAACTTTGATATTTCTGTCCCACAGTTTAATTTTTTCAGGACCACTGGAAATCATGAATTTCACGCTACTAGTGGATTTGTCACACTGAAATGAAATTATAGTATGATGACTGGAATGCTCTTCAGGCTGCGCAAATGGATTTCTCATGGAGGTCGCCATCTTTGTTTTGTGCCTCCTCACAGTGGCAAACGAATGATTATTTGCTGACTTTTGAGTAATTTTACGAGTTAAATATTGTTGCACTGCACTGGCGTGTTTACAAACGCTGGATCGAAAAATACGTCCAAATGAATGTCTCTCTCGCACCCAAACAAATAACCAATGAAGTATTTCGTTGATGAGTTACATACAGGGTTTCATCGAGACGAGAAATCCCGTATAACAAAAAACCGCCTAGTATCTGCACAAAAATAAACAATATTGTTCCAAAAAATTAAAATTAAACGAATCCGTGATGTTTTAATTTAATCTTCGATCCATATATTTAAAATCTACCTAGATACGAAGGGTGAAAGTTTAAAATTGTTTCTTCTTTCGTGAAGAGAAGAATGTGCAATACAGCACCAGCAACAAACTAATTTTTTATAATCGAGAAAAAAAAAAAAAAATTATCTTAATAGTAGGGGTCGCAGTACTGCATAGTGAAATTTATGCAAAAATGGTGCCATAAGTCTGCCTTAAGAATATCCTTATAAATAATCTAGTAGTAAGCTTGGACTAACATATTTAAAGAATACAATAGAAATAAATTTGAATTTAAGGTCCTTTTCCCTTTATGGAAATTCCATCAATTAATTTTTTATAGTAATAATAATTATCTTGTAATTATTATAATAAAGAAATATAAAATAGCATTGTAAAAGACTTTATAATTATTGTTTAAATCTAATAAAAATATAATGATATATTGCAGCACATATATTTTTTCGAGATCGAGAAATCTCCATATAATTTCTCGATCTCGAAAAATCTCGAATTGTTTTTCTTGATCTCGTTCTCGAAAAAATCCATTAGTCTCGTCTCGATCTCGTCTCGATCTCGTCTCAAAATCGTGACGTGACGAGACGAGATGAGACGAGACGAGAAATCTCGATTTTCGAGAGTCTCGTAAAAGACTGGTTACATGTGCCTCCTTTCTTCTTCTCCTAGAGTAATAACTTCAAATAGGTGCTCAAAGGAACTAAGAGCATTTCAGTCGTAATATTATAATTTCGTTTCAGTGATTTGTCAGCGTTGGACATTTCATACACTGCTAAGCAAGTGAATAATAGATATAAACTGCTACACAGTAATACAAATTTAATGAAACAGTAAATGGGTATTTCGTAATAATACAGAAGTAAATTTTTATATAACGCTTTGAATATTCTAATCAAAGAATTTTTACCACGTTTCAACTAGATTCTTATATTTTTGTCTGTTCGGTAAAAATTTTGTAATCCATTTTCAAATGAGCTCTAGAGCGACTTGAATAAATTTTCCATACTATATTTATGATATAATGATAACGATAGTGGTTGCCGACCGATGTATCACCCTTTTTTACTTCCCCATACTCCTAAAACGTAGACTGTTACGGCCGGCAAATACCTACCAAAAAACAACGACTCCCCTGACTAGTGTACAGGTGGTCTTCCTGTCCGAATCAAAACAATTATGCTAGTTGGTTACAGGGAGCTCTTGCAATTGATTCCTCTTCTCTGAGGAAAATTACTCAAGAATATAATAATTATAACAATACTCCCTACTTTTAAGGGACACTTCCTTGGCCCTCTTCTCTTCATCTGCATCTCCTTATAGCCCTTGTCCGTTGCACTACGGAAAACCCGCAGATACAACTGCGGTCCCCCAACAACAGGAGGCATAAGGTCACCCATCTGTTTCACATGGATGATCTTGAACTATATGTCTCGGAAACAAGGATTTTCATCAGTCGTTAAGGGTCAAGGGAGTTTGAAATCGACAAATATGCCACGGTTCTTATCAAAAGAGGACATTCAGCTTAGATGGAAGCATCCTACAAAATCTTGTTGCCGGAAAGATGTATACTTAACTAAGGGTGAAACATCGCCCTTTTCCCAAATGTAGCCTCTATCAAAAACTCTCTCCGTGGTAAGCATTAGCACAAACTCCGACAGATCTGCTCATCATCTGGTCTACATAACATAATGGTTCTGGATGGAGCTTGTAGAGTCCTCAGGAGTCCAGATGCCCTCCTGCCGAGCCTCCTACATAGTCTGTGACCATAAAAAAGCAGAGACTGGAGTATATCCGTTCAAGGCAGCCACCCGTGCGGTCGATAAACTCGGTTCATATTGCGTTAGAGTTTTCGGCCACTGGCAAAACGAACATCGTCAGAAAAGAGAATAAAATACGGACTAAATATCGAGACTCAACTCCGAAGGCCTTACCCAAATCATTTGATAAAATGGTGGTTCTTATCATAGGGGTGGAAAGAAGGACACGCTGCACTCGAATCTGAAAATTGTACCGGCTTACCGAATTGGGACCCAGTAATCACTCACCCCATCGACGTGGGGAGTATTGACTGGTGTTAGTGACACACCAGCGCGCCCTCCGGATGAATCAGAGCTCAGGAGACAGGGTCTGATCGGAAAATTCCTGACAGGAAAAAAATACTCCATCATAAACACTCATAGAGTATACCAAAGCCATAGCCTGTGCAGGTAGAGGACGGCTGAGTGCAAATCAAACTTTGTACAGAATGACTTTGATTGATTCTTAACATTCAGTGTCCTAATTCAAAGAAGACAGATAATCTGATCATTGAATCAAGTGTATATAAAAATCTTTTTTACCAGCTGTCAAATTGATGGCTATTACTCAACGAGCAATTATTGCAGAACCTCTACAAAGGAGGTGTGGTAGCTATATGGAAAAAAAACACGATATCAGCTAAAAATATAGACCTATCTAAGTACTGTATTGACAAACATATTGAAATATGTGCTGTGTCCACTAAAATGAAAAATATAAACACTATTATACTCAATTTGTACCGCTCTCCTTCGGGAGATCCAGATATTTTCTTTAGTAGACTAAATGACGTTTTAGATTTTATATATAATCCAAAAATCAACATTGTAATGAGCGGAGATTTCAACTTCGACAGCTACAGCTACTCTCCACATTTCAATAAATTAGCAAACATTCTCGCAGGCTTCAATTTGCAGGTTGTTAGTAGTGGACCAACCCGGATAACCACATCTACTGTTTCAAACATTGATCACATATTTGATAACTTTTCAAACAAGGGTGTTCTTAAGATAATTGACAATATTATTTCAGATCATCAGTTGATCCCATTTAGCTTTGAAGTAACCACCGAAGATAAACCAAGAAAATGTTCATATTTTAAGAGGAATTATAATGAAACAGCAATGTCAAACTTTGCAGAAGCTCTTCAAAATGAAGTATGGAACGATATGTATAACTGTTATGATGTCAATGTACTCTACTCTTATTATTGGAAAATATTCAATTATCACTTTCAAACACATTTTCCTCTTCAAAAAAAGTATACCAACACTGAAGAACACTCGAACAAACAATGGATCACTAATGATATCATAGCTTCTAGCAAGGAATTGAAAAATATTCATATAACTTCACGAATCAACCCTGAACTGCGAAATTTTTATAAAGAAAAAAGAAGGCTCATGAAAAGCTTGTCGAAGCTACAAAGAAATCTTACTACCAAAACAAGATCTTCAATTCCACGAATGAAAGTAGAGCATGCTGGCAAGTTGTCTCTGAGATATCTAATAAACAATTCACATCCACCAATATTCATATTAAACAATCACAGAATGAAATCATTACAGACCCTTCAGAAGTGGGAAATAGTTTCAATTTAAACTTCCAGCAAATACCTCTCCGTATAGTGGATAAGATAGCTGCGAATGTTCCTAACACATTATTTTACTTGAAAATTACCTCAAAATGTATTGTTTGTCCATATATAGAAGAAGAACTATACCTGTTACTAAAAACAAAGCTAAAAAATAGTAAATCATATGGTTTTGATGAGATTCCAAATTTTTTAGTTAAAAATGTCATATACTCTTTGATAAAACCTTTAACTTGTAACGTAACCAGGGTTACTTTGATTGCCTGACTGCTCAGCAGAGAACGGTGTAGGTTCTTTGGACTATATTGCCAGTTTCAGATTTTATATGTGGCAGGCAAGTGTTTTAAATTTTGAACTTCAAGAATTTGACTGGCTGGACGCCAGTAATTTTTAATTTAACAGGAATAAAAACTACAAAATACCTAATGATAGAAAATTGAAATAAGATAAATTGACTTCCTTCTGTAACCAGACCAACAATTAAACAATATCTCAAAACAAATATATATTAATAAATTTAATAAAATGTAGTATCAAAGTAATACGTTGATATTCAGACAATATTATTACTGAATTTGATTCAGCGACACAGGTTACCTTAGTTCATTCAGTGGGTGGATTCACAGGCTAGTGATAACTTCAACGTTGTAATTGTTCTTCTGCTAACAGAATACGAACTAGATGACACTTCAAGCAACAATTTCATGCAATCCTCTGGTATGGATTACCCCTCCAGGTTGTACTGATTTCCTTGTGTTCCCTCGTAGATAGGGGTCGAATTCATGAAAAGGTTTGATAGATGTTAGTTTATCACAGAGTTGAAAGTCAACAGTATACGATACCCTCCTCACTGAATATGTGATATAATATTGCACCTTAATGAAATGATATACTCCTCAACACATGAGTTGAGATGTATAAGTACTTAGATCTAGCATAATCTTAACAGCAGAATATTAATGGTGCACCATGAAAATCTTTACTTGAAATCATTACTGAAATTAATAAATATATCCATATATATATAAAAAATAGAAAAAATACTCAGGATACAAAATCCTATAGAGATCAATAAATGTCAATGATTTTAAATTCCACAAATTCGTAGGTTAGTTATCCGAAATGTAAACTTGGTAAAATGTTCTTGACGGCAAACGAAAAGATACAATTGTCAGCTTGACAAAATGGTGTCGCTTTCTGGTATGAAACATGCACAAATAACTATTATATTTGAGACTCACAGCATTTAAGGTAAATTCTCTTCCAATTGATCAGACCTCTGAATTTCCCCTAGGTGATTAAACTCCTTTGCTCATCGTCGCACCACTTCATTCCAATTAACCAAAACGGCCATAACTGATGGTTGATCAACAGGTTATAAGATCATAATTTCCGTTTCAATTGGCACTGTATTCTGGATTGTAGCTGATTGACAATCTAATTTCCAGTACTATTCACCTGAACTTAATTCAGAAATACTTATGATGGCTTCAATTCATATGGATTTAGATTTATTCCATCACCTGATTCACACCTTCAAGATACTTGTTAACACCTCGACCGCCAAACTAAGAAGAGAGCTCATCCCACTTCTCCAATTCTCGAACTGGATTTCTGACATAATGTCAGTGACATCTATACGAACCCAACGCCATCAACCCAGACGGGTCCGTCAACAAACGAAATCCACCCTTAGACAAACAAGTTCAGCTATTTGCCATCAGCCGTCACTGGACGTCCCAGCCAATGAGAGGATTATGTTGTCTACTTTTCAGACAAGTTTACATGTTCGTTATTAGATGTCGCTAGATGTAACAATATTTTCGTTACACATCCCCGTTACTCCCCAAAAAAAAAATCAAAAAAATGTTTGGATTTTTTTTTTGTTTTATTTTGAAGATTAATGGCTCAAGTAACACCATTGACAATTATTGAGTATAACAAGTTTTCCAAAAAAAAAAAATTATCGACTTAAGGTAGGCAATGAGAAAGGGATATTGTTGATTACCAATATCAAGGAAATGAAATTTGTAAATTTTAGCATTTACATGGCTGGAGTTCTCTATTATGAGAAAGAAATATTGCTAATTACCAATATCAAGGAAATAAAATTTGTAAATTTTAGCATTTACATAACTGAAGTTCTCTATTATGAGAAAGGAATATTGCTAATTACCAATATCAAGGGAATGAAAAGAGATATACAATAGGGTCTAGTCAGTAAGCGCCTCCAAAGATAAGATGCAGCGCAGTCGAAGCCCTCCCAGACAATCTGGCCAAGATGCTCTCTTCGCTGCTAGGTGTTGTTGCGGCGCCGGTGAGTACACTTCTACTACCACTCGCCTCCAGATTCTCTGAGACAACCACCGACTGCCCCGGACCAAACCCATGAAGAACATCACCAGCTACACCCTCGGTGAAACAAAAAAACATATTATTAATATAAAAAAAAAATTCCGGTTGTCACCTTCAACCGGGGTGAACTGTAGCGTCACCTACTGAAAAAGTGAAATGCTGTTCACTACTCACAAAAATGAAATTTTCGGGATACTCCCAGCCTTGGCACTGTGAACAAGTCCTCAGATGCGACAGGTCCAGGGAGCTCAGGATCCCCCAGTAGTAACGCCCGACCGCCCTTAGGCGAGCTTCACACCCCCCAAAGTTCACCCTTCCAAGGACCCCGCTAGCAAGCTAGCTGTCACATCTGAACTGAGCTCACACACCGCCAAGGTGAGTCCCTAAAACAAAACATCAAAAATTAGTCATCCTTTTTTAGCAGGAAATGGTTAAAACCTCCAAAAAAAACTCCTTCATTAGAGTATCTATTGCGAGATATGAATTTAAATTTTTAAACAAGGGTCTGCAAAGTTGAAGAGATCTTCAGAAAACATTGCTGTGATTTGGTCAGGAAGGCTAGATGTTATTACTCAGGCAGGCAAAAGGTACATGAAATTTCAAGCAGGCACTTTGAAATAAGTAGGCAACCAGCTTCTCTAGAGTCTTTTGAATATTATAGTGTCAACTAATAGGATAATAAGGTATAGATAAGTCAATAAAGAAGATATAATTAGAATTGTCTATGTTTTTCAAAAGAAGTGAAAGCAAATGTTTTGTTGTATTAGGTAATATTCATACGTTGCTAAGATATATTGATTATTTCAAAGCGTACCAGTAAATTATCTGCGCTGAATTTTGAAACTACCTAGACTAAGAGATAACGTTAATTGTCTAGAAAATATAAGTCCAAATCACATAGATAAGAAGGTAAGATATTAGGAAAGATAAGGTAAGAAGGTAGAATAACAACACCAGGGCTCAATCAGGATGAATGCATTAGTACTACTACAGCACAGTAAAACCGAAAATTCCTAGATAAGATCAACACTGATCAGAAAAATGCCACCTAGGCATAAAGATATGGAATTTCAGCTCTAAGTGAAGTAGCTACTGCATGACCAACATTACCCAAAATTTCCCAGGCGGTTAACAGTGTAAGCGGAATCATGAAAGGATATTCCATACTAAAAAATGGCAAGTCGTAGGACTTTTACTTCCATTAGAAATAGTAAAAATGTTTAGCATGTATCACCAATGACAACACCAGGGCTCATTCAGGATAAATGCATTAGTACTACTACCGCACAGTAAAACCAAAAATTCATAGATAAGATCAACACTGATCAGAAAATGCCACCTAGGCACAAATATATGGAATTTCAGATTCAAGTGAAGTAGCTACTGCATGACCAACATTACCCAAAATTTTCCAGGTGGTTATCACTGTAAACGGACACACGAGAGGGTATTCCATGCTAAAAGAAGGCCAGTTGTAGGACTTTTACCTACCATCTGGTAATGCCATAGTGGAGTTAGTCTTAGGCCCTCACCACAGAGCCAAAAACAGAGAAAGAAGTTTTGCAGGTATTTTCAATGACAGCAACAGGACCCATTTAGGATAAATGCATGAAACTGGATATTCCTAGATAAGATCACACTGATCAGATAATGCTACCTAGGCACAAAGATATGGAATTTCAGGTCAAGTGAAGCAGCTACTGCACGACTAATATTACCCCAAACCTTCCAGCTAGCTATCACCGTGAGCAGAACTGCAAGAATAGAATAAATGCTGAAAAGTGGCCAGTTGTAGGATATTTACCAACCATCTGGTTAATTCCATGGTGGAGTTAGTCTTAGGCCCACCCCACTGAGCCTAAAACAGAGAAAGAAATTTTTGGGAGGTATTTTCAGTGACAGGAACGGGACCCATTTGGGATAAATACATGAGTACAACTATATCACCTTGAAACCGGAAATTCCTAGATAAGATCACACTGATCAGATAATGCCACCTAGGCACAAAGATATGGAATTCCAGCTCAAGTGAAGCAGCTACTGCACGACTAATATTACCCCAAACCTTCCAGCTGGCTATCACCGTGAGCAGAACTGCAAGAATAGAATAAGTGCTGAAAAGTGGCCAGTTGTAGGATTTTCACCTACCATCTGGTGAATTCCATGGTGGAGTTAGTCTTAGGCCCACTCCACTGAGCCTAAAACAGAGAAAGAAAGGAAAAGTTCAACAGTAAAGATAATAATCTAAGTCCAAGGTACGTTGTGGCTATGGGTCAACAGTCATCATTAAGAGATAAATAATTATTGCAGGTATCTAAAACATAGGTTGAGCTCATACTCGGTTTGTTGTTCTTGCTTTTCACAGCAAAGATAACAACAAAGATATCCTGTCAGAGGTAGCAATGAAATCAATATTTCATTAAAGATAAGTAGACAGAAAGGTAGTGAAGCTCAACTTCCATAAAGATATTCTGTCTGAGATAGGTAAGCTATGTGTGAGACTGGAAAAAAAATTAGTAAAAAAATGTTATTCAATTAAGTGAGATCTTGACCAATTTCTTTAAATTTATAGAGAGAAAAAAATGGAGTAATCAGAATTGTGAATTAATAAAAACATTTCCAAAGAACGGATTTTCCTTCAGGAGTTATCAAAAGATAAGCTTCGAAAATATAATATTAGCAACAATCATATTTCAACCACTATCATTCTTCCATGTTCACAAAGGCCATTGACGAAGATAAATTACTCAAAGATAATCAATTGAGAGCTTATGCAAAAAGCTATCAATAGATCGGTTAAGTGTAAGATAAAGATAATAGATAACTTAGTATTAAAGATATGACTGCAATAATAAGATAATATGCTAAGTAAGCAAATACAATAATGATTGTTGCCCAGATATTCATTATAAAAAGAAAAGATAACGATAAATTGGTAAATAGAGAAATGCTTAAAACAATTCCTCATCTGAATTCTGATCCCCTTCTGGATCTGAATAATCATCTGAGTCTAGAGAAGCTGGATCCATTTTCATGTCCTTTACGTGCCAATTACCTAAATCAGAACCATCACTGCTCTTTAAGGAATCTCTAGAGGAGATAGAACTTTATCTACAATGCACGGAATATATTTGGGAGCAAGTTTTGCAGCAAAGGCATTTTCTGCTTTAGATAAAACGTAATTTCTCTTTAGAACTCTATCACCAACTTTATATTTAGTATCACGTCTCCTGAGATTATATGTTTTGATATTTCGATCATAGGCTTTACGTAGTTGTTCACGAACTTCGACAAAGATATTAGGTAATTCTTGAAGATCCTCAACTCTTGCATTTTTTTCAGAAATTTCGACAATGTTTCTAGAGTTTTCAGCAATTTGTCCATATTAATCCCCTGAAAGTGGTACATTTCGACCAAAGGTTAAAAATGCAGGTGAATAACTAGTGACATCACTTTTTGCCGTACGGTTCGCTTGTGCAATTTTGAAGATAGATTGATCCCAAATTTTATGATTTTCTTTAATGTAGGATCGAATGGCAGTAACAATTACTTTGTTTAGCCTCTCCGTGGTATTAATCTGAGGATGATATCTAGCTGTGTACCAGATTTTCTGAACTTTATAGCTAGATATAAAAGTTTTAAACTCTTTACTTGTAAATACTGAACCATTGTCACATGCAAAGATTTGAGGTACTCCAAAAATACGAAAAACTTGATTTTCCAAAAATTTAATAATGGCCTTAGATGTGGCTTTAGATAAGGGATGAACCAAAACAAATTTCGTAAACCAGTCGACAACTACCAATATATACTGATTTCCATTTTTAGATCTAGGATAAGGTCCTAACAGATCTGCTGAAATCAATTGAAAGGGAACATTAATGTTTTTATAAGAACCCATTAATCCTGCTTGGGGTAGGTTTGATGGTTTGCAAGTGGCACAAGTGGAACATTTCCTCACATATTTATAAACATTTTTCTAAGACCTGGCCAATAATATAATTCTTGGACACGAGCAAGGGTTTTAGCAATACCTAGATGTCCTGCAGTTTCACTGTCGTGAAATGTTTTCAATAATTCTGCTCTATTTGCAGTAGGTACTTCAATTTTCCAGTCAGATAAATTGCCAATGCTTTTATGTCTTTCAAAAACGTGTTTGTAAAGAATATTGTGCTCTACCCTGAAGGAAGGGAATTTTTCTGGATTCTCAGTAACATTCTTCAACATATCGCTGTACCATTTATCTAGCTTAAGAGTAGATAAATTCAGGACTGCAGTTTCTGAAGAAGATCTAGAAAGTGCATCAGCTACTGCATTTAGCGTGCCTTTTCTATGTTCAATATCAAAAGAAAATTGAGACAATTTCACAGCCCATCTGGCCAATCTACCAGCAGGATTGTACATGTTATTAAGCCATACTAAACTGGCACAATCGGTGATAATTTTGAACCTTGTTCCTTCGATATAGCACCGGAACTTCTCAATGCCAAAAATTACTGCCAGGAGTTCCTTTTCCGTAGCGGAGTATTTTCGCTCGCATTTGTTTAAAGTTTTGCTTGCATATGCCACGGAGTGCTCTATACTATCCACTTCCTGAAATTAAGCTGTGCCTAGCCCCGTATTTGAGGCATCACAAAAAATTACGGAAGGCTGAGAGAAATCTGGACTAGCTAATACGGGGGCAGTTGTCAATGTTCTTTTGATATCTTCAAAAGCTTTGTTTGCCTCTTCTGTCCAAACTATAGGTTGTCCTTTTTTCCTACCTTACAAAAGTTCAGTAATAGGGCTACACAGAGAAGAAAAATTATTCAGGAATCTACGGTAATATCCAACCATACCAACCAGTTGTCTGATTTGTGTGGTTGTTTGAAGCTTCTCATAATTTAAAATAGCAGAAATTTTAGAATCATCTATTCTCAAGCCACCTTTATCTACAATATATCCCAAAAATTTTAATGATGATCTACAAAATTGTGATTTTTCAAAATTTATAGTTAGGCCAGCTTGTTTTAAATTTTCCTTAACTTGCAACAAAATTCTCATATGAGTTTCAAAATCAGGAGTCGTGATAATTATATCATCAATATAATAAAAAAACATAGGGTTCTAGAGAGGGACCGATAACCAAATCCATCAATCGGCACATTGTTTGGCTTGAACAAGAGAGACCAAATGGCATGCGAACATATTCGAACAAGCCTCTACCACGTACAGCAAAAGCAGTTTTAGGACAGGAGGAAGGTGTTAAGCAAATTTGATGAAAAGCTTTTTTCAAGTCAACAGAAAATAGAAATTTAGCATCTCTCAATTTGCACACTATAGACTCAATAAGAGGCATAGGGTAAGCATCTGTGACCGTGACTGAGTTCAGCTTTCTAGAATCTAGAACAGCTCGATATTCACCAGAGTGCTTCTCTACTAGCCATAATGGATTGCACCAAGGAGACTGTGAAGGTTGGATAATGCCCAATTTCAACAACTCATCAATTTCCTTATTGAGATGCACTTGCATGGCAGGGGACAAAGGGAATTGACGCTGTCGAATAGGCTTTGCAGAACCTATTTCGATATGATGCTGTAGTAAATGTGTTTTACCAATACTATCAGCCGGTGAAATTTCAGAGAAGGAATCCACAACATTTTTCAACTTGAGTTGTTGTTCCTTGGTCAAATCCTCATATGAACGGATAGTGTTGACAGTGCAAATTTCATCATTGCTCTGTAAGGTATAAGATAGATCATAAAAATTTGCTTTCACCTGGAATTTCCTGAGAAAGTCTATTCCTAAGATAATTTTATGTTTCAAGGAAGGGATAACCAACAATTTAATACATTTATTTTGCCCTAATAATAAAATAGGAAGATATACATGGCCTAAACATTCTTGTGATACACCATCCGCAGTAGTTACTTGTAAAGGAGTGTCATGAACTTTTTAAAATGAACATACCATATGCACCTAGGATAAAATGACAACTCTCAGAGTTTACAAGGCACGAAACTTCTTCATCATAAATGTGAATTATTAGATAAGGACGGTTATCACTTACTTTGTTCTCAAAAATCGGATTAATTGGAGGTACGCTAAGATTAGGACTTGACTTTTTAGTTGATATAGGAGATTTAGAAATAAAATTACGAACAACATCTAGCCATTTCTGCCATTCTGCAGAACTCACTTTTTTGATTTTGCTTTGTTCTTTTTGGATTTGTTAGCGGAGGTGTCTGGGCTTGAAATGCTTGCTACCACAGCGCCCAGACCTGCTGTGCCAGCTTGTACGTTTTTTGGAGTACATTTGAAACATTTTGATTTCACAATACCCTTTCTTCCACAGCCAAAACAAAACAAGTTTCTCTGAGATCTACATTCAGTATAGATATGTCCACTACGAGAACAGTTCCAACAGGTAGTGAAGTTTAAGGCAGAAACATTTCTATTACTGACAAATTTGTTCCTAAAAGAGAGATTATTTGATTCATATTGAGTAGGACAACTCAAGTCAGGTTCTAATAAATTGGTTTTAAATATTGGAGGAGGCTTTTATCTGTCAGACCATTCACAAGCTTCTTCCAATTTTTTACACAAACCATTCAACTCAGAAATAGTATTAACTTCCTTCAAAACTAAATGTGGCATATAATGAGGTAATAAATTCCTTTGAATAGTATTTACCATTTCTTTATCTGATGGTTTTGTTTTCAGTCTATTAAAAAGTCCCTCCATTGAGGTAATGTACATCGTAACTCTTTAGGAAGAACCTTGTGTTCGATTACTAATCTCTCGTTTCAGATCTTCATCATAATGGTATGGCAGAAAATCATCCTTAAGCTTTTGAACAAACTCATCCCAGTTTGCTAGCCTTTTCCTGTTATTGTTATACCAGGTCCAAGCCTGATCTTTAAATAAATCTCCAGCAGATAAAAACAGATCATCTTTAGAGACATTACGAGCAAAGCTGAAAGCATCAACTTTCTCCAAGAAAGAAACTAGAGATTCTTTACGATCCCCACTAAAGTGAATGTTCCATTTATAAGGCAATACAGGCTTTGGAAAATTAAATTGGGGAGGCTGATGACTAGGGCCTGTTGGAGTAGATGTCTGAACAGATGTACCACTAGAAACTTTATCAGCTAAGTCTCCTTCGAGCTCTATAAGCTCTAAGTGAAGTGCTTTTTTAATTGCCTCCTCATTTTCATCTACAAATTCAAGTGTATGAATTCTTCCAGATAAATGTAATAGTCTAGTAGATAATCTCTTGTATTCAACAAGATTATGAGTATAGGAATCATTTTTGATTTTAGATCAGCCAATGTTTCTTTAACTAGAGATACATCTTCAGCAAAAGTATAACAAACAGTGAAATCGCTAGAAAAGCTACGGTTGGAACTCTCCTGACTCAAAAGTCCTCTCAGAATTTTTCTGTGTTTATCCAAGTCCCCTTTTGGTTCTATATTTCTTATCCTGATCTCATAATCAAGTTCCTTAGCTTTTAAGTGATTTACTTCCATGATGAGAGATAGATATTTAAACAAAAGTCAAATAGATAAGGTACGGTAAGTCAGATAACAATAAAAAGATATGATCAGATAAGATAAGTGAATTGCGATTCAAAAAAATAAACGATATGAAAAATATCAGTTTGATACGATAGGTGAATAGCAACTCGAAAGATAGATATATATCAATAAGATAATTTTAAAATGACAAATTCAGTAATGAGTTTTCAATTACAAAATTAAAGTTACCAAAGTTAAATTGCATATCTGATACAGAAGGAAAGGTAAAGATATTTGCTAAGACAAATACTTTTGTTCAAAAAAATTTTATAAGTCACTAAAACGTTGAGGCGCCAAATTACGTAACGTAACCGGGGTTACTTTGATTGCCCGACTGCTCAGCAGAGAACGGTGTAGGTTCTTTGGACTATATTGCCAGTTTAAGATTTTTTATGTGGCAGGCAAGTGTTTTAAATTTTGAACTTCGAAAATTTTACTGGCTGGACGCCAGTAATTTTTAATTTAACAGGAATAAAAAGTACAAAATACCTAATGATAGAAAATTGAAATAAGATAAATTGACTTCCTTCTGTAACCAGACCAACAATAAATCAATATCTCAAAACGAATATATATTAATAAATTTAACAAAATGTAGTATCAAAGTAATACGTTGATATTCAGACAATATTATTACTGAATTTGCTTCAGCGACACAGGTTACCTTAGTTCATTCAGTGGGTGGATTCACAGGCTAGTGATAACTTCAACGTTGTAATTGTTCTTCTGCTAACAGAATACGAACTAGATGACACTTCAAGCAACAATTTCATGCAATCCTCTGGTATGGATTACCCCTCCAGGTTGTACTGATTTCCTTGTGTTCCCTCGTAGATAGGGGTCGAATTCATGAAAAGGTTTGATAGATGTTAGTTTATCACAGAGTTGAAAGTCAACAGTATACGATACCCTCCTCACTGAATATGTGATATAATATTGCACCTTAATGAAATGATATACTCCTCAACACATGAGTTGAGATGTATAAGTACTTAGATCTAGGATAATCTTAACAGCTGAATATTAATGGTGCACCATGAAAAACTTTACTTGAAATCATTACTGAAATTGATAAATATATACATATATATATATAAAAAATAGAAAAAATACTCAGGATACAAAATCCTACAGAGATCAATAAATGTCAATGATTTTAAATTCCACACATTCGTAGGTTAGTTATCCGAAATGTAAACTTGGTAAAATGATCTTGACGGCAAACGAAAAGATACAATTGTCAGCTTGACAAAATGGTGTCGCTTTCTGGTATGCAACATGCACAAATAACTATTATATTTGAGACTCACAGCTTTTTAGGTAAATTCTCTTTCACTTGATCAGACCTCTGAATTTCCCCTAGGTGATTGAACTCCTTTGCTTATCGTCGCACCACTTCATTCCAATTAACCAAAACGGCCATAATTGATAGTTGACCAACAGGTTATAAGATCATAATTTCCGTTTCAATTGGCACTGTATTCTGGATTGTAGCTGATTGACAATCTAATTTCCAGTACTATTCACCTGAGCTTAATTCAGAAATACTTATGATGGCTTCAATTCATATGAATTTAGATTTATTCCATCACCTGATTCACACCTTCAAGATACTTGTTAACACCTTGACCGCCAAACTAAGAAGAGAGCTCATCCCACTTCTCCAATTCTCGAACTGGATTTCTGACATAATGTCAGTGACATCTATACGAACCCAACGCCATCAACCCAGACGGGTCCGTCAACAAACGAAATCCACCCTTAGACAAACAAGTTCAGCTATTTGCCATCAGCACGTCCCAGCCAATGAGAGAATTATGTTGTCTACTTTTTAGACAAGTTTACATGTTCGTTATTAGATGTCGCTAGATGTAACAATATTTTCGTTACAAACTTTCTTAGTCAATTTATCATTTTGCAACAGCACTTTCCCAAAACTTTTAAAAATGAATAAAGTTATCCCTGTACATAAAAAGGGCGAAAAATATGATATGTATTACTATCGGCTAATTACAATGCCCTCAGTATTCTCAAAAATCTTTGAATATGCTTATTTGAACCGACTTAATATATATCTGGAAAATGAAAAAATAATATCTGGAAATCAAAATGGATTTCAAAACAATAAGGGTACTTTAACTGCTATTCATTCATTTTACTATGATATTATCAGGTTACTTGATGCAGGATAATGTCCTGTTGGAGTTTTCTGTGTGAATCACGATAAACTGCTTTTTAAACTTCAAAATTATGGTAAACAGGAATCAGCAAACAAGTGGATATAAACTTTTTTGAGAAACCGCCAGCAATATATCATAATTCAGAATATCAATAACAACTTTAAACGTGAATATAGATCCTCAGTAGTTGACATATCCGTTGGAGTACCACAAGGATCATTTTATATATCAATGACTTGAACACATCAATATGTGATATTCCCTTAACTGTGTATGCTGATGATACTTCTGCAATTGTAACTAAGAAAAATGACATATTACTTCAAAATCAGTGGAGTGATATTCTGAAAAGGTTGAATGAGTGGTTTGCAGCTAACTCTCTCTACCTCAATACTTCCAGAACTATCAGAAATCTTGTCCCGAACTGAGTGTTGAGCTATCAAACAATCAAGTAGTCCAATCATGTCCCAACGTAAAATTCCTTGGTATCCACTTTGATAGTACACTAAGTTGGAAAACACGCTGTGAAAAATTAGTTCAATATCTCAATTCGCAAAACTACTTGTTCAAAAACTTACGAAAGATCATGAATGAAAAACAGATACTTAACATTTATTATGGGACAGGTTGAATCTAGGTTAAGGTATGGTGTGTGTTTCTGGGGTTGATCCACACAAGCGAATAATGTGATCATACGGTGATGGCAGCAAATGGAGATAACTGTAATATACCGTCCGATTCACCATGGTCTTCACCAGTGGTTATGGTGAATAAGTCTTCGGGAGATTATAGGTTCTGTATAGATTTCAGGAAAATCAATGCCGTGATGCGAAAGGATGCGTATCCTCTTCCTTATGTAAATTCAATTCTTGATCGGTTACGGGGTGCTCGATTTTTATCGTCAATAGATATAATAAAATCGGCTTATTGGCAAATTGAACTTGAAGAAGACAGTAAAGATAAAACGGCATTTACTGTACCGGGCAGAGGTTTATATCGCTTTATGCGGATGCCGTTCGGCTTACACAACACAGCTGCTACATGGCAACGATTCGTTGAAAAAGTATTAGGTGCCGCGTTAGAAACGTCCGTTTTCGTTTATTTAGATTACATTATCGTGGTATCGGAAGACTTTATTTCTCATATGTTCACAGTGAAGGATGTTGCATGCATAGAGGATGAGAATACAGAAGATACCGATAACTGGTATGCGCGACTATTAAGGAACGTTAAAAACAACCCAGAGAAGTACACAAGGTTCAGAGTTGACCAAGGTAAATTGTATAAATTCGTGAACCCGGGGTATCCGACTTATGATGAGGATACTGATTGGAAAGAGGTTGTTAGGAAGTTGTTACGTCAGGATATACTAGGAAAATTCCACGATGAGACTGCTGCCGGACAATTCGGAATATATATAACTAAGAAGCGAATACCTTCGTCCTATTAATGGCCAGGTATGCATACAGACATCGTTAGGTACGTCCGTCCCTGCGATATCTGTAAAGCCCAGAATCCAGACCAGACTTTACCCAACGGTCAGATGGGCGTTAGACGGTTATATCATCCATGGGAGTTAGTGTGTTCCGATATAATTGGCCCTTTACCTTTATCGCGTGAGAAAAATCGGTATATATTGGTAATTTCCGACTGTTTTACGAATTACTCAATGTTGTACCCACTTAGAACAGCTACGAGTTCGGCCGTCGCCAAACATATAGAAAATGATATATTCCTCGTATATGGAGTACCAAATCGGCTGATTTGCGATAATGGGAAACAGTATGTTTCGAAATCTTTTCGAAAAATTGTTGAGTCATACGGGTGTGAAATAATTTTTAATGCGAATTATAGCCCTCATGTATATCCAACTGAGCGTACCAATAGGATTATTGGCACTATGTTGAGATCTTATATAAAAGATGATCAACGTGATTGGGATAAGAATTTAGCGAAGATCAGATTCGCCCTGAGAACAGCCGTACATGAGACCACAGGATTCAGTCCAGCGTTTCTCAATTTTGATCGTGAGCCTAAAATAAGTGGGAAGGCTTTTCGCATTGACAACCCAGACGGTTCCATAGATTTTGCTGATAGAGATGATTTATCGGAGCATCTGAAAGAGGTTTAGGAGACGTTCGTAGAGGTTCGTCATCGTTCAGCAGATTCTTATGTAAAGCTGCCAAACGATATAATCTGAGACACAGATCTCTAAGTTAGCGAGTAGTACAAATAGTATGGACAAGGCTGACTTTTACGCGGGGAAACTGGCTCCTAAGTATATAAAATGTAAGGTGACTCGTAAAATATCGACTAATGTTTACGAACTTATAAGTATGGAAGGAAATAAGTCCTTCGGTTCGATTCATATTAAAGATATCAAGTTGGGGTGATTTCAACCTTCTTTTTTTTGTTTTTTTTTATAAGTAAAGATACTGTTACGATTCTTGGATAAACTAGTGTTCATTTGAACAGTAGGGCTTATTCGCGGCAACACCCTGTATTCAAGTTTATTTTACGCACCGCCTGGAATTTATTTTGACTCGTTTTGCAAGCGCGCAAAAAACGGTTCGGTTCCTTTGGACATTTTTCATGAGAACGGAGAAGAGATTATCTTTGGGTCTCATATGATATTATTCGGAAAATATATTGGGTTCTTTTTCGAAAGTGAAAATACGTTTAGACGGATAAATCCATTTTGTCATTCCGGGAATTGCGACATTTGTAAAAGTGTATGAGACACGTTGCAATTCCTTTTCGAATCAAATATAAGAGAAAAAAATAACATATCCACGATGTTAGGTTAGTCGGCATTGGGAGGTGAGTGTTAAATTACCCATCTCATAATTTCATTCTGATGATTGTCCTTAATCATTCTTATCAACGCCGGATCACACCTAAATCGAATATAATTTCAGATGTTATGGTATTGTGAAATTTCGAATCCCTTCTATCGCATATTACGTAGTAACATAGAGCAGGCGCTGTCAACTATCCGTGAGCGCTCTATTGATATAGCATTTATTGAAATCAAGCGAATTCAGGATTTATCTAGATGGGTAGACCTTGGACTTCAAGAAAAAAAAAGGACTTGTAAGCTGTTCATGATTTTCCGCTCTGGACGACTAAGTTCAATCTACGACGGGACGAAGGCTAAGTACCTCGCAGAGGATTTGAAGTTTCTTTATTTAACGTACCTGAAAACGTTTATCAAACTGTCTATGGATACAAAAGCAAAAGGTCGTACTGTTGAATCGTAGCGATATTTCCTCTATAGTATAAACTGAGTAAGATCGTAAATTCCTATATATATATATATATCATGTACTTAGTTTTTTATTGTTAAATTAATTCAACTAAAAAAAAAATCGTTGGATGTACAGTTGCTTTGAATACATGTCGTTCAGCGGTTTGGGGATCCCTCTATTTCTTACCTAATCATATAAAGAGTACACGAAATTATGAGAAGCCTCTACTAGTTTGTCATTAAATTGATTAAAAGTTTTGTATAAAGGAGTCTGTGGTTGTTTAGTGGTTTCTCTCTGCAAATATAGTCAGCCGGAGCAACGCAAAACTACTTGGCGCCCATTGGCCACCTTATTTTTGAGTATGCAATTTTTTTCGAACTGCACGACCCTGTAAGTTGTTCAAGAGCAAGCACATTACTTGCCGTACTAAACCCTACAAAACTATTATTATTTTTTTTTTCTTGTAAATTTGCAGACAAACAAGAAAACGTAATGCGATAGTGTATCAACTTGGCAAAATGAATAAGGACGCCGATGCCCTATCGCGTATCAAAATTAATCATTTCCAAAATTCACGAATTTTCGATAAAAATGTTCGAAATTTGGAATGGAAATGAAAACCCGGATACTCCACCAGAAGAACAGATATACGAGAAAACAAAGGAGCGCAAGAGAGTGAAAAATTCTTATACGAAAAAACACAAGAGGGATTCAGCACTTACACACTTGCATGAAACCCGATCTCTCATCGATTATTGAGAAATTAAATATGACAATAGTCGACTATTAGACAAACAACACGAAATATTCTTCCGTTTTTTTCAGAAAAAAAATATTGGAATATCTTCACTACAGAATTATTAAAGATATTTTCAAAGAACAATCGAAAGTTCATGATGAAACAATTACTATCCTATCGAGTGAATCCGTTAAATATAGGAAACACTTATTGCTTTGCCATACAATCCAGATACAGTCATTGAACATTTGTTCTATGTACTCTATAAAAAATTAATCGAAATGAATCGTCAAATCACGAAATCAAAACATCTGAATTCAGCAAGATTTTCTCTTCAGTTGCAGGAGATATAATTAACACACTTTCCAAAGAAATGTCGGATACTAATGCAATCACTCATATGAAAGGAATTTCTACTCCTTGTAAATCATTTTTCATAGCTCCCATCACTGAAATAGAAGTGACTGAGGCTACCTTCAAATTGAAAAATTCCGCCTGCACCGACGTGTACAATATGAATAGCAGAATTGTGAAAAACTTGACAGATACTTTGGTTCGCCCACTTACATTACTTTTCAGTTCTTGTATATGTGAGGGAAATTTTCCCGATGTGTTGAAGTTAACGAAAGTTATACCTCTCTTCAAGAAAGGCGACGTTACCACAATCGACAATTTCCGTCCAATTTCCATTATCACAATTTCTTCAAAACTTTTTAAATCAATTTCAAAACCAAGACTCATGACGTATATGGAAAAATAATAATTTCATTAATCAATGTCAATTTGGGTTCAGAAAGAATTGTAGTATAACCCAAGCAGTTTTCAGGTGAGTGACATAGTGGAAGGTCTGGAGTATGGCAAAAGTGTATCTGTTACGTTTTGTGATCTTTCCAAGGCCTTCGACTGTGTCTCTCACGAAATACTATTTGAAAAGTTAACGTATTTTGGAAACAGGGGTTTGCCACTCGACTTCTTCAGGTCATATTTGAGTAATCGGAAGCAATGTGTGAGCATTAATAATACATCATCCGATTATAGACCAGTCGTACATGGAGTTACGCAAGGATCTGTGTTAGAACCTCTCTATTCATCATTTATGTGAATTATTTGTTCCACAATATGTATCCCAAAACCTGTGTTGCTTTCGTGGATGACACAACCTTGGTTGATGCCATCAAGAATATAGAAGATTTACAGCTGAACAGTCTTATAAGTACTACTTGAGCTAGAAATTTCAGAAAATTCACATTGAAGATCATCGGGCTGGACAATTAGAATCCGCTGAATTCTGCATTTTTATCCGAGATTACATGAGCTTATAAATATATGCTTTTTCCATTTTTTAGCCAGTTATAATTGTATCATTACCTTTGACATTGCTAATTAAAATACGTTGTAACTCATAATTTTTGGTATTCGAGTTTTTGAAAGTAATTTTTGTTTTTTTAAAATTGAGTTCGGAGGCTCCCAAACTTAATTGGCGCAGTCGTTGTAGGATAGCACCGGCCCTTGGCGATCTAATATCGACGCTTACCCAGTGCTATTTCGTGAACCGGAAGATTTCGAACATAATCGTCGGAGGTATTTCCAACTATTTATAAGAACTATTCTACTTTAATTGAACTATTGCAAAATATGTTAATTGAACTATACACATTATTGGATTATCAGTGCCAAATTATTGGATTATCAGTGCCAAATTATTGGATTTCCATTGACAATCAAGAATATACCAATCCATTTGTACCAATGAAGATCATATTTATTTTAATGTAAGTGATTGCTCAATTCCTAATTTTCCTATTATCATTATTCCCTTGTTTCTTCGCAATTTTATGTCTGATATTGACCAACTCACCACTCTCATTTCAAATGTAAATCTTGAAAACAACCCAAGTGAAAATAGTCTAGAGGAGGAAACCAACGTAATGACGACCGTATTTCGAACAAGCTACCTGAATGCTATTCCAAAATTCGAAGGCGAACCTGTAGAACTTGCCCATTTCATCGAAGCTTGTGACCTCATAGACGATCAATTCTCTAAACCATGAAACCACTTGCATTCATCAATAAATTTTTGGTAAACTGTATCAAGAAAAAGCTTACAGGGAGAGCCAAAACTACTACAGGAGCAAGAGAAGTCAAGTCATATGATGAACTTCGGAACTTACTCCAAAGAAACTTCGCTGATCAACACGACGAAAATTCACTACTCAGAGATCTCATGCTACTGAGACAAGAAATGAACGAATCACCCCAACAATATGAATCTAGATGTCAAAACGTAAGAAGCTCACTTCTTTCAAACCTCGCATGCAACGAATCCAATGCACCAGTGAGAGCAGTCAAAACCGCTTTATACGATAACCTCACATTGAAAGCTTTCCTCACCGGACTGAAGGAACCATTTGAATCAATAATTCGATCAAGAGGACCTGCAAATATTGAAACAGTACTTGCACAAGTTTTATGTGAAGAAAATATTTCATATGCGAGGAACAGAACGAACAATCTGATTCAGCAACAGAGAAGAGAACATCTCCACCAAATTTCAACAACTTTCAAATAAGAAACCAAACAGTTATACCCATGCAAGTACCCCCACAAAACAGCCAAAATTTTGTATCCAGACCAATAAGACCATTCGTTCCTGCGAACCAGCCAACGTTTCAGAGACCACCTTCAAGGCAACCTAATTGGAATTTTACACAATCTCAAGGCAACTAACAACTTCGATTACCACAAAGAAATGTTTTTCAATCTAATCCATATCGCCCACTCTCTAGACCAACCCCAATTCGGGATATTTTTCAAAAAATACGCAGCCGAAACCTAAACCCAATTTCATAGCAGAAGAACTATTCTGACAAGAAGATGGAAACTAGTGATCGATTATAGAAAACGGAAATATTGGACAAACTTGGGAGAAGCCAATATTTCACGACCCTTTATCTTACTTTAAATTTTCATCAAGTACAAATAGAAAAACGTGATAGTGGGAAGACGGCTTTCATCACTGAAAATGGTCACTATGAATACCAACGCATGCCATTCGGGTTGAAAAATGCCCTTGCAACTTTTCAACGCGTTATGGACAACATCTTACGAGGCATACAGAATGAAAAGTGTTTGGTATATCTAGACGATATTGTAGTTTTTTCGACATCTTTACAAGAACACATAGAACGTCTAAGAAGAGTATTTCAAACATTAAGGCAATCAAACTTCAAAATCCATTTAGATACAAGTGAATTTTTAAGAAAAGAGGTCGCCTACCCCGAGCATATTATCACGCCAGAAGGGGTCAAGCCAAATCCAGAGAAAGTGAAAGCCGTTTAACACTTTCCTATACCGAAGACACAAAAAGAGATGAAGGGATTCCTAGGCTTACTTGGCTACTATAGGAGGTTTATAAAATAATTCGCTAAACTCACCAAGCCATTAACCAGATACCTAAAGTAAAACGCCAAGGTCATTCATTCTTTCGAATTCATTGAAAATTTTACAATTTCCAGATTTTTCAAGGCCATTTATATTGACTACAGATGCCAGTAATGTTGCCCTTGGAGCCGTATTATCACAAGGTGAAGTTGGAAAAGACAAACCAGTCGCCTATGCATCAAGGACGCCAAACGATACCGAGCAGAAATATTCAACGATTGAGAAAGAATTCTTAGCCATCATTTGGGCCACAAAGACATTCCGCCCTTGTTTATATGGAAAGAAATTTACCATTTACACTGACCACCGCCCACTCCAGTGGCTTTTCTCTTTAAATGAACCTAATATGAAACTAGCCAGATGGAGACTACGCCCCGAAGAGTATGACTATGTTGTAGTATATAAAAAGGGGAAATACAATACAAATGCCGATGCCCTCTCCAGAATACAAATCAATCCCATGTACATTGATGTCAGATCGATAGAGGTTGAGATATATCCCGAACTAGATCAATTACTTGAAGAGTTAGTAAATATGGAAGAAGACCACCATAGCCAATTGAACACTCCAGAACTGATGAATCTTGATAATCAAGAAAGAAACCATTAATTACCCAATTCACCACCTGAATTTCTAGAAAAATTGGAACTCGCAATTCCAATACTACCGGAACACACACCCGAGAATACGGAAATCACTATGAACTCCAGACAAGAATCAAACCCGCCAGAAAGCATATCGATTACTCAACATGCGATCGACAAAAAAGGAAAGCAGTTCATCATCACCACTGTTTTCAACAACCCTGTGCAGCCCATAATCATTAGACGAAGAAAACAAGTCATCATCCATTCCCAAATATCGCAAGATAAGGCCGCTATTAGGCCGCTATTAGACTATAAAATTTCTTTGTCAAAGATCTTTTATAAAACATCTTTGATGAAAAATTGGACGGTGTAATATACCATATTTTATGAAATATTTCTTTTATAAAATATAGGTGATAAAATATAATGCCAAGCTATTATATTTGATCAAAGATTTGACAATTGCAAAACAATATGGCGGAAGACAACTTTGTTTGGTGCATTGCGGCTACAAAATTGCTAATTTCCGCATACGAGAGTTACGAAATGCTGTACAACCATCAGCATCCCGATTATAAAAATAGAAACAAAAGACTGGACATCTATAAAACAGTTGTCGAAGTAATAAGGACAGTGAGAAAAGAGTGCAAAGTAGAGAATATTAAAAAAAAAGATAAATAGGGTACGCCAAAAACTTGCATATCGATAATAAGTATAGGTAGAATCTCGGGTGCCATTAGTGAGGGGACACTCAATCAGTAATAGAAAAAATTAACTAATCCATAGAAACAATTTTTGAAGATTTTGCACTATAACTGTTCGTCCTGAAAGCTGTATCCATCAAGTTATGGACCAGGCACAAATTATATGAGGTTTTGCATTTCCGCTAGACGTTGTACATATCTTAAAAACCAGTGCTTTTAGGAAAAATTGTGACGAGAGGTAATCACAGAATTGAAAAAAAAAATTATTTGGTTAGCCATTGAGACTGCTGAGTGGGTATTGAATATGAACCATATATAATCAAGATGGAACCAAATCTTTTTTGATCCAATATTGTGAACCTCAAAAAAAATATTTCTGTTTTTTCGATAAGGAAAAAATGTACAGAGATTTCTGTAAGACGTTCTGTACAACATTCAATAAAGACCACCCGATTTTGATAAGGTGCGTGAATAGAACCATCACCATAGACAACACTGCAGAGCAAAAAGAATTATTAAAAACTACCACGAAGGAAAAACCAACCATCGCGGTATAAATGAAAAATACAAAAACGTTCATAGCAAGTACTTTCGTCCTAACATGAAAAAATCAATTGAAAATTTCAACAATTCTTATTTGGTATGTAAGAAAACTAAATGTGAAAGACATCGACCAACGATACCTCTCAAAATCACAGAGACCGCAACGAAACCCATCGAGAAATTGAATGCCGATCTATTCACAATCGAAGGTCAAACATATTTCACCATAGTGGACGAATTCTTTAAATTTGGTCAAGCGTATCCTGTCCAAAGCAAGAACGCTATAGAAATAGCAGATGAATTGTTAGCATATTTTCGTAACTTTGTGGTACCGGAATCTAAAACGTTCGACTCTGGGACAGAGTTCGAAAACGAGACCGTTTCATCACTTTTAAAACTACACAAGGTCAATGTACACTTCACTACACCCCAACATCCTCAATCCAATGGATTGATTGAAAGACTACATGGAACTTTAATGGAGCATTACCGAATCGTAAAAGAACATTCTACAGACACGCCGACAAGACTCATGGCATATGCCGTTATCGGATACAACAACTGTATACATTCAGCAACAGGATATACCCCTTTTGAACTTTTATATGGACATACCGCTTCAAGGAACCCATATGATCGAGTAGGGATCCCGGATCCCCGGCCAGACATGATCTCTGAATCCAGACAGGTGTTGGGAGCTAATCTCACACCAGCCGACAAGTATGGGATCTGCATTACCTACTATAGCCGAGTTTAAACTCTTTTTGACGTGCGTACATGCATCAGAGTGCAATTTGAGATACCCGAGTTTCATGGAAAATCAGTAACCCAACTTCTCATCTGTCTCCTAACCTAACCTACATTTGTCTAATGTCACCGCGTTGCTAGCTGTGAAACGTCATATCTTCTTCCTCCTCCTTGCCATATGTCACTTGCACACCTAATTTCTACATCCGTTTCAACCGTTCACCTGCGATTTGACCATTTACATGCGTTTTAAGCGTTTTTGCATGCGTTTCACTTGTTTTGCCAGCGTTTCGATCGTTTTATATCCGTTTCAACCGTTTACCTGCGTTTTAACCGATTGCACGCATTTCATCCATTAGCAAGCGTTCCAACTGTTTTTGCATGCGTTTCAATCGTTTTGTATGCGTTTCAAGTTTGCGAGCGTTTCGATCGTTTCACATGCGTTTCAACTATTTACCAGCGTTTTAACCGTTTTGCATGCGTTTCGATTGTCTGTTGCAGTTTACTATTCAGGAATGTTGCCTCAAGGTGTCATATAAGCGTTCAACGTCTGAGCTGCTCAGATTGTTACGGGAGGTCGTGGGTATCGTTATCTGCTAGTACGACAGATATATCCTTTGACAACTGTAAGGTATAAAGATAAAAGATATTAGGTATGCATGGGCACCAGGTTCTTTTTTTATTAAATGAAAATACCAAAAACACTGATTTGTCAAAGGATGATCTTTGTGCTTCTCAACAATAAAAAAAACAAAGTTCAGAAAACACTATATTCACAAAAGTCCCATGTGACAAAACATGTATGACAAGATTCTAATGAAGTGACAAAGTTACAATCAAATTTGTTATTTTAAAGTTACAAAGGATTCTGGTCTCTCAATATTTGCCTTGAAATGACTGGTTGGTTTATTCACATTTTATGATCAGTTCTTGCGATGAGAAAGACTTACTCCAGAGCTCTACTTTGACGAAGAATGTAGGCGCCTTGTATGGTCTCTCGAGACAATGGCTGCTCTACTAGCAGGATACAATCTGTAGTCCGTCTGGGGTCTTTTCTGGATCTCAAAAGATGTTCGAACGATGAGGTAACGCTGTGAAAAATAAACACAAACCAGTATCTTGTGGCAGGTTGAGTCACACGACTTGAGATATGACCCATGATTGTACAAATCTAATCTAGATTTACTCATAGATTATCAAAATGAATGATGATGAAATGAAAGAGTTTAAATTTACAATATATAGATTATTCAGGGAATATTTTAATAAGATAAAGAATTTAAATTTACAATAAATGTAAGATTTGCTAAGTTAAACAATGATTGAAATATTCAATAGGTATGGAAAGAATTCAATTTTACAGTGAAGCTCAAATTTAGTAATTTCTCAAACAATGTTGCAGAAGAGTTCAATCTCAAGCGAGCATAAGAAAAAGATTTTCATAAAGATATTATTTTCTATTATTTTTCAATTTAATAGTCAATTTCCAACGTTCAGTGGAACTGACAAGCAAAATCATCAAGGATGAAAGGGAAATGTGTATCTCCTGACTGAGGAGAAACAGAGAGAGAGAAAGCAAGAGAGTTGAGATAATGCTTTCTTATAATGTCACAAAGAAAGCAGATGGCTTTATTTGTGTCCAGAACTACTGAAAATTAAAGGTTATCAAAATATATCAAACTTCCTTTGGCTAGGCATCTAAACATGGGTAGTGATGTAGAAGAGAGCGAAAGATCTTACCAAGAGCTCAAAGCTTCATGAGTGAGTGTAGCTTCTTCTGATTGAGATAAAGAAATCAGGAATAAAAAAAAAGCATTTACTCACCTATGAATCCTGTTCAGGAGTTTAGATCCTAGTTCACTGTTCTTGCCTTTTAGGCAGATTGATAACTTCTGAACATTCAGGAAAAACTTGTGGAAACACTTGTATCACTGAAAATCATAAAGCACGAACAGAAACAAATCTAATTCATAATCTTTTAACTTCAAGATTGATAGAATTTATGAAAATTATCTCCACACTTTGTCTTGACTTTCACAGGTTAGAATTTATTTCAGCTGTGAGCTGTGACATTTCCAACTCGTCAAAAGAGGGTACGAGTACAAAATTACATTCGATTATGATCACGCATAATACTCAAACTTTGAAGATTTTCAAATTAATCATGAAATTCATGAGTGACAGAGTGACGCACATGCGGCCATTTTATAATGTATCAAAATTGAATTTTCAAAGTTCAAATCAAACGAACCAAAAGAATATCGATTTGTATATCGATTCGATCAGTGAAATAGATAAAAGTTAATTGTGTTACAATATGACGAATTGTGTTTAAGTTAATTATTCAAAGATTTCGAGATTTCAAAGATAATCATGAATGACGCACTTACGGCCATTTTGCATTCATGTTAGAAAGTAGCAAAAATGAATTTTAAATTTCAAATAAAACGTGCCAAAAGAATATCGAATTCGATTAACGAATCAGATAGAAGTTAATCATTTTAAAGATAATAATATATACGACCTTTCATTTCCTCGCTCTAGAAAAATTTTTAATTTCCCGATGGGAAAACTGAGAAAACAAACCACAACTTTGAATGCTCACTTCAGAAAAGGGCGATAGAAGTTCTCCAAGGAAGGAAGTCAATCTCTCTCACTCTGTCCATCGTCAGTGTTACCAATCGCATAGCACAATTGAATAAATTGGAACAGCTCAATGAGATGGTGTTACCAACATAAAATTCAACAAACCGAAAAAATGGTAACGCAATGTTTTACATTTCGTTACAACGGACAATCGAAACGCATGCAAAACGGTTAAAACGCTGGTAAATGGTTGAAACGCATGTAAAATGATTGAAACGCTTGCAAAATTGAAGCGCATACAAAACGATTGAAACGCATGCAAAAACAGTTGGAACGCATGCTAATGGATGAAATGCGTGCAATCGGTTGAAACGCAGGTAAACGGTTGAAACGCATATTAAATGATCGAAACGCTCGCAAAACATGTGAAATGCATGCAAAAACGCATGTTAACGGTTAAAACGCATGTAAACGGTTGAAACGGATGTAGAAGTTAGGTGTGCAAGTGACATATGACAAGGAGGAGGAAGACGATATGACGTTTGATAGCTGGTAACTCGGTGACATGAGACATAGGTTAGGTTAGGAGACAGATGAGAAGTTAGGTTACTGATGTTCCGTGACTAAGAAGAAGAAGAGACAAATGAAAGGTGACAGGATATTATGGTTTGAAACTCGGGTATCTGAAATTGCACTCTGATGCATGTACGCACGTCAAAAAGGTTTTACTTGGCTATAGTAGGTAATGCAGATCCCATACTTGTCGGCTAGTGTGAGATTAGCTCCCAACAGCTGTCTGGGTTCAGAGATCATGTCTGACCGGGGCGCCGGGACCCCTACTTGATCGTTTTGAAAGTTGGGAATCAAGTGTTTGAGAAGAACCCAGAAAGGGAAAGAAACAAATCGAAAAACCGATATTTAGGACCAAGCAAAATTATCCAAATTATTGAAGACAACACCTGTATCATATCGAATTCCGAAAATCAAACACGAAGAGTACATTTCGACGATCTAAGATACCCCATTGCTCCAGATTCACCTGCTGCACCCTCGGATCTGCCGAACGAAGTGGAGTAATAACAACGAAATTTACAGAAAACCCAGGACTGCTACCCCAAAAGCTTGGTACAGCCCGCAATATCGTCAACTACTAGACTTTCATCAGGATATTCGACCTTCAAAGCATCTATCAAGAATATGTAAGAATCTGAAACAACCAATCATATGAAAATCACATAACAGTTTAGAAAAAATGGGTTCAACCACCATAGAGAGCAAAATTACATTACTATAATGGACAACCTCTCCAACGAAATTCAAAGAAAACTGACACAGATATTCCCAACAACAAAACTACACCGAAAAAAAACGTGGATTGTTCAATATTATGGGAAATGTTGTTGAAGCAATAACAGGAAACTTGGATGCAGAAGATGGACAAAAGAAGCAATCCAAAAACTTCAAGCACAACAAACGAAACAAAGGATGCTATCAGAGGAACAAATTTCACTGACTACAAAGGCGATCGAAAAATTCAATTCATCAATACGTTCGATAGCGACAAACCAATTAAATATTCAAACAAAATTTTTGCAAATGGAAACAGCGATTATAAAACAGTTTCTTCAATATACTGATACATATAAACTACTGAACTCAAATACTGTGTTCGCACAAATGATAGTTGCCACAGATGCCATCATAAGGATACTGGAAGACTCAGAAACAGCAACGACCTTTTCCAAAATAGGAGTGCTTCATCCATCCATCATGGAAGCCGATGACTATTGGAAGAGTTAACGTTCATCTCTCACCATATAGATGATGCCATCCTCCTATATGAACTGAGCAGAAATGAAATAATCATCTTTGAGAAAATAACAGAAATAAACTCCTACAAAAAAAAATGCTAAAATAGTATTTATCTTAGAAGTACCAATTAAAGAACAATATCGTTACAATTACTATCACCTTTACTCCCTTCCCATCGAAACACAACATAACCTTTTCCAAATTATAGTACCCAAAACTAAATTATTTTTCTCAATGAGCATCACTATTTATTTTCGAATGAACCATGCCATGAAGTCATTCCCGGAGAAGCGCTTTGCACCCTACCAGAATGGAACCCAATGGAATTCGAAACGCCATGTGAAGTACAACTCATCCGTTTCACCAAAGTCTATGGAAGCTGTCATCCGGAACACCTCAAACTCCAGGACCAGAAAATTCAGAAAATAAATACCAATCAATGGATTGCAACAGTTATTATCAATTTGTGGTAACGATAGAGAGATATCATCCCTGAAGGGCACCTATGTCATAGAAGTTCCCGAATATTGCAAAATGAAAATCGATACCACCATATTACAGACGTACAAGAACTCGAATGCTGTTACCAAAATCATCTGATATCACTGGATCTTGACGATCTAGAAACCATCCGTGACAGACTGGATAACGTGAAGGAAAAACTTCAAGAAGACGAGCCTTCCATTTCTTCACGAACCAACAAATGGACCGTTTTGCTATACTTCGCCATAGCCTGTATTGTAGCCTCCTTCGTCTTAACAATATATATATATATATATATATATATATATATATATATATATATATATATATATATATATATATATATATATATATATATATATATATATATATATATATATATATATATATATATATATATATATATATATATATATATATATATATATATATATATATATATATATATATATATATATATATATATATATATATATATATATATATATATATATATATATATATATATATATATATATATATATATATATATATATATATATATATATATATATATATATATATATATATATATATATAAAGAAGTACAAGGGAATGAACGGTTCCCCAAGTTCCACTAGTGTATTGGAACTATCAACTCATCCCATACCAATAGAAGAATTGGAAATCAAGACCGATAAATCAATCCCGATTTCCAAACAATGGGGGGAGGTGTTATGTAACGATTCCCCGTAATGTGTAGATAACGAATACAGCATCCCAGAGTACATTTACATTGATTATCATCGGGCTGGACACTTAGAATCCGCTGAATTCTGCATTTTGGTCCGAGATAACATGAACTTATAAATATATGCTATTTCCATTTCTTAGTTAGTTATAACTGTACCATTGGCTTCGACGTTGCTAATAAAAATACGTAACTCATATTTTTTGGTTTTTGAGTTTTTGAAAGTAATTTTTTGTTTTCTTAAAATTAAGTTTGGAGGCTCCCAAACTTAATTAGCTCTACATTTGTACTACGAAATTTAAGTAAACAGTTATCCAAAGAAACTATGATATCATGTTATTTCGCTTTGTTTCATTCCCATCTCAGTTACGGAACGTTGTTGTGGGGTAACTCTTGTCATGTTGACAACATTTCCGTTTGCAAAAACGTGCTGTCAGGATCGTAGTCGGTACTGGTTTCAGAGATCATTGTGAAGACATTTTCAAAAATTTAAATATAATGCCGCTACCATCATTAAATATTTCAGTCCAGTGCTGCGAAAATCAAATTGGAGTGCTTGAAAATATGTGATACCAGAATTATCTGCCAACAATATCAAAAAGATGTGAGTGGAAACAAGGAAAGTGAGTTGAAAATTGAAGTTAGTATGTTGAAGTCACTTTTGAGAGAAAAAGATGAAAAATATAACCTTTTACTAGAGAATACCAAATTATTAAAAAGCAATAACATTCCACTAGAAGAAACACTGATTACAATGGAATTAGAAGTGAAAACTCAAATCTAACAAAAACCATCAGATATCGTGGATACCTACAAACAAGTTTTACAAAATCCAATAATAAACAAGGCGATTCCGGATCAACAAAATAACGGAAAAGAAACAAGGGGAATTTCTACCGTTCAGAAACCAACACCTTTGTCACAATCTACGAGTCGTGTAAACATGGGAGCAGTACAAACAAATTCCAGCAAAGAGCTTCAACGTGCACAAAGGGAGAAAATGTCAGAAATCACACATTTAGCGCCAGAAAAAGAACCCGAAAGTGATAATTTCAAACATGTTACATACAAGAAATGGAGGCCAGTGAAAAAAACTTTTGGGGAAAGTGATTCTTCAGATGTTTTTGGTGTCCCTAGGAAAGTATGGCTGTACTTATATCGAGTGAGGAGTTATGTTACTCCTGAAAAAATTCAAAACCATTTAAAAGCCCAAGATCACTTCAAGGATGCAGAAATAACGGTGAAAGAACTACCCACCGAAGAAAGTCAGAACAAATGTTTTATGTTCGGGATTGATTATAAATTTAAAGAAAATATTTACAACCCTTCAGCAAGGCCCAAATCAGTAGCATTTCGTAGGTTCAACTTTCGCAAATACAATCAATATAGTTCCAGTGCAGAGGATTTTCAATGAATAAACTAAATAGCGAAGAAAGTTCTTCACAACTCTTAGGTAATATTAGGAATATTGGTCTTATACATCAAAACATTCAATCCATAGGAAACGATGTGGAAAAATTAGAACAGTTTTCATCAAACAATACCGAGTGTCATTTTTTATGCGTAACTGAGCATTGGAAATCAACCACACAACTGGAATGTATTGGAATAAAAGATTTTAATCTAGCAGCTTCCTTTTGCCGTACAGAAAACAAACATGGTGGATCTGCCATATATTGCAAAAATGGGATAAATTATAAAAGTTTGAAAGATATCTCAACACTGTCAGTTGTAGGAGATTTCTAATGTTCAGGTATCGAAGTTTCACTTTCTGATAAAAAAATTATAATTGTATCTTTGTACAGACCTTGTGGAGGTTCGCTGAATATATTCTTTGATAAATTTGAAAATTTGTTAACTAAAATCACAAGTAATAATAAATTAGTATTTATAGCAGGTGATTACAACATCGAGAATAATAATGAAAAATCAAAACTACTAGCTCTATCTAGATCCTTTGATATGTACAAAGTTATTGATGAGTATAAGCGCATAACGCGAAGTTCCAGAAGCTGCATTGACAATATCTTAACCAATTATAGAGGCAACTACATTACAGAAGTATTCGAGACTCACGCCTCAGATCATACAGCTCAAATGATAATATGTCAGCTTAATCTGCAAAACCCAATGAAAGGTATATGCAAACGATATTTCACTGACGGAGCTGTAAAAAAATTTGTTGTAAGGCTAAAAAATGAGAATTTGGCAGAAGATGTTTTCCATTCAAATACACACATTTTCGTAAAACTAAAAATTATTACTCAAATTCTCAAATTATGGAATGCAAAAGTAGGCTAGATATATTATTATGTCTTTCTAGAACAAATGCAAATTTCAAAAACGAATACATCAAAACAAAAAACGAGTATGTTAAATCAGTGTTCACTGTTTTTTTTTTAAATGCTGGAATATTGAACTATTTAGGTGAAATACAATTATTATTCAAATTTAACTATACTAATGATTCGAAGAGGTGGAGTGCTTGAATTTAACTATACTACAGATTCGAAGACGATGACGGCTTGAATGGCGTATCCTCTTCGGTTCTTGAATGTATAGGCTCGGGAATGCTGACTGGATACTGCGTAGTTCCTGTTATTCCACGAAGACATTCAAACATGCTGAGGAATATCCTCCGTCTACTGCGTAAAAGCTGATGCAATGTTTACTGAGTGTGTCGTAATTCTGGCACAAAGGGCTCATTCAGGATTCTGATATAACAACCCCCCCTTGAAAAGAAAGTTGATGCGGTGCTGCAACTTTCACATCAAGCTAATGACTTATTGGAGTTCAATTCTATTCCTTCCTCTTCTCTTTCATCTACGTGGATACTTGGTCTTCGTCTTGAGGGTAAGAATATTCGAATGGATGCAAAGGTTCTTCCAGTTCTTGGTGGTGGTGGAGGTTGATCATTTCTTGATGTCACAATTCCAATTTTCACTGAACGTCTATTTTTGCATTTACAAAATATGTGAAGTAAAATTACAAAAACAATAATTACAATAGTAAAAATCGTAAACCATGAAAAATGTTTTCTTAACAAAAGGTTCATTAATAATTTGATCAAGTTGATCTGAGTATTGATTTAATTTATGTTGAGCAATGTTCAAATTATCAACATTTAATTTGCTCAATTTCAAAGGTTTCAATTCTGGAAGTTTTTCTTTGTTAGGTAAATCTTTACAACATTGATGAGGAATCAAAATTGGATAACTTTTATAAGTTATATTATGTTCTTGAGTTACAAAGTATTTTGCATATACCCTCGTATTTCCAATAAATGAATTACAATTTGTTTTAATTATTTTTGTGATAATATCTTGTTTTTGACAATTTATCGTAACAGGTAAAGGATCAGATGATAAAAACATTAAAATCTTTTGCAAATAGTAAAGAAATTGAACACATTCTAGGTAGTTCTAGTAATGGTCTTAAAATTTAAGCTCCACAGATTGCATTGCTATCAATTGGATATGAAATAACATTTTCACATATTTGGAAATTATAAAACAGTGGTTTGCATTTATCTAAGTTTTGGAATGCGGCGTACAACATAGAATCAACATCTTTTGCAATATAATTTTTGTTCGTTGGTAAAATGTGATGTAACCCTGTTCTGTTATCTAGGATAGGAATGGGGTACAATCGGTAAACAGTATAGGTTTCGGGTTCAACTAAAGGAATTTTCAAAACGGAAATAATTTCTGAATCATCTTGAAAAGCTTGTAATTCAGTGATATCTAAGTATTTGGAAACTGATGAAAGTGTCGCGGGCAAAGGCAAATAATTCTTTTCAATTGTTTGCGATATTTCTTGAAGAGATGATACTAAGTCATTGGGTTTGATAATTGAAGTGTGGATAATGTGAAGTCTAGCAAACGAAATTGCATTGAGAATGTCATTCAGATAATTTTCCAAAAATGTATAACTTTCTAATAGTTGTTCACAGATTTCAATAGTTTTCAACTTCGCATCAACCATTGCTAAATGGTCTTAAAGATCGTGAATTGAAATTTCAATTTGTTTTATATCCTCATTAAATTTTTTTCATCTACTTGCAGTTGTTGAATAGTAGCATTAAATTCTTTTATTACAGAGGTTGTGACTGAAATTTGTTTTTTCAATAAATTTTCAATTTGGTGTTCGTCCTTATATATTTTATTAATACAATCATTAAAAAATTCGCCGTCACTGGCATCTAAATTGCCGGTAAGCGCTTTCCAAATTGAACCTACGCCATTAATTAAACCTCTTTTGTTTCTTTTATTATAATCATTCGAATAAATTTGCGACTCATAATATTTTTCATCTACTTGAGAAGCGATTTTGTTCAGTAAGCTGATATGCGTACTAACTTCTCTTCATTCTCGGGTTATCAGTTTCCACGAGATAAATTAAGTCATTCAATATTCTCGCATTATGGTCAATAGCTTCTTTGATTTGAGCCATATCTTTTACTACTAACAAAGTCCATTTTACATTTGAGATTTTTATCTCACCTTTCTCATGATAGTAAACTCCTATTGAGTTATTGATAGGGGTCAGCTTATACTGTGCGTTAACCATTTGGGTTACTGCTAACAGTAGGAGAATCATTCTTGATCTGAATTTTCTTGTTCTGAATTTTCTTGATCTGAAAAAAAGCATGGTTTCAGTCGATCGAAATTTACTTTTGATTTTTAATTTGTTTTAGGGTTCCTTACTAGAGCTGAATTTTGGAAAACTTCGATAACTTCGAAGGACCATTGAATTTATTTTCCAATTTATTCTTTATTTGAGATTCTTTTATAAAAACTTAATCTCCAATTTTAAAAGATCGGGCTTCATGATGAATATGTTTATCGAAACGTTCTTTCGCTTTTTCTTTTCTCCTTTCAGTATTCGCACGAGCTACCTTATAATAATATTCCATTCTATTATTAAGATCTCTGATATATTTTGTCAAAAGATTTTTTTGATTATATGTAGTTTCAGTGGGTCTACCTGAAGTATGTCCAAATATTAACTCATAAGGACTAAATCTGTGAGTTTTATTTCTACTGTTGTTATATGAAATAACAGCAAGGGGCAAAATCGATATGGGATGTTCATTAGGATTTTCTATTTTATGAACTTGTAACATTTCAACTAGGGTGGTATGAAATCGTTCTAGAGAGCCATTTGATTGTGGATGGTCTACACTAGAGAATGTGATTTTGATGTCGTATAATGAACAAAGGTCATTTACTATGTGATTATTGAACTCTTTTCCTGAATCTACATGAATTCTGAGTGGAGTTCCATAGTGTTGAAAAAATACAAGGGGTGTACTCGCAACAGATTTTGCGGTTTTGTCAGGCAAGGAATACGCTTGGGTAAATTTTGTTAATTCGCATCTCATTGTAAGGATGTAATTTTGTACTGGGATTTCTAAAATATCAACATTTACTCTTTCGAAAGCTGTTTTTGGAGTTTCTGTTATTGCAAGGGGATTTTCTAAATTTTGTCGACAGATTTTTGATTTCTGGCAAATTTCACAGGATTTTATGAAATTTTCAACATCTTTTGTTATACCGGTCCAATTATATTTTTCGCTTATTCTTCGTAGCGTTTCATTTATACCGCGGTGCAAATTCTTCTTACCGTTATGATATTGATCCAAGATTATTGGTATTTGGTCTTTTTCTAGGGTTCGAACTACGTCTTGGCATATTTCGAATTTAATATTTTCTTTGTCTGCTAAGATATATGAACGCATCTCTTGAATTGGTAAATCGACATTATTTTCAACATAATATGTTTTTGAGGGTTCAAATGTATCTTGACCTCGATATAGAGAGCTGACCATATACTCAATTGCGTCTTCGGGGTCGAAGGGTAATGGTATCAAATAGTATTTCCGATTTTTAACGGTTCTACTGGACACTATGTTGATTTTGTTTCAGTAAAAGTCTATGTCTTCATCAAATATGTCATCAAATATTTTGTCGTGTGGTGGTGTTAATTTTCTGTTTTGCAGGAAAGCAACAATGTCTTTATGACTTTTATCTAGTAATTGGTCATTTGTGAATGTGAACTTCGAGTAATCAATTGGTGATTTGGTTTTGAAAAGTCTCGAAAAATTTTTCAATTCTTACAAAACTGTTTCCTGGGCTACTTCAGTTTCTGTATCTGAAATTTCAGAGTTGTCATTTGCAATTAGAATTTTTGATAAGACTTTACTACAATCATCAAAATGATTCATTCTTATTCTCGACAAAGCATCTGCGTTCTTATGAATTTTTCCGGGTCGATAAATTACTTCAAACTGATATTCTTCTAATTTTAAACGCCATCTGGCTAATCTACTACCAGGGTCTTCAATTGAAAATAACCATGTAAGAGGCCTGTGGTCTACAATAAATTTGAATTTTCTACCATAAAGATAGGGTCTAAAATGTTTTTCTGACCATACCATAGCAAGTAATTCTCGTTCTATAGTAGAATATTTCGTTTCTGCAGGACATAACGTTCGGGATGCATAAGCAATAGGTAGATCTCTTCCTATTGATCCATGAGATAACACGGATCCAATTGCAAAAGAGCTTGCATCTGTTGTCAAAATGAAAGGTTCATCAAAATTTGGATAAATTCGAATAGGGGTTGATGTTAAGGCTGTTTTCAATTCTTGAAATGATTTTATACATTCCTCGTCAAAATAGAAAGGTACATCTTTTTGTAATAACCTCGTCATAGGTTTGGAAATTTTTGAAAAATTTGGAATGAATTTTCTATAATAACCTGCTAGTCCTAGAAATTGTTTAATTTCTCTTGGGTTAACTGGTTCTGGAAAACTAATTATACAATCGACTTTCGCGGGATTTGGTTTTTCTCCATCTCTAGTAATAACGTGTCCTAAATAGACGACTTCTTGCCTTAAAAATTCACATTTGTCCGGTTGTATTTTCAAATTTGCATTTCTTAAACGTTTGAAAACTAGTTTTAACTCAGATATGTGTTCATCTATAGTCGGGGGAATGAATGATTATATCATCCATGTATACCAAACATCTTTCGTTCCTAAGTCCGGTTAGAATATGGTCTAAAATTCTTTGAAGAGTACTAGGGGAATTTTTCATACCAAAAGGCATTCTGAGAAATTCGTATTAACCATTTTCAACTGAAAAAGCTGTTTTTTCAATATCATTGGGGAGCATTTCGATTTGATGAAAACCTGAGGCTAGGTCAAGGGTGGTAAAATATTGACATTTTCCGAGTTGGTCTAATAGATCGGATATATTTGGCAAAGGATATTTGTCATCAACAGTTAATTCATTCAATTTCCTATAGTCAATTACTATGCGCCATTTTTCTTTTCCGGATGCATTTTTTTCGGAACTACCCAAACAGGGGCTGACCATGGTGAGATTGATGGTCTAATTATATTCTGTACGTGTTGGATATCTGATTTTGTTGAAACGGGTTGTGCACCTTCTTTTAGTTTTACTGTATGTTTTATTCCACTGGTAAATGTTAAAGGATCTTCCTCTAAATAAAATATATCTGAAAACTCTAAATATAGATTTCCAATTAGCTCCTTTTCTTCTTCATTGAGTTGTTCTAAACGAAGTAATCTTTTGATTTCCTCTGGACGACTTTTTTGTAAAGTTTCTGTGTCAGTTTCTATTTCATTTTCGTCAAATTCTTCAAATTGTAAGTCAGAAAAATTAACACATTTTTCAATAGCATTTATATTTGCAATGGTTACTAAAAATTCTCCTTTTTCGTTAATTTTGACTAAGGCATTTGGAAGTCTTATTTTTTCCTTCTCAGTAGCTAACAGTATAGCTTCTATGTTTCTTAATTTTGATTTCAATTCAAAAACTTTTTCGACTCTGGGTTCAATAGTAATTCTATTTTCAAAATTTTGATCATAAAAATTCTCTTGAAAGTTTTCCTGAAAATTTTCTTGAAAGTTTTCCTGGACATTTTCTTGAACGTTTTGTTCATTAGTTAATTTCATTGAGGTTTCAGTAACTGTTTTTCTTGCTGAATGTAAATGGAAGGTTTGATAATTTAATATTAAAGCTTTGTTACCAATATCTACTACTCCATCAAATTTTTTCAAAAAGTCTGTACCTAAAATTCCATCGAATTCAATATATAAGTCGTGTACATAAACTTCATGCCAAACTGGTTTTTCTTCAGTTCCAAACGGTATTAGAACTGATTCTTTTACTATTACTTTTCCATGTGTAACTCCTGTAACTGGTATATTTTCTACAAATCTTTGAGTATAATTTTCTGCTATTTTCCTCCTTTTGAAAATTTAAATACCTGCGCTTGTGTCAATTAATATTCTAAAATAAGCTGGACTGATTAAATAATATAAATCGCTTGTATCAGGTTTTATATGAATTGTTGATCTGTCTTGAAATTGTTCATTGTTTTCGCTGGCTCGAAATCGCAAGTTCTGATTAGCTTTCGCGTTGCTGCAAAATTCACTTTCGTTTCGGTTGGAAACTGCTGAGTTGGACATTGTGGTTCTAAAATACGATTGTTTGAATACAGGGTTTGTTGAGATTCTGGGTTGGAATTGGTTAATGGGTAACTTTGGTGATATTCGTATTCGTATTTATGTCTATAGGAGGGTTGTCTAATGACATGGTATTGTGAAAATCCGACTGCAGTTGTTCTATTTCGTAGTCAACATTTTCATTTGGTATTTGTTCATAGGTTAGCTGTTCATAATACAGTTGTTCAAAATTTTGTTCTGGAAAATAATCATTTTCATCTTGAAATTACTCGTTTCCTTGGTCGTTATAATCATAAAAATTTTCGTTTTGGTATTCAAAATTGGTATTTGGATACCAATCCTTATGATCTAAAGATGTGTCTTATTAACATTAAAATTTCTTTGTGGGTTTCTCTGAATAACACTAGGTCTATTCTTCTGGTTTTGTTGGCGAAATAAATTCGTATTCGAGTGGAAAGGTTGACCACGTTGTTGCATTTGAGGATTTGATTGTCTTTGAAAATTTGGATTTGGATTTTGTCTTTGGAAATTTTTATTCAAAGTTTGTCTTTGAAAATTTTGATTTCCATACATATTTGGTCTCATTTGAGGTTGACTCATTTGTGGTTGACTCGTTTGGGGTTGAAAATAATTTCTTTGGAAATTATTTGGTCGCATTTGAGGTTGTCTTGCATTCTGATTTGTAATTGTGATGGACGATTAATTGATTTTTGATTTTCAAAGTATGAGAGCTGTATCTCACGCTTTATTCTAACTGATGCTTCGAGCATACTATTTGGATTACTTGCTCGAATAATTTGACCGATTTTGGGTTCGAGGCCTGTCAATAAAGTATTCAAAACCATGATTTCGATTAATTGTGATTGTGCATGTTTCGCGCTATGACTCTGTAATCGTGAAAAAAACGTCAGTGCATTTTCCCCATTTGCCTGTCTAATTCTCTGTAAGTCCTGGATTAACGATGTCAAATCACGGGAATTACCAAAGTGAGAATTTAATAAAATTCTGATCTCTTGATAATTTCCTGGGTTTCTGGAATTTATCAATTGAGAAGCTTTTCCTCTTAATTTATTTCTAATGTGAATAGACAATAAAATTTTCTGCTGGTATACGGCCATAGCTTGTGCATGGTCGCAAGCGTTTAGAAAATTTCCTAGCGAAATTGAATCACCATCGTATTCTGGAATATTCGAAAAAATTTCTGAAAGTTTGTATGGTTCTATCGGTACGTCTGGTTCGTTATTTAAATTTTCGTTTGAACTGTGGTGTGACATTTTGCATAATTTTGGGATAACAGGGTCAAATCAAATTTTGGAAATTTCAAAAACAATACTATAAAATGATACAGATAAATGATTCAATATGGTACTTACAATATGTTTCCTACTTCTATGCTGTGTGGGTTGAGCTTCTTGAGCTCTGAATGTTGTCTTCTTTCTTATTTTTTCTTTTTTCTTTCTTCTTGCTTCTTTCTTCTGTCTTCTTTGTGCTTGTTTCTTCTTCGTTTGCTTCTTGGTTGCGTTTCTTGTTTGTCTCCGGGGGTTGTGGCAAGATGAAATCCTACTTCACAAAGCTCTAGCTCCAACTGGATGAGCAACGTTCAACGACTTATGCGGGTTCTAAGAGGTGATTTCTTCACAACGTGGTGAGCAACGTTGACGACTTACGCGGGTTTCTTGATGTCGAAGAGACCGTCTTGTCCACTGGGTTCTGCTTGCCATTCTTGGACTCGTTGGAAGTCTGGAGACTACCGCTGTTTCTTCTATTGATCACAGTGTTTCGAGAATCTAACCGACAGCGCCAATTTGTTAAATCAGTGATCATTGGTTTTTGTTTTTAAAAAAGGACTTTATTCACGAAGTTACAATACTGGAATATTGAACTATTTAGGTGAAATACAATTATTATTCAAATTTAACTATACTAATGATTCGAAGACGTGGACTGCTTGAATTTAACTATACTACTGATTCGAAGACAATGACGGCTTGAATTTATAGGTTCGGGAATGCTGACTGGATACTGCGTAGTTCCTGTTATTCCACGAAGACATTCAAACATGCTGAGGAATATCCTCCGTCTACTGCGTAGAAGCTGATGCAATGTTTACTAAGTGTGTCGCAATTCTGGCACAAAGGGCTCATTCAGGATTCTGATTTAACAAGTATGATAAGTTGTTAAAATCATCAAAACAAGAAAATTATAAAGAGCGGATAAACAATTCTGACAACAAATCAAAATGTATGTGGAGTATTTGCAAAGAAATCACTGGCAAAGTAAGGAAAGACAGCTGTGCCATACAGGGTGACCCCATAGATATATGAAATAAATTCAATAATTATTTTAGTAAAATATCTTCAAAATTAGTTGATAGTAATAATGAACGGTTCACTTGTGAAATAGTTGAAAACCGTCAGTCAATGTGTATACAGCCGCTAACAACAAATGATGTAATTGCTATGTCAAATAAATTAAAAAATAAATATTCAAGTGGAGAAGATGAAATTCCAACTTGTGTGATAAGAAAATGTACAGTGGTGACTAAAGATGTTTTAACACACATAATTGATAATTCCTTAAATTTTGGCATTTTTCCTTCGCAACTAAAGCTTTCAGTTATAAAACCATTACACAAAAAAGGGGATACAGATTGTATTGAAAATTACAGACGCATCAGCTTTCTACCAAGTTTCTCCAAATTATTTGAAACTGCAATGTGCAACAACGTTATACAATTTTTTCGGGAGTGCAATATTTTCAGTGATGATCAACATGGCTGTTTACAAAACAAATCAACACAAACGGCAGTATTTCAATACACTCAGAATATTATTGATCCAATGGAAAAACGGTATCTACCTTTGGGTATGTTTCTTGACCTGTCAAAAGCATATGATTGTCTAGATCATAATATCTTGTTAATAAAATTAGAAAAATATGGAATAAGAGGGAATGCCCTGAAATGGTTTCATTCATACTTAGCAAACAGACAACAAAGGGTTAGCATTACTATAGACTCGAAAAAGTTTAAATCTGATATTATAACAACATCTATAGGTATACCACAAGGAAGTGTAACGGGCCCACTGTTGTTCGTTATATTTATGAATGATTTATGCAAATCTGAATTACCAGTTAATCAATATACAGGGTGGGACAATAGTGCGCCAGAGACCGATTGCTTGAGTTCTAAGATAGTTAGGACGATAATTCAGAAACCAAATATAACTAGAGAACTTTGTCTATATCTAGAAATTATTGCCGGATATACAGGGTGAACCAAGGAAATTCTACAGGGTCGATGGCATTTTTTTCAAATGAAATGCTATGTACTTCAATCCATTTTTTCAAGCATTTTAGTGGTCTCCATCACTCCTCCAATATCCTTTACTATCTCTCAACCACTTGGGAGTTATAATTTTTTTTGTCAAAATAATGCTATCTGCAGATGCATACCGAAAAAAACACCGTTCTCAAGATTATGGAATGCAGGAGGTCATGATTATAATCCTATTCGTCAGACAGATGAGTGATATTTCTGAATCATTATCATTCCCAAAAATTATACAGGATGACTGAAAATGAATTTCAAGTTTTTGAATTAAATTTTCTCGAGTTCTTCAAATGGAACACTCCGTATATTTTTCGACCATGTGATAGAGGATTGAGAGGCGAATATTTTTTGTATGCACATCCCTGGGGATATTCCTAGCCGTTTTCGAGTTATCCACTCGGACAATTTTTAGTAGCTCATTTTTACTGACACCTCTTATAAGGATGATGGAAACACATCGTTTCAATTATTTTAACGAATCCCAACTTCTTTTATCCTTAAACTTTATTTCGTGTGTTTGGTTCCTGATTTGGAATTATTTTCGTTTGCTATTGTGTGCTATTAATTGAACAACATTTATCGTGGGTACATACATTCTGACAGATGAGGAAAATAATCACTTATAATCTCCCAAGTGCTTGAATTATTATTGCCGGAAATTTTTCGAGTACATGAATTTAAAAAAAAAATAAACTAATTAATTCAAGCACGGGGTTCGGTAAGAAAATTTCACACCAAGAAACGAATATCATTCAACAATTCATAAGAAATAACTGACCCTGAAATATTTATATACTACCACTGAAATATTGATATGTAAAACACTTAACAAAATGTTCATCAATAAATGTGTTTAAAGTGAAAACAAAAAAATTAATAAATAAAAAAATGTGTTCTCATCGTGGTTTGAACCAGAGACCTAGCGGGTAGAAATGTGTGTTAACCAAAATGGGCAACATGTGGAGCACTTATTATAATTTGTTCATTTCGTTCTTTCATGTTTTTGTTTCAATGTTTCAATCAAGTGTAAATAAAAGAAGTTGGAATTCGTTAAAATAATTGAACTAATGTGTTTCCATAACCTTTATAAGAGGTGTCAGAAAAAATCAGATACTGAAAGTTGTCCAAGTGAATAACTCGAAAACGGCTATGAATAGCCTCAGGGGTGTACATACAAAAAACACTCGAATCTGAATCCTACATCACATTGTCGAAAAATATACAGAGTGTTCCATTTGAAAAACTCGAGAAAATTAAAATAAAAACTTCCAAATTGAAAAATCATTTTCAGCCACCCTGTATGATTTTTGGAAATGATAATGATTCAAAAATATCACTCATCTGTCTGACTAATAGCATTATAATTAAATCCTCCTGCATTCCATTATCTTGAGAACAGTGATTTTTTTGGTAAGCTTCTGCAGATATCATTATTTTAACGAAAAAAAGTATAACTCTCAAGTGGTTGGGAGATAGTAAATGATATTGGAGGGATGTATGGAGACCACGAGAATGCTTGAAAAAATGGATTGAAATATGTGGAATTCCATTAAAAAAAAAATGCACTTGACCCTTTATATTTTCCTTGTTTCACCCTGTATATAAGACAATAATTTCTGGATGTAGACAATGATGTATAGTTTACACTGGTTTTTGTATTATCTGCCTGGCTACCATAGAACTCGAGCAATCAGACTCTGACGCACTATTGCCTCACCCTGTATAACTACATATGCGGATGATACAAGCCTTTTGGCAGGTGGAGACACGTATCCAGAGATGATTATAAACTGTTCCAACCTTCATCACAGAACTGAAAATTTGTTGGAAACAAATAAGTTGGTATTAAACGAGTCCAAAACTAAAGTATTTATTTTTGCCAACTATCTAAAAGTAGACGAAAAACCAAATAATATATCATTTTCCAATATTGCCTTTCAATTGTCGAAAGAAACCAAATTTTTAGGAGTTTATATTGATGAATGCCTAAATTGGTCAAAACATTTAGAGGAAATCTCTTCGAAGCTTGGGAAGGTGAATAATTAGTAATCATCTAGAAAAGCAGGCAGCTTTGTCTCTATTTCGCAAATTTTGAATCTGTCATGAGATACAGAATAATTTTTTTAGGATCTAATAAGAATACAAATAGAATATTTGTTATTCAAAAAAGAGTAATGAGAATAATCAATGGAAAACGTTATAAGGACTCTTGTCGGACAGTTTTTAAGAATAATAACATCATGACTGTGCATGCTCTGTACATTTTCGAATGTTTGATGTATTTGTTTAAGAATCGTGAACTTTTTACTTTTATACACCACAGCACACGAATATAACACTAGAAGGCACGACCTCTCTTATCCTATTCATACATTGAGGCATACTGAAAAATCTCCTTCTTATAAGGCAATCAAATTTTACAACAAATTACCAATACTTGTTAGACATTATGCGAGTGATAATCAATTAAAAAAAAACATCAAAAAAATACTAGTCAATCTGGAACCCTATTGTATTGAGAATTATTTAAACTATCAGTTTTGAAGTATTATCATTGTGACGTCATTTTATTACATGTGATTATCTTTTACAAATTATTGTGGCATTTTTTAAAATAAACATTTTTATTATTATTATGATTATTGTTTCACTAATAGAAATCAATAAAATCGAAGCCAACCTAGAGACCAATTCATATGTCCATAACTATTTGACAAGAAATGCCGATCATTTGAGATTACCTCAGCACCGGCTCACAATTCTAAAAAAACTCTCTGGATTTGAATTTATTCGATCACTTACCCAGGAGTATCAAATCAATGAATCATATTGGTAAATTCAAATCTACAATCAAAGGACATATTTTAACTCATTGTTTTTATGCAGTTGAAGAATATTTCCACACAGAATTTTCACAGAGTTTGGTCAATAAAATTTAGGAAACGGCAATATCAGCGGCGATTTAACAACCAAAGACAATTTTTTCAAGGTCGCTTACAAAATTTGAAGTATTGAACGGTTTTAGATTTTATGCATTTTTTTATACATAATTTTTTTTATATTTAAACGTACATGTATATTGCAGCTATATATTTCATGTGTTTTTCTTTCATTTGCCAAAATTGACTTGCCTAAAACAATATTCTTTGTAATTTGGTTAAATGAAGATTCTATTCTATTCTATTCTATTTTATTCTATTCTATTCTATTCTATCCTATTGTAAGGGGGTTTACGGGTTTCAACGTAGGCTGATGTAGGAAAATATTCTGATGGGCTCATGAGTAACCCAGACTTCTGCGAACTTTCAAAGATAAGCGACAATTGTCGTATTTGCAGTACTTGCACAGTGAAAATAATTAGCACCGGAATTGAGTGAACTTTTACTATATTTGCAATAAACTTCCAACATGCAAAAACAAATCTGAAAAAAGTATGATACCAATATCAATCATAATAATATTTCGTCGCTAGGAGACCTCTGATTCCAACAGCGATGTACAAGGTATATGCTCACTCGTTACAGCCTCCCCCTTTGGATCACTCGTACGTCCCGTGGAGTGAGACGAAAATAAACTATTTCTTAATTTGTGTGCTTCCTCTTCTAGCACGTCTGGACGTTGGTTGATGTTCAGGATGCAAGATGATGTACTCACTGCCATCTCTAAAACGACTTGGGATTCGTGTCTGGCGCCTAGACCGTGTAGCTGACTTAGGGCTAGAATGTGGTTGTTGATTAGCCGGAGACACCGGCGAGGTTCACTGGGTGCTATTTGGTGGGCGACCTCTTCCTTGTAGGGGTCGTACTGGAGTTGGATTCACAGTAATATCGTCATTTATGAAACGTCGCAAAGCTGATACGTGAAACTTGCCTACAGATACGAGCGGGTTGTCTATGGCAGCAATTTCATATGAGGTAAGGGTAACTTGCCGCATGACAATATAGGGTCCATCGCAACGCGGTGCGAATTTGGAAGTATAACCGGCACTGGCTTTACTGAGGGTGTGTGTCTCTACTAGCACTTTATCACCTTTTTTGAAACAGTCCTGAACTCGTAATCGATTGTCCGCATACCGTTTAGCAGAGTCTTGTTTGAGTTCGTTAGTCTCTATAGCACGGAGTAAAGTTTCGGCATGGGGGCGGAGATAGGGCGTTATCTCCGTTATAACGTTTTCACTGGTAACTACCGCACGAAAGTCTTTATGCACATCCATAGGAGTAGGTACGAAGTTCGTGCGCAAAGTTGAGATAGGCTGTGGAGAAACCTGTTGCTGAATTGGATACAGTATTCATAGAAAACCGAATGGTAGGTATCATTTCGTCTCATTTAGTGTGGTCGCTTTCGACTAAAATTGAGAGTTGTACTTTGAGGTCACGGTTTCTCCTCTCTTCAGGATTCGAGGACGGATGGTAAATAGGAATGAGAGACTGATGAATACCTAGACAGTAAGTCACTTGCTGCATCACTCTACTAACGAATTGGGGTCCATTGTCGCTTACGATCCGTCGTGGGGTCCCAAATCTGAGACAAATCTCGTCTATGAGTATTCTGACACACGCTTCTGCGGTAGCATTTCTCAAAGCGAATAACTCCATCCACTTGGTAGCAATGTCCTCGACTGCAAAGATCCAACAATTACCATTTTCTGTTTCGGGCAGTGGACCAACAAGATCCATTGCCAGGCATTCGAAACGCTGGGCCAAAACGGGAGTTTGTGTTAACCCAGCTGGTTTCCAGTTGCTTGGTTTGTATTTTTGACAAGCCACGCAGTGTCTGACATGATTAGCTACGTCTCTGCGGATTGTGGGTTACTGATATCTGAGGGCTATTTTTGAATAGTTCAACACCCTAGTGGCCAGCAAGCGGGTCATCATGACATTCTTTCAAAATGACAAGTATTTTTGACTCGGGAATAACTAATTGTGCGTCTTCGGTATCCACATCTTGATTGTAACGATAAAGTACTCCTTGAAACATGACATAACCTCTGTCGGTGTATCGACTATAATCCACTTGGTCGGCTTCGTCCGCTTCGAAGCATTTTATAATCGTATTGAGCTTAGGGTCAGCTAATTGCTCCTCTCGTAGAGTTTGACTACTTGCCGTGGGCATATCTAGGGCTATAGTACAAATTTCACAATCTTGTTCTGACGAAGGGTCACAAGGTGGTCGGGAGAGCATATCTGCAATTCGGTTCGATTTTCCAGGAATATACTGGATTCTAAGGTCGTAACCTTGTAGCTCCAGGGCCCATCTTGCTAAACGTCCTTTCGAGGATCGTAGTGATGTTAGCCATCTTAGGGAGTTGTGGTCAGTTTTGATGATTATCGGAGAATTCTCAAACTACCCTCGGAATCTATTGATGGCATAAACAATAGCAAGAGACTCACGCTCCGTAGTTGTATAGTTGCGTTCCGCAGGGGTAATCAGCCGACTGGCATATTCGACCGGCCTCTCTTTTACTCCCACCCCCTGAAGGAGACATGCGCCGAGTGCATATGAACTGGCAACCGATTTCAAGGTCAATGGTTTTGTGAAATCCACTTGTCGTAATATCGGTCAAGACGTCAACAACTTTTTGAGTTTTTCGAAAGGTTGTTGTTGTGCAGGATCTCATACGAATCTGACATTCTTCTTAGTGAGATCTGATAAAGGCTTGGATACTTCAGCAAAATTTGGAACGAATCGTCTGAACCAACTACAGGTCTGCAGGAACGACAGAACGTGTTTATCGTTTCGAGGAGGACACATTCTCATAATGGCAGATATTTTATCTGGATCGGGAGCGATCCCAGACGGCGTTATGAGGTGCCCCAAATATTTGACAGAAGGGCGCACAAAGGTGCACTTTGCTCGATTTGCGCATAATTTAAATGTTTCAAGCCTTTTGAAAACAGAGGTCAGATGTTCAAGATAATCTCTGAAATTTTACGATATCACTATCATATCATCGAGGTACGAAAGTATTGTAATACCCTGTAGACCACTTCTAAATCGATAAATGAGTCTTTGAAACGTGGCTGGAGCATTGCGAAGACCAAAAGCCATCCGATTGAAGCGATAGATACCAAAAGGTGTTATAAATGCAGTTTTATCGCGATCAAACTCGCGTATAGACACCTGATGATATCCACTTTTCAGGTCAAGTGTCGACATATTAAAGGTTCTGGTAGCAGCTTGGATTAGATCATCCATCCTAGGTAGGGGATACCTATCTGGTACGGTGATACTATTCAAACGGCGACAATCTACACACATTCTGAATTGACCATCCTTTTTGGCAATTAAGACAACAGGTGCGGCATAGGGAAAATCGCATTCTTCAACTATACCCTTAAAACTACACTCGGAATAGAAGTTATATTGGAGATTTGATCCATCATAAAACCAAAATTTCATCTGTGGAATATTGATGATGAGAATAGCATTGTCCAAAAAATCTACACCAAGAAGTGTTTTGGAGGATGTATGTTCAGGTAATGCGACAAAAGTAGTTTGTATTACCCTTCCCAAAAGAGTAACTGGGCAGCAGTGCTGATGTCACTCGTGCTTCGCCGTCTGCTAAGACTAAATCATGTCTTTATCATGGAAATCTATATTTTCATCCAGAAAATGATTATAGAGTCGACTACCTGCGATGCTGCACTTAGCACCAGTATCGACATAAGTACAGCCATTAAGACCCAAAATAATTAATAGTAATAGAGGTCTCTCATTGAAGTTTTCAGTCGAGGTCATGAGAAGCTCAACGGCAGAAGAAGAAGTCCCTGGAGTAGGAGTTTGCTGACGTTTCGTTTTGCAGTTAGTCCTTAAATATCCTGGAGTGTTACATCCGTAACACATAATATTGGAATTGGCTACAGTGCGATTGCTGGTATCAGGTCTAAACACGGGTGAATTATCTCGTTCCGAGTTGAAATCTGATGTTTGCTTGGATGCTCGTGTGCTTGAAGCGAGTTTTCGACATTTGGACTGAACGTGACCAAAATGTTTACAGAACGTACACTTAGGTCTAAGCCTATTATTATCAAAATTCAATTTTGTCGTTTTGAATCCTGCTTTAAAATGAAGCTTCAATTGCCCTAGCTTTGTCTATGAGAACACCAAACGTGGTGAAATCTGCACGCGGTAAACGCTCTTCAATTTTGGAAGATAATAAACTGTATATGATATCTATCTTATGGGTTTCATGCAATACAGGAGTAACTGGCAAGTGAGATGATAGTGACAAAAAATGGTCATCATTTATATTAGACTTCGATACCCACTACATTGTGTCCAGCCATTCATGTGCCATTCAATTGCGACTGTAATTCCATTGTCACATTGATGTCCGCAACACGCAAGTAAAGGCGCGTTTTCCTAGACTTTCGCCAGTCGCCGACTACTGCGACCGAGTAGCAGCGACCAAGTCGTTAAGACCTCTCCAATGCATTTTGAATCTACCTGGTTTCCAACCTGCTACGTAGTAGCTGCTACTAGCAAACGGTCGCCATTCGTCCGGTCGCGAGTCGCCGCTCATCTCCGAAGGGGTGCTGCAATTAATTCGTCGACGGGTGTGCATTGTTTTTAAATTTTTCAGTGTGTGTTATCGGAAAATTTAATTAATTACAAGAAGGCTTAAAAAGTTCTTTCTCTTTGAATTTTGTTTCATAGTCTGTTAGGGGGTTCTTTATTGAAATAACCTGAGATCCATCCAACCCTTTTTTCAACATGGCTAATTCTTTGATCCAATGTTTTTTATTCTGTTGGTAAAAGGAGAAATAGATTTTCCTGCTGCTTAAGATACTTTAATAACATAAGAAGTGATGACTTTTTAGAAATATTGATTTTTCTACATGCTAGAACAGACCACAAGAGCGACGAACACTGTGAAAATGGCGCACGTAAGGAAAGCGGGTCGCGGCTACTCAGTCGCAGTCGTCGACGACTGGTGAAGGTGTAGGAAAACACGCCTTAACAAAATAATGAAATATCATCCAAATACGAGTTCGACACCTAAGATATCCCTGTGTAATGTTTAATACAATACGTCCGTGCACCCATATGTTCAATTCGAATAGAAATGAAGTCCCATTTAAATTGGCATCCCAAAGGCGTGCATTACTTTTTTCAGTTCAAAATAAAAGTTAAAAAAGATTCATAAGGTTGAATAGTAGGCATTAGTTTTGGGATGATTATAGTATATGAGCTGATGTATATGTTTGTATTATTTCTCAAATGAACGAATAATGAAATAAACCGTTGAATCCAGATAATACAATTTATTCAACTTGAAAGGTAATTTTTCCATTTTAAATAGACATAAGTGTGGGTGAGTGAAAATTAGGACGAGTCCAATTTTTCCCGATCCGTACCTACTTTTGTTGTTAGGGTAATTTTCATACTTTCATTGCTTGTTATGTATAAAACTTTGATCAATTTTAGACTAACTTACCTATTCATGAGCTAGAGACTTGTAATTTTGAACATTGCTCTGAACTGGATGGTAATGCAATATTTTTGCATATGTTAATGATAAACCTACTTAAATTGATAATAATGTTGGTCTATTCTTTACTTTCGAAAACGATTTTAAATAAACTTCTAACATTGCTCAGAACTGAATAACAATGCGATATTTTTGCACAATATGTATGTTAATAATATAATAATAATAATATCGAGTATTCTTGTCGGTTTACCTTCATTCACTTCCGTTACTTTTTGGTGCCTAAGGTTTATCAGGTCCTCATTTCAGGATGTATTCCTATATTAACTTAATTTATTATGATGGAAAGATTCTGTTGGTTTGTTTTGTTGCTAAATGAATGATATTATTTTTTTATTTTAGTTATTTTTTTTGTGTTGATTTTATTTGTTAACATTGGTGAAAAATTATGTTTGTAGCTCTCAGTTTTAGTTTGTGTTTATTTGGTTAATGACCCTCTTCTTGATTTTGTCAACTATAGTTAACATCAATTCCATATGTCCTTGAATCAGTAAATTTTAATACACCTGATCATTTTGTGGTATTCTCATATTAGTCTATTACATTGTGATGAATAACTTTGGGATTATCATAAAGAAAACTATGGAATTGATAAAAAAATTCCATAACATTATTATCCGTCAACCGGTTGCACCCTTACGTGCAACCCCCGAAGTTAGAGACTTGTGCGAGCTAGGGTAAGACGTAGCCCTCACCTTTTGATATATAAAGAGTATGTCTGAAAAATTGTATTTACGAAGAGCTTCATCCCTGTTGCCTCTTATGGATGGTTCTGAAACTACAACTAAACAGTTAATTGACGCAATCGAATTATATAGTGAACTTTTAGATGAGGATGGTAAACAACTATCGATTATTTATGTTTTAAAAACCAGGTTAACACAAACTGCTAAACTGATATTAGATAAAACCTATGCTGCCCAACTATGGAGAGAAGCAGTAACTACAAAAAAATCCAAAATGATGTTTTGATGTGTTTGTATTCTTTCTATGCTTTTACACCTATTTCCGATGAAAAAGGCAGCATTTTCAAATCAAATGGTGCAAAAAATGCAATAAACACTTACTGCCTTCGAGAAAAAAATTCCCCTAAACATTTGAAAGCAGTAACTATCTGTAACAAATTAATAGAGCAGTATCTACATTCCCACCTAAAGATACTCCGTTCATGTGTTGTGTTCATAAAACAATCAACAAACAGATGCAACACGAGAGAGCAGTAACTATAAATCTCAATGTAGAATAAACGTAACTTGTAACGTAACCGGAGTTACTTTGATTGCTCGACTGCTCAGCAGAGAACAGCGTAGGTTCTTTGGACTATATTGCCAGTTTCAGATTTTTTATGTGGCAGGCAAGTGTTTTAAATTTTGAACTTCAAGAATTTGACTGGCTGGACGCCAGCAATTTTTAATTTAACAGGAATAAAAAATACAAAATACCTAATGATAGATAATTGAAATTAGATAAATTGACTTCCTTCTGTAACCAGACCAACAATAAAAAAAAATTTCAAAACAAATATATATCAATAAATTTAACAAAATATAGTGTCAAAGTAACACGTTGATATTCAAACAATATTATTACTGAATTTGCTTCAGCGACACAGGTTACCTTAGTTCATTCATACAGTGTGAAATTTACAGGCTATTAATAACAGGAACGTCTTGTTCGTTGTTCTGCTAACCTGAGCATGAACAAGATGATACTTCACGTAACAGGTTCAGGGAATCGTCTAGTATAATCTATGCCTCCAGGTTCTACTAGTTCCGTTCTGGTTTCGTTGTGTTCCCTCGTGAATAGGGGTAGAGTTCATGAAAAAACGTTGATAAATGTTAGGTTATCACAGATGTAAAACTCAACAGTATACGATACCCTCCTCACTGAATATATGATATAATATTACACTTTTGGAGGTTAGTTATCCGAAATTCGAAATTGACGTTTTGAGATTAGCACTCCGATGTGTAAACGAAAAGATTCGATTGTCAGCTTGACTAAATGGTGTCGCTTTCTGGTATGCAACATGCATCGACAAATAAATATTTTATTTGACACTTACAGGTTTCTTAGTAATTCTTTTCCACGAATTAAGTTTGAGAGCCTTCGAACTTAATTTTTAAAAAACAAAAATTACTTTCAAAAAACTCGAAAACCAAAAATTATGAGTTACAACGTATTTTTATTAGCAATGTCAAAGCCAATGGTACAATTATAACTGAATAAAAAATGGAAAAAGCATATATTTATAAGTTCATGTTATCTCGGATAAAAATGCAGAATTCAGCGGATTCTATGTGTTCAGCCCGATGATCTTCAATGTAAATGCACTCTGGGATGCTGTCTTCGTTATCTACACAATACGGGGAATTGTTACATAACACCTCCCCCCATTGTTTGGAAATCGGGATTAAATTTATCGGTCCTGATTTCCAATCCTCAGGTCTTCTATTGGTATGGGATGAGTTGATGGTTCCAATACACTAGTGGAACTTAGGGAACCGTTCGTCCCCTTGTACTTCTTTATATATATTGTTAAGAAGTAGGCTGCAATACAGGCTATGGCGATGTATAGCAAAACGGTCCATATGTTGGTTCGTGAAGAAATGAAAGGCTCGTCTTCTTGAAGTTTTTCCTTCACGTTATCCAGTCTGTCTCGGATGGTTTCTAGGTCGTCAAGATCAAGTGATTCTAGATGAATTGGTGGCATTTCTTGAAGGTTTCTTTTGACGTTTTCTTCTATGTCTATGTCTAGGTGTGGCACTTTTATGATTTTGGTAACAGCATTCGGGTTCTTGTACGTCTGTAATATGGTAGTGTCGATTTTCATTTTGCAATATTCGGGAACTTCTATGACATAGGTGCCCTTCAGGGATGATATCTCTTCATCGTTACCACAAATTGATAATGCAGTGGTTTCGTTGGGGAATATTGCAATCCATTGATTGGTATTTATCTTCTGAATTTTCTGGTCCTGGAGTTTGAGGTGTTCCGGATGGCAGCTTCCATAGTCTTTGGTGAAACGGATGAGTTGTACTTCACATGGCGTCTCGAATTCCATTGGGTTCCATTCTGGTAGGGTGCAAAGCGCTTCTCCGGGAATGACTTCATGGCTTCATTCGAAAGTAAGTAGTGATGCTCATTGAGAAAAAGGAATTTAGTTTTGGGTACTATAATTTGGAAAAGGTTATGTTTTGTTTCGATGGGAAGGGAGTAAAGGTGATAGTAATTGTAACGATATTGTTCTGTAATTGGTACTTCTAAGATAAATACTATTTTAGCATTTTTTTGGTAGGCCTTTATTTCTGTTATCTTCTCAAAGATGACTATTTTATCTCTGCTCGGTTCATATGGGAGGATGGCATCATCTAAGTGGTGAGAGATGAACATTAACTCTTCCAATGGGTCGTCGGCTTCTATGAGGTATGGATGAAGCACTCCTATTTTGGCAAAGGTCATTGCTGTTTCTAAGTCTTCCAGTATCCTTATGATGGCATCTGTGGCTGCTATCATTTGCGTGAACACAGTATTTGAGTTCAGTAGTTCATATGTATCAGTATTTTGAAGGAACTGTTTTCTAATGGCTGTTTCAATTTGCAGAAATTTTGTTTGAATATTTAATTGGTTTGTCGCGATCGAACGTATTGTTGAATTGAATTTTTCGATCGCCTTTGTAGTCAGTGAAATTTGTTCCTCTGATAGCATCCTTTGTTTCGTTTGTTGTGCTTGAAGTTTTTGGATAGCTTCTTCGAATTTTTGACCATCTTCTGCATCCAAGTTTCCTGTTATTGCTTTAACAACATTTCCCATAATATTGATCAATCCACGTTTTTTGCGGTGTATTGTTGTTGTTGGGAATATCTGTGTTAGTTTTCTTTGAATTTCATTGGAGAGGTTGTCCATTATAGTGATATAATTTTGCTCTCTATGTATGTGATTTTCATATGATTGGTTTATGTTTTGGATTCGTACATATTCTTGATAGATACTTTGAATGTCGAATATCCTGATGAAAGTCCAGTAGTTGACGATATTGCGGGCTGTACCAAGCTTTTGGGGTAGCAGTCCTGGGTTTTCTGTAAATTTCGTTGTTATTACTCCACTTCGTTCGGCAGATCCGAGGGTGCAGCAGGTGCAGCAGGTGAATCTGGAACAATAGGGTGTCTTAGATTGTCGAAATGTACTCTTCGTGTTTGATTTTCGGAATTCGCTATGATACAGGTGTTGTCTTCATTAATTTGGATAATTTTGCTTGGTCCTAAATAGCGGTTTTTCGATTTGTTTCTTTCACTTTCTGGGTTCTTCTCAAATACTTGATTTCCAACTTTAAAAACATTTTGGTTTGTTTGTTTCTGGTTTCGATTCGTTGTGGTCCTGGTCTTTTCGTTTTGTAGTTTATCTTTGACTTTCTCATAGGTTAAAGATATTTTTTTCCGATGATCTTCCACATATTGTCCGTAGTATTGTTGATCGTAGAATATATCATATGGGTTCCTTGAAGCGGTATGTCCATACAAAAGTTCCAAAGGGGTATATCCTGTTGCTGAATGTATAGAGTTGTTGTATCCGATAACGGCATATGCCATGAGTCTTGTCGGTGTGTCTGTAGAATGTTCTTTTACGATTCTGTAATGCTCCGTTAAAGTTCCATGTAGTCTTTCAATCAATCCATTAGATTGAGGATGTTGAGGTGTAGTGAAGTGTACATTGACCTTGTGTAGTTTTAAGAGTGATGAAACGGTCTCGTTTTCGAACTCTGTCCCGGAGTCGAACGTTATAGATTCCGGTACTCCAAAGTTACGAAAATATTCTAACAATTTATCTGCTATTTCTATAGCGTTCTTGCTTTGGACAAGATACGCTTGACCAAATTTAGAGAATTCGTCCACTATGGTGAAAAATGTTGACCTTCGATTGTGAATAGATCGGCATTCAATTTCTCGAAGGGTTTCGTTGCGGTCTCTGTGATTCTGAGAGGTATCGTTGGTCGATGTCTTTCATATTTAGTTCTCTTACATACCAAACAAGAACTAATGAAATTTTCAATTGATTTTTTCATGTTAGGCCAAAAGTACTATCTATTAATGTTTTTGTATGTTTCATTTATACCGCGATGGTTAGCTTTTCCTTCGTGGTAGTTTTTTATTAATTCTTTTTGCTCTGCAGGGTCGTCTATGGTGATGGTTCTATTCACGCACCTTATCAAAATCGGGTGGTCTTTATTGAATGTTGTACAGAACGTCTTACAGAAATCTTTGTACATTTTTTCCTTATCGAAGAAACAGAAATATTTTTTCCGAGGTTCACAATATTGAATCAAAAAAGATTTGATTTCATCTTCGTTGTTATCTTGCGATATTTGGGCATGGATGATGACTTGTTTTCCTCGTCGAATGATTTTGGGCTGCACAGGGTTGTTGAAAACAGTGGTGATAATGAACTGCTTTTCTTTTTTGTCGATCGCATCTTGAATAATCGATATGCTGTCTGGCGGGTCTGATTCTTGTCAGGAGTTCATAGTGATTTCCGTATTTTCGGGTGTGTGTTCCGGTAGTATTGGAATTGTGAAATCCATTTGTTCTGAAAGTTCAGGTGGTGAATTGAGTAATTGATGGTTTCTTTCTTGATTATCAAGATCCATTAGTTCTGGAGTGTTCAATTGGCTACGGTGATCTTCCTCCATATTTACTAAATCGTCAAGTAGTTGATCTAGTTCGGGATCCATCTCAACCTGTGTCGATCTGACATCGATGTCCATGGGATTGATTTGTATTCTGGAGAGGGCATCGGCATTTGTATTGTATTTCCCTTTTTTATATACTACAACATAGTCATACTCTTCGAGGCGTAGTCTCCATCTGGCTAGTTTCATATTAGGTTCTTTTAAAGAGAAAAGCCACTAGAGTGGGCGGATGGTAGATTTTTTTCCATATAAATGAGGGCGGAATGTCTTTGTGGCCCAAATGATGGCTAGTAATTCTTTCTCAATCGTTGAATATTTCTGCTCGGTATCGTTTAGTGTCTTTGATGCGTAGGCGACTGGTTTGTCTTTTCCAACTTCACCTTGTGATAATACGGCTCCAAGGGCAACGTTACTGGCATCTGTAGTCAATATAAATGGCCTTGAAAAATCTGGAAACTGTAATATTGGATCATTCAATAAAACTTTCTTACAATTTTCGAAGCTTTCAATGAATTCCAATGAATGAATGACCTTGGCGTTTTTCTTTAGGCATCTGGTCAATGGCTTGGTGAGTTTAGCGAAGTCTTTTATAAACCTTCGATAGTAGCCAAGTAAGCCTAGGAATCCCTTTATTTATTTTTGTGTCTTAGGTATAGGAAAGTGTTGAACAGCTTTCACTTTCTCTGGGTTTGGCTTGACCCCTTCTGGCGTGATGATATGCCCGAGGTAGGCAACCTCTTTTCTTAGAAATTCACTTTTGTCTAGTTGGATTTTGAAGTTGGATTGCCTAATCTTTCGAATACTTCTCTCAGACGTTCTATGTGTTCTTGTACAGATGTCGAAAAAACTACAATTTCGTCTAGATATACTAAACACTTCTCATTCTGTATGCCTCGTAAGATGTTGTCCATAACGCGTTGAAAAGTAGCAGGGGCATTTTTCAACCCGAATGGCATGCGTTGGTATTCATAGTGACCATTTTCAGTGCTGAAAGCCGTCTTCTCAATGTCACGTTCTTCCATTTGTACTTGATGAAAGCCTGAAGCAAGATCAAGGGTCGTGAAATATTGGCTTCTCCCAAGTTTGTCCAGTATTTCCGTGATATTGGGAAGTGGATATTTGTCGTCCACCGTTTTGTGATTGAGCTTCCTATAATCGATAACTAGTCTCCATTTCCTTTTTCCAGATGCGTCCATTTTCTTGGGCACTACCCATATAGGTGAGCTCCATGGTGACGTAGATGGTCGTATGATTCCTTGGTGTAACATAGACTGAATTTGGGATCGGACCTCTTGCTGATGTATTTGAGGGTACCTGTAAGATTTGGTGAATATCGGGGTATCGTCTGTCAATTTTATATGGTGTTTGATTTGGTTATTGAAAGTGAGAGGAATTTGTTCGCAGTGAAATATATCCTTATAGTCACGGCAGAGTTGTTGGATCGCTAATTTTTCTTCAGGATTCATGTGTTCAAATCGTATGTTCTTCAAGTTTTTGTTTCGAAGATTCTCATAGTGGTTTTCATTTATCTGTACTCCTGGTTCGTCAAAAGTATTGATTTCAAATGCTTCTATTGGCTCAATTTCGATGGGTTCGAATAGATCGAAAGACAGTTTTTGATCAGTTGGGTTGATCAATGTCGTGAAAGCCTTTTGATTTTTGACTAACACGCTGCTGGCATTTCCAAATCTTGAAATTTTCTGAAAGGTATCACTCCTTCATTTAAGTTTTTATTGACAGGTATTTCCACAATGTGTTCTGTTCTTGGCCATAACTCAAGATGGAAAATTGATTTTTTTGATTACGTAGATCGTCTTGGTTTAGCTTGATCTTTATCGAAGTTGAGTGGGATGATCGCTTCCTTCGTGACTAGGGCGTTCTTGTTCAGGTCAACAGTTGCTCCAATATTTCGAAGTAAATCGATTCCAATGAGTCCATCATATTTGGGGTTGAAATCGAATATATAAAATTTTTGGTAGATGTCCTGCCTTTTGAAAATTTTTGGTAGTGGTATAGTTATACTATATTTGTGCGTAGATCTGTTGTGGGCAGACTGTATTTGAAAAGGATCTTCCTGAATGTGTTGTGGGTAAAACGTACTTGCAACGCCTGGGCTAATGAGTGTTTTTGTGGATCCGGTATCGATCATGAATTTTGTTTTGGTTTCTGGTATAATAATATCTGGAAGTTTGGAAAACGTTGTTGCATTGATAATTACTACGTTGTCTGATTGTTCGATGGGATAATCTGAAAATTTTGATCTTCATGCGATTCGTTTTCATATTCATTTTGGGGTTGTGTTGTTTCGGTTGAATATCCTGGATAGTAGTTTTCTTCGATCTGATCGGTTGGATAATATTGATCGTATTGATAATCTTCATATTCCGCTGATTGGTCTCCATCTTCTTGCCAGAATGGTTCTTCTGCTATGAAATTGGGTTTAGGTTTCGGCTGCGTATTTTTTAAAAAATTTCCCTAAGATGTGTCCATTGGGGTTGGTCTAGAGAGTGGGCGATATGGATTAGATTGAAAAACATTCCTTTGTGGTGGTCGAAATTGTTGGTTGCCTTGAGGTTGGGTAAAATTCCAATTAGGTTGCCTTGAAGGTCGTTTCTGAAACGTTGGCTGATTCGCAGGTACGAATGGTCTTATTGGTCTGGGTACAAAATTTTGGCGGTTTTGAGGGGGTGCTTGCATGGCTCTAACTGCTTGATTTCTTGATTGAAAGTTGTTGAAATTTGGTGGAGATGTTCTAGGTTCTCTTCTCTGTTGCTGAATCAGATTGTTCGTTCTGTTCCTGGAATATGAAATATTTTCTTCACATAAAACTTGTGCAAGTGCTGTTTCAATATTTGTGGGTCCTCTTGATCGAATTATTGATCCAAGTGGTTCCTTCAGTCCGGTGAGGAAAGCTTTCAATGTGAGGTTATCGTATAAAGTGGTTTTGACTGCTCTCACTGGGTTCGTTGCATGCGAGGTTTGAAAGAAGTAAGCTTCTTACGTTTTGACATCTAGATCCATATTGTTGGGGTGATTCGTTCATTTCTTGTCTCAGGAGCATGAGACCTCTGAGTAATGAATTTTCGTCGCGTTGATCAGCGAAGTTTCTTTGGAGTAAGTTCCGAATTTCGTCCCATGACTTGACTTCTCTTGCTCCTGTAATAGTTTTGGCTCTCCCTGTAAGCTTGTTCTTGATACAGGTTACCAAAAATTTATTGATGAATGCAAGTGGTTCCAATGGTTTAGAGAACTGATTGACTATGAGGTCACAAGCTTCGATGAAATCGGCAAGTTCTGCAGGTTCGCCTTCGAATTTTGGAATAGCATCCAGGTAGCTAGTTTGAAATGCGGTCGTCATTTCGTTGGTTTCCTCCTCTAGACTATTTTCACTTGCGTTGTTTTCAAGATTTATGTTTGAAATGAGAGTGGTGAGTTGGTCAATATCAGACATAAAATTGCGAAGAAACAAGGAAATAATGATAATAGGAAAATTAGGAATTGAGCAATCACTTACATTAAAATAAATATGATCTTCATTGGTTCAAATGGATTGGTATATCCTTGATTGGCACTGGTAATCCAATAATTTGGCACTGATAATCCAATAATTTGGCACTGATAATCCAATAATGTGTATTGTTCAATTCACTTATTTTGCAATAGTTCAATTAAAGTTCAATAGTTCTTATAAATAGTTGGAAATAACTCCGACGATTTTGTTCGAAATCTTCCGGTTCACGAAATAGCACTGGATAAGCGTCGATATTAGATCGCCAAGGGCCGGTGCTATCCTACAACGACTGCGCCAATTAAGTTTGGGAGCCTCCGAACTTAATTTTTAAAAAACAAAAATTACTTTCAAAAAACTCGAAAACCAAAAATTATGAGTTACAACGTATTTTTATTAGCAATGTCAAAGCCAATGGTACAATTATAACTGAATAAAAAATGGAAAAAGCATATATTTATAAGTTCATGTTATCTCGGATAAAAATGCAGAATTCAGCGTCAGCAGTCTTCGTTATCTACACAATACGGGGAATCGTTACATAACACACGTGATCACACCTCAGGATTTGCCCTAGGTGATTAATAACTGCTTATCATCGCAACACTGGATTCAACTAGAAGGCCATCATCGATGGTTGATCAACAGGTTATTAGATCATGAATTTCGTTACAATTGGCACTTTCTTCTGGATTGGAGCTGATTGACAATCTAATTCCCAGTATTATTCACTTGAGCTTCATTCAGGAATATTTATGATGGCATCAATCCATGTGGATTTAAATTTATTACCGTCACCTGATTCACACCTTCTAGCTAGTTCTTCACACCTCGACAGACAAACTAAGAAGAGACTCATCCCATTTCTCCAATTCTCGAACTGAATTTCCGACATCATGTCAGTGACATCTATATGAACCCAACGTTATCAACCCAGATGGGTGTCTACAAATGAAATTTTTTATCGTTCGTATGAAAGTTTGCAGAACACCATTATTACTGTTGTGCAATGATCTCTCAACAATTATACTTTTATATTTCTTTCCTATTAGATTGACAAGGACTCAACTAATGTTGAACATGGTTCGGTCGGAGACGGCTAACTGTGGAAACCAGTCCCATAACGATATCCCGAAGCAACTTGAGGAGGCCTTAACACGTGCGTAGCAAATGCCCAACTTTTAAAGAAGCGACACCGACACAGGAAAACTAAAGAAGGTCGATGAGGAGGGGCAGTCGTCGGCCTGTATCCAGCAAGCCCCAAATAACAATGCATATGTCGCTGTCCTTCAACGACAGAACAAAGGTGTTTTTGTAGACGGTCTCATCAACAACGAGCCTCGCACCATGCTGCTTGATACAGGTGCGACTATGACAATCCTTGGACCTACATTTGCCAAAACACCGGCAAGAATTGAATCGTCGAATTGGAAGCTACGCACAGCAACAGGAGAGCCGGCAACTGTGTATGGTGAACTTCCAATTGAACTGACTTTGGGCAGCACTACAGTGAAACACCGGGCTCTAGTAGCGGATTTCAAGGACGAGGTATGGAGAATGGACATCATGAATTCCAGAGGATTCGAGCTGAATTTTAAAGACGGCGTCCTTCGTGTGAACGGAGAAGAGCTGGTACTTCATGGGAGAAATGAAGAAATGGTTCGAGTTCTGCTGGCTGAAGACATAAGCGTACCGGAGAGGGCTGAAACCATTTTGGAGGCTCGCCTGGATGGAGGTGCGAGCAGTGGAAACGTGGTGATGTTCGAGCCGAAGCTACATGATGAGAAAATTGGACGAGGAATTGCACTAGGAAAAACCTTGTTGCGTGCTGATAAATGTGTGCCAGTAAGGGTAATGAATGTCAATTATTACCCGGTGACCTTGAAGAAGGGAACAATTTTGGGGCACTGCTCGTCAATTTCCTCTGTGATTAGGAGTGTACGCGGCACAGTTAGCCAAGCCAGTAACATGCCAGCAGAATTGGAGAAGTTGGTTGCTATCTCGTCCAAGGACATGGGGCCAGCACAGAAGCCTAAACTGAGATAACTAGTCAGGAAGTATCAGGACATATTCGATACCGGAGTAGGCAAAGGCGGTAGAACAAAAGTGGTTCAGCACAAGATAGATACTGGAAATGCCCGACCAATCAGGCAATCAGCCAGAAGACTTCCTCTCGCCAAAAAGGAGGAGGCTGACAAAATAGTCTGCGACATGGAGAAAGACGGAGTCATCGAGCCATCCGACGGTCCCTGGTCCTCTCCAGTCGTGTTGGTGAAGAAGAAAGATGGATCAATACGGTTTTGCGTAGACTACCGTCAACTAAACAATGTGACGAAAAAGGACAGCTACCCTCTCCCAAGGATAGACGACACGCTAGACACGCTGGCTGGATCTACGATTTTCTCGACCTTAGATTTGAAGAGCGGATACTGGCAGGTAGAACTGGCCCAGGAAGATCGAGAAAATACAGCTTTTACCATCGGATCCGGATTATGGCAGTTTACAGTTATGCTATTCGGCCTCTGCAATGCTCCAGCCACGTTCGAAAGATTGATGGAGACGGTTTTGAAAGGACTATCATGAAAGACGTGTCTGGTGTATCTCGACGACATTATTGTGGTTGGCAGATCGTTCGAGGACCATGTAAAAAACTTGGAAGAGGTATTTCAGCGACTGAGAAGCTCCGGTCTGAAACTGAGCCCTAAGAAATGTCATCTGTTTCAAAAAGAAGTACGTTATCTCGGCCACGTTGTCTCTGGGAAAGGAGTGGCAGTAGATGAGCAGAAGATCAAAGCTGTTAAGGAATGGCCCGTTTCGAGAGACATTCACCAGCTTCGAAGTTTTCTTGGCTTATGCACTTACTATCGCCGATACGTGCTGGGATTTGCTAACATCGCAAAACCACTGACCAGGCTCACGGAAGGACAAACAAAGTTCCAGAGGTCAGATGAATGCCAAGATTCATTCAGGAAGTTGAAAGGAACTTTGATCAACGCACCAATCCTGAGCTTCCCCCTTCCAGACGGGAAATTCATTTTGGACACGGACGCCAGTAACGTGGGACTTGAAGCTGTCCTGTCTCAGATCCAATAAGGACAAGAGAAGGTCATCGGTTACTTCAGCAAGACCCTCAGTAAACCGGAGCGGAATTACTGTGTCACCAGGCGGGAACTGTTGGCTGTTGTCAAGGGAGTTGAGCACTTCTACAAGTACGTGTATGGACGAAGATTCCTACTGAGAACTGACCATGCAGCTCTCAAATGGCTCCTACAGTTTAAGAATCCCGAGGGTCAAGTGGCATGCTGGATTGAGAGGCTCCAGGAATTCGACTTTGAGATGGAACATCGGGCGGGGACCAGCCATAAGAATGCGGATGCCCTATCGCCATGTCCAGACGACTGTTCGCACTGCCGACGAACAGAGGAAAAGGAGTCGACACTCTGCAGAGCCACGGCGGTCGATGATAACTGCGAACAACATGCAAAATGAAAACAAAACACAAGAAACAAATGAAGAGTATAAGGAAAAGCAACTCAGTGAAGATGAGCTGAGAAAGGAGTACGAGAGGGCTACAAAAGAACAAGGTAGTCAGATCCCCACAGGGACAGGAAGTGGAAGCTAATGCAGAGCAGGAGAAAATGAAATATGGCTCGAGGACCTCGAAACAGACTACGTCCGGGTCTCCGGACGAGATCCAGAATGAGCAACTGGACACGAATCCAATCCATGTCTGGAGTAACGAAGAGAAAGAGCCAGGACTGCCCGACAAGAAGAGAAAGAGGAAAGGGACCCCAGAAAAGGCAAGCAGGAAGAGGGTAGCAATACCAGACAGGAAGGAGGACTTCGAAAAATTCCAATGAACGGCAGCCAGCCTCGCCCTTTTGTCATCCCAGATGATGACGCTTATGAAAGGCAATGTCAACACTAAGGTGGAGATGAAAAACTGCAAGGGAAATCGATAATGAGGTAGGGCGAATAAAGAAAGGAGAAATACTAATGAAGCAGGTGCAAGAGACCCTTAGAGTGGCAAAAGAGGAACGGGAAAGAGAGGAGGAAGAGGATAGGGAGATCAAGCTGGTTGGGAGGCTAAAAAGCGAAAAAGAAGCGGCAGACAACAGGGCAAAGGAGGCGGAATGGACGGTGGCAGAATTGAAAAAAAAGGTGGAATCCCTGGAGCTTATGCACAAGGATGATCAAGCACATGGGGAGGAAGCGCCAAATGTATCGGCAAACATGACGGGCAAAAGTAAATGTATATGCAAATGCACGTGCCCGGCCTCGAGACTGAGCACACCGCAGGAGTTGGTACCAGGTACTGACCTCAGTGTCTTCCTGGAAGCCGAGAAGCTGACATGGGACAACGCGGTGTTCACAAACACTGCAGTAGTAGTGGGGTATCCACTTAGCACCGAGGACTCGGTAGTAAAAGTGGTATTTGTGGAACCGGACGATGCGAGGATGGATAACAGCATCCAGAGAATGTACAGAGAGAAATTCTCTGAGCTTGCCCAACTAACTGGGGATTTCGAGGTCATAGAGCAGGTCACTCAGGTCAAGGGTGTGAACACGGTCACCAGTCGAAAAGTCATCAGAATCAGCCTGGACGGGTCGCAGCAGGATATGTGGAAGAAGCTGATAGGTCTCAGAACAAGATACCCAAGATTATCGGCAGCTCTGCATCCACCATGTGAAAGACGTGACCAACATATACCTGCAAAAGATGAAGGAGATGATCTTCCATGGGAACAGGACAAGGGTGGAGATCTTCACCACCACGGGGGCACAGCGCAATACAACGGGGTTATCAAAGGCGGAGGGGAAGCTTCATATAGAGACATCCTGGGTAAGGTCAGCAATGTAATAACTAGGTCGCAGTCCGCTGGCGCAATTAAAGACATCCGAAGTACAAGGGATGGCAAGCTCCTGCTGACCCTTGATAAGGATCAGGGAGCATACGAGGAGCTAAAGACGGCCATGGACAGCAACGCATCCCTGAAGGTTAGGCGATTGGGAGCGGAAGGAGCTAAGGATACAATGAATGTACGGGGCATGTCGCCCGATGTCACCAAAGAGGACGTGATAGAGGCGGTAAGAAAGTGCAGCGGAACATGCACAGATGAGTGCAGGGTCGGAGAGCTCGGACAGCAGCCAAACCAGACCATGGCGGTTACTCTCACGCTGCCAAAATTCATAGCGAGTGTTGTCTCCCAAAGTGAGCACCTCAGGATAAAGCTTATGAGATGTAGAATGGAAAAAAGCATCAATTCAAACAGATGCACCAGGTGCTGGAGTTATTCCCACGGGAAGGAAAACTGCGATGGGCCAGATAGAACGGCCTCCTGCTTCAGATGAGGAGAAGTCGGTCAAATAGTTAATAACTGCGAAGGCGGGGAAAGATGTCCCGTTCGTAATGAAGAAGGACACAAAACAGGTACGGCGAAGTGCACAGCCTTCAGGCAGGCGCTCAGGGACGCCAGAGTAAAAGAGAGGGATAGGAATAGATTTGGTGGAAGGAGTGTACCATTAGTGGACTTCCTACACAAACCGAAAGAGAAGCCAGCCGAGAAGCCAGCCGAGGGTGAGAAACAAAACCGAGAAAACCTTGACGTGAGTAACAGCAAAATTGACGAAGCTATCCAGACATACCAGGAAATCGCCAATGGTGGGGGGAATGCTGAGAAGCATACAGGCACAAGCGGGGTCGCGGAGGGGACCAATCCAACAGAGAGAGAATAACTAATGAGTGTTCAGAAAACAAAGCAGATTCGGATACTGCAGGTGAACGTAGACAGGAGGAGAAATGCTCACCACCTACTAAAGAAAATGGCAGAAGACACCAACTCTGACCTGATCCTCATCCACGAACCAAATTCATCCATCGCCCGGGCGGACACCAGGTGGATCATGGATATGGACGAGAATACGGCGGCATGGTGTAGAAATAGAACATTCAGAGTAACCAGCCACATTACTGAAAGTGGATTTACATGCTTAAACCTGGACGGATGGAATATATACATCTGTTACATTTCCCCCAATGTCACATCGTAGGCGACTTCAATGCGAAGTCCACTTTCTGGACAGGAAATGTCTCGAACATTAGGAGGCATTACATGGAGGATTGGGTGAACGCGATGAATATAACGGTGCACAATGTTAGCGGGGAACCAACTTTTATAATAGCGGCGCAATCATCTACTATCGACCTCACACTATCTACTCACAGGACCAGTACGAGAAGGTGACCTCTGGCAAGATAAACATGAACCCCATGCAAGGAGTCCCACAGGGATCCGTACTTGGCCCTACATTATGGAACGTGGTATATAATGAAATTCTCACCCTGGACTTACCGAGTAATTGTGCAACGGTGGCCTACGCGGATGACCTTGCATCGATAGTCACGGCCGACAAAGCTGATGAGCTGACCCGCAAGAAGAACCAGAGCCCAGAGTTGATCAACCAATGGACAAGGAAACACGGGCTCGAGATTGCACCCCAAAAAACAGAGGCCATCATACTTAGAGGACACAGAAAGCGAGAAGGCATCCGCTTCGAGATAGGGAACACGGTAATAACACCAAATAATACCTCAGTTATTTGTGAGTACACCTAGATGACAAACAAATATTTAATGAACATACGAGGAAGACATGTGAGAAGGCTAACAGACAGGCAACCGTACTTTCAAAAATCCTGCCTTACATCAGGGGTCCAGGCCTATTTAAAAGGAAGATGATGTATGGAGTGGTGCAGTCAATTCTGCTGTATGCCGCACCTGTGTGGGGGCAGATTACCAGAGTGGATAGATACAGGAAAATGTTAATATCATCCCAGCAGAAGATACTGCTACCTGTAACAATGGCCTACAGGACCATGTCGGCTGAGGCACTATGCGTGATAACGGCGACACCGCCAATAGACCTAATGATAGAAGACAGGGCTCGCCTTGATAATATGCCAAACCTGAATAAAACAGATAAAAAAGATAAGAGGCACAGGACGATAGAGCAATGGCAAAGGAAATGGAACGAAAATACCACTACGGCACAGATTTAGGGACATGGATGAACTGCACGCACAAGAAGACCAGCTACTACGTAACGCAAGCCCTCAGCTGGCACGGCTCCTTTAGAAAATACACGCACAGGATAGGCAAGGCGGAAAACGAATCATGCGTATATTGTGGTGGTAAGGACTACCCACATCACACAATTTTCGTATGCGGAAGGTGGGAACAAGAGCGACACCGTGCAGAAACCGCATTAGGCCACACACTCACCCCTGATGATTGGCACATGAAAATGGGATACCGTGTATAATTTCCTGAAACAGGTTATGGAGGCGAAAGAGAAAGAGGAGCGGGAGGTGCAAAGGCACGATGGGATACCACCAAATTGAGACATGGATCATGATGAAGACGCACTATAATTTTAGTGACACGCCGCCTATTCTTGAAGATATATCGTTAAGATGGTTCCAAGAATAGGAGAGGGCACGGGGTGTTTTTAGTCAGTAGGAGTCTGGCACACTGATTCGCGATGGACTCCAAGCGATCAGCGTCCATGAGGATTTCCACCCCACAGGAAAAAAGAATAGGCTAGCCTAGCCTAGCCTGTCAATCCACAAAATATTTGGAGGTGAAATTAAATTTTTTTCGTGATGGTGATTAAATTTGATATGAGCCTTCATTTCGGTAATATGTGGTGAGAAAGGAATGAAAATGATTTTAATGGGGACATAAGAATATATAGACCGCACGCTACGCCATCTCTGAGAGAATTGATCAAACGGCATTTCGCTAAGCTATAGGCACCCTCTCCAATGGGCCTTATTACTACTCAACTGAAAATCTACCCACGTGGCGCCACCAAGCCATGTTGACATTGAAAGCCCGCGAAATGATTTTCCATTAGAAATGTACGTAGAACAGACTATGGTAAATTTGAAAATATGCATCAATTAGGACATTTTCTGCTAACTCATTTATAACTTCCATAAATGATATGTTGTTTATTGTAAAAGTCCAAAGATCTCACGCGTACAACTGTTACATGCTCTTAAATCCGATGGTTAAAATGATGGAAGTTGAACAACACTGACAGTTGATGGTATTAGTATTACTCATAATAACATTAATAACAATAACTAACATGAAAAAAATTATGGGATTGAGACTGAGATATTGATTGAGATCATAGAAAAGAGTTTTATTGCTTTTATGCATTATACGTTTTATGATGATTGTTTCAATGTTGAAATATAATGAATGTCTTTAATGAAGTTGATGTTGTAACGCTTTTTCGGTCGATGTTGTAAATTTGGCAATTTTTCAACCCCGAAGTTTGTACGGTCCAGCGCGTACAATTGGCCCTGAAACTACTGGGGAATTAGATGTCTTTTACTTTAAAGTTTGTTGTTTAATTTCCCGTGCCATCTGTCACTCCATAGATTTCTCGTGTATCCGACAATTTCGCTCTTCATGTCCAGGTATGGGATTTTGTTTACGATGGTAGAATGTTGGTTCATGTTGGCACTCTTAGCAACTATGTGTGCCTTCTCATTGCCAGTGATACCAATGTGAGATGGAATCCATACAAGTTCGACGGTTCTATTCCGACTTTGCAGTTCGTGCAGTTTTTCCTTGATGCATCGCAGTAGTGAGTGTTTAGGGTAAACTTGTTGTATTCCTTGTACGGAGCTTAACGAGTCGGTGAAGATAACTGCATTTTTATCATTGATGTCTGTTGATAAATCTATTGCTTAGCGAACAATTCTCCGGTGTATATGCTGTAGGATGGTGGTGAGCTCAAACTACGACTGATTTCGTTGAAGATAACTACCGCTCCGACACGTTCGTCTCCTAGTGTTTTAGATTATAGCCGCTGTACTCAGCTTTAATTTCAGAATATTTCTGAAGGAGGAGAGATGTTGGGGTACTGTCTTTGGAGAAATTGGTGAGGGAAGTGTTACAAGAAGGGATATCTACAAGCCAAGGTGGTGAAATTACATTGGTGTTGGACATGGTGTCAAGGAAGTCGAAGGCGAATCTCTTGACTCGTGTGTAGAATGGGGCTCTGACGCTGGTGTTATCAGAAAAGTGTTCAAGGTTATTGGAAAAAGTGAGTTGGAAGGTTGGATTGTCTCGATCTGTAGATACTTTTGCAGCATACGTTAAACTCAAAAGCTGTCTCCTGATTTCCAAGGGGGGCTCATTTGCTTCTACAGGCTGTCAACAGGACTAGTTCTGTAAGCACCCAGTGCAAGTCTGATTGTGGTATTGTGAACAGAGTCTAACTGCTATATATCCTTAGCAGGGTGATACTATCAGCTCCCCAGGACTGGGTTGATAGCGTCTTTATTAAATTTAGACCTTTTTTACAATGTTGTTTGAGTTGCCGAATATGAGCGTTCCATTCCAGTCTTTCGTCGAAAACCATTCCAAAAAATTTGAAATCCTCAACAAAGTCCAATTGTTTTCCATATAGTTCAAGTTTTGGATATGTTGTAGTGTTTCGTCTTTGAAAGAGCATACAATTCGTTCACGATTGCGAAAACTGAAAACCGGTTTCAAGGCACCACGTTTCTAACTTTCTTATGGCGGTCTGAAGTAATTTTTCCGCCTAGAGAATATTGTTACTACTCATATATAATACAAGATCTGCATACTTTCATTGGTGTATCAATATTTTCTGAAGATTGATCCTTAAGGAGTCCCGGTTTCTTGGGTTTTTCCATCTGATAAGGTGTTGTTTGCTCTGACTCTGAAGGATCTATTGGAGAGGAAGTTAGAAACAAAGACTAAGAGGTTTCCATTTATTCCCAATGCTTGAAGTCTTTTCAGTATGTTATATTTCCATGTTGAATCGTAGGCTCTACAGATGTCAAAAAAAAATTGTCTGGTGCGACATTCGTTTATAGAATGTCCCATGCGACCATAGAAAGAACAAATTTTCCAAAGGTTGATTTGAGTTTGATTTATTTGCAATTTCTAATTCTCAAAGTACGATAATTGGTGTTCTCGTATGATTATAATAATTGCCGAAAGCATATTTGGAGGTTTTCCTACCCTAACTAATAAAGTGAAGTTAGTGAAATGAACAAAAACAAACAGAAGTGATAGATTTATAAGGTTATAAGTGGACAAATATACAACAGCACTCGTACGAGAATGAAGCGGTTTGCCAGAGTGTGAAAAAAGAATAGAGAAACGAAAAAACACTGATAGAAAAATTCATCCGTGGCGCTCTGGGGCGACTCACTGATGTTTTAGGTGATGTATTCACTTTTTAGCTGTAGGAAAACCCTGAAAACCTACAGCACCACCTTGGGTGTTCAGTGTGCTCTTCAAGCTAGCACTAGACGAGATTGGCATCTAGACAACTCACAATACACTTGCTTTTGAACAAGGCATGCGGTCGCCTATCGATCCGATATAAAGTATTTGAGAAAAAATCTCTTGTACCTACATCGGTATGCTGGAGTTTCGAACAGCCTGTGCATTAGACCGCTAAGCCACCGACTACCACATGGATGAATACTTTAAAAGAACCAAAATAAGTAGAAAATCACCTGGAACAGAAAGCAAAGAAAAAAAATGAGATGGAAGGAACAATGATAGTAATGATGAAGGAGCTGTTGAAGAAAAATGATGAGTTAATAGATGAAGTAAAGCTCATCAGTAAAGAACAAAGAGAAAACCAGCGGCAGATGAATGAAATAAAGGAAGAGAACAAGAAGATGAAGGGGGAAATAAATGAATTAGCAGAAAAACTGGAAACGTTAGAACGAGAAAATAAAAAGAAGAATTTTAGAATATCGAGATTGAAGGTGACACTAATGATGATAAAATACTAAAAGAACAGATGGAACATTGTATCGAAAAAGAACTTAAAATAAAACTAACATTAAGAAGCGCAAGAAAAGCTGGAGAGGAAGTGTGCGTGGTTGAAACAGAAACACTAAAAGAAAAGATCGGTACATGGAATATAAGAAGTATAGAGGAAAAAGAGCAAGAATTAGAAGAGGAATTCGAAAGAAGTGAACTGGAAATAATAGCGATAACATAAACTAAAAAAAAAGACAAGGGATAATAGAAACAGGCAAAGGCCACATACTGGTGTATAGTGAGGCATCACAAGATAGAAGAGCAGCAATGGGAGTAGCATGTTTGATACATAGAAATGTTAAAGAGGAAATTTACAAATGGAAAGGATGGACAGAGCGAATACTCACAGTAGAACTAAAAAGAAATCTCAAGAATACAAAAACAGTCATAATACATAATAGTATATGGACCGAATGGAGATGATACAGCTGAAAACAAAAACAAGTTCTGGAACGATTTAACAACAATCACAGAAGAAACAAGAGGAAAAATATTCATGATGGGAGATTTTAACAGCAGAGTGGCAAAAAGAGATGCAAATTATAATACAGTAATAGGACAACATGGTGAAAAAATCAGGAACAGTAACGGAGTAAGAATGCTAGAATTCTGTACATTACATAACCTAATCGTAACAAATGGGTTTTTCGAACATCGAGATATACACAAATATACAAGAGAAGTTAAAAGCAGAAATGAAAAATCGATTATTGATTATATTTTAGTGGAAAAAAGATTCAGAAGAAGCGTAGTAGACACGAGAGTAAGAAGAGGGCCAGAAATCGGCAGTGACCACTATTCGCTAGTAACAAAAATAACAGAGAAATCACAGGAAGTGAAGAAAAGTGAAACAGATAGAGAAGTTGTCGAATTTGAATCAATCAAAGCTTTCAAATTACAAGACAATACTATTGCAGAGAAATAAAGAGAGGCACTAGAAGATACATTTGAAAGATCAATAGGATTAGTAAAATACAGTAATATAGAGACTTTGTGGAACTACTTCAAAAACACGGTCTTATCAGTGGCGACAAAGATATGTGGAGTTACTAAAAAAAGCAAACATAAAAAACAAACTGCTTGGTTGACAGAAGAAATAAAAAACCAAATGAAGATAAAAAACTAAATGGAAAACTTATTTGAATAATAAAACAGTAGACAATTATGAAAAATATAAAAATGAAAGGAAAAAAGTGAAAGAGCTAGTAACTGAGACAAAAAAGAAAAAGTGGGAAGAATTTGGAGAAAAAATAGAAGCCGATAGCAAATCAAACCAGAAATTATTCTATAGAACGCTCAAAACAATAAGACAAGAAAAAAAGGTAAACAGCATCGAAGATAAAAAGGGAGACATTATAAGGGAAGACAGAGAGATAATGAATAGATGGAGAGAATATTTTCAAGAGCTACTAGGTGGACACCAACAAATAGAAAACGAAACGAACAAAAGCAAAGAACAACAAGATAGCAAAGAAAACGAAGAAATAAATCACATAATATCACAGGAAATGAAAGAAGTTATACAAAAACTAAAAAATGGAAAATCACCTGGAGAAGACAAATTAACAACTGAAATGTTCAAAAATATGGGAGAAACTGGGCTAAGAATACTGAGTATCATATTTAATAAAGCACGGTCAGAAGAGCAGATGCCTAATGACTGGAAAGTAGCAATGATTGTCCCTATATTCAAAAAGGGAGATAAGTATGATTGCACGAACTATAGAGGCATAACATTGCATAACATTGCTAAGTACAGCGATGAAAATATATGAGAAAATTATTGACAAAAAAATAAGACCTATAGTAGTGACAACGCTAGAAGAATCACGAAGCGGTTAAAGGAAGGGAAGAAGTAAACAAGACCCAAAAGAAAAAAAGAAAAAGAGGAAGACCAAGACAAACATGGGATGGGATAATTGTAGAAATTTTAAAGAAAAAAGGAAAATCTTACCCAGATGCAAGAACATTGGCAAGAAACAAGAAAGAATGGGCGAAGTTTGTATATGATTAAGAACATCAATGTAGTGATGATAAATTGTAAATAGTAAATAACCCTACACCACTAGGAGGTAAATGGGATTTCGATAATAATCTTCCATTTGAATTTTTTTTGTATTTTTTCCCAATTCTATTAAAAAGTTAGACACTTCAGAAATATGTTAAGTCACAACGTAGCTTAGACCTTAGAGAAATTAACAATTCTTTTTCTTAGCTAAATTATATTAAGTCGCATTAAAAGCATATCTAGTTTTTTTTTAAATGTCATTATCTCATATGAAAGACACGTTCATTTCCTTGAATATCTTAAAAATATTATCTCAAATAGTTAGACATTGAATTAACATAATTCATTATAAAAATCTAAAAATGCTTCTTCTGTAAAATGAAAGTTTTGGACTTAAGATACTTTGTCTCTGAGGTACAGATATAGAGCTGCAGTTTTGGGGACCTTCACATACATGTATTTTTTTCTGCATACATAAACGATTTAAACGATATATAGTTTATGCATGCAAACATTTTTCAAAAATTTTCCCTCAAATCTCATGTAGGTTTTTCTCTATATACTGGTATTTATCGGGACTTCCGCAAACATCATGATAATAGATTATTATTTTGAATAGAGAGGATTCGAAATTGATTTCTCCTAACATCAACATAAGCAGTCGTGATAATGAACGATTACGAATGAGTTTTTTGGTATCAAATTAAATTAAAGTGTGTAGAAACGATTGAAATATGAACAAAAAAAATCAAAGGTTGATCAGACACGGAAAGTTCTCCAAATTTGTGCATTTCCACCAATTTTTTTATTTTCCCAAAACTGATACTCTGTACCCAATGTTTAGATATTTTTTTAATCTGTCGAATTTGAATTTCCCTTCGTATTGATTATAGGGATTCAGTGAATTGAAGTTATGTATAGATACACTTTCGGGGTGGTGCTGTAAGTTTTCCGGGTTTTTCTAAAGCTGAAAAATGAATAAGCCACCAAAAATCAGTAAGTTGCCTCGGAGCGCGACGACAAATAATAATAATAGCCGTTCTCAACCCGCACAGGCTATGCCTTTGGGTATATTCTGTGAGTGTTCATGAGGGTGTATTAGTATTATTTCATATTTTCGTGAATCTCTCCATTTCATTATATGTATATTTATTAAGGCTACAAAAGGAAATTATTTTGTAGTCTACAGGGTGGCTAAACAAGTGACACATATCAAAGTTTTTTTTTAATGGAACATGCTGTATTTCGTTACACTTTTGAATTGGTCAGGAAAAAATAATATGATATCATAAAAGGTACTATGACTATGTACCTACCTATAACCGTTCCCGAGTTATTGATTCATTTATGAAAATGCTAGATACAATTACAAACTAAATAACATCGAAGTGTATAGAAAGCATCCCTTCAAATTCTGACCTTGCATGGAAGAGGTTTTGGGCTATTGATTTCGATAAAACCCGATTCTCAATATTAAACAGAATTTTCACAAATAATTATCACTGTTTTATAGTTTCGAACAAAGATAACCTAAATAGTTTTTCAAATATTGGCTTTTTCGAATAGTAGTTATTATTTTAATTCATTTGAAGCGACATTTATTTGATTCGCTCACAGAATACTTATTGACAGTACTTAGTTGTTATACTTCACTTCATAGAAAATAGTTACTGATCACTAAAATTAAGTAAGTCATTTACATTCATATTCTCACAGTAGTTCATTAAACAGACTATACAATTTTTTTATTATTCTACTGAAACAACAACAAAATATGAAACACAAGTGTGTTTATTCGAGTGTGTACTCGAAATGACGACCATCCTGTTGAAAACAAAGAGCCACTCTCTCTTTGAAAGACTGCTTAACATTTAATAGCCACTGTCGAAAAGTAGCCCTTATTCTCTCCTTCATATTTTTTCCAATGTGGTTGGAGGAGTGTCAAAAACATAATTTTTCAAGTATCACCATAGGAAAAAATCGAGGCAAATCAAATCTGGTGATCTCGCTGTCCAATTTTGTGGTCCTCCCCTACCAATCCATTTATTCGGAAAGCACATATTCAAAAACTGTCTGACACTGAATTTGAAATGTGCCGGAGCTCCAACAATTGTAACCACATCCGTTGTCTGATATGTAGCGGTACATTCTCCAGAAGCTCAGTCAGATCATCTCGTAAAAATTGTTGAAATATTTGACCATTCAAGTGGACATCAAAAAAGTATGGTCCTATAACTAGTTTACCTATAATACCTATTCACACGTTAACAGACCATCTAATCTGGTGATCCAGAGTGCGGAAAAAGTGAGGATTCACAACACTATAATAATGGAAGTTGTGTCTGTTCACTAAGCCATTGTATGAAAAGTAGATCCATCAGAAAATAAAATGGAATTCAAAAAATGTTCATCCTCACTAAACTTGTCCAGAACCCATAGACAAAACTCGATGCATCGATGGAAGTCTATTTCATACAATTCCTGGTGCATCTGAATACGGTAATTGCTCCGTCTGCTTATCCCTGTATCTTTCTCCATCTCACGTTGACTCGTATGAGTGTTTTCTATGATAGATCCCATAATAAGAAATTAATTCTCCTCATTTCCAATGAGAGGTTTTGGTCCATTTGCCTTTTCATAATCTACACTTCCAGTCCTACGAAATTCATGAAGCAATCGTTTGAAAACTGTGATATAGTAATATTAAAATTTTACCGCCAGAGCCTCGCCCCACCACTATTGTGTTGTACGTTGCCAGTCAGTCAAAATGGGCATTCGGCATCGGCATATACACGTTACCCCAATAAACGGTTCATCAGCAATTATCTTGGTTTTATTTGGGAAACTCAAAAAGTACAAAGCTACAAGTTCATAACGTAAAAACATCACAAAGTGGCGCAGTCGATATTGTTCGAACCGGTGCTCAAATAAATTCGTAGTGCAAGTTTCTGTGAAAAATGTCGGACAACGTGGGACATCTCCGCGAGTTTTCTTTGAAAAATTCCGAATGGAGCATTTTTCAAGCTCGTCTCAAAAATTACTTCGAAGCAAACGGAATCAAGCTGGCCTCCCATGAAAATAAAATGCGTGCCTTACTTTTAAACACGTTAGACGAGGAAGCAGACTAATGTTCGATTTAGTGAGTCCGGCGAAGCCAGAAGAAAAAACTTATCAGGAGTTGATCGACCAATTCGACATATATTTCAAAGCGGTGCAAAGTCCCTTTGCTGCACGATATAAATTCTATGCGGCCAAAAAGGAATATGGTGAAACGGCAAATCAATGGGCCGCGCGATTACGAGGTTTATTCATTGGATGAGAGTTGCGCTTCGAGATATGTTTGTATTTGGTTTTGGAAAGGGGCCCGTGATGGACAGGTTAATGGAAGAAGAAGTGGAAAAATCTTTGGAGGAGATGATCAAGCTGGCGGCGTCCAAAATGGCTACTATGGAAACACAACAGGAAGTGAAGGTCAAGCAGGAACCCATCCATTATTTTCGCAATCAAAATAGAGGCAGGGCGCTTGCGCATAGTGAAAGCAGCGAAGGAGACAAAAATGATAGGCAGAGGATGCAGCAACGACAAATGGAGGTTAATGTCAAATGTGAAGTATGTGGAAGAAATAATCACACCAAAGATAAGTGTTTTTATAAAAATTCTATTAGCATGTATTGTAAAAAGCATGGTCATTTAGCTTCAATGTGTAGAAAAAGAAAATTCAATAACAATGTAAAAAAGTTTCAAAATAATTTTTTGGATTCGGATATGGATGAACATTCAAACAATTGTCAAAGATCAGATGAGGATATTCACCTTTTTAACATTGCTGGAAAAAGTATTTTCAACCCTGATCCCTATACAGTTGACTTGGTAATAGAAAATATACCAATTCAACTTCAAATAGATTCTGGCAGTGGGGTTTCATGATTGTCTGAAAAATTTTATTGGAACAATTTCAACAGTTTTCAATTACAGCCAACAGAACATTCATGTTTTATAATGGGCAAAAGGTTAAACTGATAGGGGTACTGACCCTAAATGTTATGTACAAAAATACAACAAGGAAGGTCAAATTTTACATAATGAACGATGGAGGTCCGCCAATTGTGGAAAGAGATTTTGAAGTAAATCTGTAAAATATTGGCTTTTCATTTTTTAATAATTCAATTAACTTCTCAGATACTACAAAAAATCTCATTAAAGAATTTCGTGAAACATTTTCTCCTGGTTCAGGCTTGTTCAATAAAGGGTTTGAAAAAATATATTTGAAAAACCCAGACACACCCCCCAAATTTATCAAAGCCAGGACAATACCATTTGCTATAAAAGAAAAAGTAGAGGCCGAAATTGAACGACTTTTGTTTTTAGAATGGGGACATCAGAATCTGCGGAGATTTCAAGGTCACAGTAAACCAAATGATTGAAATTGACCAAGAATTGAGGAGCTTTTTTGCAAGTTGCAAGGAAGAAAGAAATTCTCAATGCTAGATCTTTCACAAGCATTTCAGCAAATAGGCATGGATGACGAAAGTAAGGAGCTTTTGACTGTTTCCACCCATTTAGGACTATTCAGGTATAATCGTTTAACTTTCGGGATCTCATGCGCTTCTGCCAAATTCCAAAAGATTATGGATTCATTGCTTGGTCATTTGCAAGGTGTTGCAGTATTTCAGGATGATATCCTTATAACAGGTTCAGATAGGGAATCACATTTTAATAAATTGAAACAAGTGTTGGACATTTTGCAAGAATCAGGGTAAAAAGTAAATTTTGAAAAATGTATTTTTTGTCAAAAAAACATAGAGTATTTGGGATTCGTTATAGATAAGAAGGGGTTTGCACCCATCCAAGGACAAAACAATGGCTATCGATCGTGCTCCGGCCCCTAAAAACGTCAAGGAATTACAATCCGTATTGGGCACTATAAATTACTATGGCAGGTTCATAGAAAATATGTCCTCTATCCTAAACCCTTTATACAATTTGTTAAAGAACGATACTAAATGGGAATGGACACCACAATGTGATAGTGCATTTGCAAAAGTAAAGGAGATATTGAAATCTGAGCCTGTTCTGGCACATTTCAATCCAGATCTAGAGTTGAGATTAACAGTGGATGCCTCCAGTGTTGGAATAGGAGCTATATTAAGCCATAAATTTCCTTCAGGTCATGAAAGACCTATAGCTTTCGCATCCCGAACTTTGTCCGAAGCAGAAAAAAAAAATTCACAAATAGAGAAAGAAGGTTTATCTATAATTTTTGGAGTACTAAAGTTCAATCAATATCTGTATTTGAAAATTTTTGGTGAAAATAAGTCAATACCTCAATTTTCTGCAAACAGGCTAAGAAGATGGGCAGTAATTTTATCAGGGTATAACTATGAAATAGAGTATGTAAAAAGTAATAAAAACAATGCGGATTGGCTATCTCGTTTGCCTTCAGAAGGGAAAAATGAATTTTTAGACGATGATAATATTGAAGTAGATTATTGATATTTTTTTCTAATAACTCAGATATCGTATTGAATTTCGAAACTCTTAAAAAGGAAACGGCTTCGGACAAGGTTTTGCAGAAAGTGGCTTTGTACATACAAAATGGTTGGCCTAAAGCAACAACAGATCCGGAACTCATTCCATACTCAGCAAAAATGTTCGATTTCAACATGAGTGATGGTTGTATAGTTTGGAATCATAGATTGGTTATTCCCAAGGCTCTGCAGTTGCAGGTGCTGAAGGAACTGCATAACTCGCACATAGGGGCGGTCAAAATGAAAAACCTAGCCAGAACATATGTTTCGTTTCCAAATATAGACAAACAAATCGAAAAAACAGTTAAAAATTGCGAAGCTTGTATGATATATTCAAATAACCCGGCAAAGGCCCAAATAACACCTTGGACTTGGCCAAGCGGTCCTTGAGAGAGACTACATTTAGATTTTTTTGAACTACGGAAAAGGAATTATTTAGTTGTGGTAGATGCATACACAAAATGGTTAGAAGTTTTCGAGATGGCTAATATTAGTTCAATTTATGCAATCAATATTTTTAGAAAACTGTTTTGTACCTTTGGGTTACCTGTTTCAATTGTCTCGGACAATGGAAGTTCTCTGGTTTCCGAAGATTTTGAAAATTTCTTGGCAAAAAATAATATTAAACATCTAACGAGTCCACCGTATTCTCCAGCATCAAATGGAGCTGCCGAAAATTCCGTCAAAACAACCAAAAATGCTCTCAAAAAGGCTCTTTACAATTCTGGTGAAAATTCAACTTTGGTTTTATGTAGATTTCTTTTTGATACCGAATCACTCCACACTGCACTACTGGGGTGAGCCCTGCTGTACTTATGTTTGGTAGAAATTTAAGAAGTCGTTTTTCTACACTATTGCCAAATAAAAGCGTAACCTCCCGAATATTAACAAAAGAAATCGATACTAAGGAAGTTCGCAAAAGGGTAGAAAAATTTAAGGCAAAGCAAATTGTTAATAGTAGACCTAATATGAATGTAGACTTCAATATAGGTGAAGATGTATTAGTTAAGAATTACAAAAATGTAAGTGCTCCAACTTTTGTTAAGGGCAGGATTATTAAAAAGTTAGGCAAAAAAACATATGTAGTCCAAGTGCCGTCACTATAAAAAACTTGGAAAAGGCACTGTAACTAGATCAAAAAGTTTTCAGTTTCCAGAACACTTCCAAATATTGTGAATGAGGTAGATAATGATAATAGATAGAGTGGTCTAGATAACGATAATGTTAAGGATAACAAGGTTGTTATAAATAGTGAGATAAATAATTCTGATATAGATATGGATAACAGTAGCTCGAGCACATTCAAATCTGATACCAACTCCGAAAATCAAAATGAGGGTAGTCCTATAGCAATAGAAAATCATTTAAATAATGATAATCTTGTGAAGGTTTGTGATAGACCAAAAAGAGCAGTAAGACCAATAGAAAGGCTGCAATACGAATAGTTCTATATAGTATAACCAAATTATTTTGAGTTTAGTTAGATATTAAATAAGTTAGATATAAGTATTTTCAGAATTGGATTGGAATTTTCCTGATTGGAATTTTCCTGATATATATATATATATATATATATATATATATATATATATATATTCCGGTTAAACCGGAAGTGGTGAATTTTCGGTTATGGAGTCAAAATATGCGTATTTGAGTAATATATCGACGTGCCAAATTTGTAACCTGTATCTTCAAAACTATAGAAAAATTATATATATATATATATATACCGGGTGACCACGAGGTGAGGTACGCCCCCCAATTTTTCTATAGTTTTGAAGATACAGGTTACAAATTTGGCACGTCGATATATTACTCAAATACGCATATTTTGACTCCATAACCGAAAATTCACCACTTCCGGTTTAACCGGAAGTGACCCCAAACTTTTTTTTTCTAATGACACCCTGTACAATTTTTTTCATTATCAGGAAGAACACGCAATTTGTGATAACACTGTTCTCCAAAATTGAAAATCGGTTGAAAAATGGCGGAGATACAGTTGATTGTTCAATCGAACAAAGTTGGCCGTGAACATCAAACTCAAATCATCACAACTGACGAACGGCGTCAGCATTTACGAGAGGAAGGTTCGAGGTAAGATACAGCTGAAAATTGAGCTTCCCATGTAATTGCAGCAACCATATTTCCCATCAATTATCAAACATTTCCTCAAAACGGATTAGTACCCATAAAGAAAGGCTCACAACTGCCATTTCTCAAATAGCAACATACTCTTTTCACATTGTTATGTTGAAAGATGATGAATTATCAGATTACTCGAATGAAAAGATTTGAAGAATTCCGAAAGGAATCGAAGATACGGGATGTTTCATTATGAGTGTTCTCAAAATTGACTATTCTTAAACATAGGCGGCTTGAACCTACGAAAGCTAAACAAAAATTCATATTTTAAAAAAAATAGTGAAAATTTGCGGTACATTCTGAATAATGGAACATTGTGAGTTGTCGAAAAACATTCTACGGCGATGGAGCGAACTTTTTTCTCATTACTCGTATGCTAATCGTAATTGATGGTGGATTCATACAGCAGTTTTAAGATCGTTGTTGGAATAAATATTCCATTAACGAACATTCTTATGACTTCTTACTAGTGACTAAAAACTCATGAATTGGAACTGCTGTATAAATCCACCATAAGAATATACCTGCAGAGTAAAAAAAATGTATTAGATATTTATTCCAATTTCTAACATTTGATACAACTAATTTCTGAACGAAAAAAAAGGTATGAAGTAAATTGTTTATTGGTTCTGGTCACTTACTACACTAACAGAAATCAAAGTAATGAAAAAATGATTTACAAGTACTGTTCAAAATGTTCTCCATTATGTTCTCTGCACAAAATTGCACGTCTCACTATTGCATCCATAACTCCATTTAACTGAGCTTGAGTAATACTTGCAATTGCTTCTCTAAGGCGATGTTCCAAATCCTCCCTTGATGTAGGACTAGAAGAGTAAACCTTGTTCTTCAGGTAACCCCATATGAAAAAATCCAGTGGCGTGAGGTCCGGTGACCTCGGAGGCCATCTTGTAGGACCATTCGTGCCAATCCATCGATTTGGGAATGTTTCATCTAGGTAACTGGTTACTATTCGTGAATTATGGGGAGGTGCACCATCCTGCTGGAAATACATATTTTGGTAGACGTCGAGAGGTAAAGTCTCCATGAATCCTTCTATTTCGTTTCGTAGAAATCCCAAATAGCGTTGCCCATTCAACATACCATCAAATATTATGGGCCCAAAGATTCGAGTTCCTATCAGACCTATCCACACGTTGAATCCAAAGCGTTCCTGAAAATTCCCTTGTCTCATGAGCCTGGGGTTTTCAGTTGCCCAGTATCTGGTGTTGTTTCTATTGAACATACCAAGATTCGTAAATCTTGATTCGTCGGAAAATATAATGTTTCTCGTCATATTCGGGTTCCTTATGTGGTTCTCAAGTAGCCAATTGCAATATTGGACCCTTCTTTGATGATCATTTTCGTAAAGGCGCTGATGTATCTGATATTTATACGGCTTAAACCCATGTTTTTTTAGAATTTTTCGAGCTGATTCTCGTCCAACTGGTAATTCATGTTCGATTTGTCGAAGTGATATGGTGGGATCTACATAAACAACAGCCAAAACATTAGTTTCCGTCTCTGCATCAATAATAAAACTATCCTGATCATGTACATTGTCATCTGGTTCTATCCTGAATTGCCTTTCCAAACGTGCGAAATAGTTTCTACTTGGTTGGCGTTGTCTGAGAGGGAATCGTTCACTGTAAAGAATGCAAGCCGCAGTTGCATTTTTTCTACACTCGCCATAAATTAGCAGTAAATCTACTTTTTCATTTCTAGTAAATTTTCGCTCCATCGGAATGTTTTTCAACAAGTTACAGTTCTCTTGTATTGAATGAGTAGAACAAATTGTCACTTTGTTGACAAAATATGCTTTTTTGTTTAGCTTTCTTATGTTCAAAGCCGCCTTCGTTGAAGAACATTCAATTTTGGGAACACTTATATTGTATTTCTGGTTCCTTTCGGAATTCTTCAAATCTTTTCATTCGAGTAATCTGATAATTCATCATCTTTCAACATAACAATGTGAAAAGAGTATGTTGCTATTTGAGAAATGGCAGTTGTGAGCCTTTCTTTATGGGTACTAATCCGTTTTGAGGAAATGTTTGATAATTGATGGGAAATATGGTTGCTGCAATTACATGGGAAGCTCAATTTTCAGCTGTATCTTACCTCGAACCTTCCTCTCGTAAATGCTGACGCCGTTCGTCAGTTGTGATGATTTGAGTTTGATGTTCACGGCCAACTTTGTTCGATTGAACAATCAACTGTATCTCCGCCATTTTTCAACCGATTTTCAATTTTGGAGAACAGTGTTATCACAAATTGCGTGTTCTTCCTGATAATGAAAAAAATTGTACAGGGTGTCATTTGAAAAAAAAAGTTTGGGGTCACTTCCGGTTAAACCGGAAGTGGTGAATCTTCGGTTATGGAGTCAAAATATGCGTATATGAGTAATATATCGACGTGCCAAATTTGAAACCTGTATCTTCAAAACTATAGAAAAATTGGGGGGCGTACCTCACCTCGTGGTCACCCGGTATATATATATATATATATATATATATATATATATATATATATATATATATATATATATATATATAAAACAATTTATCTAAGAATATTCTCGGTGAAAATATCCCTTGGGGTTGCAGTCAGAAAAAGTGGCCTGGTAAAGAACAACTCTTTGTTAAATTGTCGAGCTTTCGAAAATATTTATTTTCATTTTCAAGACATCTGAAAATATTAATCGTGTGAACAAACAGAACACTCTTAATATGATGTAAAACAACTTACTAACGTGAGATTAATTTTGTGAAAACAGCAGAGAAACTTCTTGGTCATTCCTTATGTATGTAAGGTTATGTCACAACACAAAACGAGATGAAACAACAATAATAAAACTATGTCATGTACATGAACACGATTAAAAAACATTATGATTTCATGAGTTATGAAAGAAAACTTTTAATTAAAATTTGGAAAAATGTTAATCATTTTAAAACTCGCCTTTGAGACCGCACGTGGTTCAAGGGACGCACAAGGGCGGTAAAAATATGTCAAGAAAAAGAGGAAGAGAGTATTGACAGATTTCAACGTCAAACACGTCAAATGTCAACAGTCAACCTTGTATGTTCCATGAAACACGCTTCAGCTCTGTGCTGAGTTATGCCCTCTATGGGGGATTGTGAGAACTATTATTAAAGTTATTTGAATTTGCAACATTATTTTTGTGGAAAGAAAGAATATAATTATAAATTATACTAAGATTGGTTATATCAGACCGCTTATTCATACTATTAGGTTCTCTACTAACGTAAACCATCTCTAGAAAATTTCTCTTGGAATAATTTTCTTCAATTGCTAAAATTGTGGGTTCATTGAAATTAATATTGTGAAAAGTTGAAATGCTGTGTTCTGCAAGTGCACAGCTGGGTTTTTTCAATTTGCAGTCACTCTTATGTGAAGCAATACGTCCGGAGAGATTTCTACCTGTCTGTCCAATATATATTTTGTCACAATTGACACAAGATAATTGATAAATTACATTAGTTTGTTTAGAAAGAGGAGTTTTGGTTTTTGAGTATAATAGATTAACAGTTTTGAGATTTTTCTTCGCAATTTCCCTCGAGAGCATATCCCACAGGTCACAAAATAGACTTCCAAAACACAAAAACAATTTCCACCGAGAAAACTCTGCAAACCAGGATCATCCGAGAAGCCCTTGAGATAGAGAAGCGCCCCAATTGCCTCAACACTCGCGACGACGGACGTAGACTTCCCAATACCTGGAAGCCTCTCATTGCACGCATAAACTCATTTCCCACCAACCCAGTTCCCGCACACAGCTCACTTAGCGCCAACCAAGTTCCCGCACACAGCTCATCTAGCGCCAATTCAGTTCCCGCCCATAGTTCACCTCGCGCCAATACATTGCACACGGCCATTACAGCCACGTCCACTATAAATACAGTTCCTCAACCCACAATTCCTCAGTTCTCTCGAAGGAGTAGGCAGATTGAGACCTTAGAGAGAACCAGTGACGAGACATGGGGAGTAGGCAGATTGAGACCCCGACGTCAAGTCACAAAAACCTAACGTAATTATACCTGAGGAGTAGGCAGATTGAGACCTCAGCGTAGAATTACGTTTTAACCTTTCATTAATTTTCTTTCTATTTCAGTTCTTGAAAATGGCTCCAAAATCGGAGCCGAAACGTCGAATTTCAACAAATTCTAGACGCGGTTCAACCCGAACTTTTAGTTTTCATATATATATATATATATATATATATATATATATATATATATATATATATATATATATATATATATATATATACATATATATATTTATATATATATATATATATATATATATATATATATATATATATATATATATATATATATATATATATATATATATATATATATATATATATATATATATATATATATATATATATATATGTATTAATATTTGGATTTTTGAGTGAAGGATTATGTGATATAGTAATATTCAAATTTTACCGCCGGAGCCTCGCCTCACCACTATTGTAACACTTCCTGTACGTTGCCAGTCAGTCAAAATGGGCATATACACGTTACCCCAATAAACGGTTCATCAGCAATTATTTTGGTTTTATTTGGAAAAATCAAAAAGTACAAAGCTACAAGTTCGTAACATAAAAACATCACAACTTGGTTGGATGATTCCGGTCTGAATATTTTTGGGCATACCCTTGACGCCAATAGGCAATTCTCTTCATACTCACCAATCGCTAAAATCATATCTATCCGCTCTTGAATGGGAAAAGTTTTCATTTTCAACGGTAATAATTTAGTGAATATTTTGAATAACATAAAACACAACTGTCAATATCAATTCTTTCAACAAGTTGAATAAATTTCGTTCCAAAGCTAACTTGATTCAAAAAATGCATTGAAATAGGAACTACTATTTGAAAAAGCCAATATCTGAAATACTATTTTGGTTAGGAGTAGGGAACCCCAACATGGAAAGAAATATAATTGAATTTTATATTATTCAGACCAACAAAATTTTGGGTATTCTACTTGAAAGTGACAATGATTTTTGAACATTTTGTATAAAATAGAGAAACGGATTTTATCGAAATCAATTGCCCACAACCTCTTTTATGCATAGTCAGAATTCGAAGGGATGATTTCTATACATTTCGTTGTTATTTAGTTTAATAGTAATTGTAGCTAACATTTTTATATAAAAATCAATAAGTCGAGAATGGTTATAGTCAGGTACATAAAATATTTCTTCTTGAGCTATTCAAAAGTGTAACAAAATACAGGGTGTTCCATTTAAAAAAACACAACTTTGATATGTCACACTTTTTTGTGCAACCTTATAAACTCCAAAATAATTACTTTTTGTAGCCCCAATCAATATACATATAATGAAATGGGGGAATTCCCGAAAAAATTAATGGTTTGGTTCACAGGGACCGTGTCGTATGGGGTGCCCCACCCTTTATGTTGAGGCAACTTTGAGAAAGTTTAATATTCCTGGAATAAATGAATTTCTCCAAAATTTCAGGTAAAATATTTTTAATAGATAATAGGCACACCCATTTCACTCACTCACTCACTCACTGTTTCGATCTTATTATACTTTTTAGCATGGTCACAAACTAGTCTACAGAATCGGATTGAATTGATGAAGTTAGTGAAATCACAAGAAGTTCATATCCTCCCCTGTGCATTCTATGTGACGAAGGGAAAACAGGAGCATTTCTCTCCAAGGCAGCACCTTTTGTGACACATGAACTTCGTCTCGTTTTCGTTACTGAACAGGGTGACACCAACTCTGTTGTGTATGCGGACTCAGCAGATATTTACCTAAGAATAACTATCCATCATCTTCGATAGTCGAACGGAATATACAAGACATACGTGTTGGGTTACGCTCTGAGGGATATTGATTGAGTCTGTTGTCAACAATGAGAAGTGTGAAATTTATTGGAAAAACCTTTGGGCAAATACAAGATAATTAGCCTAACGTAGTCGTTCTTGACTAAAAATAGAAGGGAAAATTCCGTCTTCGAATTTGGCTCTAGGCTAACGAATAACGACCAAAAAGTGTAAGAAAAACGAATACAATTTACTATTCAAAGTCCACAGAATTTTTCTCGAATTATTTTGTTGAAGTTGTGGTTCTGATCATAGTGGTTCCCATTGAAGTATAAGCTACTTTTTCATATCTAAAAAGTATACCGGTTTGTCATGGGATGGTTGAAATCTCAACAAGACGAATGCAGGAGGCCGTTCTCTCCGCCTCACTTCTTCTACCCCAATGAATATGGGAAGTGTCTGAATGACAGCTATTGGTACTGTTGACCGTATAGAGGTCATAGGCGACTTACTGTTTAATAGCACATTATTTTTTCTGCTCTAGGAAAATCACAAAATAATCAATAGCAACTGACGGCTATTGTTTTTATTGGCCTTAGATTTTCTAGGCGACTTACCTTTGATAACGCATTCTTCATTCAGCTGTACAAAAATCTTGAAACAATCTGCAATATCTGTACGCCTATGAAGTTCACTAACATTTTCCATAGTCTACATCTACATTCACGTATATAAGAGAATGAATGCGGTAAAGAGCACTTCCACATCATTTGTTTATTTTCATAATAATACAATAATTGCGTCAAAAATATTAAAATTATAGAATTTCCCTTTTTCAGTTTGACTTTCTGATGAATGTCATAAATAAATCACCAATGGTTACTAATAAAATATAATGTGGTGTCATAAAATTGAAATTAGGGTGGTGTATTGAATTATTGTGTACCTAGGATAGTGTTAGTATACCAGAGGTGCCCTACGTAAAACTGATTAAGTTATGAACACTGATAAAGCCATTTCAGTTGACGAAACCCGCCTCGAGTGAAATTGATGTAGTTTTGATGTTTAGGTATATTTCTTCGTTTCTCAACATGAGTATTTATTGCATACATATACAGTGTGTTTCTTTAGGTGATTGAACATCTTGACCCCATTATAATAAATCGAATCTTAAATCAAATTTGTTGAAGGAGATGGCAATTTCAACACGTTTGAACGGGTGTTGTAAATGAGGCAAACTGATTCCAAAATGAATAACGCAACTACCGTTATTATTTTTTCTCCATCAAATGTGTTTCTACATGAATCCCTAGGTTTAAGATTACATGAGAAATGATTCCATGAGAAATGAAACAAACTGACATTTCGCCAACAGGTTTGCGTCAGATTCTACTTAGTTTCGTATTTCAGTCATATGAATATTCACAGATAAAATCACTACATAAATATGTGTATGAAACTAAACGGCTTTCCAGTGACTAGGTGATGGTATAAGAAATAACGGTAATTATGAATATATAGAGAAAGGACACTTTTCGAGGAAGTGTCGGTCTTGTAAGAATATTTTATGAAATTTCAAGTCAGTCGTAACAAATCGTAAAATATATGTTTTTCAAGTGAGGTATCTAGTTTTCGAAGACGAAATGCATTACATATACAAAACAGTCGGATAAAAAACGGGGAAAGTGAAAACTGTTGCATTGTGAATGGTGCAAGAGTCCCATCAAAGATTTTGCCATTCAATTAATACAATTAGCACTTGTAATAGTGTCTTCCGCGAGGAACATTGCACAAATAGGTGTCAAATGTAATTTAATGTCCGTAAGGAGAAGTAGGTCATTTCTGTCAGATATTGGCCTCATACTTTCCATTTTGTGGAAATGTACGGAGAGCAGTGTATTTTGGCATTGTTGAAATTATTCGGTAATTGAAACATCGTAACCTCTGGAATCGTCGTCGAACATTCACAAAACTTCTAGAATTCCACAAAAGAATCTGCAAAAAAATAATCGAAGGGGTAACTCAGAACAGAGGACCACGCACACTTCTTATGCAAAAAGTCTTTTGGTCAAATTGTCCAAATTTTCAATATGTTGTTGAACTCGGGCTTCTGAACAAAAGTTATCATGGACTCACAGACATTCTATGTACAGTTTACGAAATACAGAGTGTTGATGGTGTGAAATGTCACTTTTGGGACATTATTAACTGAGCATTATTGGAGATAATGTCACAAAATTATTAGTAAGTTTTTCATCCACACCACAGTATTACACTTGGCCAGTGTAACAGTATGTTTTGTAAGCCTCTTTTGAACAATATACAGAGTGAATCATGACTTTTTCAGAGTTATGAAAAATTAAAATAATTTTAGAATGAAACATCAACGCCATGAGTCGGATCGTATGAAGGGTAAAGTTTCTGTGTTGGATATATCCGATGAAATATGTATTTTCGTTATATATACAGAGGATATTGAAAGTATACGTTCATGTGTTATATATTCTTAGGAATACGTGATTACATCAATTCAGTGCACCAGTTGTGTGAGCCATGTGGCCACTTGACAGATCGTAAATTGTGAATAATATACAGTTTGACTCAGGTATACACGAGACTAATAATGGGAAAAAATTTTGTGGCCAATACAGAATTTGTTCTATGTGATTTTTTCAAAATTTCATCGAATGATGATGTACTAAACCGTTTTCGAATAATGTTTCACTGACAGACGTCAGATCAGAAGTATCAGTTGTCACTTATAAAAACAAAATACCACAAAAAATTCCCGAGACAATTTTCAATATATATATATCCAACCAATCGAAACCATCAATTCAAAGCATTCACGTACGTTCAGGCCCATCACAGCATTATTATAGTGTGAGTTTCCTACCTTGAAAATTGCCGCGGGAATTTTTTGTGGTGTTTTGTTTTTATAAGTGACAACTGATACTTCTGATCTGACGTCTATCAGTCAGTTTGTTTCATTTCTCATGGAATCATTTCTCATGTAATCTTAAACCTAGGGATTCATGTTGTAAGAGAACTCTTTTTCAGCTCAGGGTTCGGGGTTTGGAGACAAAATTCAGACACAGTGGTGGTCCGGTTGTAAGGAGCGCTTCAATCAGTAATCTACGCAATTCACAAACTCGCCTAAAACTAATAAATGCATACATAGCACCAAAATAGAAAAGTGTATTATTCACCCTATGATAATTACCATAATTACATTATAGAATCATGAACTATTCTCAACTTTCTGAAACATCCAGATTTCAAACCAGAAGCATTCATGTGTCTATTGGCGTTCGGAATAGCAAAATCCTTGCTTTCTCAATTCGAAAATATGCCCGGTCTTTATCCGATACCAACAAAAACTGTATATAAAGTATTTCATACAGCGCGCGATCCGGAAAAGATTGAACGAGCAGGCAGGGCCTGTGGGTAGGCAACCGAACCGACATGCTCTCGCCACGGTGTTTGCCTAACCAATTGACGGCTCAGACTTTCATTTTATGATAGAAACGTCGAAAAGAACTCTAAGAACCGTAAAAAGTAAAAATAAAATTAATATGAGTAACAGAAATATTGAGCAGTGCAACAACCGGAAATTTAGTGCATATCTAAATAAAAGCAAACAAACACACGTAGTATTGGGAATGGTTTCGTCACATCTTCGCCCCCCTATAGTTTGTTTTCTGTGGGTGACAGAAAATCACAGGGCACAGGTGAGTGATACTTTTTTAAATGACTAGCGTGAAACATTCCCCTCTCTCGCGCGGGGCCGGGGTCTAAATGCAAAATAATATAAGAATCACGATTAACCTCTTTTTCACCCTATAGGGACCCGCACAGGGGTGACGGACTGAGATGTAAACTAATTTTACACCTAAACTTTCAAAGGTGTCTTTCCATAAGGCTGAGGTGAATTGAGTTGCATTATCATGCAACAGTCGCTTCACCACACCATGTTGAGGAAAATAATCTTTTACTATGCGGTTTACCATAACTCGAGAAGTAGCTTTTTTCAATGGGTACAGGGTAATAAGTTTAGTGAAAACGTTGAGTATGACAAAAATATAAGTTACTGACCCTCGGCTACGAATAAGTGGCCCAAGGATATCAACAGCCAATAGGTCGTCCTTCCCATCCGGAACTATTTGTAACTGAGGTGGGTTTGGTAATACTGAGATTTTGGCTTTCTGGCATATGTCACAACCACGAACCCATTTTTTAATGGTGCGTTGCATGTTTGGGAAATAAACCTCATCTCTCAACGCCACCACACCTTGTACACCCCAAAATGTCCTAACGAATGGTGATAATTCATTATAAACTCTCGGATTAGCTTTTGAGGGACGCATAGGAGAAATTTTCCTTCTGTTTCGCTTCGTTTATACAGAGTATCCTAGTGTAAGACGAAATTCTCCCTAATCCTATCATCAGATCTTATTTTCTTCCTAATTTCGGTTTATTTTGGGTCCTCTGATTGATATTTGCTTATTTGTTGCAGGTTTTTCACAAAATCTTCTGGAAGCCTGAGTACTGCCAATCGAAAACACTTATCCGCAGGAGTTGGCAACCTGGAACAGGCATGCCGCGAAAGTGCATCAGGTACCGTATTATCCCGTCCTTTGCGATGGACAAACTTGATTTGGAACTCCTGAAGAGCCAATGCCCAACGGGTTATCCTTGGAGACAGAAAACGGCATGAATTTAGATAGGTCAAAGTCTTGCTATCTGTTATAAGCGTAAACTCCCGGCCTAAGAGATAAATACGCCACCGTTGAATGGCTCACAACGCAGCCAGTACCTCCTTCTCATTGGAATGGTACATTCTCTCTCTATCTAACAACAATCTGCTCCCCCAAGAGACGACGTGCTTCTCTCCTTCTAACATCTGGAACAGCTGTCCCGTGACACCATAATCACTGGCATACGTAGCTACGAAAAAGGGTAAGGAAAAATCGGGATGATAACGGAGAGTTGCTTCCCGCATTTTCTTTTTCAAAGCCTGAAAAGCCTCTGTCTGCGCTGCCTCCCACCTCCAATGCTGCTTCTTTCGCAATAGCATAGTTAAGGGTTCTGAGAGCAGAGCAAACCTAGGAGAGAACGAGCGGTCGTAGTTACAAAGCCCTAGGAAACGCTGAAGTTCTTTGACATTCTTTGGAAGAACGTAATCCGCTACCGCCTGCACACGTTCGGGGTCAGGTCGCACACCTACAGAGCTGACTATTTAACCTAAAAATTGCATTTCAATCTGGAAAAATTAACATTTTGAAATCTTTACAGTGAGTCCCGTCTCGTATAGTCTATTCAGCACTTTTTCCAGGTGATCCAGATGCTGCCAGAAAGATTCTGATACGATCAGCAGGTCGTCATTGTGTGTGGTTAAAAAATCAGAGAAATCATCCCCAAATATTTTTTTCATGGCCCACGTGAAAGAACTGACAGCTGTACTGATTCCGAATGGGAGTACAGTAAATTGGTAGGTTTTGGTCCCCACCATAAATCCTGTATCATTTTTTGCCGAGTCCTTAAGGGGCACTTGCCAATACGAGTTTGATAAGTCGATTTTTGAAAAGTATTTTTTTCCTCCTATTTTTGAAATTATGTCCTCGATTTTCATAGGTAACTCCCTATCCGGTATTATCAAAGTGTTGAGGTGCCTCGCATCCAGGCAGACCCTCACACTTCCATCTCGTTTCACTGTGGTCATGAGAGGCGAGATGTAAGGTGTATTCGACCTTTCAATAACACTCTATTGTTCCATTTGCCCGATGGTTTTCATTACAGCTACCCTATGAGCCACTGGGATTGGGTAAGGTCACGACACTTTCCAATTGACTTAGAAGATTCTTTGCAATTTTTGGCTCCTTCACCACACTTTCCAAATTTTTGGATGGCTCCAGAAGCGTTCCTGTAGGAGCCACCGAGGACTCCTCGCGGCTGCATCCGTTTCGGGCCGTTTCCTGTTCGTCAAGAGGGTTCTTTGCAATTTTTGGATTTTTCACCACACTTTCGATTTTTTCGGATGGCTCCAGAAGCGCTCCTGTAGGAGCCACCGAGGACTCCTCGCGGCTGCATCCGTTCCGAGCCATTTCCTGTTCGACCTGCTCGTTCCAGGATGCGGTCGGAAACGGGTCCGAAACCGATTCCCTATAGTATAGGGGAGTGTGGTGATGTGAAATATTGGCCAAATTTTCGACTTCCGCTCTTGAAGTCCGTATGGGTTCCAGGACACCGCCGATGGCTCCGGCCGGTGCGGGCGTTGTTTCCGAGCGTTGTGCGGGGGCTTCACTGCCTTGCAGACGGGAAGCGCCCTGGGACCTACTCGATCCAGCCCCGTCGCGCTCTCCGCCGCTCAGCAGCTCGTCCCTCGCCTGCTCTGCCTCGTACTGGGAGCGGAAGTTAAATTTGGGATAGCTCTCCTGCCAGTCCTTCCAGAATTCTTGAAATGTATGCCTGACTGTGGTGTTACTGGTGATTCCTTCCGTGTCAGTGATGAGTTTCATCCTGGTTTGGAATGCCTGGATGGCCCTGTCCAATTCCTCTTCTGCTATTTGCGAGGCATCTGTAGTCGCTTTAAAATCTCCTGAGTCAATAGGGGTTGTTTGCTGTTGGTGGGGGGAGGGTGGCTCCCGATCTCCTTGGTGGGGGTAGGGTCATTGTTCGCCCGTGCCTAGTGGGTGGGGGGAGGGTTGGTTTTCTGCCTCGATTTCCGATTGAAGATGGACTTCTTCGACCTCTGATGGCGTGGTCTCTTCGGAGGGGACCTGGGAGTTGCTGGCCAACGTGTTATCTGCCGGAAGTGAGACTTCGACATCTATGGCATATATCGGGCTCGCCGAGTTGCTTTCAATTATATTTGTGGAAATATTCGGTGTGCTGGCGGCAGCTATCTCCGGCGTGGGGGCGGTAACGTCCGGCGTTGACGCTGGCTCCTTGTCCGGGGTGAGTCCCCCGACGTCACTATCATGCGGCATGGCGTCGCAGGATCTTCTCCGTCCGACCTGGACCAAGTCGGCGTTCACCACACTTTCCATTTTGGTAGTGACGTCAACGAGAGATTGTGTATGTGAGGGAACTTGGACTTTCACACCCCCACATACCACAGAGGACTCACCCTTTTCAATGTTGCCATCTTCCTGGCGGTCTGGCGAAGGTTTTCTTCCTTTTACCTTCTTCTCGAGGAAGAAGCGGTGTTATCCAGACTTTTCGCGGTTAAGGTTACATTCAAAGCATCGTCTTTCGCGAGCGCGGGATTCTGAACGTCTATTTCGTTATGGGGTACAGTGTCACTATCACATATCTCACTCACAGTTTGGTCTTCTGGAGTGATGAACTTGGTTTTCGGTTTCTGCGGTGTCGGTTTCCGTTTCATAGGTGTTTTCTTGTCAGTCTCGCTGCCGGATGTCGCCGAGGCGGTCGACGCACCATTTCCAGGGGTTCTAGGCCTGCTGAGATTTAGTACAAGTTGATGTACAAATGTGGGATATATATTTCTCCAGCTACCAGAGCACGGTGTTTGAATATTAAAAAAAAATAATGATTGAAAGTGTGATGATAATAGTGGTGTTTGGAAAATGGGAAAAAAAAACATGGCGGCTGTCAAATGTTATACAGGCCATAACATAATATTTAAGTGAAAAAACATGGTTGCCTCGGCCATTTGTCGAAGAAAATACCATTAGGGGTATGGGGGGATTCAAAATGTTTTCGTGATGGGGTCCGTCATTTTTAACGTGCGATTTGGAGTGAAAATTAGCATTTTAAATCTTACTCGTTTTTTGAAACGCAAAAAACGCATTCAAGAGAAAAAAAAAAAACATGGCGGCTGCTCGTTAGATTTAGTATACCAGGTATATGAAAACATATCATTTAAGAGAAAAAAAAACATGATGGGTGCTTGTCTTATTTAGTATACAGGGTGTCTCAAAACATATCATTTAAGAGAAAAAAATATGGCGGCTGCTCGTTTTATTTAGTATACCAGGTGTCTCAAAACAAATCATTTAAGAGAGAAAAATATGGCGGCTGGTCGTTTGATTTAGTATACAGGGTGTCTCGAAACGTATCATTGGGATCGCACGTTGAAACGCTAAACTCCTGTTAAAACATAATTTTTTTTTCTATAAATGAGATGCTTTTATACCTTCTTGATTAGGATTGAAACGTCCTATGAGTGGTTTTTTTCATATCTTGAATAGTTTTTGAACACTCTGTGTATGTCTAACAAATTTTTGGAACACTCAGTATGAAATATCACCATATTTTTCTATTGGGTTTCCATATCCTCAATGATACGTATTTTCTGCGTCCCATTTTCCACATGACATTTGACACTTGCATCAGCCATGTTTTTTTCTCTTAAATAACGTGTGATACGCCCTGTATATACTATTGCTGAATACGTTGCTACTCACAATGACCCATTTTTCATCCGACACATACATGTAGCAGCCATGTTTTTATGTACCTGTACAACCATGTTTATTTGTCACATTTTTTTTTTTTTTCAACGATATTACCAATGACAACTGACAGATATCGAGTGTGAGGCGCCGCCGATATATTGAGCGACGTTCTAACGAACCGACTTCTAACATTTGAGCGATGATTACATAACGAATTGAAATGTGAGGTTTATGGCACTTATGGCACTTGATGGAAGGAAATTCTATCAATTTCTTGATCCCCCATAAAAGTTGTCTTATTAGAGTACCCGCACATTTCTGTATCTTTACTATTAACGAAGATAGCCTCCTATGCCCTTTTGGCATTGGAAAATGCTTAACAATGTTTCTTGACATCGAAACGAATCCATTGATGCCAAAATTACCGAAATCGGACAACCGGAAGTGAAAACCGGAAGTGGCCATTTTATTGCATATTTGAACTCTCCTCGATGTGGATAATCCGAATTCACTATTACTTTTCTTCTACCTCAATTTTTTCAAACCGGAAGTGCTTATTTTTCGATGATTCGTATTTTAAATCCCCATGTCCCCAATGATACCTTTTTCTCTGCCCCAAGCAGCCATGTCTCTTTTTCTCTCAAACGATATGATTTTTCAGAAACTTTGCGTTTTGAGACACCCTGTATATATACTAAATCTAACGAGCAGCCGCCATGTTTTTTTTTCTCTTAAATGATACGTTTCGAGACACCCTGTATACTGAATCAAACGACCAGCCGCCATATTTTTCTCTCTTAAATGATATGTTTTGGGACACCTGGTATACTAAATCAAACGAGCAGCCGCCATATTTTTCTCTCTTAAATGATATGTTTTGAGACACCCTATATACTAAATAAGACAAGCACCCATCATGTTTTTTTTCTCTTAAATGATATGTTTTCATACACCTGGTATACTAAATCTAACGAGCAGCCGCCATGTTTTTTTTTTCTCTTGAATGCGTTTTTTGCGTTTCAAAAAACGAGTAAGATTTAAAATGCTAATTTTCACTCCAAATCGCACGTTAAAAATGACGGACCCCCTCACGAAAACATTTTGAATCCCCCCATACCCCCAATGGTATTTTCTTCGACAAATGGCCGAGGCAACCATGTTTTTTCACTTAAATATTATGTTATGGCCTGTATAACATTTGACAGCCGCCATGTCTTTTTTTTCCATTTTCCAAACACCACTATTATCATCACACTTTCAATCATTACTTTTTTTTAATATTCAAACACCGTGCTCTGGTAGCTGGAGAAATATATATCCCACATTTGTACATCAACTTGTACGAAATCTCCGTGGAGACAAGGCTAACGTCACTCGCTACCAAACTTTCGCCGTTGGTTCAAACCTCGTTCTCGGAAATCTTTTTTTCTTTTAATTAATTTTAAATATTCAAGATGCGCGCTGTATTGGCAAAATGTTATCAATCAACTGGATCTCTCTCGACTACGTCACACGATGAACGCAGACCAGCGACGGCCGACTTCTACCGATCTCCTCCACGACTATTTCCGATGACCCGTGGCAAGCTCGACCGTACTGCGCATGCGATCTCAAAAGTCTCTTTGATCATCTACTTGAAGTTGGTTGCACTACGGTATTTAATGGTACTTGGGTACCTGAAAGTGGGCGTGTCTTGCGGGTTTTCTCGTTCGTCCTACCTGTGTCTTGCCTGATGTTGATTGTTTTGGATTGGGATAACTGATTGTTGTGGTTTGGTGATCACAGTCGGAAGAAGCGGTTTACAAATGGGGTTCAATTTACGGCTATCATCTTTAGATTTCGATGGCTTCTCTGATGAATCTGGAGGTTCTGGAACGTACTGGGGCGATGGTTCTGGTTTTTTCAAAATCTATGGGGTGACCTGTTTGGATGAAATGAAGGGCTAATACGGAGATGGTGTCTCGGTTTCTAACGGAAAGGTAGTGTTGATAAGATCGGAAGTTGATCTGATTTGGAGTTTCTCCTATATATGAATGGGGGCAAGTAGAACAGGGAATTTCGTAAATACCGTGGTCTTCGTTGGGAATTTTGTCCATCGTTGATCTGATGAGATGTGACAGTTTTTGCTCTGTGGTGAAGATGGTTTTGATAATGGCTGTTCTGAAAACTCGGCTGATTTTATCTGTTACAGCTTTGATGTAAGGGAAGAAAACTTTGGATGGACGGTCTTCAACTTGTGGTTCGATTTTGTTTTCTGGTGACTTCTGGAGCTGTTTTTGGATATTTCTTTCTATGTGGTCTGGTCTGTAGCCATTTTGTAGGAGAGCTTGTTTCACGTTGTGGAGTTCGGATTGTCTGCTGTGGTCATCAGTTGGACGAATGGAGCGGGATATCAGAGTATTTACGATAGAGTTGAGTTGCGACGGATGATGGTGGGACTTTGAGTTGAGGTATCGGTTTGTGTGGGTAGGATTTCTATAAACAGTATATGGGAAACCTTGTTGGGGATTTTTCTTGATTTGTACATCTAAGAAAGGCAGAGTCGAATTGCTTTCTATCTCCATCGTGAAGCGGATGTGAGGACCACGCCACTGAAGATGACTGCCGCAGTTGCAGTTGAAACGTTTGGAGATTTAAACCAGAGAAGACCACGGCAAAACCCGGTACCTCAGGTACCTAACGTAATTATACCTGAGGAGTAGACAGATTGAGACCTCAGCGTAGAATTACGTTTTAACCTTTCATTAATTTTCTTTCTATTTCAGTTCTTGAAAATGGCTCCAAAATCGGAGCCGAAACGTCGAATTTCAACAAATTCTAGACGCGGTTCAACCCGAACTTTTAGTTTTCATATATATATACATATATACATATATATATATATATATATATATATATATATATATATATATATATATATATATATATATATATATATATATATACAACTTCTTCGACACACCTCTAGATCAAAGTACCATTGAAATACGTATTACTTCTTTACTTCTTTCTCTCCATCTTCAGTTTCTTGGCTGTTGCTTTCAACAAGGTGCAAATAGGGAACACGCATGATTTAATTTTTTGGCTTTTCTGCTTCAATTTGGGTCTCAATAATAACATTCAATGAAAATAATTCGTTAAATTCTATTTATTCCGAAATTTTGAGTTTTGAAATTGCGTCTTGATTTAAACATAATTCGACCTTGAAGTCCAGTAACTTCCTCCAAACACTAGTGCTCCTTGTGGTTCTTTCCTGAATGATGAGTAATTTTGACAGTTTTACACAGCTTTTAAGAGCCCTCAAGTGGTGAAAGTTTTAACCGGTAACGATACATACAGCCGCCAGGGTCGCTAGGAATTCGTTTTCAAATGGGATGAAAAAAGTTTTATGAAAGAAAACACAAAATTTCAAATTTGAAGTATGTCACTTAGCTTCTCGGATAAACGTTCACGTGCAAATGAAAATATCTAATAACGGGGATACATGCCTGTTCCCTTGCCTTGGAAGAGTGAGGTGATTTTTGAAACACGAAAATTGAATTTGCAGGAGTTTGATTTGATTTGATATTCCTACAGAAATATTGCTAATGATACAAATAAGTTGATAGCCGTTTCGGGTAGTAGCACCTAACATTGAGCTTGTAACTCTTGAACTGAATGTGATGTGAACAACAGCTGACATTACAAATGGGGTTTAATTGAAAGTTTCAGACAATGTTGTGAGTTGGTTATTTTCACTGCGGACTTCCATTGTCTGGAGTGTTTCTATGAGCACGACGTTTCAACTGTTTTAGTATCTCCGATCGTTATCAAGTGTCAAACCAGTTTGATAGATACTATAAACCGATTGAAACGTCGTGCTCATAGAAACACTCTAGACAATGGAAGTCCGCAGTGTCAAATGTCAAACCAGTTTGACACTATAAAGATCGGAGATTATAAACCGATTGAAACGTCGTGCTCATAGAAACACATCAGACAATGGAAGTCTGCAGTGAAAGTAATCATGATTTTTCATAGTCTCTCATATTACTTCAGGGCACTAATTCTTGAAAGTGGTAAGAATGTTCACCAGTGAAAAATTTCATCACTGAATATTCACCTGTGTCACTCGATTTGCATTCTTGAGTCCTAGGTAATTTTACTTTAGGTGAAAATGAAATTGCAATTTGGCATCGTCGGAACAGAGCATTTTTGAAGAAGAAAATCAATCCTACGTATTTGTTGTTTGTTTTTCTATCGATGTTTCTAAAAATTCTCACTGAAGATGGCTAATAAATATTGTGAACATGATACCACGAAGCAAAAAAAATACCTAATAGAAATTATGAACAATGACGAGGAGCTTCTAAGAAAGGATCTAATATGTCTATAAGAAGGCGAACAATGGGTTTGGTTAACCTAAATAATTTATTGAATAAACAATCAAGTATTTAAGAAGGATTTTCTCTTCTAACTCCCATTCTATTTTCTTGGTCAATAGTCTAGTCAACAAGTGCCATTTAGACCAACTTTTTTCAGCAGTCTCCGAAAATTATGATTGAGGTGTCATTCGATTCGGAATGACATCCAGATGATTTTTGAAAAAAATGAAGTTCCGCATGAAAAAATTGTAAAAGTTATTAACAATTAACTAAAAAAAAAGATGGCTTTAGTCTTTTGTAAATATTTCAAAAACTAATTAAAATTTTTTAAATCTAAAAAAAGATTCAAAAAGAGGAGGAAATTTCCTAAAAAAAAGCTCAATTCCCGGAATTGTAGCATCAATATTTATAATTTTCCCAGAGGAATGAAAATACGGCCGAAAACGGGTACTCTGGCTCGGGCAAGCCACACCCACTTTGGACACTTTAACAATAAAAATTATTTTAAAATACTAAATATGAAAATAAAAAATTGGAAAAATTCAGGCACTAACTGAATAGATTAATGAACAATAATCCCCTTGAAAAAAATTTTTATCACAATTTTTCAATTAGTTAATCAATAGTTAATTAATAATTTTTTTCTGCTTGAACATGAACATTGCAAGTGTGATAATTGTTAAACTATAAATTTAAGATTTTTTTCCTCTTTTGGAGCAATTCTTCAAAGGCTTCAGAATAGAACCCCGTTGGAAAAATTAAAAAGTTTTTATTTTTCAGTTTTTTATTAACAATTTTCGTTGTTGCAAAATTAAATACTTAAATTAATCATTGAAAAAAAATTTTTTTTTTAAATATTATCAATAATCCGTTTTTATGTTATCAGGAACTACATAGAAATAATTTTTTTAAATTTTTATCTCTAATTGTTTAAAAAATTGTTATAAACAAATGCGTTGTTTATAAGATAATTGAAATTTTTTTTATGGAATTTCAATCTTTGATACAAATAATGATTTTTAAAAGAAAAATTGTTCCTTAAAAAAATTTTTTTATTGCTTGAAAACGCATTTGTTAATTAACAATTATTTTTTCCCGCTTCTAATTAATATTAAGGAACCATTTTTTTTTTTAAATCATTATTTGTCTTTCTTTCTGATATAAAAAAAAAAAAATTCCATTTTATTTAATTTTTCATTGTTTATGCAATAAACAATTTGTTATAAACAAATAAATTTTTACCTTATATTTTTTTTTTCTATTCTTATTTCTGTCACAAAAACAGACATGATTTTTTTTCTTTTTTAAAATTTTTTTTATTATTTTTTATTTAATTTTTAAATATAAGTTCTCTCTAACTTCGTCATTCTTACCTGGTCTTCATCCTTAAAATTATTATAATTTACAAACTAATGGAGATACGATGAAAATACTTAAGACTTATTTATTCTCCATTACATAAAAAACAAATTTAGCAGAAAAGTTTAGTTGTTACTTATTTATTTATTGAATTTATAGCAATTGTTGTTGAAAAATACTTAGGGAAAAAATTTTTTTTTTGTTTTAATGCTTAAAAATCTTATCAACTATTAAAAATATGACTACTTCATTCAAGTATCTTATCAATTATTGTTCATTACTCAACATTTTTACAACAATTGCTATAAATTCAATAAATAAATAAGTAACAACTAAACTTTTCTGCTAAATTTGTTTTTTATGTAATGGAGAATAAATAAGTCTTAAGTATTTTCATCGTATCTCCATTAGTTTGTAAATTATAATAATTTTGAGGATGAAGACCAGGTAAGAATGACGAAGTTAGAGAGAACTTATATTTAAAAATTAAATAAAAAATAATAAAAAAAAATTTAAAAAAGAAAAAAAATCATGTCTGTTTTTGTGACAGAAATTAGAATAGAAAAAAAAATATATGGTAAAAATTTATTTGTTTATAACAAATTGTTTATTCCATGAACAATGAAAAATTAAATAAAATGGATTTTTTCTTTTATATCAGAAAGAAAGACAAATAATGATTTTAAAAAAAAAATGGTTCCTTAATATTAATTAGAAGCGGGAGAAAATAATTGTTAATTAACAAATGCGTTTTCAAGCAATAAAAAAATTTTTTTAAGGAACAATTTTTCTTTTAAAAATCATTATTTGTATCAAAGATTGAAATTCCATAAAAAAAATTTCAATTATCTTATAAACAACGCATTTGTTTATAACAATTTTTTAAACAATTAGAGATAAAAATTTAAAAAAATTATTTCTATGTAGTTCCTGATAACATAAAAACGGATTATTGATAATATTAAAAAAAAAAAAAATTTTTTCAATGATTAATTTAAGTATTTAATTTTGCAACAACGAAAATTGTTAATAAAAAACTGAAAAATAAAAACTTTTTAATTTTTCCAACGGGGTTCTATTCTGAAGCCTTTCAAGAATTGCTCCAAAAGAGGAAAAAAATCTTAAATTTATAGTTTAACAATTATCACACTCGCAATGTTCATGTTCAAGCAGAAAAAAATTATTAATTAACTATTGATTAACTAATTGAAAAATTGTGATAAAAATTTTTTTCAAGCGGATTATTGTTCATTAATCTATTCAGTTAGTGCCTGAATTTTTCCAATTTTTTATTTTCATATTTAGTATTTTAAAATAATTTTTATTGTTAAAGTGTCCAAAGTGGGTGTGGCTTGCCCGAGCCAGAGTACCCGTTTTCGGCCGTATTTTCATCCCTCTGGGAAAATTATAAATATTGATGCTACAATTCCGGGAATTGAGCTTTTTTTTAGGAAATTTCCTCCTCTTTTTGAATCTTTTTTTAGATTTAAAAAATTTTAATTAGTTTTTGAGATATTTACAAAAGACTAAAGCCATCTTTTTTTTTTAGTTAATTGTTAATAACTTTTACAATTTTTTCATGCGGAACTTCATTTTTTTCAAAAATCATCTGGATGTCATTCCGAATCGAATGACACCTCAATCATAATTTTCGGAGACTGCTGAAAAAAGTTGGTCTAAATGGCACTTGTTGACTAGACTAAATGCCAAAGGCTGAAACACAATGGAAGTTTTATGTTTTTAGTTTTAATTTTCATAATTTTGGATATTTTTTTTATCGCAAAATCATCATCATTGCCTATTCTCATCACACCCCATAAACAATCTTGTTGTTAAAATTCAAAAGCTTTATTTTTCAATACTGTTTTGCATGTTGTTTTATTCTGAAAGTTGATATCCAAAATTCCAAAAGTTAAAACTAATTACATAAAACATTAATTGTGTGCTTAACGCTTCATGATGAATTTTTAGGAACTTTGAACACTATTTGTAGAGGGAGGGAGGTCCCAATCGACAGATTTCATCGGCTTGTCAATGATGTCAGCGCGATGCCCCATCTGTGGTTTAACTATACGGAGCAAAATATACCAAGGTTTTAATGTTTGAGCGAAGAAAATATTTTATACTTTGGAATACAAACAACCATACAAGGACAAAAAAGTGAAGAATCAGAAGAATGAAAAGCAGGGTTCTTGATATAGGTTGGGTTACGAAATAAGTAAGTAAGCTTTTAGACGAGATGTTTCCTGAGGAAAGGGAGGATTGGTGGGAAATTAAGTTGGCTAACCTACTTAGTGATTTTGGTAATATAACCAGGAATATAACTAACTTCAGTTGTTTCTGTTTGGTTTAAATTTTTGACAGTTTTCAAAAATGCCGGGTCATTCAAAATGCGTCGTGAAATAATGATAATAATCACAGAACTCTATCTCTGGGATATAGTTCTGTGGTTCCAATACTTCTACAAGCATCGCGCTTGTTTTGAGTTACCACACATTTAGATTTAGTATAGCATACGAAGTCATATTGAGGTAAGATTTTATGCCTGTCAGCGTCACTTCTTATCTCCTCTTTTATATTTTAGTGAGTATATTGTAAGGATTTCGAGACCGGCCTCGAGAACGGCCTCGAGACCGGCCTCGAGACCGGCCCTGATCATCCAATTAACTCGAAATGTAAACAAGTTCTCCGCTGACAAACACATAAATCACATGGAAGAATCGCGAACCTTCTAACGAAGATTCTGGGGACAACTAAGAAGTCATAATTGTTTTAAATAGTGTTTTAAATGAATTAGAAAAATTAGTTAGTGCAGTTTTACTACAATTGGTGTCAAAATCGGATGTTTAAAATAAATAAGTGTACACCGTATTGAAAAACTGATAGACGTTTATCGCGCCCAATAGACTAGTGACCCGTCGAACAGTTGAGTGTTGCAGGACAGTTTTGCGCGTTGCGGAATAATAAACTGAAAACTCATTGTGTGAAATAAATAATAAACTGATATCTCGGTAAAGACAATAAAAGAAAAATTGTTTCCGAGGAGAGTTCACCTAGTTGACCTTAAAGTCAGTGAATTAAAGCAAGAGTTAGAGGAGCGTGAGTTAGAAACAACTGGAAAGAAGGCTGTACTCCAGAAAAGACTCTCAGAAGGACTGATTGAAGAAGGAGAAGACCCCGAATCGTTTTTATTCGAAGTTTCTGGAATAGATTTGAGTTCTATAATGAACAAATTCGAGGAAACCACGAAATCCTTGGAAGATAAATTTTTGGAAAATTCGAATAGTTTAAAGGAGGAACTTCAACAAAAATCGAGTCTGGAAAATAAATTTCTACAAAATTCAAAGAGTCTGAAGGAAAAACTTCTAGAAAATTTGGTTAGCTTGACAGAAGAACTTCTCGAAAATTCGAATAGTCTGAAAGAAGAACTTTCGAGAAATTTAGAAGAAAAGCTTGAAGAAAACTCAAAAAATCTAGAAGTGAAGCTTCTGGAAAATTCGGAGAATTTGATAGAAGAGCTTCTGGATAATTCAAAATGCTTGAAAGAAGAAGTTTGCGGTGTGGCGAGTCGGTTGGAAGAAAGGATGGGAACTATCGAGACAGAAATGGAAATCGAGGATTCATAATGGCCTGCCAGGATGCTGTCTTCAATACCCTCGTCTATCGTAGTCACGTGATGGGTAAAGAGGTCCCTGACACTAGATGCAGAGCATGTCGTAGGGAAGAGTGAAAGTCTTCTGCAGCTACATAAGGATGAGCCACTGCATAGGCACTTCTTCAAGTACATTGAAGATCTTGGGTTATCCAGAAACCTGTCTTTTGCCTTTCTCAGGTCAAGTGGGCTGAAGCCGGAAACCGAGGGATTCATAATGGCCTGCCAGGATGCTGTCTTCAATATCCTCGTCTATCGTAGTCACCTGATGGGTATAGAGGCCCCTGACCCTGGATGCAGAGCATGTCGTGGGGCAGAGTGAAAGTCTTCTGCAGCTACATTAGGATATACCAGTGTATGGGGTCTTCTTCAAGAACATTGAAGATTTTGGGTTATCCAGAAACCTGTATTTTGCCTTTCTCAGATCGAGTGGGCTGAAGTCGGAAACCGAGTGATTCATAGTGGCCTACCAGGATGCTGTTTTCAACACCCTCGTCTACCGTAGTCAAGTGATAGGTATAGAGATCCCTGACACTACATGCAGAGCATGTCGTGGGGCAGCTGAGACCGCCATGCATTTGCTGTCAGCCTGTTCAGCTCCACGAGTGGTGTACTGCCATCTACGACACTCGTACGGTATAGATGAGACATCAGTGTTGCCTTATGCTCTCGGGGACATTGAGTCCGTTGTGGAGAATGAGAAGTGACGAATCTTCGAACTACTCATTCTACACCCCCAGGCAAATACAAGCCAATTAGCCTGATGTAGTTCTCCTTGGCCATCATAGTAGGGCAAATTTGATCATTTAATTTTCAGCTCCCTGCGAAACGAATATCGTCCGAAAAAGAGGAGGAAAAATGTAGTTAATATCGAGACCTACTCTTTGAACGCCACATGCTTCACCCAAATCATTCTGTTTGAAAGGTGGTTCTGATGATAGGGGTTCTTGGTGGAATAATGGACACATTGCTCTCAAATTTAAATATCATACCGGCATGCCGTAATAATCTTGAACGGGCGAACGCAGAGGGCCGTAATTCTTGGTTCACTTCGCCTGCTCAGGGCACATGATTCTCAGACCCAGTAGTCACCTACTTCACGGTGTGGGGAGTAGTTATAGCAGTGAAAATGTTCCAGCGAACCCTCTGGAAGTGTCGGTGATCGGAAGACAGGGTTCGACTGGAAAATTCCTAACGGACAATACTTCTCTTAAACACTCCTAGTGTGTACCGAAAGTCATAGCCTGTGCGGATAGAGGACGACTATTATTATTTGTTCCACGGGTTCTGGGGTCATGAGCAACAAAAATTACACAATTCTTGAAGTTAACTGCAATATATTGTTGGGCATAAATGAAAAAACCGCCGAAAAACCTACAGCACCACCCCGGGTGGTCGGAGCGCATTCCAAGCAAGCATTAGACGTCGGGATTGGCATCCAACAATTCACATTGCCTATCGACTCCTATGAAATGAAGAAAAATTTTCTTTGGTCCCCAGGATTCGAACCTGGTCAAATGCAAGCGGAAGTCAAATGTCGGCATCTAACCACCTCGCTACGTTCACCCGGATAGAAATTTGGAACGACACATGTACCACGGTTCATCTCAAAAGAGGATGACGCAAAGCATACGAAGATGATGTCCAGCTGGTAGACAGTACCCAAGAGGTACATATCTGGCTATCAAAACTGCAGACGAAGAATAGTGTTACTGCGATTAGCGTTCACCGTTCGGATCCCACTCTACTTCATCAGAGTGATGAAATCAACTCAAGAAGAGCTGCGACAACTCTACATAAGAACTCGCGAAACGATGCGTCTTCATAGAATTTTGCATCATATACGATCTGTTTCAAGGTTATACTTTTCCAGACAACGAAAACGCCATGAAATTCCCAGTTTGGAGTGTCTACTTGGCAAAATGGTACCGGATGGACCATATGTATGAAGTTATTAGGAATTAAGATCTCTATATGGTCCACGACCATGAAAATATGGGGATTAGAGGATTTTTTTTCAAGGCAGCAGATGGTTTTGCTCTTATGTTCTACCACACTGACTAAGTTGATCCAAACTCTGTTATTGAGTTGAATCCCGTTTAGCGAAAAGCACACATCCATCTGCGGAGATTTACAAACTCCTGCAGTCAATGCATGGGGTATTCTTCAGGAAAATTGAAGACCTTGGCTCATCCAAATTGCCAAGCTTTTGGCTCCTGTCGAATCTATCAATGTTTGAGAAGATGAAAAAACCGGTCTGAGTATCGATATTACAGGGAAAGAAATATTTATCACGTGAACCCCGAAGGCTCTACCCAAAACCAGAAAAAGTGGTTCTGACTTAAGGGGTACTTGTTGGAATGATGGTCACGCTGCTTTCAAATCTGAAAATCGTACAGACAGAAAAATCTTAGCTGTACTCAAGCAGAAGGTCGCCATTATTGTTTCTTAAGGTTCTTGATTGTCGGGCCTAGTGATCACTCATTCCAAGATCGTGGGGAGAGACTATCAGGGTGAATGACATAAGCACCCCTTCGATGGTATCGGAGATCTGGCCGACAGGGCCCAATTCGAAACCGTTGCCCCATTCTCATTTAAAGCACGAATGTCTCCAAAACACGTTGAACAAATATCTGTTGAATTTTTTTCAATATAAGTCGTGGTTTCAGCCAAGAAATTACTCGTTCTCACTCAGATATTTCATTATTATTTAAATTTGTAGGAATGGTTGAAGAGAAGAATAATCCGATATTGTCTAAGTTATTCGTTAATATGAGAAATATTTGTGAATCGCTTATGACAGATTATCATGTATAGAAATTAAAAGAAATTGTGGAATATTTTTCTCATTACGTATATCTTCGTTACTTACCAACAACTTGAAGATATCCCACTTGACTAATCATTGGATTGGTATTCACTTGACACATATAGTAGCCTCTATCCTCCTTCTGTACTCTGCTGACATGCAGTAGCCATGTTTTTATGTTATCATGAGATATGCTGAAGCGAGGTACTCTGGATATGACTTGACGGTGGATAGTTAAAATCATTTGCCGATCTATATGTATCCATGCTACCTGAAAATAAATGAAACTCGTACATACCAAGTGATACAAGAAACAAGTAGCAGTCAGTAGTTATTATTTATTCGAATTTGATATGAATTAAAAATTCAAAAGAGTAACGAAATTAATCTAACAAAAATTATTTTTCAACCACCTGTTCAGCCGGAAGTAACCAGTATTTTTGTTTTCAAATATTACCTCGTATATTTTTCAATAACTTGGCTGGTATTTGAAGAAACATATATTTCCAATCATGATAATTCACATTTAACTACATAAAATATTGACTTTTACAGAATATAGATACACTTCTCTGTTTGTGAAGAGGAGAGGTAAATTCAACAGATTAAGGTGGTAGTTAAAGAACTCAAATTTGGCAAAGGCATATAGGAAATAGTGGAGTACTAGTTGAGTATGTCTTGAATGCGTTTATAATTCGTTATGTTTTATTCCGGAAATCATCGAACCAATAAATTGAACATTTTTCTGCTATATCAACAGAAAGGAGAAATAAACATTTGAAAATATCAGTGAATAAAAAATCAGGTGAGAATATGGTCTTGGATAACTGCATTTGGGTGAGAACCTACTAGAACATTCTAGACATTTTTTTTCTAATATCCTTCAAACTGGTGGTCAAACTCTCCATAAAATTTTACTTGAGTGTCTTGTTAGTACGATCTGGAACTTCTGTTTCTGCTCTGGTTCTTTCCACGGTTTTCTAGACACTTCTCTAGACATAAGAACTCATTCTAGATCATTTCAACGCATTCTCAAATATTTTGTGGATTTGGAACATTTTATATTATCTAGATCTAGATTTTAAATCATTCATTCTCCAATATTCTATAGACTGCTCTTCATCATCATGCGGCGATTTAGATTCTTCTGTCATGGTTTTTATCCAGATTCGAGTCTATGTATTCACATCTCGGTAACGTTGGGAGATGAAGGAGTGGTTGATTCGGGGCAAAGTTGCGTAATTCATGGTTCAATTACAATTATATGATCAAAAAACTTCTCATCCAGCTACTTCATTTCTGGAGTTATCAAGCAAAAATTAAAAAAAATTAAATTTTTCTTTGACACATTTGCTTTCGTTTTGTGAATACTTTTTTAAACTTTTGGCATCATCCCATAGCAAATTTTTGTAGACTATCCAAATATGTGAAATAAAAAAGTCGAACACCGAGTATCGTAAAAATTGGCCACCCTTCACCCGTTATTTTTAAATACGGACCTGCAGTTTTCATTGCATTCTTTTGAATGCCAAGAGTTATATTTAATATTGACGTAGTATTTTCGTGTGAACTACAGTGTTTTTGGAATTTTTTTTTTTTAAATATTACTGATAATAATTCAACAAAATTGAAATACAAAATTTCACAATTTTCAATTTTTCCTGTATTATTAAAGAAGCTAAATCACATTATTTTATTGACATAAATGACGTTTGGATAATGTTACTTTGCCACCTCCATAAAAAGTATTTCATACAGCCCGCGATTCGGAAAAGGTTGAACGAGCACGACATGACCTGAGGGTAGGCAACCGAACCAACTCGCTCTTGCCATGGGGGTCAACCAAATGATGGCACAGACTTTCAGTAAACAGCAAACAAAACACGCGAAGTATAGGGCATGCTTTTGTCACATCTTCGCCTCCCATAGTGGGTTTTCTGTGGGTGACAGAAAATCACATGGGACAGGTAAGTGATACCTTTTTAAATGACTAGCGTGGATCATTTCCCTTTCTCGCGCAGGGCCGAGGTCTGAATGCGGAATAATGTAAGAATCAAGACTTAAACCACAATATCAATATCTTTTTCGTTACAGCCTTCACGGAAAAATTGTTGACTATCAATACCACCATATCCCCGGGTTGGAACTGTTCATAGGATCCCCGGGTTGGAACTGTTCATAGGAACGATTTGGATTAACCCAAGCCCGACGGTTTGCCCAGGACTTGAATGTGGCCTCTGCTAAAACAAGTTTCTTCTTATGCGACAGCTCGTCATAATCCGGGGCACAGCTTTTTGGCAGCAGTCTATTACGGGAGGACCCGAACTGAAGTTCGTTCGGAGCAAACCCTGTTTCTCAGAACAGAGTTGAGAAATTCCTGAAAGAACGAGAGGTTAGGTGCCCACTTCAAATGCTTGTCCTGACAATATGTACGTAAAAGTCTCCCTATTTCTCTCGCGCACCCTTCCGAAAGGTTTGCACAGGGGTGACGGACTGAGATGTAAATTAATTTGATACCTAAACGTTCGAAGGTGTCTTTTCATAGGGCTGAGGTGAATTGAGTTGCATTATCATGCCGCCTCACCACACCATGTTGAGGAAAATAATCTTGTATTATGCGATTCACCATATCTCGAAAAGTGGCTCTTTTCAACGGATCTTTAGTGGAAACGTTGAGTACGACAAAAATATGAGTAACCGACCCTCGGCTACGAATAAGGGGCCCAAGGATATCAACAGCCAGTAGGTCGTCCTTCCCACCCGGAACTACTTGTAACTGAGGTGGGTTTGGTAGTACCGAGATTTTGGCTTTCTGACATAAGTCACATCCTCGAACCCATTTTCAATGGTGCGTTGCATGTTTGAAAAGTAAAGCTCATCTCTCAACGCCATCCATACCTTATACACCCCAAAATGTCTTAATGAATGGTGATAATTCATAATAATCTCATTAGCTTTAGAGGGACGCGTAGGAGCAACCTGGAACAGGCATGCCCGAAAGTGCATCAGGTACCGGTTTGCCCTTTGCGATGGACAAACTCGATTTGAAACTCTTGAAGAGCTGGTGCCCGAGGGGATATTTTTGGAGACAGAAAACGGCATGAATGATAGGTCAAAGTCTTCCTGTCCATTTTAAGTGTAATTTCCCAGCCGAAGAGATGAATACGCCACCGTTGAATGGCCCACAAAGCAGCAAGTACCTCCTTCTCATTTGAATGGTACCTTCTCTCTCTATCTAGCAACAGTCTGCATAGTTAAAGGTTCTGATAGCATAGCAAATCTAGGAGAGAACGAGTGGTCGTAGTAACAAAGCCCTAGGAAACGCTGAAGTTCCTTGACATTCTTTGGAAGAACGTAATCCGTTACCGACCGCACACGTTCGGGGTCAGGCCACACACCTACGGAGCTGACTATATGACCTAAAAACTGCAATTCGATCTGAAGAAATTCACATTTCGAAATCTTTACAGTGATTCCCGCTTCGTACAGTCTATTCAGCACTTTTCCAGGTGATCCAGATGCTGCAAGAGAGATTCTGATACGATCAGCAGGTCGTCAATGTATGTGGTTGAAAAATCAGAGAATTTATCCTCAAATATTTTTCCCATGGCCCTCGTGAAAGAACTGACAGCTGTACTGATTCCGAAAGGGAGCACAGTAAATTGTTAGGTTTTGGTCCCCACCATAAATCCTGTATATTTGTTTGCGGAGTCCTCAAAGGGTACTTCCAATATGAATTCGATGAGTCAATTTTTGAGAATATTTTTCACCTCCTATTTTGGAAATTATGCCATCGATTTTCATAGGTAACTCCCTATCCAGTATTATTAAATTGTTGAAATTCTTCGCATCCAGGCAGACCCTCACACTTCCATCTCGTTTCACTGTGACCATGGGAGGCGAGATGTAAGGCGTATTCGACCTTTCAATAACACCACATTTTTCCATTTGCCCGATGGTTTTCATTACAGCTACCCTATGAACCACTGTTCAAAATATTCCCTCTCCTTTTCTGAAGAACAACTACATTTGATTTATTTTTGGTGTCCTACTGAACGGTATGTCCCACTAGGGGTATCCCTTTATTACCAATGCTAAAATGTTGGGAGGTGTCTTCTCACCGAATTCATGGAGGTACAATTTTAAATTTATTTTCAAAATACAGCGTTGAGTTTTTATTTTTGAGGTTAATGTTTCCTTTATATTACGGAGTATGTATGAGAAAATGTCTAATTGTATAAATAAAATTCAATCATGGCTTGAAACAAGAACTTTTTAAGTTCCGTTTTGAATGCGCCCAAAACAAACTGAATTGCATAAAAAAATTATATTTTATTGTGAGAATTTGTATATTACTCCCGCTATCAACTGAGACTGAAAATACTAAACATTATATATAATAACAGGGGAACGATCATTTGAGAGAGTGTGCTCAAACTCGCATTAAATCATCGCTTGAATTGTTTAAATCGGCTCTTTTTAAAACAGCCCTCACATTTGAGCCGGTGTGGGAGGGTCCATGCAGTTTTCCGCACTCTTGGTATGTTCGAATTCCATACAAAAAAAATAAAAAATTCTCTGTATGCCATTATTTCTGGGAACAGTCTTGTTGCCAGTATTACGATTATGAACATGATTTGTATCACGTTGAAAATTATTTGTATCCCGTTGAAAGTTCGGGGTTCTACGTTCTGAATTTGAATTGAAGTAGGATCAGTTTGTCGCAGTCTCTCAATAGCTGACAAAAGTGAGTCCGTTCTTGCCAAAACAGCCGATATATTCGGGGGGAAATGTCTCGCGATGGTGGTATTAACAGCTGTTGGCTATAAGGGGGCTGAAGATGTTCGGCCATTGCCACGTATTTGTTGAAATAATCAACGAACAAACCACTCCCCTCTATATAACTGCCCGATCGAAGTTTTATTTTCACCTGTAGCTGTTTATTAGGAAACCAGAATTGATCTAAGAATACGTTTCGGAATTCTGCATAAGTTGAAAAAGTGTTAGCTGAATTTTCAAACAAGGGGTTTGCCATCAACAAAAATTTTCTCAATGAAATATATTGAACCTCGATGTAACATTCGATAGAATTCAAATAATCCAGAGGGTGCAACTGATTATCAAAGTAATTTGCAAGTTTTCAAATCTACATGTGTGCTTCTAGCTGGATATACCTGGTTACAAAACTTTACATTTTGGTTTCCAGTTGGATTTATGTGACTGAGTGTTGTAACATTTCGATTTTCAAATGTGCGATAAAGATTTCTACCATCACAGCTATTTCTTCCTAAGTTTACAGGGACAAGTTGCACACTAGTACTAAAGGTAACATTTAAATTGTAGTTACTAGCACCAGGTACAAAGTTTACACTATATCATTTGTACAGGTGTGACGTACAGAAAAAAATAAAATATTTCTTATTGATTCCGTAAAATGGCTATTTCTATAGACTTTTGCTGTGGCAAGTTACAGGTGCAACAGGTTGAGTTTTGCTGGTCACCACCGAGGAAACTGATGGAGAATCGTTACCTTGAGTGTGTTGATGTTGACAAGGGCCCCATTTTTATTGTTGCGATTCCTCAAATTTTATGTTACTCCCGTTTCCGTTGGTGTTTTGTCCAGTACCATTTTGTCCTGAAATTTGCTCCTAGTAGATCGCCAAATGTAAAAGGACTGCAGTTCAGCTCAGGGTTCGGGGTTTGGAGACAAACATCAGACAGAGTGGTGGTAATAAATGCATACATAGCACCAAAAATGAAAAGTCTAATCTAATAAATGCATGCACAACCATGAAATACTATTAACTTTCTGAAACATCCAAATTTTAAACCAAAAGATTTCTTGTGTCAATTGGCGTTGGGAATGGCAAAATTCTTGCTTTCCCAACTCGAAAATATGCCAGGTCTTCATCGGATACTTTTTTTTTTTTTTTTTTTTTTTTTTTTTTTTTTTTTTCAGTGGGTGGAAATCCTCATGGACTCTGATCGCTCGGTGTCCATCGCGTATCAGTAGTGTCAGACTCTTACTGACTAAAACCACCCCAGGTGTGCTGCACTTGCCAAGCCGTTAGGCCATAAAGCTGCACCTACATCCCATTCCAACGTCCACGTCACGATATCCCTCGCTCCTCCGCCCCGCCACACCCCCCCACCACCGTTGGGTCGTGACCCACCGAATACCGGGCGGGCAATCAGCGGGGAAGATCCTTCCTTCTTTATTCCGCTCATCCTCCACATTCAAACAGCGCCCTCCCTGGTTGGTAGTCTTATTCTGTCCGAGCGCCTGCTCTCCCGATTTACTTTCGTCGCTCGTTTATCCCGAAGCCAGGCCACTATTACCGTCGCATTGACACTATGTTGGTTCTCATACTTCTTCATCCTCGACCACAGCCCCCGCCCATTCATTCAATATCCTTACCCATTCATCCTTCACACCATTCGTATCCCTTAGCTGTAACGCTCCAAGTCTATCCTCCTCTTCCTCGATCCTCCTTCTCCATTCTACCCTTTCTCTCCGCATGCAATCGTTCCTGATGTGCTCCGCCGTGTCAGTCCCACCAGTTCCACACTGGCATGGGGTCTCTTGTGCAATTCCGAACCTTGCCAGGTAACCCCGAAAGTTCCCATGCCCATCGGATACTGACAAAAACCTTCATACAGCCCGCGATTCGGAAAAGGTTGAACGAGCAGGACAGGGCCTGAGAGTAGGCAACCGAATTGACATGCTCTCGCCACGGGGTTCGTTCAACCAAATATGTGAAAATAAGATGTTATTACTACACACCTTTTCACCAATTTCGAACTAAATGTCAGATAGGGCGTTTTTCGTTACCACGGAAGTATGGTTTCCGGGTTTTGGGGCCGTGGTCGGTTCACCTCCGTGGCGGCGGATTTAACAGACGTTTCGCTCACAACTACGGAAAACATCTTCAGCGTGGATTTTGTCTTCTCGTAAAGCGATATGATACTGATACGGCAGTTGAAGGGTCCTCCGAATCAATAGTCACAGCCTGGTTAATTACTTCGTTTAAATATTATTTATTCGTTTTGCTAGGGGTTACCTGTCCGGATGAGATGTTGCCATTGTTTACCTGTATGATTACGGTTTCATGATCACCCTATCTTTCCTGCTAGATTGTGGTGGGTTAAAGTGGTTTTATAACGGGGGTGTTATCTGATGGTTTTATTTTCGCGTTTTTCAGGGCTGGGTTCCAGGTTTTGTTGTCATTCAGAAATTCCTCTTTTCTATTAAAATTATTTGTGTGTGTATTTTTATTGCTTCTCTATTGAGGCGGGCATAGTAGTCTTATGGTCGAGAGCACTTCAGTATTACGGACCTGGATATCATGCATTACAATACAAATTGGGAGTTTGGCATTCTGCTCTGAAAGAAACCATAGTTATTAATTCCATTTATTAAATCTCAAAAAAACTATACAACGGGACGTACAATCTTATCCAAAGATACCTCTGTTCATCACATATTTAGTAACACTACAACAGTTAGTAATTGAAAGTATTTCATATAAACATGACTGCAACAGTAGTTTCGTCCTAAAAGATACACATTTATAAATATTTCTAGCGATAGTACATCTCTGTTCATCACTTATTTAATGACAGTATAACAGTTGGTAATTGAAAGTATTTCATATATACATAACTGCACTAGCAGTTTCGTCCTAAAAGATACACATTTAATACACATTTATACATATTTCTAGAGATAATTATACATAAGGAAAATAAGATAAAATAGATGAAGAATGTACACATTCATGATCAGCATTGTTCATCAAGTACAGAACATCTATGTAACAATAATTTGTTGTAGAATTGCTTTAAGCTTGACTTGAACCTGTTATCCTTTATGACTAGTTTCATTTCTTTAGGTATATTATTATAGTTTTGGACAACTTTGTATAAAATTGAATTAAGCCCTTGGTTTGTAAAGACTCTTGGAAGAATGATATCTGTATTTTTCCTTGTGGAATATTCATGTATTTGGTTTGCCTGCACCAGTTCAGTAATGGAATGTCTAGTTCCATTGACTATTATGCATTATGTTAAAATTTATGTACAAATTTTTGTGGGATATTTATGATGGAGTGAGTATATATTTTTTATTGCTTTATTTTGCATGACTTCTAGGGGATGGATAATATTTTTAGGACCCCTATTGGACCAGAAACTTTCTTGATGACATAAGAAACATCTGACCATGACAGTTTATCATCGATTATCAAACCCAGGAATTTAATTGATTTGCAAAGCTTTAGTGATTTATTATCGGGTAATTTCATTTCATTTACAGTAGTATTAGTTTTGCCTATCCACATATAGGATGATTTATCTGTATTCAGGGTTAATTTGTGGCTGCTTAACCATTCTGTTAGTATTTCCAAGTCAGCTTCGATAAGTTGCTTTAAATGTTCAGCTGAGTCTGAGAAGTAGACAATAGTCGTATCATCCGCATATAGTTTTATTTTTCCATGTTTTTTTAGGTTTGCAATAGAGTTGATGTATATAAGAAATAGGGTAGGTCCTATTATGGAGCACTGGGGCACTCCACATGTGATATTTTTATCGGTACTTCTTACTCCACCAATTTGAACATGTTGCTTTTTTTCTGAGAGATAATTTTTAAACCATGTATAGCAAGTTCCCTGTACACCTAACATTTCAAGTTTTTTGCGCAGTATGTCATAATTAACTGTGTCAAATGCCTCACACAGGTCAAACGACACTATGGCGCATTTTGTTTAATGATCGATTTTTAGCTGTATTTCTGATATTAGATCGACTGCTGCAGAGCTAGTGTCGCTCGACGTGCGAAAGCCATATTGACACCGAGATAATATTCCAATTTTATTAATATATAACAGTAGTCTTTTATCAACTGCTCTTTCCATGATTCTAGATGGTACAGGAAGCACTGATACTGGTCTGTACTTGCTAGGAAGCCTTTCGTCACCTGCCTTGTGCAGCGGTGTAACCCGAGCAATTTTCATTGCAATGGGTATTTCACCTTGCTTGAGAGATTGATTCATTAGTTTACACATTACGTCTTTGAGCTCTTTTTTGCATTCTTTAACAGTTCTCACTTCTATATCGTCATAACCTGGAGATTTGGCCACGTCTAAGCTGCTAATGATATTTTCAATCTCGTCTGGTGATACTGGGTTGAAGAGCATCCTTTCTTCACTTTCAAACTCTAGTTGGCGGTCCAGTGGTGCGTCTGTAATTTTTCTTGCTAACTCGTCTCCAATTTTCACAAAGGAATCATTTACATTTTCCCATATTTCTCTCTTATCTGTTATCATTTTATTCCCAGTTTTTATTGCTTTTATGGTGTTCGTTGGTCTTTCTTCATTTGTCAAAATAGTATTTATAACCTTCCACGACTCTCTGGGATTTCCTGCACTATTGTCAATTTTTTTTAAGGAATATTTTCTTGGCTAGTCTCATTTCAGCATCCACCTTTTTCTCTGCCTTCCTGAATTCTTCTTCTAAATGGGTGTTGTGGGGATGCCTTTTCTTCCTTCGATAGAAATAATCACGTGTTTCCATTGCTTTCATTACAGATGTGTTGAACCTTGACTTTGAGTTAGCTCGAATTCTGTCTTTCAACTCCTTGTAAGTTGTATTATTTGTAAAACATTCCGTCAGTTTTTTATAGTTTTCATCAATTGATGTATGGATGTTGTAATTATCGTTCGTAATTTGAAGATGCTCCTTGATTCATTCCCCCCACATTCACCATTTTTTTTTGTGTAATATTTTTGTTCTGGTTGGAGGCATTGTCCTTTTTTTAACAGACGTATTATCTGTAGTTCGTGATCACTTAGGCTATTTCCAATAACATTCACTTCTACATTTAGTTTACTGTTTTCGCTTTCCAATACATGATCTATCAGCGTTTTTGTACTTCCTGTAATTCTTGTTGGTTGATTAACATTACTAATTTTTAAACCGTTCGCTGTGCAGTTCTCCCTATATACCATTGACTCTCTTGTTCTTTTGAGTATATTTAGATTGAAGTCGCCAATGATGAGTGCAGATTTATTGGATAGTCTAGGAAGCTCATTTTCCATGAAACGAGAGATTTTTCTGTTTTCATATGATGGTGGTATGTAGATTGCTCCAATGTACAAGTCTTCTTTGTGTAGGTGTACCAGGGCAAATGATAGTTCCCCATCATTAATAGTCTTGGTCACTGTATGTCCGATGCTGCGTTTCAAAAAAATAGCTACTCCACCTCCGCGTTTAGTTCTGCTTGAGAAGGTTGCTTTGTAGCCAGGCAAGTTGTAAAATTTCTGTTCTTGTTTATAGACCCATGTTTCACTAATTATGATGCCACTGATTTCTTCATTGACTGTTTTCAGCAATAGTTCAATTTTATTTATTCCAGTATTTCAAAAGGCGATGAGAGCATTTTAACTAATCACAGACCCATTTCTTTGATAACACACATATGTAAAGTATTTGAGAAAGTAGTTAAAAGTCGACTGAATTCATATACTACCAAAGATAATTTACTTTCTGAGAAACAGTTTGGTTTTCGAGAGAAAGTTTCAATCCAGGATGCTTTTATCGATCTCACAGATGAAATTCATACTGCTTCAAACCAAAATATGTCGAGCCTGTCATTATCTTTGGACTTGTCAAAAGCGTTTGACACGGAAAGCTACTCCTACTCTCTTTAGAAGATGTTGGAGTACGATGTAGATATTTGTCATCAGTTATTTGGAAACTATCTTACAAATCGAAAACAATCCGAAAAACTGAACAATGCAATGAGAACCCCAAGTTACAGTATTAGGGCCCATATTGTTCAATATATACGAGAACGAACTATTCTCCTTACGAAGTCAAGCAAAAATCATTGGTTTTGCAGACGACACGGCATTTTTCTACAAAGCAACAAACTGGACTGAACCCAAAATTAAAGTGGACATGACTTCGTTCTTATCAAAAATTGGTTTGAATATAAACTCTCTTCTATACCAATAGTAAATGCCTTCCATCATTCGATAGACTCGACGTGACACTTCAATATGAGGTGATAACCATTTTGCCTGATACTAAAATTATATATTCAGGTGTAATAATCGATCCCTACTTGAGATGGGATGTGCATATAAATCGTGTTGTGAGAAAACTATAGACAATTTTGTTCAAGTTCAAATTTCTCAAAAAAGTTGTACCTGTCAAGGGGTTCAAGGGGATGTTTGGATTGATTCTGAGCATCTGAACGCTTCTCTCAACTCCACATGGTGAATCCTGGGCAACGACATGACATGCGTGACCTTTTTGTGCGCGCGGGATTCACGGCGGTCCTGCCCGTGCGTGGTAGGGTCACTCGGTTGACTGTGGGCGTGTGGTACTGTGGCGGATCCCGTGTCTGGGCGGGCTGCCTTACCATGGCGGCTAACAAGAGCAAAGCGGACTCCAGGCGTGGCGACCCGTGAGACCCTAGCTCATTATACACCGATGTCAAAAACACACACTTTCCTTGACACTTAGCACACACTTTTAAACACAGAAAGATGCGATAACTGAAGATTCGTCTCCGGTGGAAGCCAAGGAGGGGCCTCGGATCGTGTGCTTCGTGAAAGGTAGCCGGTGAAAGAAACTAGGAATAGCACACCTAGGCCGGTGAGTAGTACAGAGGCCCACTCTTGCCAAGCCAGTGTAGGGGGCTGCCTTTTCACTCACTAAAAAATCTGGGAATGTATATAAGTACCAGGTGGCGCCTGGAAAAGGGCCCTGATACTATAGGTACTATCCGGGGGTCTTCACCCGCGACCACCGTACCACGCAACTGAGAACCAGTCCTACCAGGTCTTTGGCTGAGCCGTTTTATGCTCTAGTAGAAAGTCATTTGCGTTACGGTATAATAGCTCGGGAAGGGGTGAGGCATTGAAAACACATCTCAATTCACTAGATGTCATACAAAGAAGATACCGGAAATTGATTCTGTCTAAATACCCAAAATACCCGTTAAATCGACTTTACGAGGAAGCAATGGTTTTTGATCTGAAACAATTACACTTTTATAATGTTACCATTAAATATCACCAAACGAAACACTTGACTAATCTGCCATCACATACAAAACTTCACAAGTCTGTTCCTATTTAAGAAAAGATTGAAATCGCACCTCAAAGAAAATCAATCAATATAATAAACATACATACTTGGTTATATTTGGAAATTGTTTCTGCGAATTGCTGTATATACATGTTATATCCGATTCCTGAATGAGCCCTTTGTCCCGGAATTGCGTCATACACTATAAACATTGCATCATCTACTACGCAGAAGATAGAGGATATTCCTCAGCACATTTGAAGGTCTTCGTGGAATAATAGAAACTACGCAGTATCCAGTCAGCATTCCCGAACCTATAAAAGTCGAGGAGACCGGATTCAAGTCGTTCAAGTCTTTCCAGTCTTCAAACCAAGTAGTTTAGTAGATCTGAATCAAAACGAGTTTTAAACCATTATAATTTCGCATGTAAAGTTCAATATTTCCATATTGTAATAAATGTGAATAAAGTCTGTTTTTAAAAACTCAAACCAAAGAAGACTGATTTAACAAATTGGCGCAGTCGGTAGGATCTCGAAAACGCTGTGATCCAACGAAGAAACAGCGGTAGTCTCCAGACTTCCAACGAGTCCAAGAACCGCAAAGCAGAACCCAGTGGACAAGACGGTCTCTTCAACAACAAGAAACCCGCATAAGTCGTCGAACGTTGCTCACCTCGTCGTGAAGAAATCACCTCTTGCAACCCGCGTAAGTCGTCGAACGCTGCTCATCCTGTTGGAGCTAGAGCTTTATGAAGTAGGACTTCATCTTTCCACAACCCCCGGAGACAACAAGAAAAAGAAGAAAGAAACAAGAAGAAAGAAGAAGCAAGCCACCCAGAGCTTAGGAAGCTCAACCAACCAGCATTAGACGTAGGAAACTCATTGTAAGTACCACATCGAATCATTAATCATTTTGTTGTATTTTGATATTTTTCTATATTTGATTTAACCTTGTTATCCCAAAATTTACCCAAAATGTTACATCATAGTTCAAATGAAAGCTTACATAAAGAACGCGAAGTACCATTAGAACCGTATAAACTTTCCGAAATATTCTCGATAATTCCAGAATACGATGGTGATTCAATTTCGCTTGGAAATTTTCTTAACGCCTGTGACCATGCGCAAGCTATGGAAGTAGACCAACAAAAATTGCTTTTAACTATTCACATTAGAAACAAACTCAGAGGAAAAGCTGCTCAATTGATAAATTCCAGAAAATTATCAAGAGATCAAAATTTTATTAAATTCTCACTTTGGTGATTCCCGTGACTTAACATCTTTGATACAGGATTTACAAAGAATAAGGCAAGCAAATGGAGAAAATGCACTGACGTTTTTCTCAAGACTTCAGAGTCATAGCGCGAAAATGTATTCGTGTATACAAAGATCTATGTTAACAAACGCACAGAAAAACGCACAGTCTCAACTAATTGAAAATATGGTTTTAAATACCTTATTAACAGGCCTCGAACCCAAAATCGGTCAAATTATTCGAGCTAGCAATTCAAACAGTATGCTAGAAGCTTCAGTTAGAATAAAGCGTGAGATACAGCTCTCATACTTTGAAAATCAAAAATCAATCAATCGTTCATCACAACCTCAAAGTTCAAGAACAAATCATAATACAAGACCACAAATAAATCGACCAAATAATTTCCAAAGGAATTATTTCCAACCCCAAACGAGTCAACCCCAAATGTATCAACCTCAAACGAGTCAACCCCAAATGAGTCAAACTCAAATGAGACCAAATATGTTCCAAAATCAAAATCCAAATAGAAATTTCCGAAATCAAAATTCTCAAAGACAAGCAAATCCTCAAATGCAACAACGCGGACAATATTTTCAAACAAATAGACCCACAGTAATCAAGAATAACCCTCAATGGAATTTAAATGCGAATAAAACCCATTTATTAGATCATGAGTACGATTCATTATGCTCAAATACAGATTTTTAGTATCAAAACGAAAATATTTATGAATATTCAGACCAAGGAAACGAGTCATTCTATGATGAGAAAGATTATTTCCCGGAACAACAAGATTTTGAACAACAGCAATATGAACAAATACCAAATGAAAATTTTGACTATGAAGTAGAACAACTTCAAACGGATTTTCACAATTTTCTGTCACTAGACAACCCACCTATCAGTACAACTACCAATCCATGTACGACACAATTAATCAATACCAATCCCCAGTCTCGACAAACCCTATATGCAGACAATCTAATTATGGAACAACAATGTCCAACTCAACAGATTCCTCCTGCAATCGAAATGAAAGCGAATCTCGCAGCGCTAATCAAAACTCGCGAATTCAAGCCAGAGAAAACAATACCCACTATGAACGACCTCAAGACAGATCAGCAATTTCTATAACATCCAATTGTAGCGATTTGTATTATTTAATCAGCCCAGCTAATTTTAAAATATTAATTGACACAGGTGCAGGTATCTCGATTTTTAAAAGAAAACAACTGAAAATTATACAAAAAGATTAACAGAAAATATACCAGTTACAGGAGTTACAGATGCAAAAGTAATGGTAAAAGAGTCAGTTTTAATACCATTTGGCACAAAAGAAAAACCAGTTTGGCATAAAGTTTACGTACACGATTTAGATATCGAATTTGACGGAATTTTAGGTACCGATTTTTTGAAAAGATTTGATGGAGTAGTAGATATTGGTTTTCAAGTTTTAATTTTGAATTATAAAACCTTCCCTTTATATTCAGCCCGGAAAACACTTGCTGGAACATCAGTAAAAATAAATAATGAACAAAGAATTCAAGGAAACTTACAGGAAAAGTTCAGTACACAAAATCTCGAAAATAAAATAATAATCGAACCAAGAGTTGAAAAAGTTTTTAAATTAAAATCCAAATTAAGAAATACAGAAGCTATACTGTTAGCTACTGAAAAAGAGAAAGTTAAACTTCCAAATGCCCTAGTCAAAATTAACGAAAAAGGAGAATTTTTAGTAACCGTTGTAAATGTAAATGCAATTGAAAAATCTATTGATTTTAATGACTTACAATTTGAAGAATATTATGGAAATGAAGTTGACATTGAAACAGAAAACATACAAACAAGTCGTCCAGAGAAAATGAAGAATTTACTTCGTCTAAAACATCTTAATGAAGAAGAGAAAGAACTAATTGAGACCTTATGTTTAGAATTCACAGACATATTTTATTTAGAAGGTGATCCATTAACTTTCACAAGTGAAATTAAACATACAGTGAAACTGAAAGATGGTGCACAACCCGTTTCAACAAAATCTTATAGATATCCACACGTACATAAAGAAGAAGTGAAGTCACAAATTTCAAAATTATTAGAACAAAATATAATTAGATCCTCAATTTCACCATGGTCAGCCCCAGTTTGGGTCGTACCGAAAAAACTTGACGCATCAGGAAAACAAAAATGGCGTGTAGTAATTGACTATCGGAAATTAAATGAACTAACTATTGATGATAAATGTCCTTTGCCCAATATATCAGATTTATTAGACCAACTCGGAAAATGTCAATATTTTACCACCCTTGATCTAGCCTCAGGTTTTCATCAAATTGAAATGCATCCTAACGACATAGAAAAAAACCGCTTTTTCTGTTGAAAATGGTTTATACGAATTTCTCAGAATGCCTTTCGGAATGAAGAACTCTCCTAGTACTCTCCAAAGAATTTCAGATCATATTCTAACCGGACTTAGAAACGAGAGATGTTTGGTATATATGGATGATATAATTATTTATTCCCCGACTATAGACGAACACATATCTGACTTAAAACTAGTTTTCAAACGATTAAGAAATGCAAATTTGAAAATACAACCTGACAAATGTGAATTTTTGAGACAAGAAGTCGCCTATCTAGGACATGTTATTACTAAAGATGGAGTGAAACCAAACCCAGCAAAAGTTGATTGTATAATTAATTTCCCAGAACCAGCCAACCCAAAAGAAATTAAACAATTTCTAGGACTTGCAGGTTATTATAGAAAATTTATTCCAAATTTTTCAAAAATGTCTAAACCCATGACAAGATTATTACAGAAAGATGTGTCTTTCCATTTTGATGAAGAATGCAAAAAATCCTTCCAAGAATTGAAAAAAGCCTTGACTTCAACCCCTATTTTTATTTATCCAAATTTTGATGATCCTTTTATCTTGACAACCGATGCAAGCTCATTTGCAATTGGATCCGTATTATCCCAAGGACCAATAGGAAAAGACTTACCTATTGCCTATGCATCTAGAACATTATGTCCCGCTGAAACAAAATATTCAACTATTGAACGAGAACTTATCCATGGTATGGTCGGTTAAACATTTTAGACCCTATCTTTATGGTAGAAAATTTAAATTCATAGTAGACCATCGACCACTAACATGGTTATTTTCAATAAAAGACCCTGGTAGTAGACTAGCCAGATGGCGTTTGAAATTAGAGGAATACCAATTCGAAGTTATTTATCGACCCGGAAAAATTCATAAGAACGCAGACGCTTTATCTAGAATCAGAATGAATCATTTTAATGATTGTAGTAAAGTCTTATCAAATATTTTAATGGCAAATGATAATCTTGAAGCACATGATATTTCAGATACAGAGACTGAAGTAGCTCAAGAAACTGTATTAGAAGAATTAACAAACTTTTCTAGACTCTTTAAAATCAAATCATTAATTGATTATTCAATATTTAAATTCGTCAATGATCAATTACTAGACAAAAGTCATAAAGACATTTTTCCACAACACAGAAAATTAACACCATTACATGATAAAATACTTGACGATATATTTGAAGAAGATATAGATTTTTATCCAAATAAAATAAATATTGTTTCCAGTAGAACTGTAAAAGATCGGAAATATTATTTGATATTAGTACCTTTTGAACCTGAAGATGCAATTGAATACATGTTCAGTTCCTTATATCGATGCCAAGACACATTTCAACCCTCAAAAACGTATTATGTCGAAAATAATGTCGATCTACCTATTCAAGAAATGCTTTTATGTATCTTAGCAGATAAAGAAAATACTAAATTCGAAATATGTCAAGACGTAGTTCGAACCCCCAACGAAAATGAAATACCAATAATATTAGATCAATACCACAATGGTAAAAAGAATTTGCATCGTGGAATAAATGAAACTTTGAGAAGAATAAGAGAAAAATATAATTGGACAGGCATCACAAAAGATGTTGAAAATTTCATAAAAGCTTGTGAAATTTGTCAAAAAGCGAAAATATGTCGACAAAATTTACAGAATCCTCTTGTTATAACAGAAACTCCCAAAACAGCTTTTGAAAGAGTAAATGTTGATATTTTAGAAATTCCAGTACAAAATTATATTCTCACACTGAGATGCGAATTAACTAAATTCACCCAAGCATATCCAATACCTGACAAAACCGCAAAATCAGTCGCTAGTACTTTACTTGTATTTTTCCAACATTATGGAACTCCACTCAGAATCCACGTAGATTCAGGTAAAGAGTTTAATAATCACATCGTAAAAGACCTTTGTACACTATACGACATAAAGATTACAATTTCTAGTGTAGACCATCCACAATCAAATGGTTCACTAGAGAGATTTCATGCCACCCTTGTCGAAATGTTACGAGTTCATAAGATAGAAAATCCTAATTAACATCCCCTGTCAATCTTACCCCTTGCTGTTATTGCTTATAACAACAGTAAAAATAAAACTCATGGATTCAGTCCTTATGAGTTGATATTTGGACACACTTCAGGTAGACCCCCTGAAACTACATATAATCAAAAAGATCTTCTAACCAAATATATAAGAGATCTTAATAATAGAATGGAATATTATTATAAAGTAGCTCGTGAAAATACTGAAAGGAGAAAACAAAATGCGAAAAAACGATTTGACGAAAATATCCATCACGAAACTCGATCTTTTAAAATTGGAGATAAAGTCTTTGTTAAAGAATCTCAAATAAAGAATAAATTAGAAAATAAATTTAATGGACCTTTCGAAATTATCGAAGTGTTTCAAAATTCAGCCATGCTTAAGAATCCTGAAACAAATCAAAATTCAAAAGTAAATTTTGATAGACTGAAACCATGTTTTGTTTCATATCAGGAAAATCTAGAAAAAGAAAATTCAGATCAAGAATGATTCTTCTCCTGTTAGCAGTCATCCATATTGTTAACGCTCAGTATAAGTTAACACATATTAATAACTCAGTAGGAGTATATTACCATGAACAAGGTGATATTAAAATTTCAAATGAAATATGGACTTTATTAGTAGTAAAAGATATGGCACAAGTAAAAGAAGCCATTGATCATAATGCAAGAATATTAAATGACTTGATTGAACTTATAGAAACCAACAACCCGAGAATGAAATATTTTAATGGAGAAATCAGTACGCATATTAGTCTGTTGAATAAAATTGCTTACCAAGTAGAGGAAAAGTATTACGAATCTCAAGTTGATTCGAATGATTATAACAAAAGATATAAAAGAGGTTTAATAAATGGCGCTGGATGAATTTGGAAATCCCTTACCGGAAATTTAGATGCCAGTGACGGTGAATACTTTAGCAATTGTATTAACAAAATATACAGGGATGAACACCAAATTGAAAATTTACTCAAAAACGAAATTTCAGTTACAACTTCTGTATTAAATAGTACCATTCAACAATTGCAAGTAGATGAAGAAACATTTAATGAAGATATAAAACAAATTGAAATTTCAATTTATGATCTTTCAGACCATTTAGCAATGGTTGATGCAAAGTTGAAAACCATCGAAATCTGTGAACAACTATTGGAAAGTTATACATTTTTGGAAAATTATTTGAATGACATTCTCAATGCAATTACGTATGCTAGACTACATATTATCCATACTTCAATAATTAAACCCAATGACTTAGTATCATCTCTTCAAGAAATAACACAAACAATTCAAAAGAATTATTTACCTTTACCCGCGAAACTTTCATCAGTATCTAAATACTTAGATATTATTAAATTACAAGCTTTTCATGCAGATTCAAGGATAATTTTTGTATTGAAATCTATACTGTTTACCGATTGTACCCCATTCCTATCCTAGATAACAGAACAGGGTATCATCATATTTTACCAACAAATAAAAATTATATTGCAAAAGATGATGATTCTATGATGTACACTGCTTTTCAAAATTTAGATCAGTGTAAGTTACTGTATTATAATTTTCATATATGTGAAAATGTTATTTCTTATCCAATTGATAGCAATGCAATTTGTGAAGCTCAAATTTTGAGAACATTACTAGAACTTCCTAGAATGTGTTCAACTTCCTTACTTTTTGCAAAAGATTATAATGATTTTGAAATTCAACAGAATACTTTGTTAATAACTGTATCAGATCCTTTGGCTGTTACAATTAATTGTCAAAAACAAGATATTGTCACAAAAATAATTAAAACGAATTCAATTTTGAAACTGGAACCTAATTGTAATTCATTTATTGGAAATACAAGAGTATATGCAAAATACTTTGTTACTCAAGAAAAGAATATTACTTATAAAAGTTATCCAATTTTCATTCCATATCAATGTTGCAGTGATGTACCAAATAAAGAAATTCTTCCAAAATTAAAGCCTTTGAAATTGAGCAAATTAAATGTTGATAATTTAAATATTGCTCAACATAAATTAAATCAATATTCTGACCAACTTGATCAAATTATTAATGAACCCTTTGTGAGGAAATATGTTTCATGGTTTACGATTCTCACAATTGTAATAATTGTCTTTGTAATTTTACTTTACATATTTTGTAAATGCAAAAATAGACGTTCAGTGAAAATTGGAATTATGACATCAAGAGATGATCCACCTCCACCACCTCCAAGAACAGGAAGAACTCTTGCATCCCTTCGAAGATTGTTACCTTCAAAAAGAAGACCAAGTATCCACTTAGATGAAAGAGAAGAAGAAATTGAACTCCAATAAATCATTAGCTTGATGTGAAAGTTGCAGCACCGCATCAACTTTCTTTTCAAGGGGGGAGTTGTTATATCCAATTCCTGAATGAGCCCTTTGTCCCGGAATTGCGTCATACACTATAAACATTGCATCATCTACTACGCAGAAGATAGAGGATATTCCTCAGCACATTTGAAGGTCTTCGTGGAATAATAGAAACTACGCAGTATCCAGTTAGCATTCCCGAACCTATAAAAGTCGAGGAGACCGGATTCAAGTCGTTCAAGTCTTCCCAGTCTTCAAACCAAGTAGTTTAGTAGATTTGAATCAAAACGAGTTTTAAACCATTATAATTTCGCATGTAAAGTTCAATATTTTCATATTGTAATAAATGTGAATAAAGTTTGGTTTTAAAAACTCAAACCAAAGATGACTGATTTAACATACATATCCATATAAATAAAAACTCACTTGATTGATATTAATTTTATTCAGTTAGTCATGATAATAGGTATGTTGAAATTCAGCTTACAGTCAGCTTACATTGTCTGTGGTGTTCAAAGAGCCTGGTTTTTACGCTTGGGAGGGTGTTGTTGATGTATACAGACCCACACGAGCACGGTATATGGGAGTAGCGAGGTCGTCTCGTGGATCTTTAGCTGACTAGAGCAAAGTACCGATCTGTCTAGTCGGTTTGTAAATGCCTTTGACATCGTGTTTTGCCAGAACTTTTCCAATCCGGTCGGTGATTCTCTTGATATAAGGTAGGAAAGCTCTACTTCGTGGTGTTGTCGTGCTGTTGCCGTCATCTCGATGCAATCTTGGCTCACTAGCCCTAGACATTTCCTGATGGGTTCAACCAATGGCTTGCAATGCATCGTTGAAATGCCGTAGCTCTGATTACAGATTAACAGGCTCACAGATGCGTTGCGCTCTGGTGTTTAAAGTTTTCAAACCTGCACGTTTCTGCCCTCCCTGGGTGGTGATTCGAGTCCTTGTGTTATCTGTCTGTATGTGTGGGTTTCCTGCAGACTTAGTGGCTCAAAGTTTCATCTGGTTTGCTGATGACCAAAACACCCTGAAGAGGCAGTTGTTCCTCTTTCGCCGTGAGCTGAATTTTATGGTGTTGGCTGTTGAGATAGTTGAGAAATCCTTCTAGCGCCAATCTTCCATGTGGCCACTCAACAAACGTATCATCTACGTAGCGATACTATGTAGACGGACCATACTCCTTGATAATACTTCGGTCGTGTATGCCTTCATTCTACAAACGAAGTTTTATTTTGAGAAACAATTACTGTCCTCACAAAATTTTCGCGCCAAACTCGCGTAGCTGTCGAACGAAACAATGTAGAGCACCGAGGAATGCACCAAAACATAGTATGAAGAGTAGACTACAGGCTGTACGGAGCGATCATACTACTGAAGATTTACGTTTGATATTGATTTCAGGTATAGCAGCCTGCCTTGAGGCGGCCAGGGGCGGTAGAAGGTTGAAGATATTATGAAAATTAGTAGGTTTCCGGAAAACCCTCATCACAGGATTGGCATGATCGTTGAGGGATTAAAATTCCTTGAAATTGTTCCCTATAAAAAGGGTGGTCAAACCAAAACATCTATTCTGTTCAAGATTCAGTTCTAAGGAGAAAGATTTTCGCGAATAGATTAATATAGTTAGTTGATATAAGTCAGGTTGATTTTTTATTTGTGCTGTTACGTTTTCTCGTAGTTGTTGTTTGTTGTTACCCCTTGTTCCTTCAAGTAGAATCTTTCGGTAGAAATAAAGATAATTTGAATAATTTTTTTACTTGCCTAAGACCGGTCAAAGAGTGAAAAATTGGCAAGAAATTTACACTCACTAATTCCAAAAGCTAGAAAATCAGTTGAATGGAATAGACCTGCAATTTCATAAAACTCAGGTAAGTATAAAGCTGCTATAATGTTTGATGAAGAATAAAATATAAAGAATTGCGATTTCAAAAAATTATTGGTGAAAATTCAAGGGTGTTAACCTCTTTGAAAAATGTGTATTTCACATAATGATAATTATATTTTGTTCAAATCATGTGTTTAAGACTACTCGCAAAAATTTTCTCCCATACTATTGAAATTTTTAGCAGAAACGTAAATCACTGACACTTTTCTTTGTGTGGCCTGTGAAATAAAAGCAAAGCTTTGACAGAAAAGTGATTGAACAGACATTCGCATAATAGTTGAATCACCTGAAACCTTATATTTTTTGTGGTAATTAGGTATTTCACATATATCAATAGATTGAACATATTCAGTCCTGCCGTACACCACAGTTTTTAACCGTGGTTAAACGTGCACTCATATCAAAAAAAGGTTTTTGTTAAATTTTTTTTGGGTGGAGGTATTGCCTTGAGCAAGATTCCCCCTCCACCCCCTGACGAAGTCCCCACTACTCACGCCAGTAACCAGGCTGGGGTAGGGCGGATCTCTACGTAATGGGGAGAGTGCTGGCTGAATGCGCCGAAAGGAAGCAATGCCAAGAAAAACTGAAGAAGAAGAAGAATATTTTCAGTCAAAACAAATTTGGATCTATATTTTTTAAAATAAAAACAGATACTAGTGCCGATATTCTCAATTGTTTGAAAGTGTGTAAATTTCTGCTACTATTATTTTTTGTACTTAAAAATTTATTTTTTTTGTCAAAATGGAGTTGCCCCACAAACACGTTCCATACCTAATTTGACCAACAATCTTTGCATGATATTGGGTCACTATCTGAAGAATCTCAAGTGTATGTTTTAGACCTCTCAACAATATTTTCATAGTGACCCTTCCAGCATATATTCATCATTAAAAGGGCCATGATAACTGGTTTGGTCTGAAATATCAATACGTACATAATCATTTATTTGATTTCTAACAGAATTGCCCATTCTTTTATAGTTGTGAAATCTTATAATTTGAGTTATTCGAGCGTTCAAATACAGATAATTCATACTGTTCCAGTCTTAGATCCAAAGCTTTTTCATTTTCTTGATGTATACTAATTTCGTTTTTGTGGAGACAGTGTTTCAAGAATGAGGAAATCTATTCTGATGTTATACCCCTTATTCTATAATTATATAGTTCCGATATGTTAACTGATTATATTCGATATTTACTCGTATACTCGCCTGCCTTCATAAAGTCCATGATCTTTTCAAGAAAAAATTAATGGCAGTATTGAGGTGCGGCTGGCTAAAATCGTTGATTTTGAATCTATACAAAAATGTAAAATACTTTATAAAAATTTGATGTTTCTGTAGTTGGATGATAATTATATATATTAATAAACAACTTCCAGCCATTGGAGAAACTCACCATTCAGAAAGGACTGAGTGAGAGGTTCAGTTATATTTCCTAATCAAGCCTACATTATAAAATGTGAAATTTCGGAAAAATTCTCATTTTTCAGTTTATATTTCAATATTGATTTCAGTTCGGGCGAGATGATGGGTTCAAGAAAAAATTTGAAGATATAAAGGGGTTTATCTATCTGAATTGAAAATTTTACTTTTTTTGTTTGTATGCTTTGCAACTCATATATTAAGTTAGTAAGCATTGCCACTGAAGTAAATTCACAAATGAAAATATAAAATTGTTGAGTACTTGTACAGTCGACTTCTAAATTATTGTTACAATTTTTTTATTTTTATAGCCTATTGCGTTTATTGGTATTCGTGAGAGTTTCAAGGTTTATGCAATTTCACAAGTCAAAATAGCTTCTAACATGTTTCTACGGTTTGCTTGAGGGCCATTTCCAATATTATTTTCTTTTGAATTTTTATACAATAATACTTTCTTTTACAAACAGGGCTATTCAAATAGAAGTTTGGGAGCTCAGTTGTATACCTACTTCAGAGGTCCATTATGTGGAACAAAAAAATCTGAGCTAGCTCCTTTGGTTCTGGAGTTATACAGGAAAAATAAAAAATTCTGAAATTCTTCTTTTGCCTATATTTTTTCATTTCGTGAAGATTTTACGAAACTTCTGGAAATTCGCTATATCAAATTTTTGTATACTATTTTAATATGCAATTAAGAATGATATACAGAGTGTCGTACAAATGGGGCCTCCCTCAACTTTTTATTTTCAAATACGGATATGCATTTTTTATTGTATATTTTCGAATACAAATAGTCATGTTTCATATTGGCGTAGGATTTTCGTCTGAACTACAGAGCGTTTCCGATATATTGAAATATTTCCTGTGAAATGAATAAAAAATTTCATTTTATAACAGCGATAATTCAAAATGTAAACTTGTCATTGACTCACTTCTGATTCTCTGATATTTTTTGATTACAGCATGGAATTAATTTTGTTTCAGATCCGTATTTCAAAATAATTTGAGGGTGGTCCTATACTCGGTATATAATTTTCATTTGCATATTTGGTTAGTCTACAAAAAGTTGCTATGGCAAACTTACAGAAGTTTTGAAAAATGAAGAAATTCGAATTTTTGATTTATCCTGTTTAACTCCAGAACCAAAGAAGCTAGCCTGAATTTTTTTATTTCACATAATTGACATCTGAAATAGGAAACTTTGTCCCCATTGAACCATACTTTTATTTCTTACCGTAACTGAGTTCCCATGGATATATTCGAATTTGAATAGCCCTGTATATAGGTACAGTGAGTCCACGTTACGGTAGTCCACCACAGGAATATCTGAAATGGCAATGGATACAGTTCTCAATATATGAGAAAAAAGTTGCCAGCGATAGGTTCATCTATATATGAAAAAAGAAAATTTCCTGGAGTATTTTTTATTGTCGAATTATTTTGGAAGAACTGAAATTTTCGATTTGTTTAATTTTTTCTAGTTTTATCGTCAGAGCTAATGGAACAAAATCATTGGCTCCTATTTTGCACTTTCATTTCCGAGTTTGTTCTTCAATTTTTGATTTTGTTCTTCAATTTTCAATTTTAAGTATCATCGGATTAGTTAAGGAAATGTATTTCATATTCGAAAAAACTTATTCCATAATTATCATTCATTGTCACTTGTGGAAAATCAATTACAAGCAATATAGTGGAAGAGTAGGCTTGGTTTAAATTTTTCTCATAAGAAGAAATTGATACAAAATCATTTCTAGGCTATCACAGCTACCTAGATCCAACTAAAAAAGCGAATAAAAAATTTAAAGTTATGAAAGTTTGATCCGAAAATTCAACTGCTGTGTGTAAGATGAAATAAATTCGAAAAATGCATAAATAGTTAGGGTTCCCATTTGAAAAATGAAAGTTGAGGTCGTTTCCTATGAAACCGAGAGTAATTCGAAGAGCAATATCTATTAGTTATTGCGAAATAAGATTTTATGTGAATTTTCTGTCTCAAATGATCCAAAAGTTACAGGGACGACCAATTTGAAAATTATAGGGTATTCTTGTGACGTTAAATTGACTAACGACAATTTCCTGATAACTTTTGTATGACCAGACCGATGATACATTATGGATTTTATTTGTCAACTTTTTTCAGTAGCAGTGTTCGTTGTAACTTAATAGGCATACCATACCCCATACATTGAAAATGTGTTTTCGTTTACTACAAATCCCGATAATTATCAGAACAGGTTCAATCCAATTTTTAGCAAACGTCTTTTTTAATTATATGTTGGTGTTGGTGCGAGCATTACTCATCTTGAATAGCACTTTTGGTAAACATAATAATCCACAGTGGATGAATGCTGGATGAGAACAATGAAATCAATGAACAGGCCGATATAGGTGACTAAAAGTTGGATTGTTGTGTATCATTTTCGTATTTCAATTCCAGTAGTTTATATTCCAGTAGTTTAAGTTCCAGTTATCTGTCAAGTCAACTGCTGATACCCAACAAGTTCAAGTTTATCTCTCCCAGCTTTCAATATCAGGGACGGATGGGCCCATCGGGAGTCCGGGAGAATTCCCGACGGGCCGGTCGGTCTTCAGCCGGTAAACAATACTTATTCTATAAACAATTATCTGAGTTCTGACTCTGAGGGCAGTCAGGGCTGGTTGCTGATAATTTCCCGGGCCCATATAGTGCACCCCATCCGCCTTTCATCAAGGTTCTCAACTTCCAATCTCTGGTTGAAATGGACAAATGAATTCGAGGTAGATCATCATATCTTGATGTGAAAACAATGGCAACATTCTTGTCAGAAAATTACTCATCATCTAATGAAGAAGCATACTGCCACCGGTCTTATAATACAACATGCTGCTGAATTTTTTTTCAACAGCTATGACAACTCTCTGTTGAACCAGCCGAATATCTTGGAAAAATCAACTCCTACCATCCGAATTGGAGGAGTAAATAATTGCAGTGTAATTGGCAAAATTGTATATTTCTACACTGCTGTTTATATTTAATAAGCTATTGATGTATATGATGAAAATAATCGGACCCAATACAGTCCTTTGTGGTACTCCACATTTGATGATCCTTTCCTCACTAGAGAGAATACTGTTCCTCTACAACCATATCTTGTAATGTTTATAATATCTGTGAGTAGTCAACCGTATCAAAGGCCTTGGCAAGATCAACAAATACACATAATGATGGTTTACTTTTGTCTAAGGCATCGTACATTTTTGTGGTAACAGCGGATATTGCATCTTCGGTGGATCGACATGGCTGAAACCCGAATTGGTTTTTTGACAGCAAATTATATTTGTTAATGAAGGATTCAATACGTTAAAAAAAAAATTCTGAACGTTGGAGGGCACACTCCATTTTTAAAAATTTTGTTTAAAAGGAAAGTCACGGGTGATGCTATTCCTGTAAAGATTTTTCTAAATGTTTTGGCCGTGATTCCATCGATACCTGGTGCTTTATTATTTTTCAATGTACTTATTGTATCGATTATTTCGTGACCGACCTCTGCGAAGAACTCGAAAAATGCTTCAGCAGTTTAAAAGTAATTTTCCATAAGCTTATTGTCATGGTTCAGTAATTTGGTAATAATTTCTGGACCTTGTTTACCTCCGCACATATTACTTATTATCTTGCATAGATTTAAGGCATTATTTTTATTATTTTCTAGTTGTTTTCTATTGTAGTCTTGTTTGGCTGCTCTCATAATATGAATTGAGTTGTTTCGGTAAGAAGTGAATTTTTCCCTCGATTCGATGTTGTCATAATTTCTTTCATGTAATATATAAAGTTTATCTCTTTGGAATATCAATGGTGTTATACCAGTAGTTATCCATTTTTTCCCTTTTATAATTTCAAGTTTTTGTTTTATACATTTAGTTCAATTGTTGATAAGAGTAGTTAAGGTGTTCATGAAGTGGTCTGGTGCAGCCGAGACATTATTAGCGTTATATGGGATATTCCAATCAAAATTGTCTAGGCTAGTTTCAAATATTAGGTAAGTGGTTATTCGTTTTTCATGAACTAGCATTTCATTTTTGTTTTCCTTCAAATTGACGATCAGGTTCATGAGGGTTGCATTGTGATCGGTTAGATGAGTTTCCAATACAAAGGTTTGACAGAATTTTTCAATATCAGGTTCTTCGTTTCTCAAAAAGATGTCCTCAATGTAGGATTCAATTCTGGTAGCGGATTTTATAGAGGAAGTAAAGTTGAATTCACTAAGAACGTTTAAGTAATCCGACGTTGTTTTATCATCAAGAAATAGATTAATATTAATATCACCTACGATTCTCTGGTCATCCCATCTGTTTTTAAGTTGACAGACATACTTAATTCAGAAATAAATTCTGTATCATTGGTGGAAGGTGGTCTGTACATGGCTGTCAATGTTATGTTCTTATTTTCTATGGTCAGTCTAACTTCTATGGCTTTACAGGTCGATTTTAATGTGGTTGGTAACATAGTTAAGTGACTTTTTGAGATACACAATAACCCCATCTGGTTAATATCCCCAACACTGTAGATTAGATTACAATCCATCATATCGAAAAAGTCATGGACTTTCCATGTTTCAGTTAACACAATACATTCAAATGGGTTTTTGAATTGACCGATTACAACCTCCAACTGATCAAAATTCTCAGATATGCTCCGAATGTTTTAGTGAAAATTTTTTCAAGGGGTTATTTTGTCCTTTTTCGAGATATGGAAGTCATAGGGATGATCTATTACCTCGGTAGGAAAATCATAATGATTAACGTCTCTCATGAAAGGGTCCATGCTCCATGACTGAAAAAGGAATAGGAAGAAAAAGTAAATATTACGTTTGACTCACTCAGATTTTTGATATACTTGAAGGAACTGACTGATTACATATAAATATACATAAACATACACACACGTTTATAATCAATGGAATTTTTTATTTCACTTCTGTTCTTCAGTATATCATCCAATATTTGCTTGAATGTTAAATTTGTTTCAATGGCTTGATAACTTTTGAAAATATAGAGATATCATCAACTGAATTTTAGAGAACCCATTGGAATGCACACTCTTAGTAAAACCAACTAATAGTGTATTCACCAAAATATCATCAATAGTTGAAAAGGATACCCTTTTAATAATTATTCAACTGATATTGAATCAGAATCTGAACCTCAGATGAGTATCTTACATTCCACTGATGAATATTACGACAACTAATGAAGAAATTGCTGAAGAACTTCTTATGTTAGACAGAATAACGTCCGTTTCTACTAAACCTCTTTCTCGAAATGCCACGAATCTAAAGTAGCAAACAACAAGTGACACTAGTGGATTTGGTGAATATATCCATTTCAAGAGATCTTGTTTAATTGCCGTAAATGAATGGAATGCTGTTTTTCAAAATGGTCGCCTTATGCCGGGTTGCACATATATCCTTACAAAAAGAACTCAAAAATGTCAATTATGTTTGTGTTGTTAATTTTTACAGTTCAAGTGTAAATTATTATCATTTAAAACCTATTGCTGAATATTTCATGGGGACAGAAAAAAATTGTGCGGCAGCATCTGAAGTTCCGAAACCTTCCAAATATCGTGTTAATGTGATTCGAAACGTCTTACAATTCTCTATACGTCCCCAAAATTTCAAACAAAAATATAGATCCATACCAAAATGGCCGTCTTATCGAAACACGAAGAAATTACCTCAAATATCCCAAAGTCAGCTTGCATATCCAGAAGAACCAAAAAACTAATCAGTAAAATTTTCTACGACTATGTTGATAACTTAGAAGGGTAAAACAAAAAATTACCGCTCAAGAACATTTTCAGAAAAAACATCTTGGAGCATTATTACAGTCGATCTTGAAAGCAACAACCGAATCACTGTATTCAAAGTTGAGCGAATCAAATAGAAATTGTATTCAGTTGAGAGAATCAGACTCCCAAAACAACGAAACTGATGATGAAGGTTGGGTATTAGGGAGAGCACATCTTCATTGATGAAGAGATCATGAGTGGAATTGAAAAATATACAGTAGAGAAAAATTAGGTTGAAATCATCTTATTTTGGAAGAAAAAACTGAACATTCAAAAAAACGTCTTGAAACAACTTGCTTAAAAAAAATTCATTCATTTGCTATCGAAAATAGATTGAATACGAAAAGGAGTCCATTGAAGATAACAGAACACATACCGGTAGGGAAGTAACATCCAGTGAATTGATCTAAGATAAGAAAAATATACTCTTGGCATGTTCCCCTTATGGGTTCACTGGCGGATTTGAGGGGGGGGTGGCAAGAGTTCTGAATAGGTAGTTGATATTGGTTCAAAAACCAGTCTGGATATGTAACTGAACCTTGATTGATTTTGAATAAGAAGAAAACACACGTTATACAAACCAAAATTATTCGTATTTTTCGTATTGAATGTTTACTCAAACACTCGAAACATTCCAAATCAACACGTTTTTGAATTTCACAGGGGTAATGCATCATCCAATACAACTATGAAACAGGAATATTCTTTTATGCAGTGCGGATATGTGAAAAGACCACAGGCGGCTAAATTAAAGGGCGGAAAAACAGATTACGATAAAAGAAAATTAATTATTTTCGGAGACTGGACTTCGAATCTCAGCCGTTCTAAATCATCTTCTGTGCTATCGGTTCGCAATGCTATAGGAGTAATGAAGGATGTTGTTTAATTTTTTACTGCGTCTTCCTAAAAGAATTATGTCTTGAAATATATTCTTCTTGGTCAACCTCGTTTTCCTTTTAGAGAAACGATGGGTGGAGCGACACGACTCAGTCCTGCGAATTCGAGCATTTCTGCCGAAAATTTTTTAATCACTCGATACAATCTCGTCTTGGAACAAAAGAGACTCTTCAAGTAAGGCTCCTGCTCTGAAGAGTAGTTCCTTCATCGTAAGTCTTTTTTGTCTGAAGTTTTTTTTGTGAAGGTGCCGCTCAGCAAATTGCTCCCGAAAAAAAACTTGGACTTGAGTGCCACCAAATAATGAGACATATATATAAATAGATATATAACCGCGTCTAGAGTTTGTTGAAATTCGACGTTTCGGCTCCGATTTTTGAGCCATTTTCAAGAACTGAAAGAGAAAGAAAATTAATAAAAGGTTGAAACGTAATGCTACGCTGAGGTCCCAATCTGCCTACTACTCAGGTATAATTACGTTAGGTTTTTCTCTCGAAGGAGTAGGCAGATTGGGACCTTAGAGAGAACCAGTGACGAGACATGGGGAGTAGACAGATTGAGACCCCGACGTCAAGTCACAAAAACCTAACGTAATTATACCTGAGGAGTAGGCAGATTGAGACCTCAGCGTAGAATTACGTTTCAACCTTTCATTAATTTTCTTTCTCTTTCAGTTCTTGAAAATGGCTCCAAAATCGGAGCTTAAACGTCGAATTTCAACAAATTCTAGACGTGGTTCAACCCGAACTTTTAGTTTTCAAATATATATATATTTGCATTTTGTCAAGACCAAAACAAGACCAAGACTAGTCTCTTAATCTCGCAAAGCCCTAAAACAACGGCTAGAATTTACCAATTTCTTGAAAAAGTATTGGTTTTCATCAAATATATGCAGATTTATATGATTTCCTGTTAAACAGTTCACAGAGTCTTTCAAAAGTATCGGAATGGTCTCATATTTCAGAAACGACAATGAGAAAATTTACGAAAATTTCGACAAGGTGGTTTTTGATGATGCCCAATTCAACGGTGATACCAGCAATGTTGCCAAATTAACAGTTTTCCAGATATTGAGGGTAACTTATTTTTTTCATATGGATCACCTTATCTGTTTTTATTGCAATCAACTCAGCGACGATTTATTACTTATATATCTAAGTATCAGATTTTAAATTAATGTAGTTTTAGAAATGTGACAACATGGCTTTTTCGTTCAAAAGTCTGAGAACGTTCCGATATTCTCAATACGGTTCGAGAAAAATTCGTGAAATTTTATACATGATCGTTTTTGATGATGCCGGATTCATTTGTAATATCGACAATTTTGCCAAATCAACAGTTTTTCAGATATTGAGGGTGACTCTATTTTTTCAAATGGAGTATATATCCTATTTGTTTTCACTGCAATCAGTTCAGCGACGCGTCATTTCTTATATCTCCAAATATCAGGTTTTAAACTTATGTAGTTTTCGAAATATGGAAACATGGCTTTTTCGAACAAAAGTCTGAGAACGTTAGAATATTTTCAAAAGGGCACGAGAAAATATTATGAAATTTTATTGCGATCAATTTACAACTCGCTCCCTCAATGCATACTTTTCAATCCACGTCACTCAAATAATTATGAGCGTTTAGTTTTTGTAATGAGTAATAAACACTTCAATAGCTATTTGTGTATTTAGAGCAGGAAGTGATTGATTGCCGCTCGACAAAGAAGCGGAGCGCGGTAATCTGGAGAGCTGCAATTACACTTTATGCTCGAATAAAACACAATACTTTTAAGACAAACGCATATCTCAGATACAGAAAAAAACTCGATACTTTATTGATCATACACTATTACCTAATAGTATTCATTCCAATAATTATTTACTAGATTAACATTAACGGTACAATATTGACAATTCTTGATAGATATCGCCAAAGTTGGTATCCAAATTGCTGACAATACAATCCATATCTCTCAACAAAAAAAACTGCATGTCCAAGGTTTGAACCCCGGTCGCCGGCATGAAGGAATTAATACTTGATATTTGGAGACATAAGTAATGAGGCGTCGCTGAATTCATTGCAATTAAAACAAATAGGATGTTTCATTTGAAAAAATTGAGTTACCCTCAATATCTGAAAAACTGTTGATTTGGCAACATTACCGATATCACCATTGAATCAGGCATCATCAAAAACCATTCTATCGAAATTTTCATAAATTTTCTCGAAGCCGTTTTTGAAATATGAGACCGTTCCGATACTTTTGAAAGACACTGTATGGTTTCCATGTATGTACAGGGTGATAATTTGAATCTGTAACTGTAGTATCGATCTGCAAATTGGACTGAACTTATGAATATATGCTACAAAAGTTCTGGATATTTCCCCACGTTAAATCCCATAAGAAAAGCCTGAGCTCCATTCTGGCAATTTTTGGCGAATTCAAGATCACGCGTCGCTACTTAGAGCCTAGCTGCTTTGCGTTCAGAGCCTAGTTGCGTTTATTGTGTGACGTAGTCGAGGGAGATCCAGTTGATTGATAACAATTCTCGTGATGGGGTCCGTCATTTTTCCAGGCAATCGCCGCCGCAGTGAAGTCACCCCAACGTGTAAGACCGATTGACCAACCTATGTTTTAAGTAAAAAATAAAATAAAACAGTCTGTGAATATAAAATCTATTAGGCATTTTCATTTTGGTAACATATCACATAGCCATTTGTAAAGAATATCGACGTTCCCCTTTCGGGAATTGTAGCTTAAATACAGCGCCGAGACCGTTCTGTCAACCTAACTTATAAGTTTTATGTTGTTGCAGGATTAGGTGAAAATAAAATAAAACATTTTGTAGGTCGGCATAAGCCATCAAAAACCCAATATATTTCGTCTGATCAAACCAGAACGAACTATCCTTATGTAGGCATAGGTAAATAAATTTCGTATTATCTAACCTTAAATAGCGTCACAAAAACCCACAATAAATTTCGTTTGATTTATCCAGAAAGAACTAACCATACGAAGGCATAGCGGTCAATAAATTTCGTTTGATCTAACCAGAACAAACTAACCCTACGTTAGCAAAAACTCCCACATTAAATATTTTCTGATCTAACCAAAACGAACTAAGCACACTTAGGCATAGCGCCCCATAAAAATGTGTGTGGTATAACCAGAACAGAGTAACCATACGTGGATATAGCGTCCCAGAAAAACGTGATAAATTTTGTCTGATCTAACCAGAATGAACTAACCTTACATAGCATCCCAAAAAACCACCCAATAAATTTCGTCTGATCGAAGTCAGGAAGAAATGGCTGCCTCTGTCGAATTTGTCGAATATCAGGTGGAAAATTGATAAAAGAATAAATTTTGTCTGATCTAAGCAGAACGAACTTACTCTACATAACGTCCCAAAACCCAATTAATTTCGTCCGAATAAACCAGAACGAATTAATCTTAATGTGGGGGAGCCCACGATGCTAAATGTGGATTTACTCGAGTCATAGAGACCTATTGGGTTGCAAAGCTTAGATGATAAGAAGAAAAAAATTTATATAATGTATACCTTTTCATCGGTGGGAGAAGCGGCTATAGATTTTCAAATTTGTTAAAAAAACTGTTGCATTAACATACTCGAGCGCGTCAGATGTTGATAGCATCAAGGTCCTACGTATTTTTAATAATGTTCGTATGTTAATCTGATCGTTTGCATGATGGGGGTGATGGTAGGTAAGAACTGAAAATGAAAAAAAAATGAAAATTTGATCGAGCTCGTCAGATTTTCTTAGGGGGTGTTAAGTGAGCCTAAAAAAAAACTCCCATGCAATAATCTGACGATGTCGATGTGACGCAAACTCGCGGCCATTATTATAATATAAAGAAAAATCGCCATTTTGAAATACACAATCGCGTCAGATTAGGATATATATGGTTCATCTGTATGTCCTAGATGTGCTGTCTACTAAGCTGACGATTATTTAGAGGGATTCGCCTAATCTGACAAAAAAAAAAATAGGGAAACGGTTGTCCCTAAAGGCCATCCCCGCAAACTCCATACCTAAGCGCTCCACATTTCACTTATTTTGTTTTTGCTGTCCGAGCTCAAAAGTCTGATAGAAGTTTATACAATTTTTTGAATTTTCAAACCGCAATAAATTTTGGGAAATGTACCGATTTTCACACGGTTGACGGCAATAGACGCAGTTTTTCAAGCTCCACGAAGAATATTTGAGTTTGAATTGATCGAACTAAAAATTTCAGAGTGATTCCGAAAAACCACGTTTTTCGGTTTTCTTTCGACAACGATAACTCACGAACGAATCAAATGATTTTAACCGGACTGTGATCGACGTAGTTTTTTGATATTAAGAGCTGATTCGTTTTTGAAATTGATTGATAAAGCCGTTCAAAAGTTATTTCAAAAAAAACACGTTTGAAAAAAAAAATCATAGTTTTTTTGACATTTCTCAAAATCTTCCCGTACGAATCAAATTATATTCAAAATCTAAGTTTAGCAAAGCCAAATAGATAGAGGAAGAGTGAGAGTGAAGAAGTAACGTGGAGGGAGGAATATAGGCATTACGCAGCTGCACGCATTAGACTTTATCGACGAATTTTTGTTATTTCGGCCTGTGAAAATCATCAGATTATATATTTTTCGTTATCCTTGCATTGTTTCCTTCAAAATAAAGGAAAATTAGACACACTCGAAGATGTCGAGATGACATTTTTTTACAACTTTGTACCTCTTCCCTTTATTTACGTCACTCTCATATTGTCAGATTAGTTGAATATACACTTTTTAGCATGTAATTAACTCACCCTACCTTAATCGCGCTTGAGAATTTCAGCTGATCAATTTTTTTTACTAATCTGATCCTTTATCCTGGACGCGCGGCCTTATTTATGAGGTTCATATTTAGTGGAGGTACTCAACCGGGTACAAGGTATCCCTCTATAAATCTGCCGCGCTTCAGTAAATCCAGAAATCCCCGCTTGGGCTCCCCTGCTATTATGTCGGCATAGCGTCTCAAAACCTAAAGGAAACTTGGTTTTCGAAAGGCACATCTGGGAATTTAATTACTTATGTGGTAAAGGGGAAAATACTTCTTTTTCTCGTTGAGTGACACCAATATCCAATATCCCATTTTCGAAGCAAGTAAAGAGAATAAACATGGTTTGCAAATGTTTGGTAAAAGAAAAAACGCTGTCAGTCGCTGCTTCATCTGTGTTCAATTTTTCGAAGGTAAGTGGAATGTTTTGAAGCAGTTGAGTAATTTGAGCATTGAAGACGAACTGTTCAATCGGAATTTGCAGCAAACGAGATATCCTTTATGAAGAATCCAACCTCAAGCATTGTAGAATTTGTCTCCGCAATTAAAAATAAATTTTATACTTTTGACTGCAATATCGAAAGTATAAGCTGAAGCTGGTATTTCAAGATTTTCAAGAAATAAACACAAAATCTGAGGAATTAGTTCCAGCGGGGAGAGAGAAAAAGAAGTCACTAGTTTGATCTTTACAGAATTCTTGTTATATTGTCCACAATATTAGCATGTATATTGGTGAGAGTTGTAATGGAAATAATTGTAGAGGCTACTAGAAGATGGATTATTTGTTTAAAAAAAAAATTGTCACAAATTGAATTTTATTTTTATTAATACCATACAAACATTCTGCTTTCAACTTCTGTTATTCGTTTCATTATCAGTTGGCATTGGAGCGTGGTCTCCGAGCCAGCGTTATCGGTAATGGAAAAACGAGCAGATTGAGATGGGGTGTTGCCGGTTGTAAAATTAAACATTGGGTTGGGGACAGGGCGTTGCCGGTTGTAAAATTAAGCTTTGAGGTTAGGGATGTATCATTTAAGAAATAAAACAACAGTGTCTCAAAAGGCATCGTTTTAAAGAAAAAACATGACGGCTGCTTGTCAAATGATATATCGGGTGTACCAACACATCATTCAGAAGAAAAAAACATGGCGGCTGCTTGTCACATGCTATACCGGGTGTACCAACACATCATTTGAGGGAAAAAACAACAGAATGTCTCAAAACGTATCATTTGAGAGGAAAAAACATGGCGGCTGCTCATCAAATGTAATACCGAGTGCACCAACATATTATTCAAGAGAAAAAAGATCACTGCTGCTTGTCAAATAACAGGTGGTAAGAAAACACGCATCATTGGGGATATGGGGATTCAAAAGTTTTCGTTTTGCGTAAAAAAGTTGTCTCAATTAGTGTCATGATAGGGGCCGTCATTTTGAACGTGCGATACCCATGCGTGAAACTGCAGCGTTTCAGCTTGAAACTGCAAGCGAATACGCTACCAAACAATAGTAAGTCACCCCATGGCGCCACGGCGAATAATAATAATCGCCGTTCTCTACTTGCACAGGCTACGCCTTTGAGTACAATTTATGAGTGTTTATGAGGAAGTATTATTATTATATTATTATTATTATAATAGACAACTTGTCATTAATGCATGACTTTTCAAAATCAACCATTAATGACAGCTATTAATGTCCCCAGCCGTGTACAGATAGCCTTTTTCTCTACCTTCTTTCAGTTTCTCTAATTCTATCATTACAAATGTCAATAAGTGTACTCAAATAATTAAATGATCATTAATGGTTGAAATGATTGGGTTTTTCATTTTATGCTAAGGTTTACTTTCCACGTTTCAAATACCCGGCAACAACTATTTTTATCAAACGAACACCAAAAGCAATTTGAGTTTACGTGTTTATTTTTTATTAAAGCTATAAAGAAAAAAAAAAATGGGGCATACCACAGACTTGAAATAACATTAAATAACATTTTCAGATATGTCAGGCGTATTTCTTGTTGCAACGCCTTATCGCACGTCCTGTTGATTATGGGGCCCAAAATAAGTTTATCCAAAGTATTGCCGATGCAGAGGTACCAACCAACATTAGTATTGTGTGAGGTTTTGTAACTAAATAAAATATATTCTATAATTGAGAAGTTCAGAGGATTTTGAGATTAGTGAGTTTCATTTAAGCATTGCAAGTCGTGACGAAAATTGTGTCAAGTTATAATATGAAATATGTTTCAAATTATAAAGTGTATGAAAAAACAGGAAGAAAACCATGTGTTATGGATATAAATCGAAAATGCAGGAAAAATTTCTAAATCCAATTACGAAATCGTGGGTATTTAAAATAGGTGCCAAGTAAATATATGAAATATGTTTCGAATGTTACGGAATATGAGAAATTGTTGTGAAAAATCATGAGTTATGGAAGCAAAAAATTTCCAGGAATAATTCAAAGTTCGAATGATAAAATTATATTTTTGTTAGTATTGAAAGTTGCTATAGTATTTAGATCAGGTGTGTAGTTTTCAAAATGACTTCATCTATTGACGAACAATGGCAGACTTTTCCCACACAAACCACGCCAGGTACCTTGCGAGGGGAGTGTACCAACTTTTTTGGTCTGTAATCCTTTTTTGCAACAGAAGTTGTCCTTGCCAAAAAAAAAGTTAGGTATAGACAGTATTTTCATCAGGGGAAATTGTCACCTATATGGTTTTCATCTCAAATGATAGAAACAAATTCACACACTTTCATGTAAACTATAACAATCCAACAACTTTTATTTCATTCTTTTTTCATGTCTTTTCATGTCTTGTATATATTTTTTTGAAAAGTGAATACATTTAAAGCTTTTTTCATCAATGAACTTGCTTCCACTAACCAAAAATGAGGACCGTGCGAATTTTCAAAGTTGCATGATAGAATATTATTTCGTTTATTTTTTTTTTGATAGTACACACTCTTATATTTTATATTTTTTATTGAAAGGTAAAGACATTTGAAGCTTTTTTCATCATTAAACTTGCTTTTAATATCCAAAAATAACAACAGTGCGAATTTTTTAAACATGCGTGATTGAATATTTTTTCGTTTATTTTTTTTTATAGTACACCCATATATTTTACGTTTTTTATCGAAAGCTGAAAACATTCAAAGCTTTTTTCATCAATGAACTTGTTTTCAATAACCAGAAATAACAATAGCGCTTGACAATAAGCCGATATTTTTTTATCGATTGCACATACATAAAATATTATTTTATTCGTTTATTTCTGAATTATTTTATCTACAACATGTTTCCAATAGACGTTCTGGTGCTCCATCAAAGTATCTTTGCGGACTTGTTTTTTTTGAAATCACGATAACTATCAATCATTTCGGTTTTTTCTACAGTATTATAGGCATAAACATCCCCTTTTTCGAAGAAAATCCATGTCATGAGGAAAATGGTGTTTGTTAATTGCATCAGTAGGATAGTATATTATTTTATTATTCTCACTCTACACCTTCAGCATCAAGGATAATTTCCGTGAGCATTTTTTATATCACTATTATTTTGACCAGTTCTTGGGGTATTTTCCTGTTTTTTAATATACAAAATACCCTTTATGGAAAAATGTAGCAATTAAAAAATATAATATATTGAAATGTAGTAGAAAATGACGTTATCCTTTACTTTGAAGGTGTACATATCATTTTCCTATCGGATTCAGGTCTGGATGTTTTGGAAACAACCTCATTTATATTCTCTTATGTGTTCAATATTGCTACCATTAATCAGGAAAAACAATTGTCAATAAAATTTCAATCTGAATGTTTAGGTGGTTACCTCAATTTCATTATCCTCTCAAAACGAGTCAACATGTGAATACAAACGACTATATATTTTTGTAACTACCAATTTCCACTATTGATCGAGGGTTTCGCAAACAGGGCCAACTTTTGATCTGCAGGTAAATTAAAGCGTTCTTCAAATTGCTTAGAACTGTCAAAAATTAGCGATAGCCAAATTTGATGAGTTATCTTACAGCGATATTAGTAGTTGTGTACCATGAATTTGCGGACGTTAAAATTTTCTACCAATCCAAAGGCATTTTGCAATGCTTTCTAATGAGCCGATTTTGAACGTTTTTTTGTTAATTCAAAGGCACCGATGGCACTTCGGTACCTTCAAATGAGTGGATCTTGAGTGTATTTTCTTTGCTAATCCAAATGTGCAGATGAAATGTTGAAATATTGGATACCCACCCCTTTAATATTGTAACCAGTTTCATTTTATGACTTCAAATGAGTGGATCTTTAACATATTTTTTTTTGTCAATTCAAAGGTATTGTCATTGTGATGCCTTTGCAAATCATGCATCACGAAATAATGTTCGTTTGAAATGATCAAGTCACGTCGACCTATTGCGACTCACGGTGAAAACTTTTCAACAATGAATTATACTTCACATCCATATCTGAGTGGATCTTGAACTTATTTTCTACCAATCCAAAGGTTGACTCTTGAGCGGTGCACCCTCATTATTTGAAAAATTTAATCGAGATTTACCAACAGTTCCATTTCAATGATTATAACCGTGTCAGAAATACCAGTTTAATTAAGTTTCAGTCCCCGACGTTTTGCCGGTGACCCAAAATTCAACCCATTTACGTTTTACCTTGGCGTAGACCGCCATGGACCAAAATCATACTAAATTAAATTTTACCAAAATCCACTATTGCTTGTATATTTCATTCATGTATATTTTTGGTCTTCTGACTCAAATTAATTTTTTTGCATCATTTGATGTAATGTCATGGTAGTCGATATTTGCTACACCGTTTAAAATCACTTCATTCTTCATTCTGAGCCATCATTATTTGATAAATTCAACTACGATTTTCCAAATTCCAACTGCGTATGTTCGAAGAATATTCTGAAATATTTGGTTTGAATGAGATGTGACGAAGCTCAAACTGCGCATGTTGATTATAAGCGCGTCGTTGAACGGTGCGTTGAGATTTTGTAGGCACAAAACAATACCAACTATCGATTACTTTCTTGACTAATACCCCACACGTCAAATTCGTAAAGAAATAAAACACATACCGGGTGGCTACGGAAGTATTGCCTACGGAATATCTCAGTTATTGTATGAAGTAGGTTTGTGAAATTTGGAGCGTCGATATAATGACATAAGAGCTAGAATTTGAGCATATTGACATGTCGAAGTTAACTTCCGGTCTGACCGGAAGTAACATCAACTTACTTATTTTAAATGGAAACCCTATTGTTTTTTTCTTTTCGCTTTATTTAACATTCAATTCCCTTTCTAATGACATATCACAAGTTGGTATCTAACCAGAAACTAGATCAGAAAAAAATTATTATTGAAATTCACCGAGTAGGCCGTGGAAGCAAAATGAAAGCCAAAAATTGAAAAGTTGGCTATGGAAACCATACGTCACTTGATAACAGTTGCTACTACTGTGATATTTTATTTTCATTCGTCGGCGTTATAAAAAGCCGCCAAAAAAAATATTGGAAAAATTGGGAAAAAAACAATACTCTGTAGGTCCATAACTTAAATAAGAACATAAAACTTTTTCTTGCCTGTACTATTCAGCATAACCATTCCTTTCTAATGATATAATAGAAAGTAATTTTTTGAAATGAAATACCAAAAAATCCAATTATTATTCTTCAAATAACAAAACAGATTATCGCCATACGCAAAAATAACATTAAAAATAATGTGGAATGATAAATTATATCCTGTAGGTTCTAGGTTAAATAGGAACATAAACGTACTTGGTCTGTGCCATCGTCCATAGATATTCAAATACCTACCTATGGACGATGTTTGTGCTATTCAGAATAATCATTCCATTGCAATAATCATTCGAACCAAAATATTAACAAGTAGGCTGATTGAGATGTATTTTGGAATGAAACAAAAAAGAAACGAGAGCTCTCACGAACGCTGCTATCCATATTATTTTGACGTTCGAAGTAGTGTTTTTGATTCTGCCATTTTAAAAGGGTTTGGAAATCGAAATCAGATAGTGGAATATTCAAAAAATGCCCCGTTATTCACGAACCGAACAAATTGACATGCTTTTCATTTATGGTGAATGTTTAAAAAATTCTTATGCCGCTGAACGATTGTATTTAGATCGATATCCAGGGAGGCAGCAACCGTCAAGAAGGTATTTCCAGTGGCTTGAAGAAAAATTAAGAACTGAGTCTGATGTTCACGAAGACCAAGAAGCATTTGTTATCAATGAGGAAACTGAAATTAATGTATTAGCTTTAGTACAATATGATAGCACAATTTTCTCAAGGCAGATTGGCGCCGAATTAGCTATAAGTAAGGACTCTGCTGGGAAAATTTTGAAAAAACATCGATTTAAATCCTTCAAGTATCAGTTGCATCAACATTTGTATGAAAATGACGGTGAAAGGCGCCTGGAATATTGTAATTGGTTTCTTCGACAAAATGCTGAGAATCACCTATTTAACTATTATATCTTGTTTACGGACGAGTCAAGATTTACCAACAATGGATTATTCAACAGGAATAATACAAGGTAGGTACTGTACTTTATTTGGATTATTGTCGGTAGTCGAAGTGTAAAGTGCTAAAAGTGTGAACGGTCTTTTGTTTCAGGTACTGGGCGAGAGAAACCGAGCACCGGTTTCGACAAGGTGGCTTCCAGGAGAGATTTGGTGTGAATGTTTGGTCAGGAATAGTTGGAGCTCATATTGTTGGCCCCATTCTTTTTCAAGGCCAACTAACCGGAGAGAGATACTTTAATTTCTTAACGAATGAAATTTTGGAATTCATTAACAACCTACCAGCGGAAATAACTGAGAGAATGTACTTCCAGCAAGATGGCGCCCCTCCGCATAATTCAAGAATAGCGAGAAATTATCTTCAAAATCGCTTTCAAGAGAGACTTATAACAACCCATGGTCCAGTCAGGTGGCCACCAAGGTCACCTGATCTTACTCCGTGCGACTTTTTTCTATGGGAGCATCTTAAAAATAGGGTGTATTCCACACAGCCTACAACTCTACATGAGCTAGAAGTAAAAATTCGTAGAGCTTTCCAAGATATCACGCCCCAAATGTTGAGAAACGTTTTACATGAAAATATCACCAGAGTCAATAAATGTATTGACGCTGAGGGAATGCATTTCGAACATTTGTTTTGAATTTACTTTATCTTTAATCCTATCAATTTGAATTTTTTTTTCGATAAATCTGTTTTTTGGTATTTGAATAATAATAATTGGAATTTTTGGTATTTCATTTCAAAAATATACTTTCTATTATATCATTAGAAAGGAATGGTTATGCTGAATAGTACAGGCAAGAAAAAGTTGTATGTTCCTATTTAAGTTATGGACCTGCAGAGTATTGTTTTTTTCCCAATTTTTCCAATATTTTTTTGGCGGCTTTTTATAACGCCGACGAATGAAAATAAAATATCACAGTAGTAGCAACTGTTATCAAGTGACGTATGGTTTCCATAGCCAACTTTTCAATTTTTGGCTTTCATTTTGCTTCCACGGCCTACTCGGTGAATTTCAATAATAATGTTTTTCTGATCTAGTTTCTGGTTAGATACCAACTTGTGATATGTCATTAGAAAGGGAATTGAATGCTGAATAAAGCGAAAAGAAAAAATAAATAGGGTTTCCATTTAAAATAAGAAAGTTGATGTTACTTCCGGTCAGACCGGAAGTTAACTTCGACATGTCAATATGCTCAAATTCTAGCTCTTATGTCATTATATCGACGCTCCAAATTTCACAAACCTACTTCATACAATAACTGAGATATTCCGTAGGCAATACTTCCGTAGCCACCCGGTATTTCCTAGACGATATTTAGTATGTATTGAAATACAAGAAGACCTCCATGTAGTCTATGAGTCAAAATTATTTCATTTTCTTCTTTGGAATCGTCTGCTACTGTATTTTCTATTTGTTGCTGTATATTCGTTTTATTCTTCATCGCGATATCATTATCTGTATACCTGGGTGTTTGAATATTAGCGTTCCTAATATTATGCTTAATATGTTCATCAGATAAGGATGATCGCTGATAATTCCTTCTTCTTTCAGGTAGAAACAGCAATGATATAATATTTCGATATTTCCATGAGCTGTTAGCGATCATCGGTTCATCTGATTTGTTTCTTTTTTTGTGAGCATTGGTTAACACTAAAATATTTTTGTAAACACCTATGTCTTTGGCTGTATAATTTTGGGGAATTCTTTTCAATAACAGTTGGAGTACACCTGGTTTATCGTTTTCATATTGTACTGGAGTACTGCCAATAATATATCCATCCTCAAAACGGAGCCCATAAGTATCAGACTCGATCGTTCTTTCTTGCTTTGAGCTCACCTTATGTTCCCTGAATATATTTTTTCTACTATGCATACTCCAACATATCTATATATGCGTAACCGTCACATACTGTGCCATACATAGCCATAATGCGTTAAGCGTAAACGTCACATACTGCACCATAACGAACCATACGACGCCTTTCGAGCGGAAACGCAGCGTTTTCGCGCAATTGCAGTGCGCTCAATTGCAGTCATAAAATGAAACTGGTTACAATATTAAAGGGGTATCCAAAACTTCAACAATTCATCTGCACATTTGGATTAGCAAAGAAAATACACTCAAGATCCACTCATTTGAAGGTACCGACGTTCCATCGGGGCCTTTGAATTAACAAAAAAACGTTCAAAATCGGCTCATTTGAAGGCATTGCAAAATGATGAGCCTTATGATTGGTAGAAAATTTTAACGTCCGCAAATTTATGGTACACAACTAGTAATACCGCTGCAAGATAACTCTTCAAATTTGGCTATCGCTCATTTTTACCAGTTCTCAGCAATTTTGAAGAACGCTATAATTTACCTGCAGATCAAACGTTGGCTCTGTTTGCGAAACCCTCGATCAATAGTGGAAATTGGTTTTTACAAAAATATATACTCGTTTGTATTCACATGTTGACTCGGTTTGAGAGGATAATGAAATTGATGTAACCACCTAAACATACAGATTGAAATTTTGTTGACAATTTTTTTTCCTGATTGATGGTAGAAATATTGAACACATAAGAGAATATAAATGAGGTTGTTTCCAAATCATCCAGATCTGAATCCGATAGAAAAATTTTATGTATACCTTCAAAGTGAAGGATGACGTCATTTTCTACTACATTTCAATATATTATATATTTTAATTGCTACATTTTTTATGGGGGGTATTTTCAATATTTAAAAAACAGGAAAATACCCAGAGAACTATTCCTTGAGGCATACCAAAATGATAATGATATAAGAAATGCTCACGGAAATGTTCCTTGATGCTGAAGGTGTAGAGTGAGTATAATAAATTAATATACGATCCTACTGATGCAATTAACAAAAACCGATTGGATTTACATTAAAAAAGGGGATTTTTATGCGTATAATACTTTAGAAGAAACCGAAATGATTGATAGTTATCGTGATTTCAAAAAAGCAGGTACCCAAAGATACTCTGATGGAGCCCTAGAACGTCTATTGGAAACATGTTGTTGATTAAATAATTCAGAAATGAATGAATGAAATAATATTTTACGTATGTACAATCGATAAAAAGACCGGTTTATTGTCAAGCGCTATAGTTATTTCTGGTTATTGAACATGAGTTCATTGATGAAAAAAGCTTTAAATGTCTTTATCTTTCAATAAAAAATATAAAATATACGGGTGTAATATCAAAAAAATTAAACGAAAAAATATTCTATCACACAAGTTGAAAAAATTCGCACTGTTATTATTTTTGGATATTAGAAGCAAGGTCAATGATGAAGAAAGCTTTAAATGTCTCCACCTTTCAATAAAAAATATAAAATATAAGGAATTACTATAAAAAAAAATTACGAAAAAATATTCTATCACGCAACTTGAAATACTCATGAAAACCATATATGTGACAATTTCCCCTGACGAAAACACTGTTAATACCTTACTTTTTTTGACGAGGACATCGTCTGTTGCAAAAAGGGATTACAGACCCCAAAAGTTGGTACACTTCCCTCGCAAAGTACCTGGCGTGGTTTTGTGTGGGAAAAGTCTGCCATTGTTCGTCAATAGCTGAAGTCATTTTGAAAACTACACACCTGATCTAAATACTATAGCAACTTTCAATACTAACAAAAATATAATTTTATCATTCGAACTTTGAATTTTTCCTGGAAATTTTTTGCTACCATAACTCATGATTAGTCACAACAATTTCTCATATTCCGTAACATTTGAAACATATTTCATATATTTACTTGGCGCCTATTTTAAATACTCACGATTTCGTAATTGGATTTAGAAATTTTTTCTGCATTTTTGATTTATATCCATAACACATGATTTTCATACTGCTTTTTCATAAACTTTATAATTTGAAACATATTTCATATTATAACTTGACACCTCTTTTGGATACGACAGAAATTATGAATTTTTACTGGCCCTTTGAAATTCATCGCGAGTGTTGCCGTGAGAAGTATAATTCAACAAATTATCACAATTTTCGTCACAACTTGCAATGCTTAAATAAAACTCACTCATCTCAAAATCCTCTAAACTTCTCAATTATAGAATATATTGTATTGAATCATAAAACTACACTCAACACTAATGATGCTTGGTACCTCGGCATCCGCAATACTTTGGATAAACTCATTTTGGGACTCACAATCAACAAGATGTGCGATAAGACGTTGCAACAAGAAATACGCCTCACATATCTGAAAATGTTATTTCAAGTCTGTGGTTTGCCCCAAAGATCCATTACATAGGCATTTTTTCTTTATAGCTCTAATGAAAATTAAACACGTAAACTCAAACTTCTTTTGGTGCTCGTTTGATAAAAATAGTTATTGCCGGGTATTTGAATCGTGAAAAGTGAACCTTAGCATAAAATGAAAAACTCAATCAATACAACCATTAATGATCATTTAATTATTTGAATACACTTAATGACATTTGTAATGATCGAATAAGAGAAACTGAAAGAAGGTACAGAAATAGGCTATCAGTAGGGTCCATCTAAATCATCATAATGTATCCAATCATAACGTCAAAACTAGAAATCGTAAAGCATCATAATGCTACAGGATCATAATCGTAAAATATAGAAACCGTAAAGTATCATAACATAATATATCATTACCGTACTTCGTCATAACGTAAAATGTCATAACGTACTCTTTCATAACGTACAGTATCATTACGTACTTATAGAAACGAGACTGAATCATATTCGTAATCCGTCATATTCGTATTGTATCATAACGTCACTGTAACATAACGCTATTGCGTAGAATTCGTATTCGATAGAAACCGTATTCCATCACATTCGTATTGTGTAGAAATCGTACTTCAGCATAATTTGGATGCGCGCGCAACAGTCAGTCTGGCGACTGTTCACCGCTCGTAGTCGGTGAGATGATGCAAGTTTTCTGGGTGCATGAATTGGAATAGTAAGTATCTAGTATGTACTTATTAATAATTATACATTTTTTAAAATCAAATTGAAAAAGATGTGGTGACGACAGAAGTAACAAAAACCGCGAAACTTAAGGCTTTCATTCTTATTGGCTGAAATTATTGCGTGATATTTTTGCCAAAAAAACGTTTTAAACTTATTTCTTGGTCGAGTTGTATGTACATGGATAAAAAGTGATTGAAATACCTACATAATAGTGTGTTAAATTTATTGAAAGCTTGACATTATTTGAAATATTAACTTTTTGGTTTCTTTGAAATCTGGATGAAAATCCGGTAGATTGATTCTTTAAACTTTCATCAAGTTTTCTCTTAGTTATTAATTTATTGGAGAATTACGAAAATGCTGCTGTGTGTATCTTATACATATTAAATAGTCAACGACACATTCTCAATGTCAACTGCTTATAATAATATCATTGTCTATAATGTTGTTTTTGTATAACATAAACGGGGACAACAGACGTGTTTCTCTCTCTTGGAACTTGAGGAATGGTTATTTTGATTGTACTTTCACCTCCATTCATAGAAAAGAGTTCTCCAGTTCTCCTCCAATCATCAGACGGCGATATGACTCCATGATATCCTACTTCCGAAACAACCTAAACCTAACATTGAATTTGCAGAAAGGAAATGGTAAAATTATAATCAAATGTCACATCAATTGTTGACAGTTGACGTCTTTTAAACATTTTGTTGATATTTTTTCAATACTTATAATTTACGACTCAACTTTGATTCTTTGAAGAAGCATATGGTCATGATTCATTTGGCTGAAATTTTTCAATATTTTACCCAAAAAAGTAGGCCTGTGGTCGAAGCGGATGTAGTATTCAATGCCCATCATGTCTTACCTATAATGTGAGGTATCGATAAGTGACGAGATTTTGGACTTTGCAAAGTTTCGCCATGATATAAAACTTGAATTGGTATCTCCAGATACACCAGTGACGAAGTAAAACTGTGAATGCAGTTGCAAAGGAGGCCAATCTGAATTCTGTAAACGTGTAGATGCAGTGCTGCTATATGTTAATTGGTGAGTTTCCAATGAACATTTTCACTTGTAGGTAAAGAATGTTCTATTGCAGTTATGAAAAACTAAACGAGTTGAGCTGTACTGATGTCAAACAAGTTTGGGGCAGAGAAAACAATGTTGAGGCAGTTTATGCTGCTGAAAGAGCAGTGGACTGCTGGCATTTCGAAGCGAAACTTATAAGTATATAAATTCAAATCCAACGAAGAAGTTGAAAGAGAGAATTCGTTATTGGAGTGTAATATTTGTGATTATATGAAATTCCTCAACATCCCAATCCACTTGTGTTGAGAATTGAATCATTTTATAATTTTTCCTTGAATGTTTTATAGTTTTCTAACTTTTGTTGCTATTGAAAATATGACGTTGTGAAACTTTGTGGAATTTCATCAAGATTTTATCAAGTTGGTAATAGTAAATTGAAGAATTCGCTTCACCACACATCAACACCTATATGCACATTTTGTTACCTAAGTGCACATACCTATTGGTGTTCAAGTATTGAGAAAGGGTTACTTGTGAAATTTATTATTGTGGCACCCTACATCCATTCATCTTGAAATATTTTTAAATGAAATGAAATATACCGCCTTGGCCAGGATAGTTCTGATTGGTTCATGCGGATTGCCTATTGGAAAGTGTTGTGGATAAGAATTCTTGCACAAAACGTAGGGGATGGTACTATGCTAGAAGTAGAAGTCTTTGTTAGTGGTTAGGCACACAGTACACAAAATGTCACAGAATGACTCGGAATCACAGACCTATATTTTGTTATAGATCGGTGCTCGGAACATTGTCATCTCTGTTTAACTTATTAACGTAACAGATTTGTTGTCCTTTCTTATCTGTGAAATTTGTAGCCGATGTTGCCAGATGGTGAAATTGAAACATATCCCTTTAAAGGCGAAAACATACCCCTGCGAATTTCGCGATTTTTCTGCGAATAAAATGGCTGCCAGACTTACCGCACGAAAGTTTGAATATTTTAACTTTTTGTGAATTCGCGCAAAACACGGAACAACATAATTCATATTAAATTATTCCATGTCTTCGCCATATTGATTCAACTAACTTGAAACATATCTTTGGTTGTTGAATCTTTTATTTCCATTGCAAAAAGATTTCATTTGCATTTATAAGATTTCACAATCAATTATGAAAGATTTGTAGTGTATGTCAAATAATTATTTGATGCTATAGAAGTTTATCAGGATTATCAGAGGGAGAGGGGATTCCAATAAATATTTAATTTATTTTCGGGTGACGAACTGTTGTCCACAGAGGGGACAAACTGAAGATGGTGTCTTCAGGTTTGAAACCATTGCATTCTGCAAGAAATGCTCTGGATGTGACTGAGTTATGTATTATATAGAATTTACATATTATTCTCCCATTCTACATTATTGCCATATTTTGAAAAATCAAACAATAGAAAAGTATTATTTGGGCTATATTTTGTGGTGACTGAACAGTGAGCACAACATGTACATTTCAAAGTAGATTTGAGTTGAGGAACAAAATTATCCACGGAATTCGTAACACTCAACAGTATCTAGACCACGATTCTGTAGCATTTTCCATTATTTTTGTTGAAATCAAATCTCGCTTCTGCAATGAGATCTAATTATAGCTTAATGCAGACTACCTAGTATGTATCTTATGAACTCCTGAGCATCTTGCGGGTTGTAAAACTTTGGATCTGACTTTTTAAGGACACCGTATTAAACACATTCTGATGAATCCCCCAACCACAGATCCTTGATATTAGTTATACTGTAACTGCATTGTTGAAGATACTTGGCTTCTGGAGATAACAATAAAATATGATATTGATGTCATTTGCATGCCAAATTGGAAAATACTCCGTATTACGAATTATATTCGAAACATGTAAGTAATATTATTTGGGAATCATTGAACTTCTTCCCTTCCATGTTCAACTGATATTTCAGAAATAGGAAAAAAACAAACAATTCCTAACCCCCAATATCGAAAAATGACATGTAATGATTCATCATTTACCGCATGGGTATGAACGTTCATGCGGCAATTTTCTTGTGATTTGCGAATCGCAGAAAACCTGAGAATATTCGCGAGGGTATGAACTAGCCTTAAATTTCAAATGTGCAGTTTAATTTTTCATTTTTAATTACTTGAATCATTTTTTTAAAGAAAAAAGTTGAAACGATGTGTTTTAAATGAACTGTTTTATAGATCTTTAATAGAAAATACTTGATTGTCGTCAGGTGGAGAATAGACCTTTCCAGAATACGTAGAATAGAGATGAAAGATATGAACCCAGCCAGTATGAGAGAAACAGGTATATTTCATGCGCAGCATGTGGGCAGATTTAAGAGATGCGCAAACGTTAGTGCGACAGAGAAAGGGAAAGAGAGAGAGCAGACTAGGAGTATTTTGTATTTTATGTTGGCCATTCTGGTATGTTGTAAATCTGGTGACAGTGGTGACAACTGATTCAGTCAATACAATGCCAGTATTGTCATCTACTCGATGACGTTTGACATTTGTTTTGTTATGAATATGATTTTACATTTTGCATATAAATATTAAATGTTATCGTACAACACGCATTATCAAGCAACATGTGTACTATGAATTATGAGGATTAGAGTAGACATTTCACGTTTCCAAGCATGCAGATTTGGCAGTGCGGATAAGATTTATATTTCAAAATCATGGACTCCTAGAATGCTAGTCAAGTGTTATTGTATTCATCATGATTTCTTATATTTGTATTTTACTAAGGCTTACTAAGGTTAAACAATAAATAAATATACAGAATGACACAGGAGTATCTTTCTCTAAGTTATTAGTTTATTTATACATATCACAATTTCAGTGATTTATCAACAACTGGGCTGATTCGAGTAATAAAATTTAATTTAGTGTCAAAAATAATTCCTAGTTCTTAGATTTGTTATTTGATTATAAATTTTGGTTTTTAAGGATATACTGATAACTGAATCAGATTTTCTGTAAGCACAACCAAAAGTTCAGAAAATTTGTTGAAAAGTATTTTATATAATTACTATATTTTTACATCTTGATATCGGTCAGTCGAAGGCCTTTGAAAAATCATCATAAATAACCGACCTAGTATTCTACGGCATTTATGATCAAGTTAGTGCGAATAATCAAAAAATAATTAATACAATCTTTATTTGTCTCAAGAAAATAAGCATTTTACAGACACGTTAGTCTCCTCAACATACCAACAATGGATGAAAATTCAAAAATATAAATATTTGATGCATAATGATCATGACCATTGAAATTACACTAAGAATTACGATAGTACAAGAGTTTTTCTTATGTACAATAAACTGAATAAACATATACAACAGCACAGACCAGTATTCAGTATACAAAAAAAACATAACCGAAATAACCCATCTGAAATTTCACAAGAATCAAACAACTCTCAACATAACTTCTTTATTTCGAGGATGAAAAAGTACAACCAAACAAGTATCTGATCACTGTTCTTGTTCTCATACGTGACCATTCTGTTGAAAGTTGTAATTTTCTTGTCGTTGCTTGAAAATTTCTCCAAATTGAACAAAGCCTTTGGCTGTACTGATTCTTGTAAGTTTTTGATTTCTTGATTGAAGTATGTAATTTAGTTTCCTAATATATCAATGTTGTCACTACCTGTTTCATTTCTGAGAAAATTTTCAAGTGGTCTGTATCTTGATGGTGATATTGTCAATTCCTCCTTAGCTTTGGTATTCTCTTTCGATATCCAATACATGTTCATTGGTGAATGGTTGGCTGCTTTCATTGTTTCATTTGTGAATATTTGAAGAAAATAATATAAACATTTTAGCAAGAAAATATGTATTATTAAACAAAGTATAGCTACCTTTTTTGGTGTAGAAGTGAAATTATTCAACTGATCATCAGCATGATTTTACTCTTTAGATAAATTGCTACATAGAGGAGTAAAAGCATTCATCTTAGTATTGACTTCGTTTCTATTCCCACTTGGGTTAGACCATGACATCGACACTTCTGTTGAAGGATCCTACAACAATAATACACTATTATTAAAACATTCCAGATCATATAATGACTAAGGCTTTCACTTCCCTTGCTCAATGTTCTATATGGCTTTGGGGTATTCGGTCATGTATCCTTTATTATTGGATCTTGACGTTTGCCAAAGTGAGTGGTTGGTACTCTAGATCTCATGTTATAATTGATGAACTTGAGATCTAGAGTACCAGCTCAGTGTTAGTATAGTATTTACACTCGTAACTTCTGCAGAAGCCAACTGCTCTTGTTGGGAAAACGTCAAAAGCCAAGAAAAATATACACAACCGAATAGTCCAAAGCCATGTGGAACATTCCAGATCATTTCAAATAAATACCGTGAATCTTGAAAGTTTGGTGCTTCTACAGTTTCAACTGCTTGTTGATATGGAACATGTTCCATTTGCTCGTATGTGTTGATAGCAGTCTGAAACAAAATAATTTTATTGCAATCATTTTAACCAGAGCAAACATCTAATATTACCGTAGATGATGCATTTGGCAAATCTTGCGTGTCGATGCAAAAAGGCTCTAATCTTGAAATATTTGGGATAGCACATTTCTTCAATTTTCTAATATTACCCCCTTTGATAAACTCGTCATTTGTGAAGTGGTGCGAATAAACCTATGACAAAAGTGGTTTCATTGATTAATTATGGATGGATGTGTACTCTTTTATTTACCCATGGTTTTGCGTCCCAGTTCCTTTTGTTTCAAGCCTAATCGCCATCAACCATTTTTTTCCGCATTATGGTTCCTTGTTTAGGGAAGTAATGAAATGAGATCCCACTGGTTTTATCATACCGTGACCGTGACGTGACCAGCAATTGACAATATTCCACGGTGATCGTTTTTTTGCTGTCAGGTTGGTAATTTTTCTTTTCCTTAATATTGGAAACACTGATTAAAACCAATTTTGTCATCTGTCAGATTCAAGAGAATGGCTGGGGATTGCCCTGGGATTCCGAACTTTCGATTCGATCACGAACGAACGATCAACGATTCGAACTTCAGACGACAAGAAGTAATCGTCGGGTGTTCTCGGTACTTGTTGAAATGGAGGTAACATGATCGTAGATCGTAGAAAATGAGAAAGAATGAAAAAATGAAGTCGCATTAACGTCTGTAATTGAATTTAAAGTACAGAATAAGTTTTTGGCATAGCAAACGGAAAGATGAAAATTAGAAGTGAATAAAAAAAATGTGGACCAACCGGAATTTGAACTCGGGACCTCTTGGTTTGATTGGAAATTTTCTGTAAATACCTACCTAAATGACATTCTTGAACGATTCGACTATAATAATTGATTCCCAATCAAATCGTCGGGTGATTTCTGTTCTCGATCACTCAACACAATAAAAACAACATGGAAAGGTAAGATCACAGATGATGAATTAAACCGCATTAAACATAAAATTCTGAATTGATAATTGACATAATCTCGATATTCTCAATATTTTATATTCAATCTGCTAGTTTTTTGTGATTTTAAATTTACATTAATATTTGAAGGAGTCCAGAGTATTGATTGAACATTTTATTCTTTGAAGGAAATTCATTTCTTGAATGTTTGTTTTTGCGCTTAATTCTACCTTGTACAATTAGGTACCTAAGGTTTCCTTGAATCAAAACAAGAGTAACAAGAGGAGAGGTAATGTACTGAAATTGTAAATGTATTAAATAAGTGCAAGTTTGTTACAACTTTCATATAGCTACCTACTCTGCAAGTTTGCTGTAAGAAATTTGTAATCACTGCGCATACCTGGAAGATGCTATAAAGTAAATGTTCTATAGCTATTTTTATTCAGAAAACATGAGCAAGTTATATTAGGGGCAAGTTTTCATGATTAGGTACGTGTACCAATTCCAATTAACTTCGAAAAGATAATCGTGACCGTTGTTTATTGTTTAAGAAGTCGAAATGCATTTATAGAATGTTTTGAAATTTCCAGTTGTCTACAATTTCACTGAATTTGCCTGACAATTTCTGTAATCATTCATCCGCTGTTTTTGGAGCATTTAAAAAATAAAGGAATTTGTAGTCGCAATAGGTAACCTATACCTCTGTATATATAATACTTTTGAAGTAGCCTCTTCTTTCATTGCAGTGTATAAATTATATTACTGGCATAAAATTTGATATTGCAGTAAGCCGGGATAGGTACCTATACCTACAGAGATATGTATAATTCTATAATAATATTAATAATTATTGTACTGCAGTTATGTACACTACTCCTTTATTATCATTAATCGTTAATGTATATCTTTGTTAGGAATGCATTCTCGCATAGTGTTGGTTCCAGTAATTCTGTATTGCTTTTCTGTTGATATTTTATTCAAAGGAATACGTACATTTGTTGCATACTTATTTGTATGTCGTTATAGGTACCTACATCCTATTCCTTGAACACGTTAATAATATTAATATTTCCAAAAAATATTGCAACAGTTGTAATAGTATCTTGTAGTAATAATAAAAAAACTTGTTAATGTTTCCGTCAACCAGCTGTACCTTCACGAGCACAACCCTCAAAAATCTTCGAAAGAATTACCCATTTTTTTCAACCATTCGCCACTTAGCTATGCCCTTATCCCCATGAAATTCATTATCAACTCCCAGTAAACTTTTGGGTTGCTCTGAAAGCCATTCTGAATAAAAAATCCCTACTGCAGAAGTATGGATCATAGGTAAATAACGGGATAAAAACAAATACACAAGCAATAATGACCACTAATAAAGAGAGCAACACATATATCAGACCAAGATAGATATACTGACGACAAGAAAATAGTTGTCGTCAACTAATCGTCAAAATGTAGGCTATTTGCAACACATATACGATCGGCGTATTGGCTTGGAATCGTCAAATTCGTGAAAACGACACGATTCATGCTCGATCGTGACTTCGGAATCCCGGCCTTGGTCATAATAATTTGACATTTGTCATTGCTGACACATGGCACATGTCAGTGTATTAAAATACAGCGTTTCAAATATTAAAAACCAAATTTCATTACCAAGCTGACAGCAAAAAAACGATCACTGATTGCCTGTGGAATATTGTCAATTGTAAACACATTATTGAGGCACACTTATAAATTTTATTCTCAATAATCTCAATAAACAAATGAAAATAGCATCTGTCAATTGTCACATTGTCAATGATTCAAGGCGGGGAATTTTGTAGACCAATAATGGACCAATAAAATTCATTCTTAGCCCACAAGTGACGCGCGCAACTTTCACCTGCACAGGTAATTCTGGATAGGTCTATTATGTTCTATGTGTGGTGCTATGGCCTATGGCGCCACCAACATTCAAATTTCATTACCAAGCTGACAGCAAAAAACGATCACTGATTGCCTGTGGAATATTGTCAATTGTAAACACATTATTGAGGCACACTTATAAATTTTATTCTCAATAATCTCAATGAACAAATGAAAATAGCATCTGTCAATTGTCACATTGTCAATGATTCAAGGCGGGGAATTTTGTAGACCAATAATGGACCAATAAAATTCATTCTTAGCCCACAAGTGACGCGCGCAACTTTCACCTGCACAGGTAATTCTGGATAGGTCTATTATGTTCTATGTGTGGTGCTATGGCCTATGGCGCCACCAACATTGTGCGACGCACAATATCTGCTTTTGAGGGGTTTTCTCAAAAAAACAAATTTCACAAAAAAAGATAAGCCGTGCTTAGTTTATCGTTATCGAAAGAGACAAAGAGGAATAGTATAGTGTAGGATTGCTTCTTTTGTTCCAAGAAAAAATTCAAATGAAGAAATGTTCTCTGCGTGTTGTTCATGAATATTTCGTTGTTTGAATGTCCATAAAATACTAGAATATTTGTACAATAGTTTCAAAAAGAAATATAAAGTATTAAAAAAATTTACTATCTAACACGAAGAAGCAAAGAAAGCTCTTTTGAAATACTGATACTATTTCGTGAATGGGTTAAGAACAGAAGCAAGTTTTCCTTTTATAGATTTACTTTCGACAATACAAAGATTTTCTAATGATAACAAATTTTTAAACACATAACAACGTTCAATTATTCATATCAATACCCCCTTTGAATGAATATCTGTTTCTTGAAGTATTCGAATTTCAATTTAGCTAGGGTCTTTGTCATAATGTCAGCTTGCTGCTTATCCGAAGAAATATACTGAATTCCATCCTCAGTTTTAACTTGAGGGCATTTTATGATCACTAAACATCCTTGATTGTCTTCAAATAAAGTGATTGGTTTCGGAAAAACTATATGAGTATTAGGTATACTTGTAACTATTAGCTGCTTTCCGATTGTCAGGGGTAGAAGCACCCAGTGGAGCTTGTTCTTGTTACCCCTGAACTGAACCTGAAGTGAATCGCACCTGACTTTATGAAAGAGGTTTAATTGGAACATGATTTATCCTGATCTGTCAGATCACTTCAGAAGCTATCCGGAGATACTCTGAGCTACTCCCTGTTGCAATTGGAAAGTAGCTATTACCAAACACAAATAAAAATTCTTGTATGACTATAGCCGGCCATTTTTAAAGAGCCGTGGTCACTAGTTTTATTTTTCATTTGTTTTTCTTGTTATTGAAACCAACGATGCCTTTCAAAAAATTCAAGAACATTTTTATTCGTACTTGAAATTAAAATGAATCTGTAAACGATTTTAAATACTCACACAAAGAAAAAAAACAATGTAATCTGCAATGTATTTGCGATCACCCTTTTAAAATTATGTCGAATACTTAAATAATTATTTATGAAAGTTTGATAACAATGAATGGGTGAATCTAATTGTTTAATTATTATTCAAGCTTTTCCAACACTGTCTGTATCTCTTATTAGTTCATCAATGAGTACTTAACGTTCACTACAGTCATTCTCAACCCCAAGTGAGTGCAAGCTCATAGACTATAGTATTATGCTGGAGTACGATTATGATCCTGTACGTTATGACACGTTACGAATTCTACCTCTTACGGTTATGGTCAATTGACGTTATGATGCATTGCTGTTATGATGGCATGACTTTATGATGCGTTGTCGTTATGCTACAATGATATTATGATGTTGTAGCGCAATGATGGAATACGTCATGATGAAGTACGTTATGCTGGTGTAAATTATGATGGTTTACGTTATGATCCTTTACTTTATGCCACTGTACATTTTTATCTTGTACTTTATGATCAAGTGCGATTTCTACAGTTTGATGATATGATGGTATGAATTTCTATGTAATACGATTTCTATTTTGTACATTATGATGCTTTAGGTGTTACCCTATCAGTACATGGCTGGGGACATTAATAGCTGTCATTAATGGTTGATTTTGGAAAGTCATGCATTAATGACAAGTTGTCTATTATAATAATCATAGCATAATACTAATTCTCCTTCATAAACTCTCATAGAGTGTACTCAAAGGCGTAGCCTGTGCAAGTAGGGAACGGCGATTATTATTATTTGCCGTGCCGCTCTGGGGTGGCTTACTGATTTTTGTTGGCGTATTCGCTTGCAGTTTCAAGATGAAACGCTTTAGTTTTACGCATGGGTATCGCACGTTCAAAATGACGGCCCCCATCATGATACCCAATGATGTCTCATTGTCATCTCTTTACGCAAAACGAAAACTTTTGAATTCCCATATCCCCAATGATGCGTTTTTTCCTTGACCCATTTTCCCACCCAACATTTGACAAGCAGCAGTGATCATTTTTCTCTTGAATGACATGTTGGTGCACTCGGTATTACATTTGATGAGCAGCCGCCATGTTTTTCCCTATAGCATGTGAGAAGCAGCCGCTATGTTTTTTTCTCTTAAATGATGTGTTGGTACACCCGGTATAGCATTTGACAAGCAGCCGTCATGTTTTTTCCTCTTAAATGATGCCTTTTGAGACATTCTGTTATTTTCTTCTCTTAAGTGATACATCCCTAACCTCAAAGCTTAATTTTACAACCAGCAACGCCCTGTCCCCAAACCCAATGTTTAATTTTTTGGTCCCCACTATCAACAGGACGTGCAATAAGACGTTGCAGCAAGAAATACGCCTCACATATCTAAAAATGTTATTTCAAGTCTATGGTATGCCCCATACATCCATTATATAGACATTTTTTCTTTATAGCTTTAATAAAAAATAAACACGTAAACTCAAATTGCTTTTGGTATTCGTTTGATAAAAATAGTTGTTGCCGGGTATTTGAAACGTGGAAAGTAAACCTTAACATAAAATGAAATACTGAATCATTACAACCATTAATGATTATTTAATTATTAGAGTACACTTATTGACATTTGTAATGATAGAATTAGAGAAACTAAAAGAAGGTACAGAAAAAGGCTATATGTGAAATACTGAATCATTACAACCATTAATGATTATTTAATTATTTGAGTACACTTATTGACATTTGTAATGATAGAATTAGAGAAACTAAAAGAAGGTACAGAAAAAGGCTATATGTGAAATACTGAATCATTACAACCATTAATGATTATTTAATTATTTGAGTACACTTATTGACATTTGTAATGATAGAATTAGAGAAACTAAAAGAAGGTACAGAAAAAGGCTAAACGTACACGGCTGGGGACATAAATAGCTGTCATTAATGGTTGATTTTAAAAAGTCATGCACTAATGACAAGTTGTCTATTTTAATAATCATAATATAATAATAATACTCTCTCATAAACACTTATAAAGTGTACTCAAAGGCGTAGCCTGTGCAAGTAGAGAACGTCGATTATTATTATTCACCGTGGCGCCATGGGGTGACTTACTTATTTTTGGTAGCGTATTGGCTTGCAGTTTCAAGCTGAAACGCTGCAGTTTCACGCATGGGTATCGCACGTTCAAAATGACGGCCCCTATCATGATACCAATTGAGACAACTTTTACGCAAAATGAAAAATGTTGAATCCCCATATCTCCAATGATGCGTTTTTTCTTACCACCCATTATTTGACAAGCAGCAGTGATCTTTTTTCTCTTGAATGACATGTTGGTGCACTCGGTATTACATTTGATGAGCAGCCGCCACGTTTTTTTCTCTTAAATGATACGTTTTGAGACATTCTGTTGTTTTTTTCTCTCAAATGATAATAATAATAATAATAATAATAATAATACTCCCTAATAAACACTCGATGAGTGTACCCAAAGGCATAGCCTGTGCGGGTAGAGGACTTACTGATGTTTCAGGTGATGTATTCCCTTTCAGCTGTAGGAAAACCCACAGCATCACCTCGAGTGGTCGGTGTGCACTCCAAGCTAGCATTGTTGGTACACTCGGTATAGCATGTGACAAGCAGCCGCCATGTTTTTTTCTATTGAATGATGTGTTGGTACACCCGGTATAGCATTTGACAAGCAATCGTTATGTTTTTTCTTTAAAATGATGCCTTTTTAGACACTCTGTTGTTTTTTCTCTTAAATGATACATCCCTAACATCAAAGCTTAATTTTACAACCTGTCCTCAAACCCAATGTTTAATTTAACAACCGGCAACACCCCATCTCAATCTGCTCGTTTTTCCATTACCGATAACGCTGGCTCTGATACCACGCTCCAATGTCAACTGATAAAACGAATAACATAAGTTGATAGCAGAATGTTTGTATGGTAATAATAAAAGTAAAATTGAATTTGTGACAAGTTTTATTTTGAACAAATAATCCATCTTCTATTAGCCTCTACAATTATTTCCATTACAACTCTCATCAATATACATGCTAATATTGTGGACAATATAACAAGAATTCTATAAAGATCAAACTAGTGACTTCCTTTTCTCTCGCCCCGCTGGAACAAATTCCTCAGATTTTGTGTTTATTTCTCGAAGATCTTGAAATACCAGCTTCAGCTTATACTTTCGATATTGCAGTCAAAATGACAGCGGTTTTCTTTTACCAAACATTTGCAAACCATGTTTATTCTCACTCAACGAGAAAAAGAAGTATTTTCCCCTTTACCACATAAGTAATTGAATTCCTAGATGCGAATTTCAAAAACCAAGTTTCCTTTAGGTTTTGAGACGCTATGCCTACATAAGGTTAATTCGTTCTGGTTAGATCAGACGAAATTTATTGGGTTTTGGGACGTTATGAAAAGTAAGTTCGTTCTGCTTAGATCAGACAAAATTTATTCTTTGATCAATCTTCCACCTGATATTCGACAAATCCAACAGAGGCAGTCATTTTGTTGTGGCTTTGAAAACGTCGATGTAAAGTTAGTTCATGCTACTTCGATCAGACGAAAATTAGGTGGTTTTTTGGGACGCTATGTAAGGTTAGTTCATTCTGGTTGGATCAGACAAAATTTATAATGTTTTTCTGGGACGCTATACTCACGTATGGTTACTTTGTTGTGGTTATACCACACACATTGTTATAGGGCGGTATGCCTACGTGTGCTCAGTTTGTTCTGATCAGACAAAAATTAATGTGGAAGTTTTTGCTAACGTAAGGTTAGTTCGTTCTCGTTAGATCAAACGAAATTTATTGACCGCTATACCTTCGTACGGTTAGTTCTTTCTGGATAAATCAAACGAAATTTATTGTGGGTTTTTGTGTCGATATTTAAGGTTAGATCAGACAAAATTTATTTAAATATGCCTATATAAGGATAGTTCGTTCTGAATTGATCAGACGAAATATATTAGGATTTTGATGACCTATGCCGACGTACAAAATGTTTTAATTCATTTTCACCTAATCCTTCAACAGCATAAAACTTATAAGTTAGGTTGGCCGAACGGTCTCAGGAGCTGTATTTAAGCCACAATTCCCGAAAGGGGAACGTCGATATTCTTCACAAATGGCTATGTGATATGTCATCAAAATGAATATGCCTGATAAATGTTGTATTCACAAAGTGTTTTATTTTATTTTATTTCTTACTTATATCTTAGGTTGGTCAATCGGTCTAACATGTTGGGGTGACTTCACTGTGGCGGCGATTCCCTGCAAAAATGTGATCAAAATAGACGATTTCAGCGTTACAACAACTGAAATTTGAATCGCCTAAACACGCAAAATTGCAACCACAATAAACGTTTTTTGCTTTCTAGAAAACAACCTAAAATAAAACCGAAAAACTGTATTTTTACATATATTTTTTTATGGAGATTTGATATTTCATTCTCATGCAATTACCAAAATGTGAGAGGTATGCGAAGCAAAGTGTCAACATTTTATGCCAGTATCTCAGAAGAGGAATACGACATCGTAGCTCTAAGTGAACTATTTCCAGGTAGTTGCATAGTCCATAGACCCAATCGTATGTTACATGAAACTAATCTTCGAACTTGTGGAGGGGTTCTGCTAGCTTGTAAAGACTTCTTGAACAGTAGAAAAATCAACCTAGATATATTCAAAGACACTTTACTATCCATAGATATATTAGGAAGCAAATGTTCATATAGTCATCTTTCTTTTTACCTGTTTGTTATATATATTTCACTATCTACTAACCTAGATCAATACAAGCAGTTCTCTGAACTGTTTGAACAAATTCATGAGGTGTTCAATGAAAATATAGTAGTCGTAGGCGATTTATTTCACACACATTTCATAAACAACTCAAATAATGATACTAAAACGTCTCTTGCAAATAATTCCTATAACTTTTTTGAATTTTAACAATAGAATAATATACTCAACTCTTCAAATCGTTTGCTGGACCTTGTGTTCGCTAATGTAAAATGTGAGATTCTGCGTGATAACGCCCCACTACTACCAGAAGACCCTTACCATCCAGCTTTAACGATTAGTATTGATATATCTTCCGAATATAAAACATTTACGACAGAAAACTCCCAAAAATCATATAACTTTAGAAAAGCAGACTACCCGACAATGTACATAGCTTTTCAAGAATGTAACTGGTCGTTTTTGAATAACTACACAGACGTGAACCTTGCAGTTGATAAATTGTATGAAAAATATATTCAATTTTTGATACATACGTACCCATTATACGAAACAGTAAACCACAAATACCCGATATGGCACTCTTCCGAAATTATCCAAAATATTCGTGAAAAATCTGAAAACATGAAGAAATATAGAAGTTCTAAATCAATTTTCTATTTAAATCGCTACAGAAACCTGCGTTCCGTCATAAAAACACAAATTGAGCAATCCTACGAAGGGTATTTAATAAATGTACAGTCATCTATTAACAACGATCCGAAATTCTTCTGGAACTACATTCACTCAAAAAAACAAAAGTCAAGAATTCCTGGTAAAATGAGTTACGAGAATCAAAAACTAGAGAATCCCCAAGATATAGTGAATGCATTTGCACAGTTATTTTAGTAGTGTTTACCTCCCTATTAATTCAAATCATAATGATCGCTCAGAATCGGTAAATAATAGAGAAAAAATCACCATTAGAAACATTACGGAAGATGAAGTGAGAGAAGCAATAAAAAAAGTTAAGAATAAAATGACATCTCATTTCGACTCTATACCATCTTTTATAGTGAAAGACTGTTCCTCAATGTTAGCTACTCCTCTCTGCTTCATTTTCAATCTTGCATTAGAAACAGCAACTTTTCCAGATGCTTGGAAACTTGCTAGGATTTGCCCTATTTTGAAGAACGAAGATGATTCCACCATAACAAACTATACAGCAATTTCGATAATTTCCAACTTTGCAAAGGCATTTGAAATTGTTCTCTACAAGCACATCTACCTGACAACTCACAATGAAATAAGTGAATTTCAACACGGATTCATGAGCCACCGCTCCACCGTAACAAATCTAGCATTGTTTTCGCATTGTGTGTGCTCAGAATTGGACAAACAGGGACAGGTGGATGTGATATACACAGATTTTTCAAAGGCCTTTGATAAGATTGATCATTGTATCTTACTGTCTAAACTTGATGACATTGGCTTTAGTCGAAACTTGCTAGGTTTTTTCGAATCGTACCTATTTTACCGAAATCAAATAGTTCATTATATCGGATACAAGTCAAAAACAATTATTTCTACATCTGGCGTTCCTCAAGGGTCCAACTTGGGACCGTTGTTGTTCTTACTATTCATTAATGATCTGAGCACTCAAATAAATTCTATGAAGTTATTTTTTGCTGATGATCTGAAAATCTTGAACTCTATACACAATGTGGATGATTGCACAACCCTTCAAGAAGACATAGATAATGTTCAGGCTTGGTGTGAAGTTATTAACCTACATCTAAATATCTCTAAATGTAAAGTCATGTCATATACTAGAAAACATGCACACATTAAACATCCGTACAATATCCAAGGCAGTTTACTGTCTCGTTGTGAAGATACTTAAGATTTGGGTGTTTTCTTTGACTCCAATATGTCTTTTGCCAATCACATCAACAAAAAAGCCTCTGAAGCCAATAGAATGCTAGGATTTGTTATACGAAACTGTCAAAATTTCATCAACTTAAATGCCCTAAAGATACTTTACCTATCATTTGTCAGATCCAAAATGGAATATTGTTCAATAATTTGGAGCCCTCACTATTATTGTCATGAGTACACAATTGAAAAAATACAAAGGAAGTTTTTAAAATTCATGTATTTCAAAAACTGTGGTATATATCCAACTAGATGTTCTGACCACAATATTCTTCTCAATCATTTTCAGTTCACTTCATTAGAGAAAATGAGAAAATTGGCTTCAATAATTTTTCTTTACCAATTAATTCACAGCTATATTGACTGCAGTTTGCTTCTATATGAGTTGAACTTCAGGGTGCCAAGAATTCAGTCACGATTGAATCTCACATTTTACTTACCCACACGAACAACTATGATTTTGCAATCTCCAATCAAATATATGTGTGAAAACTACAACTCAATATGCAGTTTTTGCGATATCAATAGTTGTTCCGCGAAGCACATAAAAAAAGTAGCAATGGAAATATGGAAATGACTACAATATCAGTAAAGAACTCAATTATCACCTTCACCTTTAATAATCATCATAAGTAACTTCAAATATCAAATTATCATCTTAGTTTCAGTTGTACAGCTTATATAATCTGTATTATAAATATCATAATATATAACATGTTTAAATTCATATTTTGTTCGAAAGGTACTATATAATTAACAGTACTGATTATTTTTATTATGTCCTGTAATTGGGTGTAACCTGTTGGGGAATAAATATTATTATTATTGTTTCAAAATTGTTCAAATACATTTTTTCGCGTTCGAAAAAACGACTGAAATTTAAAAACGCTAAAACACGTAAAAATGCGACCACAATTACCGTTTTTCGCGTTAGAAAATACAGCTAAAATTTGAAACGCAAAAACATGCAGAAATGTGACTAAAATAGACGTTTTATAAGGTTAGTTCAGTAGTTCGTTCTGCTTCGATCAGACTGACTATCTGTTATTCTGCCTGTCTGTCAATCTGTCTGTCTCCTATCTCCTATCAACGAAAAAGGAACAGAGTCAAAATGGCACATACTGGGTATCGCACGTTAAAAATGTCGGACCCTATCACGAAAACATTTGAATACCCATACCCCCAATGACTCGTGTTTTCTTTGACAAATGACAAAGGCAAACATGTTTTTTCTCCTAAATCATATGTTGGTTCACTCGGTATATGGTATTTGATAAGCACCCACAATTTTTTTTTCTCTTGAATGATATGTTGGTACACGTGGTATACTGAATCTATCGAGCAGCCGCCATGTTTTTTTTTTCTTATTCTTTCAATCATCATTATTATCATTACACTTTCATACTTCGAATATTACATCTTCAATCATTATTGTTCTCATATTCCAAGTGTGCTCGGTACTGGAGAATTTTTATCAATCAAATGGATCTCCCTCGACTACGTCACACAACAAACGCATCTAGGCTCTGAACGCAAAGCAGCTAGGCACTAATTAACGATCAAACGAACTTACCTTCAAGTGAAGTTCGATCGTGATTATATGAGTGTCCAGTCCGAAGATATCACTTGAAATACTACGTAGTCCGCCCCTGGGTAGCTCCGCCGTGCACCGTGTTCAGAGGTTAGACGAATGTCCCCTCTGTCTCCTCTCGTAGCGCTCCATACTCCATGCAAGCTCATTCTGTTCAACTAAGAACCATCACTGCAACTTGGGTTGTGGGTTGAGTGGGAAGTGATATCTTCGGACTGGACACTCATATAATCACGATCGAACTTCACTTAAAGGTAAGTTCGTTTGATCGTTAATTATATATCGTGTCCAGTCCTCGATATCACTTGAAATACTACGTAGATGTTTAGAGATGTGAAGTTGCAGTGGGTGACATGAATAGAGGTATCAGAAAACATAGTACAGAAGCGAAATTGTGTTTTATTGAGATCAATACTCGTTTCAAAGGTGATGTTGCTTAGTAGCAAATGAACAATATCTCATGAGATTCTCAATCAAATAAACTGGAGTTTTATAAAAACTAAGCTAAATTAAAAAACATTCTGATGTTGACATTTATGGTCTGCCGCATAATCAGGGATTTTCGCTAGTGGGCGATTATAGAACTTTGCGAAAGTTCCGGATTTTTCGGACCATCCTGCAGTTCTACAAATATCTTCCACGGAGATGCCTTGTCACAGCGCTGCTGAAGAAGAGCCAAGTGGGGTTTGAATTTTGTGGTATCAATTCCGGCCTGATCAAGTAGAGTCCTGACCCATCGACAGAGGGTTTGTTTGGTGGCGACCGAATAAGGCTTCTTGTGTGTTAGAAACAGAAAATCGTGGCCATTTCTTATATCTGTTGTTCTTTCGATATGCATCAATGTAGATGCGCAGCAGAGAACCGGTCTCTATTTGTAGAATGGTATATGGAGTGTTGGTTGTGGCCGATTTATTCCGGACGTCTTAATTGGGTCCGTTATGTGAATCTGAATCTCTGTATCGGTGTTCACAATGTTGGATAACCTGATGAGGGATATCGTTTGGAGTTGACCCCCAGTAATTAGGGCTAGTAGTGTTACGAGTTTGAATGAGATTTCTTGAAGGCTGTGGGGTTGAGGAAGGTTCTCTATGTGTTGTAGCAACGGTCCCGGGTCCCAAGTTGTCTCGTATCTAGGTTGAGACGGTCGTAGCTTTGATAGGCCTCTCATAAATCTTGTGAGGACAGGGTCGTTTCCAAGGTCTCCGTTGTGTATCAGCGAGAGAGCCGATTTGTGGGAATTGAAGGTCCCAAATTTGGATTGTCCGTTAGCGTATATTGACTGCAAGAATGTAAGCACATCATTGGTGGAGGCTTCGTACGGAGAAATGGCTCGGTTCTTGCAAAAAAGCCACCATTGTCGTGGAATTATACTGTTTTAGTGTGCCCTCTGATAACGAAGCTATGATTCTGTCGATGGCTTCTTCCGGTATCTTCCTTATCTGGTATGCTTCCCTGATAATACTGCGGCAGCCAGGATAAGCTTCGAGTACAGAGGGTGAAAACTGGAAACCATGGTTGTGCTTGCCACCACGGGACGACCAGGATACCTGTAGCTCTTCCTTCATAGATCTTCCTAATGACCCTCAAAACCATGTTAAATGGAGAGAATGCATAAAAGTACATGCTTTCCCATTTTAAGGTAAAGGCATCCACGGCCATTGATTCGGGATCTCTTACCCATGAAACGCATTTCCGGTTGAGCCTGGAGGCAAATAAATCGATCTGTGGTGGTCCGAACGTTCGAGATATTTTTTCAAAGGCCTCATCTGCGAGAGACCACCCGGTATCAGCCGATTGTCGACGAGACTCCTCGTATGCTTCCCAGTTGTTCTTGAAAGTCACATATGATGCGTGAAGCCATATATTTTTTGCTTCGCACCACTGCCATATTTCTCTTGAGAGAGCACTAAGTATGGGGAATTGGATACTCCCCATTCGGTTGATATATGACATTGCAGTGGTGTTGTCGCATCTAACAAGAACGTTACAATTGCGGAGGTTTCTTCCAAAGCATTTTAGCACGTAAAAGATGGCCTGGAGCTCAAGGAAATTTATATGTTGGTGTTTTTGGTCCTGTGACCAAAATCCATGAGTTCTCTCGCCCCTGCAGCACGCCCCCCAGCCGGTTAGGGAGGAATCTGTGCATATTTCAAAATCAAAATGGTCGTTTTTTATGTCGTGACTGGATGTCAAAATTTTATTTTTCCACCATAACAAGTCGGCTTCAAGATTATCTGACAAAACCATGTTGGCATCAAAGTCCAGGTTGCTGGCCGAGAGATCTAGGAATTTCGCTCTCTCTAGGGACTTTGTATACATCCACCCATACATTACGGCAGGACAAGCCGAAATGAGTATGCCAATAAAGTTGGCTAGCAATCTTATCTTGCAGGCAGATGTATTTAAGAGCCGTGTGGTCTGCTCCTCGATGATCTTCTTCTTCTCTAGGGGCAGCTCCATTTTAATGGTTGCGCTGTCAAATATGAACCCCAAGTATCTGCAGGATGTGCTCGGGAGTAAACAACTTTTGTTTATGTTGAGAACGAAGCCAAGGGATTCTAACAGGTTTACCGTAATATTGGTGTTGGATAAGCAACTCTCAAAAGAATTGTCCAGTATCAGAAAATCATCCAAATAGTTTACATATATTATACCCATAGAGCGTAGTTGACAAACTATGGGTTTCATGAGCTTCGTGAAGCAGAACATAACCCGAAGGGCATGCAAGTGAATTCGAATAGTTGGTTATTGAAAAAAAATCTAAGATATTTTCTGTGGTTCTTGTTCACGTTAATTAGAGAGTATGCGTCCTTGAGGTCTATAGTCGTCATGAACGCATTCCTGACTATCAACCTGCAGACAGACCTGTGGTCCTCCATTTTGAAATGGGGAGTTTCTATAAAACTGTTCAACTTTTTGAGGTTCAAAATAAATCTCTTACCTCCTTTTGGCTTATCTGTTAGGAAAATCGGGGAGATAAACTGATTGCTACATTCGGCACATACGATAATAGCACCTGATTGCCGAAGATCTTGGATTGCCGAATTCATTAGTTTGAATTCGCTTTGTGATAGCTTAGGCTCCTGGTAAGTACCCTGATGTGATGGCTTTGTTTTGAATTGGATTTTATAACTTTCAACCCACGATAAAATTGTTGTTTTTTTTTCAGTTCTCTCCAAGCTTTAAAAAAGTATTTGAGTCTGCCTGCGAAACTTACCTCTAGCGTCTTCTGCGGTTGGTTTGATGGTCCGGGTTCCTCGAGGACTGCCCTTTGTATTGCCGCACATCCCTCCTGATGTGGGCCGGTCGGTTCCTGTTTAGAGGTGGCCTGCTACTTGCTTTAGAACTTGCCTGTAATGGTCTCAGTACTGCCCCCCCCTCTTCTAAATGAGCTGATTGTGGGCGGTTGTGGTTGTGGGCGTATGTCTTTACCAACCCTTTCAAGGGACTTTGCATCCTTGATTTGTTGGCCTAGCTCAGAGCCAAAATGTAGGTCACTTGCGGGTGTTTTTTCTACCAATTCTTAGACTTGTTTGCTCAGCAATGGGGCTATCAGCTGGCGTCTTGTACGAGAGATGTCATTGAATAGGTGGCACAAAATGCGGCCAGAGTCGGATAGGTGGCCTAATATTTTTGCATGTATAGCTTTGGGAATATTCTCACCTTCGGTTAGAATGGCATTCATTGCCAATCCGAGAGTCGATAGTCCTTTACCCAGCTATGTCTGGTAATTAGAATGAGATCTGTCTCGGACTGTGTATAATGAGGGCATGATCATCATCAACTCGGGGTTCACATCCGGTGAAGATAAATTTGTACAGTTGTCTGGGGAGGTATACTTATTGTGAAGTTTGTCGCTCTCTTCTTTCGGTAGTCCGTTTATCAAAATGTACTTCTATCGGGACGCGATGGCCTCATGTAACGACTGACGAGATGTCTTTGGTAAAGTGAGGTCTTCTCCCAAAATTTCCAGAACATCCTCTGACAAAGTGATGTCGTTGTGAATGGCCAATTCTGGGGAGCATTCCCTGTCGCCAGAGTCAAGCGAGCTGGCTTGCTCCGGTCCTGTCGTCTTGTGTTCAACGTCCGAATTCGCCTCGCCCACGCTAACATCTGGCGTTTGCATTCTTCTTGTACGATCCGTCTGCAAATCGTTAACTCTGGCCACAGCGGAGTCACGTGAACTTGAAGCGATCCGGCTTCGACCTTCACGGCGATAACTCCCGCCGTCATCCCTAAGAAACTCAGCTCTGTTCGAAGACCTGCAATCCCGTTCACAGGAATAATTCGGGCGTCGATCTCTTCGAGATTCAGTTCTGCTCGGAGAACCACAATGGCCATTACGAAATGTATATCTTGTTCGTGATCGGGCTTGATATGTTCTTCGGGAAGAATGTGAACGTGATCTTGCTTTTTTGGCCTGGTCAAGTCGCTGTTCAAGCGATGCCAGTCTTTTCAGCAATTCCTCTTGATAGTTTTTGCCGTGCCTGTCCTTGGAACGGCTTCTTTTGTGTTTTCCCATCGCTAAAAGAGAATGCCTGAAAAGGGTATAGAAAAGAAATTTATTTTTATACGCTTACCGCAAGTTACAAGAATGAATGAATGAGACACGATGTTTTCACGGCGGTGCACCAAGAACGAATGAGCTTGCATGGAGTATGGAGCGCTACGAGAGGAGACAGAGGGGTTATTCGTCTAACCTCTGAACACGGTGCACGGCGGAGCTACCCAGGGGCGGACTACGTAGTATTTCAAGTGATATCGAGGACTGGACACGATATATAATCAGCGACGCGTGACCTTTCTTATGAGATTTAACGTGGGGGAATATCTAGAACTCTTGTAGCATATACAAGCCGCTTCTTTTATCATGTGGTAACATTGCTATATTCTAAACCGTAATAGATACAAAGACGATTAAATGGGAAAAAGGTAACTATTGTGGTGAGCAGTAAATTGGTCATAGAAAATTTACGGGGATTCTCGCCCTTCCCAACTTATACAGGGAAATCTGAAAATGCTGTTTTCGGTTTTTTACGAATAGAATTGTTATTTCAGAAAATATAAAAAAATTAAAAATCAAAGTTTTATTGTATTCAAAATGTACTAGAACTGCGTAATGATAAATTTTAAATCAACCGTTTCGTGTCAACACCGCCATCATCAACTATTCTTTTCAAATAAGTACCTGTCTATTTCATCACAAATATTGATAGAGTGATAAAATCATAATTCAGTGGTATGTCACACTCGACATTTCTATAACGTTTCATATAAAATAACTTGCATCATCAGTGACAACAATTTTCAATTACGGTCCTGTCGATAGTTTGTTTATGAATTCCACAGAATCTAAGGCTTCGATATAAAAATTATCAGTGACGTTTTGAATGAATGTATCTATGAAAATTGTATTTGTACCATAAAAATTCATAAAAGATTTTTGCAGTTTCAGAGACGAACGATAGCAATTTACCCCAGAAATAAACTTACTTAAGAGGAGAAGAAATCAAACAAACAGAAAAACAATTTATTTCATAATGAATTTGTGGAAGAAAATAAAACCAATACAGAAAAAGAATTCTACATTAAATGCTCGAATTGATGACCTCTTTGTTGAATGCACATAAGTTGTCTGTCCATACAATTTCTGTGGCAATTTTGTAGCATGATGGTTGTAATGCTATTACATGCATCTCTTATTTTCTGTTTGAGATGGTCGATATCGGTACTAGGTGTCAAAACAACTTTATCCTTTATGTATCACCAGACAAAAAAATCCAAAAGAGTAAGGTCTGGGGATCGAGCTGGCCAGGCAATTGGTCCATTGTTTCCAATCCACATTGTTGGGAATATTGCATCTAAATGTTCCCTTACTATTGCTGCATTATGGGGAGGGGCACCGTCTTGTTGAAAATATTGTATTTCACAGCGGGGGCTTAGTAGCAATTCATCTAAGTAGCCATCAAACTCATTGGATTAAAAAATTTAATTTATTCACCATTCAAATGCTCATCGTAAAAGAAAGAACCAAGTATGTTTGTTTCCAAAATTCCCAACCAAACATTTATTCCGAACCTCTCCTGGAAATTGGTTTCTCTATGTAAATGTTCATTCGTATTATTCCACCTATAATGGATGTTTCTGTTAAACCAACCATTGTTGGTGAATTTTGATTCGTCCGTCCATATTATTTTTTTACAAATATTTTGAACTTCCCTATTTCGATGACTTAACCATTTCGCAAATCACTCTCCTTCCGTGATCCCTTTCATTAAGGTGATGAACTTTGCGTATCCTGTAGCATTTGTATAAGTTCTTCTTCAAAATATTTCTGGTAGATTTTACAGATATCTCAAGTTCGTGGGCAATTTCTCGTAAAGAACAATCTTGATTAGAAATATTTTTGTAACTGACCAATCCTAGATTTAAAAAAAAATACGTTATTTTTCACTTTTTACCCTTTATAAGGTAATATTTGCTTACCCAAACCATTGATTTGGTTCCTTATACTTCCAGTAACAACACCTTTTTTAGTTTAATTTCTGTCAAATGGACCAGTCTCTCAAATTTCTTTCTATTCGTCTAAACATTTTAATGTTTGGAATGCGACGATTCGGGTATAGATCGCCATACATATTTCTAGCCAAAAGAGGATTTCTATTTGATTTTGCATAAGTAAATAGCATATCAGTCCTTTCGTCATTCGAATACATCTTTAATATGTAACCGAGTGCTTAAATGTCTGAAAGTTCCTAACAGATATCAACAACTAATTTATTTTTCCTGCCATAGAAATCACGCAAAGCCTACGTGTTTAAATATGGTAAAAGAAGTGAGATGCTATTTAATTGTACCAAATTAGACACTTGTATTTTGATCAAAAAATGATATATTCATTACTTCCAGGATTGAGATTTATGAAAATAATCCGTGTGAAAATTGATACAAGAGAAATCAGCCTTGAATCAAGGATTACTGTGATACAAATATCCCCAAAAAGGAAAAATACGAATGTTTGTTGTGTTGTGGTATCTTCCTATCGAGAGTATTGGGTAATGACTGAAGTATCCTAATAGTTGAATGAGTTTTGAAGAAATCAAAACAATTTACAAAAGAACTAACGACAGGACCGTAATCAAAAATTGTTGTCACTGATGATGCCAGTTACTTTATATGAAACGCTATAAAAATGTCAAGTGTGATATACCACTGAATTGTGATTTCATCGCTTTATCAATATTTGTGATGAAATAGACAGGTCCGTATTTGAAAAAATTTGTTGATGGTGGCCGTGTTGACACCAAAACGTTTAATTGAAAATGTATCATTACGTAGTTCTAGTACATTTTGAATACAATCAAACTTTCCATTTTCCTTTTTTTATATTTTCTGAAATATCCATTCTATTCGTAAAAAACCGAAAACAGCATTTTTAGTTTTCCCTGTATAAGTCGGGAAGGGCGAGAGTCCCCGTAGATTTTCTCTGACCAATGTACTGCTCACCACAATAGTTACATTTTTCCTATTTAATCGTCTTTGTATCTATTACGGTTTAGAATATAGTAATGTTACCACATGATAAAAGAAACGGCCTGTATACTTGATGAGGATGCCAGGATCTTCAACATCAGAATTTGGGCAAAATTAGCCAAAAGCTATTTTACGTAGTAAATTTGTGGAGCCCTTTCCATTAGTAGTCGAAGTGATTGGACGTACCGATATATCGCTCTGCAATAATAGTTGAAATGGATTAGTTTTTGATCCAAGAGCGTCGAATTGAGAAGAACTAATCATGCCTATGTAGTAATTTCTTATTTAGAAAGTGATTAATTTTATATTGTAGTAAAACTGCACTTAACTAATTTTTCTAAGTTATTTAAAACACTACTTAAAACAATTATTCACTAAAACATTGACTTCACCATTTCAAATTTATGTCTACTGTGGTTATCTCTCTGACAGTGACTATCCCGCCATCTAATATCCAGTGGCTTATATACTAGTATTTACAGTTCTCCGCCATTCGAGCCTTTCGGGCGACTTCTTAGATGTCCCCAGAACCTTCGTTAGAAAGTTCACGATTCTTCCACGTGATTAATGTGTTTGTCAGCGGAGAACTTGTTTACATTTCGAGTTGATTGGATGATCACCTTGTGCTACGCTTCTTTATAAAAAAAGAAGAAATAATATTGACGATAATGGAAAGCACTAAAAAGTAGTTCTATTTGAATGTAGAAATGATTATCGGTGAAACGGGATACTACTGGTTAACAGGTGGAAATGGAGTAACACTTCCAAAAAAGCAGCGACAAAATTAAAGGTGGTCTGGGTCAGGGCTTCAAATTGGCGGTGGACGACATCAACTTAAAATCCCCATTACAGGTACTCTTGGTGATTTAATCAATACAAATACGACTACTCGAGTCCACAAATATGACTATTCAAGTCCACAAAAATCCCCGAAGTTTATTCATCCATGTAGAATCAATTGAATCCACTATTAGTGATAAATTATCGAAAATTAATTACATGAGTATCGTCACACACTTGCCCTCAAGAACGCCACACACGGAAGAGTGTCTTGAAGACCAAGCCGGAAACAACAAAAGAAATCATCTTTCTTTCAACTTGCGGTAGTTAATTTTTGACAATGTCAAATGTCAACCATTGATAGAAAATATTTTTGAATAATTTCATTAAAATGGAAATTGATAAACAATGAGGATTATGTATTGTTGGTGAGAATCAGAGGTCGGTTATAAATCAAATCAGTCATATGACCCTCAGAACAAGGACAGAGATCTTCAGCATAAGGTGCGTTCATTTACACTAAAGTATGACAGTTTTAGACAAGGTGCACATTAGACTACACGGCTCTGCATACACTTAACCTCGTAGAAAATGAAAGGACCTAAAGTGAAATTAATTAAACGTCAGATCTCAAATAACCTCCAAAAATTCTTCACAACAAGCAACAATAACAAAGAATAATGAAATGACTGAAAGAATTATGAATCGAAATATAGATAAGCTATTATTGAAAGGTAAATAATATGAAAAACATTCAGAACAAATACATAAGCGAATATACTAATAACAAGAAGCATAATTCAAGACAATGGTCGATATTTCACACTATAAAAGGTAACAGATAGTCACATCTGCACATAGCTATTTAAATTTGATTTTGAACCGTTACAATCCCCCTTCTTCTTCCGGAGGAAGTAAAGTTCCATGAACTTTGCTGACGATAAAATAACAAAACCTCACTGAAAAGCAAGATCATCAACCTACAGTGATAATCGGATGGTATTCAAAATATCAACTAATCAGGGAAATTGTTGTCCAGATGGGATTGGTCTACTTTAAGATCTTGAACATGCCAAATTCCCTTTTGGTTTCCTAAATGAACTTCCAATTCATATGTCCAGGAACCTACTTTTCTAAGAATCTTGAATGGTCCTATGAACTTGGGTGCAAGTTTAGCTGTAAAATAATTCAAAGCATCTGACTGAACTTTATTCCTGCGCCACACCATATCACCTACTTCAAAAGTAACGGCGCGTCTACGAGAATCAAAAACTTTCTTACTATGCTCTTGGGATATCTTAAGACGAGCTTCTACATCGACATACATTTTCCGAAACCCTTCCTGACGCTGAACAATTTCGTCATCAGGATCCAAATCATTTTCAGACACCCGTTCCAAATAATCTTGACCATAAAGCTTATATTCCCTACCAAAGCTAATAAAGTATGGACTATAACCCACAGTTTCATGACGAGCAGTTAGTATGGCACAACCAATAGCTGCAAGATTTACATCCCATTTACGATGATTGCCTTGAACATATGATGAACTCATAGTCTTAACAACTCTGTCAACTCGTACAGTTGGATCGGCACGAGGCAAATACGAAGCAGTATAAGAGTAGTTTTGTATTTTCAGCACAATTCCTGAAATTCTTTACTTTTCATAGGTCCACCATTGTCACAAATGAGATATAATGGCTCCATACACAAGAAAAATAGCCTTTTCCACACACTTTGAAAGTGACTTACCAGTAGTAGTTCTCAACGGAAAAATAACAACATGTTTACTATAAAAATCAGTAACAACCAGACAATGCATATTACCTAATGATGAACGCGGAAATGGACCCATGAAATCTAAACTTATCATCTGCCAAGGTTGTTGAATATTAGGACGGGTTCCCATAAGACCTGCAGGTGCTTTTTGCTCAGACTTATGCTCTGCACAAACTTTACAAGATTTGACATATTTAAGAGTATCACATTTCATCTTTGGCCAATAATAACGACTACGAATCTTCTAAAATGTTTTAAAACTACCAACAAGACCAGCAGTAGGATCATCATGACAACGCCATAACATTTCCTTCCTCTTATCTTTGGGGACGACAACTTTCCAATAATCAGATGTTCTAGATAACTCAGGAATTCCACATTTAACATAATTAAACAATATTTTATTTTCAACTCTCCAAGTGTCAAATTTCTCTGGATGGTTTTGAACTTTTTCACACATACCTACGTACCAAACATCACTGGTTTCACAAGGAAAATTTTCTTGATTGTCCTCAATGGCCTCTATAGGAACAGCACGAGACAAAAAATCAGGAACTACATGGTCTTTACCTTTCCTATGGATCACCTCAAAATCATTAGGCTGTAGACGAAGAATCCAGCGGCCAAGCCTACCTTGAGGTTTCTTGAGCCGTAGTAGCCAAAGAAGTGAAAAATGATCAGTAATGACCTTGAAATGAACACCCTTAAGATAATGACGTATCTTTTTAATAGCCCAAATTACAGCAAAAGCCTCTCGCTCAGTTGTGCTATAATTTATTTCCTGGCGACTAAGTGACCGAGACAGAAAACAAATGACCTTTTCGCCCTCGGGGAATTCTTGAGATAACATCGCTGCAATGCCATAAGCGCTTGTATCAGTTTGAAGTATAGAGGTTCTTTTAATATCAGGGCATGTTAAAATAGGGGCAGGTACAAGACCTTCCTTGATGCTACGAAAAGAATTCTCACATTCAACAGACCAATTCCATTTGACACCTTTTTTCGTTAAGTTACTAAGCGGAGATAAAATTGAAGAAAAACTGGGTATGAAACGTCGATACCAAGAAGCAGTACCAATAAACCGACGAATTCCTTGAACATTTTTTGGAGCAGTCACATCAAGAATGACTTGAACCTTTTCTGGGTCAGGATTAAGACCACGCTCATCTACTACATAACATAAATATTTTGGTTGAGGCAAACAAAATTTATACCGGCAGCATGTAAACGATCAGAAATAACTGACAAAGTTTTGAGATGGGATTCAAAGTCTTGAGATATTATGACAATGTCATCAAAATAAACTAAAACAGAAGGCTGCAATTCTGGTCCCAACACAGAATCAATAATTCTCATTCAGGATGCTGGAGCATTGGTAAGACCAAAAGGTATACGAAGAAAATGAAATAACCCTCGTTTAGTAACAGTGAACGCAGTCCAAAGAGCTAGATACTTTGCATCCCTCAATTGATCCAAAATATGCGAAATATATGGTCAGATATGCATCCTTTTTAGTTTTAGAATTTAGTTGTCGAAAATCAATGCAAAATCTAAAAGAGTCGTCTTTTTTTAACAAGACAGACTGGTGAAGACCATGCACTCTTTGACGGTTCAATAATTCCCTTCTTCAACACTGACTCAACCTCATCATCAATAATCCTTTGTTTTAAAGGACTACAAGGATAGTACCTTTGTTTGATAGGCTTAGTATCAGAAATAAGTTCAATTTCATGTTCACCAACTGTGCAATAACCCAAATTTGTTCCCATTAAAGCTAACTTTTCTTCAACTAAATTATTCAATTGAGTTTTTTGTTCAAAAATTAAAGTTGTATCACCCCGTATATCTTGATTGAGTTTAAACTCGACGGAATCCACATCATTAGTAAAATGTCAAATATAATTTCGAAGGTCTGGAAGAATATTAATTTTTCTCTAAAAATCAATACCTAAAATCAATTGTTGTGAAATTTCGTTAACTACCAGTATATCTATTAAATGCGTTTTTTTCATTAACGAAATTGGAGTAGAAAATATATGACCCATTCTTGAACAAGACTGTCCGTTAGCTACAGTGCAACTATGTACTAAAAGCTACACCAGCATTTATGGCACACTCCAAAAAAAACTATTATACAATTTTGTACACATTTATTAGAAATTTGCGTCCCATCCAAAAAAAAATTTTTACACTCCCCGTTTTCTGGGAAATGGGCGTGGGCTAACTTTAAACTAAAACTGCACCACGCTCTTGGTATTTTTTTAAAATACGCAATTATTGTTGATCGAAAGGCTGCTGAAATTTCTTACACATTAATTAAAAATCATTGACGTCTTGAAAGTTCCAATATTTTGATCCCAAAAGAGTTAAATACCCATTAAGTATAAATAAATCCCCAATAAATATGGACCCAACATGGCCAGTGCCAGCATTTTTCACAAGATTGTTTAAAATTGTCCTGCAAACTATCGAAGAGTTGAGAACTACAAAATGAAGGACCCCCAAGGTGTCCATTCAAGTTGGCGACATACGGAAAACATTTTTATTATTCACTTTCGGAAAAAAATTAATTCCCTTCAAATGTTCTGAAAATTCTGGAACTTAATTTTGAATGATCAAATCGTGAAACTTGTCAGCTATATACAAGTAGAGTCAAAAAATATGAATTCGGGAAAAGAGTGAAATACTTTTATTTGTGGCAATATCGAAGACTGCTTTGATGAAAAATTGTTAAGAATTGAAACTCACGTTTAAATGTGCATTCATATCCATTCAAATTTCGACGAGTGGGCTGTGTTAATAAATAGTTATGTCACGATATGATGGGATATTCTACCTAAACTGCATTTCATCGATTATTAGAATTATTCACAGTATCCCACAAGCTTCTATTAAGTGTCATTTGATGCGTATGGACTATATCAACCGAAAAAATTGAAATTTTGAAAAGCGGGCTGTGTTAATAAATAGTTGTAACACGATATGACGGAAAATTCTACCTGAACTGCATTTCATCGATTATTAGAATTATTTACAGTATCCCACTAGCTTCTATTAAGTGTCGTTTGATGCGTATGGACTATATCAACCAGAAAAATTAAAAGGTGGGCTGTGTTAATAAATAGTTGTATCACGATACGACGGAAAATTCTACTTGAACTGCATTTCATCGAGTACTAGAATTCTTTACAGTATCCCACAAACTACTATTAAGTGTCCTTTGGTGCGTATGGACTATATCAACCAAAAAAATTGAAATTTTGAAAAGTGGGCTGTGTTAATAAATACTTGTATCACCATATAACGGAAAATTCTACCTGAACTGCATTTCATCGATTATTAAAATTATTTACAGTATCACACAAGCTTATAATGAGTGTCGTTTGATGCGTATGTAGTAGATCAAACAAAAAAAAATGAAATTTTGAAAAGTGGGCTGTGTTAATAAATAGTTGTATCAAAATATGTTAGGAAAATCTACTTGAACTGCATTTCATCGAGTATTAGAATTATTCACAGTATCCCACAAGCTTCTATTAAGTGTCATTTGATGCGTATGGACTATATCAACCGAAAAAATTGAAATTTTGAAAAGCGGGCTGTGTTAATAAATAGTTGTAACACGATATGACGGAAAATTCTACCTGAACTGCATTTCATCGATTATTAGAATTATTTACAGTATCCCACAAGCTTCTATTAAGTGTCGTTCGATGCGTATGGACTATATCAACCAAAAAAATTGAAAATTTGAAAAGTGGGCTGTGGTAATAAATAGTTGTATCACGATTTGACGGAAAATTCTTCTTGAACTGCATTTTATCGAGTATTAGAACTTTTTACAGTATCCCGCAAGATCCTACTGAATTTCCTTTGGTGCGTATGTTTATCAATCATGGAAATTGAAGATCTGAAGAGTGGGCTGTATTAATACATTTTTTAAACGCAATGTGTATTGAAATCCTACCCCTTTTTTTCGTTGGTATTAGAATGCATTACAGTATACCACACTCTTCTACTGCGTGTCTTCTGGTGCACATTGACCTTATATACCATGGAAATTGAATTTTCAAATACATTTTTGAAAATCAATTGACAGGAAATCGGATCTTAGCCGTGTTTTACCGAGGTTTCGAATGAATGAATTCGAAAACATACATCCATTTTCATTTCTTGAAATATTGCCTTTCTTCAAGTGCGCCCAATTCCACATGAAAAATATTTTTAATGATTTTTCATGATGAAATATTCCATAAATTCTGTTGAGAATTCATTCACTCAACCATGACTTAATCAGACAATTTTGTTCAAATTATTTTTTTATTTTTGCCAGTACAAGCAATGCTGGATTTGTTTTTTGTCTTGATGCTACTTTGGTATCACTATTTCTTAGGTCGTCATATCGTATCCAGCTTCCGTCTCTTCTTCGAGCTATGGCCGTGTAATGACCCATTTGTGACTCACTCCATTTACAATTGTAATTTGTATACTCCACTATACCCAGTAATACCAACTGATGTTCTGTATCATCATGTATATCAAATTGAGGACAAATAGTCTTCAGGGAAACGGTAAAATGTTTTTCGGTCTGAAGAACATCGAATACTACTACGTCACCTACGAACAAGAGCGAATTAGTGTTAATACATAATCTTTATTATTTTTTATTTTGGTAAATGAATGAGATTACATATTGGACAGTCACATAGATAATTTCAAACTAAAGAAATATATGAAAAGAAAATATCAAATAGAAAACATTCGTTATTTGTAAAATCCTCTGGGAAATAGGATATATTACCTACCGAAATCCAGCAAAGAGACCTGTAGACCAGGAGATATCTTATCTTCATCAGTAGGCATTACTAAACCGACACTAACTCACCAAATCAATCTTATTTATACCAAATACTTAATAATTATTATGAACTAATATTGTGTACTTCGAGAGTGAGCGTATACCTAAGTACTTGTAACTATACATCATGCATCGACAAACCGATATTGAGGTCTATGCTCAACATTTATTGATAACATTGGATGTGGTTGTACCTGTCTCTCAGGTTTGGATACAGGTACCCGCACTCCCGAAGTACACAATATCAGTTCCTAATAAATGAGTAATTGATATAAATGAGAATGATTTGATGACTTACTATCAGTTTAGTAATTCCTACAAATGAAGATAGCATTGCCATCGAAATGCGCATCTAGGAATTAAATTACTTGTGTGGGAGAAAAATCCTTTTTTCAGATATCAATTAATTCAAAGGCTATTGAAGAATAGAAACCAGATGCAAAATAAACAATTCTGTTTTTTACCAACTGATATCTCACCCAAATATTGCTCTGTCACGGTATCTCCTAAGCAGTTTTTATTATTGCACTTTCCATTTCTCATCAATTTGGTATATTTGGTGATAATTTCTTCAATTTTATATTTTATTTGATGAGTTATGAGGACATCATAAGCAACGTACGATTTCTTCAATTCCTCGCATTCATTATTACAACTTGTTACTTCAGTGTAGCTGAAGTGGTTATTAGAGAAAATTTGTCGTGCTGTGAATCCAACATTATCTTCACAATTAACATAATACGCCCCTGCAATGATTGGGCTCTCCAAAATTTTATATAGAGCTCCTAACAATCTACCTCTCAATTGATAGCTATGTGAACCAAGACCATGGTCCTTTACATGTTTTAATAATTCATAAAATGAATTTTGTTCTTCTTGATGTGACACCTAAAAAAAACTCACAATCACGAGAAATGACGTGAAAAATGTTGCATCAAAAACTTGGAAGAACATGTTTTGTTGCGATTTGTCTCCACAAAAATTGAATTCCGCCTCTTATTTTTAAGGAATTTCTTCAACTGAAATATTTTTTGTTTCTTATAATACTGGAAATAATAAAGCCGTTTATTATTATTGTTAAATAGGGAAAGAAATGGAAATTGATTTTTGGAATTATTTGAGTAACTTGTAACTGCTTGCGTATTTGAAAATGTCTCAGTTAATCTACATATTTACATACTGGATGGCTAGAAACCCATTTACGCTCTGCATCTTCGTAGTTATTCTGATTAGAGATTTCAAGAAAGGTAAATTGATAATTTATTTTATGAATGTCCAATTTTGCGACTACCAAACCAGATAAGGAACTTCCGATTTAAAATATCTAATCAATATGAATACAGGGCGATAAACTGGTTTCGAGACACCCGGTGTATACTCACAATTTGATCCAACTCCTCATAGTCGTGAATGGCAGCGAGCATCAACTGAAAGATGCTGTCGAATGCACATGTGTTCTTTAAAAAAACATTTTTATTTTCCAATTTTATTGGACAAAGCGTCTTATCATTTCCATTTTTTATTATCGGAATTTTCTTATGCTTGGGAATATTAATAATGTCCTTTATAATACTCTTCTTTTCACCCAGGTATAACGATCTTTTTGATTTCTTATTTTCTTCACCGGATGTTTTCCTTTTTCTTTTTTCATCAATTTTTTTATTGATTACACCCATATTTCCCCAATTATCGAAATCAAGTAGGGCTATATTATTACCAAAATCTTTATTTTCCCAGCAGAGGAAGCAAACACGCTGTTGACTATATCCATCTTCATTATATGGTATGGAGCATTGGTCAAGCGCATGTACTGCCTTCGTGCACATCACACAATGATGGCTTCCAGAAGCCGGTCCATCAATTCTGCAGGCTGGACAATTACTGTTTTCACACTCATTGTCAAGATAACTTCGAGAACTTTCATTTCCATTTCCTTGGAAATTTGTTTCACATTTACCATATTCAATCTCACCTACATGTATTTATTCACATCAGCAATATCCACAATGTCCATCTGGGCTATAACAAGTTTTAATTTTCCCAATAAGTATTGTGTGTGTTTCTGCACAAACATGTCCACCCGCATTGGCAATTCGTCTGTTGTAAATATGTCATTTTTTATTTTCCTGAAGACTTGTTCTATAGCAGCACTAGATGGGTTGACCCCTCCAAAACCCAAGTCATTTGCTACTATATTAGTCCAGGAAGTAATGGTATATCTTTCAACAAATAAGCGACAAGCGGCACAAAATAGTAGGCATTGAGGCGATCTCCTTCTTGGTGTGCAATGAGATCGTTAACAGAAGATTGTATATCGTCAAACCAAGAACTCCAGGAGTTTTTACATAGGTTTGATATAGGTTCTATAGTTTCTTGAATATTCGAAACTGACTCACTTTCTTCGGTTATTATAGAATCGACTTCTGAAACAGAATATATATATTGTTTTCCTCAAACATCCGAAAATGTTGACATTTAACATTCTTCTAGTATTCGATGGACTAGTCCATTCATGTTTTCAAGAAACAATCAGAACCATTCGTTTTGCCGATATTTCCGGGTGTATTGTTCAGAAGTAGCTTATTCAACCTCTAATTTCAGCTAAATATAAAGAAAATCTTGACCGATCAGAAATAAACCTTCCTATGTAAACTACTTGGTTACTGATGAATTATCGATTCGTAATGATCTGACATTAGGGAAAAAGAATAATTTTCCAATCTTGATCAGCAAATGGCAATATTTATGATTTTATGAATTTTATAAGCACATATATATGTTGAGATGACAGACCCAGGATGAAACATATTCAGAACGATGCTGCTATAGGAAAAAATAACTTTAGGCACTATGTAGTCAATTCTTGGAGGTGCAAATGACTGTAATAATGATAATAATAATTTTTCATCTGAAGATGTGCTTTTCCGACAAAATATTCTTGTACGGCATTCCACACGTTGGTATGTTATGAAATAATAATCTTCTAGAACTTACTGCCGTTCAAAACTAATGGGACCGGAAGTCAGAATTTTTTTTCAATTTCTGAAAAAAATAAAATCCTGGATTCCGGTCCCATTATTTTTGTACAGCAGTAAGTAGGTTCTAGGAAATTATTATCTCATAATCTACCAACGTAAGGAATGCCGTACAAGAATATTTTTCCGGAAGAGCACATCTTCTGACCAAAATTTCCAACACGTAAATTCTTATCGCACAATTCACACTGATTAATCGTCCTCGACCGTTCACGACCGGATCTCAAAGACCATGTTTGAAATTGTAAACCGAATTGTCATTTTGACACACATTTATGATGAACTTATGACAGTTCTCCACTTCAACGAAACTCTCAATATTGTTCATGTAAATAGGTATATTTCCTACCGGAAAAATTAAATGTCTGTCAGGAATTGAATAAACAGGCAATTCACATTACCTTTCAAATGTCAAATGAATGTCAGATCTACAAAATTATGCTAGTGGTCGGTCGTGGATGGTTGGTCGTGGATGGTCGATCAGTGTGAGTTTAAAAGTTTTCTTTGACCTACTTCAATTTTTGGTCGTAGATGGACGGTCGAGGACGGTCTATCTTGGTCGATCAGTGTGATTCCTGACTAAATTAGTGTGAAGTCATCCACACTTTCCTAGCCACAGTTCAGACGTGTAGATCGTCGAAGTTGTGATGCAAAAATATTAGTATGCGGTGTTGCCAGACTTCCCAGAAAATTATTTGACATGTGATGTGAAAATGATTGGTTTTTATTTTTTTCCAGAGATTGTTTACATAAAAAAATACTATCTAGAAAATAGTGTTATCAACTTTGTATGATGGTGAATCCATTGCATTTTTTTTTAATAAAATTACGAATCATGCAATCAAAAAAATGTATCATGTTGAAGTCTTATTTCATACAAGTGCGATTATGAAATAAGCAAATACTAAAAATGAAAAAAGAATTTTTCAGGTATGGTTTAAAAAAATATCTTCCAAACTAAGACAAATAAGTGAAAAATATTTCGTCAATAACGTATTGAAGGAGTCATCTAGCAGGGTGATTCAAAAAAACGTCGTGACAACCCGCACATACAGAAAAAAAATAACTTTTCAGATAAAGTGAAATTTATTCGTCGTCCTTCAGAAGATGTAATGATTTTCTCAACGTTATCTGAAGGAATAATTTTTTTCTGTATGTGCCAGTTTTCGCGAAATTTTGTTGCATCGCCCTATTACATTATTGCATCACTCCTTCAAGACTTTAATGGCGTAATATTTTTGGCTTATAATAATTATTATATTATAAATAATTTTTCGATTTTAATGGGGAAACATGTAATGTAGAATTCTGGTCATTTATGAATGACTCGCTTCATCTTGTTCTATCTAAGGTCAGAATATTGTCTGTGAATTTAGGAATTAAGTCTGGCAACCCCGCCTACAAATTCTGGTCTATCCCAATTTCGACAGTCTACGTTATAAACTGTGGCTAAGATTACTAGGAAAGTATGGATAACTTCACACTTATAATCAATAAATACTTGTATGTAACTTATTCCTACTAGAATAAATTTTTGTTGGCTGAAACTGACATAAATCACAGAGATTGAAAGTTTTCATTGGTCTCCAAATATATCAGAAATCAAAAAAAGTTTGCCTCAGGAGAACGTTAAACGGGAAAATATTTCCCCAGATTGTTTTTCAAAGTTGTCAACAATTGGTCGTAATTTCAATTTATTCTCACTCTCTTGTGATATTACATATGGTGAAAAATTTTAATATATTGTGTGTGACTGAGATGTGTTATAGATATTTACCTACGAGATACGAGAGGTTGAGTGGGAAAGCAGGCTTTTCAGAGGTCACTGCGTGTACCTTCTAGACTAAACGCGTTTAGACCAGTCTGTTTATTAGTATATGTTTTTGAGTATTTTGATAAATATTTCTATGTATATTTTGAAATCTGACAATAAAAACTATTATTATTAATTTACATTGAAGATTGATGACTTGATTGACCGTAAACTTTTTATGCTTGACTTTGCATGTCAGTAGTAGATAAAATGGATATGAGTCGTACTAAATTAAGTACATAAAATATTTTACCTGTTGTAATCAACTCCATCAAAACTCGCCTAGCATCTTCACAAGCTGTAGCATTACCTCCTCTCAAATGTCCATCTGTTTCGGATTGACACACTATTAACAAATTTTCTATTATTGTTCTTGCTTCAAGCTTTATGTTTTTATAAGCTTTCTTAAGGTCTTGAAAATTGAGAATATTTCTTCATTGTGTGAGCTACATCTACTCTTAAAAATATTTTGCATGTTCTCAAATCTCTTTATTTAAATAATCCGCATATTTTTCGACACTTTCGAATGTTGTAAATGCATTCGTCGTGCCGTTCAGTAATGCTTTTGACCAATCTGTAACACAAGCATCAGGCACATGAGCTCTTGACCTTCGCCACATCTTCAACCAGTTGCATATTGTTTGAGTATGCGATATTTCTGATAGCATATGTGTCACAGAAAATTGTCCTTCTGGAATACCTACTGCAAGGGCGTGTAAAAATATTGTTTTTGTGTCTAATTTTTTCACCACACCCGCTGTGCTATCAATGCACACACAGGTTTTAGTCTGCCTTGCACATAACTTTTTGTAGCTTTGTAAGGCATCAATTGTACTATATTGCACGAAAAATGGATCGAAGCCAATATCTTCAATGCAATGGAGGAGTTCCCCATACTTCAACATTTTCAAAGCTTCCAGTGGATTCGGTCTAATATACTGTTGCTGCAAATGTTCTTTCTTCACATTATAAAGAACAGGTGCAGAACGAATCATTGGTGCTTCAGGATCACCATCTCTACTCATCATTTCATTTGCTTGTTCAGATCTAAAGGCCTCGACATGTTGCCCATACATACGTTCGCCTAGTTCTATCCGAATAGGATTACGTAAATACGGTTTACCACATTTTCCGATTCCATTTACAATTTGGCATTTGACTATACCGTGTGGCTACGGAAGTATTGCCTACGGAATATCTCAGTTATTGTATGAAGTAGGTTTGTGAAATTTGGAGCGTCGATATAATGACAAGAGCTAGAATTTGAGCATATTGACATGTCGAAGTTAACTTCCGGTCTGACCGGAAGTAACATCAACTTTCTTATTTTAAATGGAAACCCTTTTTTTTTCTTTTCGCTTTATTCAGCATTCAATTCCCTTTCTAACGACATATCACAAGTTGGTATCTAACCAGAAACTAGATCAGAAAAAAATTATTATTGAAATTCACCGAGTAGGCCGTGGAAGCAAAATGAAAGCCAAAAATTGAAAAGTTGGCTATGAAAACCATACGTCACTTGATAACAGTTGCTACTGCTGTGATATTTTATTTTCATTCGTCGGCGTTATAAAAAGCCGCAAAAAAAATATTGGAAAAATTGGGAAAAAAACAATACTCTGTAGGTCCATAACTTAAATAGGAACATATAACTTTTTCTTGCCTGTACTATTCAGCATAACCATTCCTTTCTAATGATATAATAGAAAGTAATTTTTTGAAATGAAATAGCAAAAAATCCAATTATTTTTAATGTTATTTTTGCGTATGGCGATAATCTGGTTTGTTATTTGAAGAATAAAAATTGGATTTTTTGGTATTTCATTTCAAAAAATTACTTTCTATTATATCATTAGAAAGGAATGGTTATGCTGAATAGTACAGGCAAGAAAAAGTTGTATGTTCCTATTTAAGTTGTATCACGATATGACGGAAAATTCTACTTGAACTGCATTTCATCGAGTACTAGAATTCTTTACAGTATCCCACAAACTACTATCAAGTGTCCTTTTGAGCGTATGGACTATATCAACCAAAAAAATTGAAATTTTGAAAAGTTGGCTGTATTAATAAATAGTTGCATCACTATATGACGGAAAATTCCACTTGAACTGCATTTCATCGAGTACTAGAATTCTTTATAGTATCCTACAAACTACTATGGAGTGTCCTTTTGTGCGTATGGTATGGACTATATCAATCAAAGAAAATGAAATTTTGAAAAGTGGGCTGTGTTAATAAATAGTTCTATCACGATATGACGGGAAATTCTACCTGAACTGCATTTCATGGATTATTAGAATTATTTACAGTATCCCACAAGCTTCTATTAAGTGTCGTTCGATGCGTATGGACTATATCAACCAAAAAAATTGAAATTTTGAAAAGTGGGCTTTGGTAATAAACAGTTGTATCACGATATGACGGAAAATTCTTCTTGAACTGCATTTTATCGAGTATTAGAACTTTTTACAGTATCCCGCAAGATCCTACTGAATTTCCTTTGGTGCGTATGTTTATCAATCATGGAATTTGAAGATCTGAAGAGTGGGCTGCAATAATAAATTTTTTAAACGCAATATGTATCGAAATCCTACCCCTTTTTTTCGTTGGTATTAGAATGCATTAAAGTATACCACACTCTTCTACTGCGTGTCTTCTGGTGCACATTTACCTTATATACCAATCGTTGAAAGAGATAGTCAAGTTTGAGGGAAGTTATATCCTTATGTACGTTCGTTAATAAGTGCAAATTTCTTAGCTGTTCTAGTCTCTACCATCCAGATTTATTCATAGCCTTCGATATGTGATCAAACTCACGGATTCCATAACAGAGTCACAGACAAGAGTTTTGTATGCGCTGGAGGCGATGAGCATCAAACTGAAGCAAGGCGGGACCATAAAGAGAATATCGATTACTCCTCCCTCACATAACTTTGATCTGAAATTAATAATAGACTATTATAGCACACTTTTTTTCCACAACACACTTTTTGCTAAAAATACAACTAATTAAGTTCTACAGAAAGCAATTTTCTGGCACGGCAAAGTAGCTTTTTGGTTTAGAAACGTTTCTTTCCGACACACCTATGTTATATTTGAATTATTGTCCAGTATAAAGTAGGTACATTAATTTTGTCGACATTTACTGTTACCCTGCCATGTAGTTATTTATATAAATAAATTTATATAAATCCTACATCGCACGCGAAAGCAACGAGTAATGTTTACCTTACTTCTTTTATAACACTTTGCCGACAATTTGTCGGCGAGGTAGCTACAAAGGGCTCGTTTGAGGAAGAAACTATATCACCATAGTTTTTTGTTTTTTTCTTGAGCGGCAAAATGGATTTCGCATACAACGAAATGTATTATGCAAATGCTTATTGGTTGCTATGCTGAAATTTTCCAAATTAAGATTCCATTACTACCCCACTTATCAGCGACATCACGTGACTGGGGAGAAAGCTGCTATCCTATATGAAATTATTTTTCGGTGGCAAATTAATTGTGGCAGGTTGCTCTGAGACCATTTTATAGAAGGAAGTGAAATATTCATTTATAGTTAAGTTTCCAGTGGTGAAAAAATGTCAAAAAAACGTGGTCGAAAAACAATTTTAGACGAGAAAATATTCGTTATGGGAATGAAAAACAATTTTGTTGTGGACAACAAAATTGTAGATAGAGACGCTGATGTCTGGCAAGATTTAGCTAAAAATGCTGGTAATAAATTGGCAGCAACATCTTTTTTTGTGATGGTGCACACCAACAGATATAATGTAAAAGATATGCTGTTAGGGCGCCAGTGTCCTGCTCCTCGAGAAACATCGGATGAAAATTTTCATTTTGATGGATCAAACGTTGTGGATCTGAGCTTTGTAGCCAATACGTCTTTGGATACATCTAAAGAACCTTTGAAATTTGATTTCATCATTCCTAAGGAAGATTTTGAAAATTTAATAGAGTTTAAATATTATGAACAATTGAAAAATGAAAGGAGCAATGTTCAAAGGCGTTTATGGTGTGTGATTCGTGCTGGTGTATATCAAGATTATTTCATCAAGAAAATCTGGGAAACAACCCATATCAAATGTGGATTTAAATTCAACACTCTTATGTGAACATGTCTCAATCCTCTGCAAAAATTACAGGTAATTCCATCGATGAGTTAGCAGGTATCAACAAATTATGAAAGTTGAATGAATCTTATTTCTAAAGATTATTTATTGTTGATTTTGTAATGTTTAGGCGGGTGTGTTGAAAAAGTTGATATTCTCATCAAAACTTTGCATATTGAGCAATGTTATTTGTCCACTTAAAGTTTGTGACTTAATAAGAATATTTTACCGAGTACCTATTCAAAATATTACTGTTAGCTCTACTAATCAATTTCTTTATTAGAAACGTATTTTTTCAAATAGGTAGATTTTTTTTTGGAAAAATATTGATTTTTATTTTTTTTGTCTTTTTTTTTCAAAACTTGTACATAGCTACGAAATAACGTTCTGAACAACTTTTTTGAATAATATTCCTCGATATTTTTTTAAATAAGTGTGTTTTGAGACATAATTTTTAAATTTTTGGAACTTTCCGTCAAACACGAAAAGACGAAAGGCACTGTACAATGGTTTTTGGAGTTTTTTTGATGCAGAAGCGATTGCAAGTATCGAAATTTGTCAAAATTTATCAACAAAAGAATTTCCCATAGGATGCGTACTTTCTGCCGGACACTACAACTTAATAGAAAGTAAGGAATGGATAAATTGATAAATATTTTTTACAACAATTTACCTATTTTCACAAGAGCATACGGTAGAAAATATTTTTTACTGATTATGAGCGGTTCAGTAAAATTAATTTACAAGGATAAAAATTTTTCTTTCATATTGTTGATGCAACACCATGTAAAAGGCGATAGTCAACTAGCAACTACCTTCACATACATTACCTCGTATCACATCACATTTTTTTATTAGATTTTTTTTACAGAATATTGTAAATGTAAGAGTAAGCTCACATGCGATATTCGTAAATGTAGTGATTTTAATGACTATACCGGGTGGCTACGGAAGTATTGCCTACGGAATATCTCAGTTACTGTATGAAGTAGGTTTGTGAAATTTGGAGCGTCGATATAATGACATAAGAGCTAGAATTTGAGCATATGGACATGTCGAAGTTAACTTCCGGTCTGACCGTAAGTAACATCAACTTTCTTATTTTAAATGGAAACCCTATTTTTTTTCTTTTCGCTTTATTCAGCATTCAATTCCCTTTCTAATAACATATCACAAGTTGGTATCTAACCAGAAACTAGATCAGAAAAAAATTATTGAAATTCACCGAGTAGGCCGTGGAAGCAAAATGAAAGCCAAAAATTGAAAAGTTGGCTATGGAAACCATACGTCACTTGATAACAGTTGCTACTACTGTGATATTTTATTTTCATTCTTCGGCGTTATAAAAAGCCGCCAAAAACAATATTGGAAAAATTTGGAAAAAAACAATACTCTGTAGGTCCATAACTCAAATAGGAACATACCACTTTTTCTTGCCTGTACTATTCAGCATAACCATTCCTTTCTAATGATATAATAGAAAGTAATTTTTTGAAATGAAATACCAAAATATCCAATTATTATTCTTCAAATAACAAAACAGATTATCGCCATACGCAAAAATAACATTAAAAATAATTGGATTTTTTGGTATTTCATTTCAAAAAATTAGTTTCTATTATATCATTAGAAAGGAATGGTTATGCTGAATAGTACAGGCAAGAAAAAGTTGTATGTTCCTATTTAAGTTATGGACCTACAGAGTATTGTTTTTTTCCCAATTTTTCCAATATTGTTTTTGGCGGCTTTTTATAACGCCGAAGAATGAAAATAAAATATCACAGTAGTAGCAACTGTTATCAAGTGACGTATGGTTTCCATAGCCAACTTTTCAATTTTTGGCTTTCATTTTGCTTCCACGGCCTACTCGGTGAATTTCAATAATAATTTTTTTCTGATCTAGTTTCTGGTTAGATACCAACTTGTGATATGTCATTAGAAAGGGAATTGAATGCTGAATAAAGCGAAAAGAAAAAAAATAGGGTTTCCATTTAAAATAAGAAAGTTGATGTTACTTACGGTCAGACCGGAAGTTAACATCGACATGTCCATATGCTCAAATTCTAGCTCTTATGTCATTATATCGACGCTCCAAATTTCACAAACCTACTTCATACAGTAACTGAGATATTCCGTAGGCAATACTTCCGTAGCCACCCGGTATAGTCATTAAAGTCACTACATTTATGAATATCGCATGTGAGTTTACTCCCACATTTACAATATGCTGTAAAAAAAATCTAATAAAAAAATGTGATGTGATACGAGGTAATGTATGTGAAGGTAGTTGCTAGTTGACTATCGCCTTTTACATGGTGTTGCATCAACAATATGAAAGAAAAATTTTTATCCTTGTAAATTAATTTTACTGAACCGCTCATAATCAGTAAAAAATATTTTCTACCGTATGCTCTTGTGAAAATAGGTAAATTGTTGTAAAAAATATTTATCAATTCATCCATTCTTTACTTTCTATTAAGTTGTAGTGTCCGGCAGAAAGTACGCATCCTATGGGAAATTCTTTTGTTGATAAATTTTGACAAATTTCGATACTTGCAATCGCTTCTGCATCAAAAAAACTCCAAAAACCATTGTACAGTGCCTTTCGTCTTTTCGTGTTTGACGGGAAGTTCCAAAAATTTAAAAATTATGTCTCAAAACACACTTATTTAAAAAAATATCGAAGAATATTATTCAAAAAAGTTGTTCAGAACGTTATTTCGTAGCTATGTACAAGTTTTGAAAAAAAAAGACAAAAAAAATAAAAATCAATATTTTTCCAAAAAAAAATCTACCTATTTGAAAAAATACGTTTCTAATAAAGAAATTGATTAGTAGAGCTAACAGTAATATTTTGAATAGGTACTCGGTAAAATATTCTTATTAAGTCGCAAACTTTTAGTGGACAAATAAATGAAATTTGTTTCTACACACCATTGCTCAATATGCAAAGTTTTGATGAGAATATCAACTTTTTCAACACACCCGCCTATACATTACAAAATCAACAAAAAATAATCTTTAGAAATAAGATTCATTCAACTTTCATAATTTGTTGATACCTGCTAACTCATCGATGGAATTACCTGTAATTTTTGCAGAGGATTGAGACATGTTCACATAAGAGTGTTAAATTTAAATCCACATTTGATATGGGTTGTTTCCCAGATTTTCTTGATGAAATAATCTTGATATACACCAGCACGAATCACACACCATAAACGCCTTTGAACATTGCTCCTTTCATTTTTCAATTGTTCATAATATTTAAACTCTATTAAATTTTCAAAATCTTCCTTAGGAATGATGAAATCAAATTTCAAAGGTTCTTTAGATGTATCCAAAGACGTATTGGCTACAAAGCTCAGATCCACAACGTTTGATCCATCAAAATGAAAATTTTCATCCGATGTTTCTCGAGGAGCAGGACATTGGCGCCCTAACAGCATATCTTTTACATTATATCTGTTAGTGTGCACCATCACAAAAAAAGATGTTGCTGCCAATTTATTACCAGCATTTTTAGCTAAATCTCGCCAGACATCAGCGTCTCTATCTACAATTTTGTTGTCCACAACAAAATTGTTTTTCATTCCCATAACGAATATTTTCTCGTCTAAAATTGCTTTTCGACCACGTTTTTCTGACATTTTTTCACCACTGGAAACTTAACTATAAATGAATATTTCACTTCCTTCTATAAAATGGTCTCAGAGCAACCTGCCACAATTAATTTGACACCGAAAAATAATATCATATAGGATAGCAGCTTTCTCCCCAGTCACGTGATGTCCCTGATAAGTGGGGTAGAAATGGAATCTTAATTTGGAAAATTTCAGCATAGCAACCAATAAGCATTTGCATAATACATTTCGTTGTATGCGAAATCCATTTTGCCGCCCAAGAAAAAAACAAAAAACTATGGTGATATAGTTTCTTCCACAAACGAGCCCTTTGTTGCTACCTCGCCGACATATTGTCGGCAAAGTGTTATAAAAGAAGTAAGGTAAACATTACTCGTTGCTTTCGCGTGCGATGTAGGATTTATATAAATTTATTTATATAAATAACTACATGGCAGGGTAACAGTAAATGTCGACAAAATTAATGTACCTACTTTATACTGGACAATAATTCAAATATAACATAGGTGTGTCGGAAAGAAACGTTTCTAAACCAAAAAGCTACTTTGCCGTGCCAGAAAATTGCTTTCTGTAGAACTTAATTAGTTGTATTTTTAGCAAAAAGTGTGTTGTGGAAAAAAAGTGTGCTATAATAGTCTATTATTAATTTCAGATCAAAGTTATGTGAGGGAGGAGTAAGGAGTAATCGATATTCTCTTTATGGTCCCGCCTTGCTTCAGTTTGATGCTCATCGCCTCCAGCGCATACAAAATTCTTGTCTGTGACTCTGTTATGGAATCCGTGAGTTTGATCACATATCGAAGGCTATGAATAAATCTGGATGGTAGAGACTAGATCAGCTAAGAAATTTGCACTTATTAACGAACGTACATAAGGATATAGCTTCCCTCAAACTTGACTATCTCTTTCAACGATTGGTATATAAGGTAAATGTGCACCAGAAGACACGCAGTAGAAGAGTGTGGTATACTTTAATGCATTCTAATACCAACAAAATAAAGAGGTAGGATTTCAATACATATTGCGTTTAAAAAATTTATTATTACAGCACACTCTTCAGATCTTCAATTTCCATGATTGATAAACATACGCACCAAAGGAAATTCAGTAGGATCTTGCGGGATACTGTAAAAAGTTCTAATACTCGATAAAATGCAGTTCAAGAAGAATTTTCCGTCATATCGTGATACAACTATTTATTACCACAGCCCACTTTTCAAAATTTCAATTTTTTTGGTTGATATAGTCCATACGCATCGAACGACACTTAATAGAAGCTTGTGGGATACTGTAAATAATTCTAATAATCCATGAAATGCAGTTCAGGTAGAATTTCCCGTCATATCGTGATACAACTATTTACTAACACAGCCCACTTTTCAAAATTTCATTTTCTTTGATTGATATAGTCCATACGCACAAAAGGACACTTGATAGTAGTTTGTGGGATACTGTAAAGAATTCTAGTATTCGATGAAATGCAGTTCAAGTAGAATTTTCCGTCATATCGTGATACAACTATTTATTAACACAGCCCATTTTTCAAAATTTCATTTTTTTTTGTTTATATAGTCCATACGCACGAAAGGACAAATAGTAGTTTGTGGGATACTGTAAAGAATTCTAGTACTCGATGAAATGCAGTTCAGGTAGAATTTCCCGTCATATCGTGATACTACTATTTATTAACACAGCCAACTTTTCAAAATTTCATTTTTTTTTTGGTTCATATAGTACATACGCATCGAACGGCACTCATTAGAAGCTTGTGGGATACTGTAAAGAATTCTAGTACTCGATGAAATGCAGTTCAAGTAGAATTTTCCGTCATATCGTCATACAACTATTTATTAACACAGCCAACTTTTCAGAATTTCAATATTTTTGGATGATATAGTACATACGCATCAAACTACACTCATTAGAAGCTTGTGGGATACTGTAAATAATTCTATTAATCGATGAATTGCACTTCAGGTAGAATTTCCCGTCATATCGTGATACAACTATTTATTAACACAGCCAACTTTTCAAAATTTAAATTTTTTTGGTTGATATAGTACATACGCATCAAACGACACTCATTAGAAGCTTGTGGGATACTGTAAATAATTCTAATAATCGATGAAATTCAGTTCAGGTAGAATTTCCCGTCATATTTTGATACAACAATTTATAAACAGACCAGTTTTCAAAATTTCAATTGTTTTGGTTGATATAGTCCATACGCATCAAACGACACTTAATAGAAGCTTGTGGGATACTGTAAATAATTCTAATACTCGATGATATGCAGTTCAAGTAGATTTTCCTATTATATTTCGATACAACTATTTATTAACACAGCCCACTTATCAAAATTTCAATTATTTTGGTTGATATAGTCCATACGCACAAAAGGACACTTAATAGTAGTTTGTGAGATACTGTAAAGAATTCTGGTACTCGATGAAATGCAGTTCAAGTAGAATTTTCCGTCATATCGTGATACAACTATTTATTAACACAGCCAACTTTTCAAAATTCAAAATTTTTTGGTTGATATAGTACATACGCATCAAACGACACTTATTAGAAGCTTGTGGGATACTGTAAATGATTCTAATAATCGATCAAATACAGTTCAGGTAGAATTTCCCGTCATATCGTGATACAACTATTTATTAACACAGCCCACTTTTCAAAATTCAATTTTTTTCGGTTGATATAGTCCAAACGCACAAAATGACACTCAATAGTAGTTTGTGGGATACTGTAAAGAATTCTTGTACTCGATGATATTCAGTTCAAGTAGAATTTTCCGTCATATCGTCATACAACTACTCTTTAACACAGCCAACTTTTCAGAATTTCAATTTTTTGTTGATATAGTACATACGCATCAAACTACACTCATTAGAATCTTGTGGGATACTGTAAATAATTCTAATAATCGATGAAATGCAGTTCAGGTAGATTTTCCAGTCTTATCGTGATACAACTATTTATTACCACAGCCCACTTTTCAAAATTTCATTTATTTTATTGATATAGTCCATACGCACCAAAGGACACTTAATAGAAGCTTGAAATGCAGTTCAAGTAGAATTTTCCGTCATATAGTGATGCAACTATTTATTAACACAGCCAACTTTTCAAAATTTCAATTGTTTTGGTTGATATAGTCCATACGCACAAAAGGACACTTAATAGTAGTTTGTGGGATACTGTAAAGAATTCTGATACTCGATGAAATGCAGTTCAAGTAGAATTTTCCATCGTATCGTAATACAACCATTTACTAACACAGCCCACCTATCAAAATTTCAATATTTTTTGTTGATATAGTACATACGCATCAAACTACACTCAATAGAAGCTTGTGGGATACTGTAAATAATTCTAATACTCGATGAAATGCAGTTCAAGTAGATTTTCCAATTATATTTTGATACAACTATTTATTAACACAGCCCACTTTTCAAAATTTAATTTTTTTTGGTTGATATAGTCCATTCACACAAAAGGGCACTCAATAGTAGTTTGTGGGATACTGTTAAGAATTCTAGTACTCGATGAAATGCAGTTCAAGTAGAATTTTCCGTCATATAGTGATGCTACTATTTATCAACACAGCCAACTTTTCAAAATTTCTATTGTTTTTGGTTGATATAGTCCATACGCACAAAAGGACACTTAATAGTAGTTTGTGGGATACTTTAAAGAATTCTAGTACTCGATGAAATGCAGTTCAAGTAGAATTTTTCGTCATATCGTCATACAACTATTTATTAACACAGCCAACTTTTCAAAATTTCGAATTTTTTGGTTGATATAGTCCATTCACACAAAAGGACACTCAATAGTAGTTTGTGGGATACTGTAATGAATTCTGGTACTCGATGAAATGCAGTTCAAGTGGAATTTTTCGTCATATCGTCATACAACTATTTATTAACACAGCCAACTTTTCAAAATTTCGAATTTTTTGGTTGATATAGTACATACGCATCAAACGACACTCATTAGAAGCTTGTGGGATACTGTAAATAATTCTAATTATCGATCAAATACAGTTCAGGTAGAATTTCCCGTCATATCGTGATACAAGTATTTATTAACAAAGCCGACTTTTCAAAATTTCATTTTTCTTTGGTTTATATAGTCCATACGCACCAAAGGGCACTTAATAGTAGTTTGTGGGATACTGTATAGAATTCTAGTAATCGATGAAATGCAGTTCAAGTAGAATTTTCCGTCATATCGTGACACAACTATTTATTAACACAGCCCACTTTTCAGAATTTCAATATTTTTGGTTGATATAGTACATACGCATCAAACTACACTCATTAGAAGGTTGTGGGATACTGTAAATAGTTCTAATAATCGATGAAATGTATTTCAGGTAGAATTTTCCATCATATCGTGATACAAGTATTTATTAACACAGCCCACTTTTCATAATTTCATTTTTTTTGGTTTATATAGTCCATACGCACCAAAGGGCACGTAATAGAAGCTTGTGGGATACTGTGACTAATTCTAATAATCGATGAAATGCAGTTCAGGTAGAATTTTCCATCATATCGTGATACAAATATTTATTAACACAGCCCACTTTTCAAAATTTAATTTTTTTTGGTTTATATAGTCCATACGCACCAAAGGGCACTTAATAGTAGTTTCTGGGATACTGTATAGAATTCTAGTACTCGATGAAATACAGTTCAAGTAGAATTTTCCGTCGTATCGTAATACAACTATTTATTAACACAGCCCACCTATCAAAATTTCAATTTTTTTTGTTTGATATAGTCCATACGCATCAAACGACACTCAATAGAAGCTTGTGGGATACTGTAAATAATTCTAATACTCGATGAAATGCAGTTCAAGTAGATTTTCCTATTATATTTTGATACAACTATTTATTAACACAGCCCACTTTTCAAAATTAAATTTTTTTTGGTTGATATAGTCCAAACGCACAAAATGACACTCAATAGTAGTTTGTGGGATACTGTAAAGAATTCTTGTACTCGATGATATTCAGTTCAAGTAGAATTTTCCGTCATATCGTCATACAACTACTCATTAACACAGCCAACTTTTCAGAATTTCAATTTTTTGTTGATATAGTACATACGCATCAAACTACACTCATTAGAATCTTGTGGGATACTGTAAATAATTCTAATAATCGATGAAATGCAGTTCAGGTAGATTTTCCAGTCTTATCGTGATACAACTATTTATTACCACAGCCCACTTTTCAAAATTCAATTTTTTTCGGTTGATATAGTCCAAACGCACAAAATGACACTCAATAGTAGTTTGTGGGATACTGTAAAGAATTCTTGTACTCGATGATATTCAGTTCAAGTAGAATTTTCCGTCATATCGTCATACAACTACTCATTAACACAGCCAACTTTTCAGAATTTCAATTTTTTGTTGATATAGTACATACGCATCAAACTACACTCATTAGAATCTTGTGGGATACTGTAAATAATTCTAATAATCGATGAAATGCAGTTCAGGTAGATTTTCCAGTCTTATCGTGATACAACTATTTATTACCACAGCCCACTTTTCAAAATTTCATTTATTTTATTGATATAGTCCATACGCACCAAAGGACACTTAATAGAAGCTTGAAATGCAGTTCAAGTAGAATTTTCCGTCATATAGTGATGCAACTATTTATTAACACAGCCAACTTTTCAAAATTTCAATTGTTTTGGTTGATATAGTCCATACGCACAAAAGGACACTTAATAGTAGTTTGTGGGATACTGTAAAGAATTCTGATACTCGATGAAATGCAGTTCAAGTAGAATTTTCCATCGTATCGTAATACAACCATTTATTAACACAGCCCACCTATCAAAATTTCAATATTTTTTGTTGATATAGTACATACGCATCAAACTACACTCAATAGAAGCTTGTGGGATACTGTAAATAATTCTAATACTCGATGAAATGCAGTTCAAGTAGATTTTCCAATTATATTTTGATACAACTATTTATTAACACAGCCCACTTTTCAAAATTTTATTTTTTTTGGTTGATATAGTCCATTCACACAAAAGGACACTCAATAGTAGTTTGTGGGATACTGTTAAGAATTCTAGTACTCGATGAAATGCAGTTCAAGTAGAATTTTCCGTCATATAGTGATGCTACTATTTATCAACACAGCCAACTTTTCAAAATTTCTATTGTTTTTGGTTGATATAGTCCATACGCACAAAAGGACACTTAATAGTAGTTTGTGGGATACTTTAAAGAATTCTAGTACTCGATGAAATGCAGTTCAAGTAGAATTTTTCGTCATATCGTCATACAACTATTTATTAACACAGCCAACTTTTCAAAATTTCGAATTTTTTGGTTGATATAGTCCATTCACACAAAAGGACACTCAATAGTAGTTTGTGGGATACTGTAATGAATTCTGGTACTCGATGAAATGCAGTTCAAGTGGAATTTTTCGTCATATCGTCATACAACTATTTATTAACACAGCCAACTTTTCAAAATTTCGAATTTTTTGGTTGATATAGTACATACGCATCAAACGACACTCATTAGAAGCTTGTGGGATACTGTAAATAATTCTAATTATCGATCAAATACAGTTCAGGTAGAATTTCCCGACATATCGTGATACAACTATTTATTAACACAGCCCACTTTTCAAAATTTCATTTTTTTTTGTTGATATAGTACATACGCATCAAACGACACCCATAATAAGCTTGTGGAGTACTGTAAATAATCCTAATAATCGATGAAATACAGTTCAGGTAGAATTTCCCGTCATATCGTGATACAAGTATTTATTAACAAAGCCGACTTTTCAAAATTTCATTTTTCTTTGGTTTATATAGTCCATACGCACCAAAGGGCACTTAATAGTAGTTTGTGGGATACTGTATAGAATTCTAGTACTCGATGAAATGCAGTTCAAGTAGAATTTTCCGTCATATCGTGACACAACTATTTATTAACACAGCCCACTTTTCAGAATTTCAATATTTTTGGTTGATATAGTACATACGCATCAAACTACACTCATTAGAAGGTTGTGGGATACTGTAAATAGTTCTAATAATCGATGAAATGCATTTCAGGTAGAATTTTCCATCATATCGTGATACAAGTATTTATTAACACAGCCCACTTTTCATAATTTCATTTTTTTTGGTTTATATAGTCCATACGCACCAAAGGGCACGTAATAGAAGCTTGTGGGATACTGTGACTAATTCTAATAATCGATGAAATGCAGTTCAGGTAGAATTTTCCATCATATCGTGATACAAGTATTTATTAACACAGCCCACTTTTCAAAATTTAATTTTTTTTGGTTTATATAGTCCATACGCACCAAAGGGCACTTAATAGTAGTTTCTGGGATACTGTATAGAATTCTAGTACTCGATGAAATACAGTTCAAGTAGAATTTTCCGTCGTATCGTAATACAACTATTTATTAACACAGCCCACCTATCAAAATTTCAATTTTTTTTGTTTGATATAGTCCATACGCATCAAACGACACTCAATAGAAGCTTGTGGGATACTGTAAATAATTCTAATACTCGATGAAATGCAGTTCAAGTAGATTTTCCTATTATATTTTGATACAACTATTTATTAACACAGCCCACTTTTCAAAATTAAATTTTTTTTGGTTGATATAGTCCATTCACACAAAAGGACACTCAATAGTAGTTTGTGGGATACTGTCAAGAATTCTAGTACTCGATGAAATGCAGTTCAAGTAGAATTTTCCGTCATATAGTGATGCAACTATTTATCAACACAGCCAACTTTCCAAAATTTCAATTGTTTTGGTTAATATAGTCCATACGCACAAAAGGACACTTAATAGTAGTGTGTGGGATACTGTAAAGAATTCCGGTACTCGATGAAATCCAGTTCAAGTAGAATTTTTCGTCATATCGTCATACAACTATTTATTAACACAGCCAACTTTTCAAAATTTTGAATTTTTTGGTTGATATAGTACATACGCATCAAACGACACTCATTAGAAGCTTGTGGGATACTGTAAATTATTCTAATTATCGATCAAATACAGTTCAGGTAGAATTTCCCGACATATCGTGATACAACTATTTATTAACACAGCCCACTTTTCAAAATTTCATTTTTTTTTTGGTGATATGGTACATACGCATCAAACTACACTCATTAGAATCTTGTGGGATACTGTAAATAATTCTAATAATCGATGAAATGCAGTTCAGGTAGATTTTCCAGTCTTATCGTGATACAACTATTTATTACCACAGCCCACTTTTCAAAATTTCATTTATTTTATTGATATAGTCCATACGCACCAAAGGACACTTAAAAGAAGCTTGAAATGCAGTTCAAGTAGAATTTTCCGTCATATAGTGATGCAACTATTTATTAACACAGCCAACTTTTCAAAATTTCAATTGTTTTGGTTGATATAGTCCATACGCACAAAAGGACACTTAATAGTAGTTTGTGGGATACTGTAAAGAATTCTGATACTCGATGAAATGCAGTTCAAGTAGAATTTTCCATCGTATCGTAATACAACCATTTATTAACACAGCCCACCTATCAAAATTTCAATATTTTTTGTTGATATAGTACATACGCATCAAACTACACTCAATAGAAGCTTGTGGGATACTGTAAATAATTCTAATACTCGATGAAATGCAGTTCAAGTAGATTTTCCAATTATATTTTGATACAACTATTTATTAACACAGCCCACTTTTCAAAATTTAATTTTTTTTGGTTGGTATAGTCCATTCACACAAAAGGACACTCAATAGTAGTTTGTGGGATACTGTTAAGAATTCTAGTACTCGATGAAATGCAGTTCAAGTAGAATTTTCCGTCATATAGTGATGCAACTATTTATCAACACAGCCAACTTTTCAAAATTTCTATTGTTTTTGGTTGATATAGTCCATACGCACAAAAGGACACTTAATAGTAGTTTGTGGGATACTTTAAAGAATTCTAGTACTCGATGAAATGCAGTTCAAGTAGAATTTTTCGTCATATCGTCATACAACTATTTATTAACACAGCCAACTTTTCAAAATTTCGAATTTTTTGGTTGATATAGTCCATTCACACAAAAGGACACTCAATAGTAGTTTGTGGGATACTGTAATGAATTCTGGTACTCGATGAAATGCAGTTCAAGTGGAATTTTTCGTCATATCGTCATACAACTATTTATTAACACAGCCAACTTTTCAAAATTTCGAATTTTCTGGTTGATATAGTACATACGCATCAAACGACACTCATTAGAAGCTTGTGGGATACTGTAAATAATTCTAATTATCGATCAAATACAGTTCAGGTAGAATTTCCCGACATATCGTGATACAACTATTTATTAACACAGCCCACTTTTCAAAATTTCATTTTTTTTTGTTGATATAGTACATACGCATCAAACGACACCTATAATAAGCTTGTGGAGTACTGTAAATAATCCTAATAATCGATGAAATACAGTTCAGGTAGAATTTCCCGTCATATCGTGATACAAGTATTTATTAACACAGCCGACTTTTCAAAATTTCATTTTTCTTTGGTTTATATAGTCCATACGCACCAAAGGGCACTTAATAGTAGTTTGTGGGATACTGTATAGAATTCTAGTACTCGATGAAATGCAGTTCAAGTAGAATTTTCCGTCATATCGCGACACAACTATTTATTAACACAGCCCACTTTTTAGAATTTCAATATTTTTGGTTGATATAGTACATACGCATCAAACTACACTCATTAGAAGGTTGTGGGATACTGTTAATAGTTCTAATAATCGATGAAATGCATTTCAGGTAGAATTTTCCATCATATCGTGATACAAGTATTTATTAACACAGCCCACTTTTTATAATTTCATTTTTTTTGGTTTATATAGTCCATACGCACCAAAGGGCACGTAATAGAAGCTTGTGGGATACTGTGACTAATTCTAATAATCGATGAAATGCAGTTCAGGTAGAATTTTCCATCATATCGTGATACAAGTATTTATTAACACAGCCCACTTTTCAAAATTTAATTTTTTTTGGTTTATATAGTCCATACGCACCAAAGGGCACTTAATAGTAGTTTCTGGGATACTGTATAGAATTCTAGTACTCGATGAAATACAGTTCAAGTAGAATTTTCCGTCGTATCGTAATACAACTATTTATTAACACAGCCCACCTATCAAAATTTCAATTTTTTTTGTTTGATATAGTCCATACGCATCAAACGACACTCAATAGAAGCTTGTGGGATACTGTAAATAATTCTAATACTCGATGAAATGCAGTTCAAGTAGATTTTCCTATTATATTTTGATACAACTATTTATTAACACAGCCCACTTTTCAAAATTAAATTTTTTTTGGTTGATATAGTCCATTCACACAAAAGGACACTCAATAGTGGTTTGTGGGATACTGTTAAGAATTCTAGTACTCGATGAAATGCAGTTCAAGTAGAATTTTCCGTCATATAGTGATGCAACTATTTATCAACACAGCCAACTTTCCAAAATTTCAATTGTTTTGGTTGATATAGTCCATACGCACAAAAAGACACTTAATAGTAGTGTGTGGGATACTGTAAAGAATTCTGGTACTCGATGAAATCCAGTTCAAGTAGAATTTTTCGTCATATCGTCATACAACTATTTATTAACACAGCCAACTTTTCAAAATTTTGAATTTTTTGGTTGATATAGTACATACGCATCAAACGACACTCATTAGAAGCTTGTGGGATACTGTAAATAATTCTAATTATCGATCAAATACAGTTCAGGTAGAATTTCCCGACATATCGTGATACAACTATTTATTAACACAGCCCACTTTTCAAAATTTCATTTTTTTTTTGTTGATATGGTACATACGCATCAAACGACACGTATAATAAGCTTGTGGAGTACTGTAAATAATCCTAATAATCGATGAAATGTAGTTCAGGTAGAATTTTCCGTCATATCGTGATACAAGTATTTATTAACACAGCCTACTTTTCAAAATTTCATTTTTCTTTGGTTTATATAGTCCATACGCACCAAAGGGCACTTAATAGTAGTTTGTGGGATACTGTATAGAATTCTAGTACTCGATGAAATGCAGTTCAAGTAGAATTTTCCATCATATCGTGACACAACTATTTATTAACACAGCCCACTTTTCAGAATTTCAATATTTTTGGTTGATATAGTACATACGCATCAAACTACACTCATTAGAAGGTTGTGGGATACTGTAAATAATTCTAATAATCGATGAAATGCATTTCAGGTAGAATTTTCCATCATATCGTGATACAAGTATTTATTAACACAGCCCACTTTTCATAATTTCATTTTTTTTGGTTTATATAGTCCATACGCACCAAAGGGCACTTAATAGAAGCTTGTGGGATACTCTGACTAATTCTAATAATCGATGAAATGCAGTTCAGGTAGAATTTTCCATCATATCGTGATACAAGTATTTATTAACACAGCCCACTTTACAAAATTTAATTTTTTTTGGTTTATATAGTCCATACGCACCAAAGGGCACTTAATAGTAGTTTGTGGGATACTGTATAGAATTCTAGTACTCGATGAAATACAGTTCAAGTAGAATTTTCCGTCGTATCGTAATACAACTATTTATTAACACAGCCCACCTATCAAAATTTCAATTTTTTTTGTTTGATATAGTCCATACGCATCAAACGACACTCAATAGAAGCTTGTGGGATACTGTAAATAATTCTAATACTCGATGAAATGCAGTTCAAGTAGATTTTCCTATTATATTTTGATACAACTATTTATTAACACAGCCCACTTTTCAAAATTTAATTTTTTTTGGTTGATATAGTCCATTCACACAAAAGGACACTCAATAGTAGTTTGTGGGATACTGTTAAGAATTCTGGTACTCGATGAAATGCAGTTCAAGTAGAATTTTCCGTCATATCGTGATACAACTATTTATTTACACAGCCCACTTTTCAAAATTTCAATATTTTTGGTTGATATAGTACATACGCACAAAAGGACACTTAATAGTAGTTTGTGGGATACTGTAAAGAATTCTGGTACTCGATGAAATGCAGTTCAAGTAGAATTTTTCGTCATATCGTCATACAACTATTTATTAACACAGCCAACTTTTCAAAATTTCGAATTTTTTGGATGATATAGTACATACGCATCAAACGCTGCTTGTGGGTTACTGTAAATAGTTCTAATTATCGATCAAATACAGTTCAGGTAGAATTTTCCGACATATCGTGATACAACTATTTATTAACACAGCCCACTTTTCAAAATTTCATTTTTTTTTGTTGATATAGTACATACGCATCAAACTCATAATAAGCTTGTGGAGTACTGTAAATAATCCTAATAATCGATGAAATGCAGTTCAGGTAGAATTTTCCGTCATATCGTGATACAAGTATTTATTAACACGGCCCACTTTTCAAAATTTCATTTTTTTTTGGTTTATATAGTCCATACGCACCAAAGGGCACTTAAAAGTAGTTTGTGGGATACTGTATAGAATTCTAGTACTCGATGAAATGCAGTTCAAGTAGAATTTTCCGTCATATCGTCATACAACTATTTATTAACACAGCCAACTTTTCAGAATTTCAATAATTTAGGATGATATAGTACATACGCATCAAACTACACTCATTAGAAGCTTGTGGGATACTGTAAATAATTCTAATAATCGATGAAATGCACTTCAGGTAGAATTTCCCGTCATATCGTGATACAACTATTTATTAACACAGCCAACTTTTCAAAATTTAAATTTTTTTGGTTGATATAGTACATACGCATCAAACGACACTCATTAGAAGCTTGTATGTATACTGGGATACTGTAAATAATTCTAATAATCGATGAAATTCAGTTCAGGTAGAATTTCCCGTCATATTTTGATACAAAAATTCATAAACAGACCAGTTTTCAAAATTTCAATTGTTTTGGTTGATATAGTCCATACGCATCAAACGACACTTAATAGAAGCTTGTGGGATACTGTAAATAATTCTAATACTCGATGATATGCAGTTCAAGTAGATTTTCCTATTATATTTCGATACAACTATTTATTAACACAGCCCACTTATCAAAATTCCAATTGTTTTGGTTGATATAGTCCATAAGCACAAAAGGACACTTAATAGTAGTTTGTGCGATACTGTAAAGAATTCTGGTACTCGATGAAATGCAGTTCAAGTAGAATTTTCCGTCATATCGTGATACAACTATTTATTAACACAGCCAACTTTTCAAAATTTCAAATTTTTTGGTTGATATAGTACATACGCATCAAACGACACTTATTAGAAGCTTGTGGGATACTGTAAATGATTCTAATAATCGATCAACTACAGTTCAGGTAGAATTTTCCGTCATATCGTGATACAACTATTTATTAACACAGTCAACTTTTCAAAATTTCAAATTTTTTGGTTGATATAGTACATACGCATCAAACGACACTCATTAGAAGCTTGTGGGATACTGTAAATAATTCTAATAATCGATCAAATACAGTTCAGGTAGAATTTCCCGTCATATCGTGATACAACTATTTATTAACACAGCCTACTTATCAAAACCTAATTTTTTTTGGTTGATATAGTACATACGCATCTAACGACACTCATTAGAGGCTTCTGGGATACTGTAAATAATTCTAATAATCGATGAAATGCAGTTCAAGTAGAATTTTCTGTCATATCGTGATACAACTATTTATTAACACAGCCAACTTTTCAGAATTTCAATATTTTTGGTTCATATGATACATACGCATCAAACTAGACTCATTAGAAGCTTGTGGGATACTGTAAATAATTCTAATAATCGATGAAATGCAGTTCAGGTAGAATTTCCCGTCATATCGTGATACAATTATTCATTAACACTGCCAACTTTTTAAAATTTCATTTTTTTTGGTTTGTATAGTCCATACGCACCAAAGGGCACTTAATAGTATTTTGTGGGATACTGTATAAAAATCTAGTACTCGATGAAATGCAGTTCAGGTAGAATTTCCCGTCATATCGTGATACTACTATTTATTAACACAGCCAACTTTTCGAAATTTCATTTTTTTTCATTGATATAGTCCATACGCACCAAACGACACTTAATAGAAGCTTGTGGGATACTGTAAAGAATTCTAGTACTCGATGAAATGCAGTTCAAGTAGAATTTTCAGTCATATCGTCATACAACTATTAATTAACACAGCCAACTTTTCAGAATTTCAATATTTTTGGAAGATATAGTACATACGCTTCAAACTACACTCATTAGAAGCTTGTGGGATACTGTAAATAATTCTAATAATCGATGAAATGCACTTCAGGTAGAATTTCCCGTCATATCGTGATACAACTATTTATTAACACAGCCAACTTTTCAAAATTTAAATTTTTTTGGTTGATATAGTACATACGCATCAAACGACACTCATTAGAAGCTTGTGGGATACTGGGATACTGTAAATAATTCTAATAATCGATGAAATTCAGTTCAGGTAGAATTTCCCGTCATATTTTGATACAAAAATTTATAAACAGACCAGTTTTCAAAATTTCAATTGTTTTGGTTGATATAGTCCATACGCATCAAACGACACTTAATAGAAGCTTGTGGGATACTGTAAATAATTCTAATACTCGATGATATGCAGTTCAAGTAGATTTTCCTATTATATTTCGATACAACTATTTATTAACACAGCCCACTTATCAAAATTTCAATTGTTTTGGTTGATATAGTCCATACGCACAAAAGGACACTTAATAGTAGTTTGTGCGATACTGTAAAGAATTCTGGTACTCGATGAAATGCAGTTCAAGTAGAATTTTCCGTCATATTGTGATACAACTATTTATTAACACAGCCAACTTTTCAAAATTTCAAATTTTTTGGTTGATATAGTACATACGCATCAAACGACACTTATTAGAAGCTTGTGGGATACTGTAAATAATTCTAATTATCGATCAAATACAGTTCAGATAGAATTTCCCGACATATCGTGATACATCTATTTATTAACACAGCCCACTTTTCAAAATTTCATTTTTTTTTGTTGATATAGTACATACGCATCAAACGACACTCATAATAAGCTCGTGGAGTACTGTAAATAATCCTAATAATCGATGAAATACAGTTCAGGTAGAATTTCCCGTCATATCGTGATACAACTATTTATTAACACAGCCCACTTTTCAAAATTCAATTTTTTTTGGTTGATATAGTCCAAACGCACAAAATGACACTCAATAGTAGTTTGTGGGATACTGTAAAGAATTCTAGTACTCGATGAAATGCAGTTCAAGTAGAATTTTCCGATCATATCGTTATACAACTATTTATTAACACAGCTAACTTTTCAGAATTTATATTTTTCTGGTTGATATAGTACATACGCATCAAACGACACTCATTAGAAGCTTGTGGGATACTGTAAATAATTCTAATAATCGATGAAATGCAGTTCAGGTAGAATTTCCTATCATATTTTTATACAACTATTTATTAACACAGCCCACTTTTCAAAACTTCAATTTTTCTGTTGATATAGTCCATACGCATCACACGACACATAATAGAAGCTTGTGGGATACTGCAAATAATTCTAATAATCGATGAAATGCAGTTCAGGTAGAATTTCCCGTCTTATCGTGATACAACTATTTATTACCACAGCCCACTTTTCAAAATTTCATTTTTTTTTATTGATATAGTCCATACGCACCAAAGGACACTTAATAGAAGCTTGAAATGCAGTTCAAGTAGAATTTTCCGTCATACAGTGATGCAACTATTTATTAACACAGCCAATTTTTCAAAATTTCAATTGTTTTGGTTGATATAGTCCATACGCACAAAAGGACACTTAATAGTAGTTTGTGGGATACTGTAAAGAATTCTGATACTCGATGAAATGCAGTTCAAGTAGAATTTTCCATCGTATCGTAATACAACCATTTATTAACACAGCCCACCTATCAAAATTTCAATATTTTTTGTTGATATAGTACATACGCATCAAACTACACTCAATAGAAGCTTGTGGGATACTGTAAATAATTCTAATACTCGATGAAATGCAGTTCAAGTAGATTTTCCAATTATATTTTGATACATTTATTTATTAACACGGCCCACTTTTCAAAATTTAATTGTTTTTGGTTGATATAGTCCATTCACACAAAAGGACACTCAATAGTAGTTTGTGGGATACTGTTAAGAATTCTAGTACTCGATGAAATGCAGTTCAAGTAGAATTATTCGTCATATCGTCATACAACTATTTATTAACACAGCCAACTTTTCAAAATTTTGAATTTTTTGGTTGATATAGTCCATTCACACAAAAGGACACTCAATAGTAGTTTGTGGGATACTGTAATGAATTCTGGTACTCGATGAAATGCAGTTCAAGTGGAATTTTTCGTCATATCGTCATACAACTATTTATTAACACAGCCAACTTTTCAAAATTTTGAATTTTTTGGTTGATATAGTACATACGCATCAAACGACACTCATTAGAAGCTTGTGGGATACTGTAAATAATTCTAATTATCGATCAAATACAGTTCAGGTAGAATTTCCCGACATATCGTGATACAACTATTTATTAACACAGCCCACTTTTCAAAATTTCATTTTTTTTTTGTTGATATAGTACATACGCATCAAACGACACCCATAATAAGCTTGTGGAGTACTGTAAATAATCCTAATAATCGATGAAATACAGTTCAGGTAGAATTTCCCGTCATATCGTGATACAACTATTTATTAACACAGCCCACTTTTCAAAATTCAATTTTTTTTGGTGGATATAGTCCAAACGCACAAAATGACACTCAATAGTAGTTTGTGGGATACTGTAAAGAATTCTAGTACTCGATGAAATGCAGTTCAAGTAGAATTTTCCGATCATATCGTTATACAACTATTTATTAACACAGCTAACTTTTCAGAATTTATATTTTTCTGGTTGATATAGTACATACGCATCAAATGACACTCATTAGAAGCTTGTGGGATACTGTAAATAATTCTAATAATCGATGAAATGCAGTTCAGGTAGATTTTCCAGTCTTATCGTGATACAAATATTTATTACCACAGCCCACTTTTCAAAATTTCATTTATTTTGATTGATATAGTCCATACGCACCAAAGGACACTTAATAGAAGCTTGTGGGATACTGTAAAGAATTCTTGTACTCGATGATATGCAGTTCAAGTAGAATTTTCCGTCACATCGTCATACAACTACTTATCAACACAGCCAACTTTTCAGAATTTCAATTTTTTGTTGATATAGTACATACGCATCAAACTACACTCATTAGAATCTTGTGGGATACTGTAAATAATTCTAATAATCGATGAAATGCAGTTCAGGTAGAATTTCCTATCATATTTTTATACAACTATTTATTAACACAGCCCACTTTTCAAAACTTCAATTTTTCTGTTGATATAGTCCATACGCATCAAACGACACATAATAGAAGCTTGTGGGATAATGCAAATAATTCTAATAATCGATGAAATGCAGTTCAGGTAGAATTTCCCGTCTTATCGTGATACAACTATTTATTACCACAGCCCACTTTTCAAAATTTCATTTTTTTTTATTGATATAGTCCATACGCACCAAAGGACACTTAATAGAAGCTTGAAATGCATTTCAAGCTTCTATTAAGTGTCCTTTGGTGCGTATGGACTATATCAATCAGGAGAAAATGAAATTTTTAAAAGTGGGCTGTGGTAATAAATAGTTGTATCACGAAAAGTCAGAAAATTCTACCTGAACTGCATTTCATCGATTATTAGAATTATTTGCAGTATCCCACAAGCTTCTATTATGTGTCGTTTGATGCGTATGGACTATATCAACAGAAAAATTGAAGTTTTGAAAAGTGGGCTGTGTTAATAAATAGTTGTATAAAAATATGATAGGAAATTCTACCTGAACTGCATTTCATCGATTATTAGAATTATTTACAGTATCCCACAAGCTTCTAATGAGTGTAGTTTGATGCGTATGTAGTATATCAACCAAAAATATTGAAATTCTGAAAAGTTGGCTGTGTTAATAAATAGTTGTATGACGATATGACGGAAAATTCTACTTGAACTGCTTTTCATCGAGTACTAGAATTCTTAACAGTATCCCACAAACTACTATTGAGTGTCCTTTTGTGTGAATGGACTATATCAACCAAAAACAATTAAATTTTGAAAAGTGGGCTGTGTTAATAAATAAATGTATCAAAATATAATTGGAAAATATACTTGAACTGCATTTCATCGAGTATTAAAATTATTTACAGTATCCCACAAGCTTCTATTGAGTGTAGTTTGATGCGTATGTACTATATCAACAAAAAATATTGAAATTTTGATAGGTGGGCTGTGTTAATGAATGGTTGTATTACGATACGATGGAAAATTCTACTTGAACTGCATTTCATCGAGTATCAGAATTCTTTACAGTATCCCACAAACTACTATTAAGTGTCCTTTTGTGCGTATGGACCATATCAACCAAAACAATTGGAATTTTGAAAAATTGGCTGTGTTAATAAATAGTTGCATCACTATATGACGGAAAATTCTAGTCTTTTCGTGATACAACTATTTATTACCACAGCCCACTTTTCAAAATTTCATTTTTTTTGGTGGATATAGTCCATACGCACCAAAGGACACTTAATAGAAGCTTGAAATGCAGTTCAAGTAGAATTTTCCGTCATATAGTGATGCAACTATTTATTAACACAGCCAACTTTTCAAAATTTCAATTGTTTTGGTTGATATAGTTCATACGCATCGAACGACACTCATTAGAAGCTTGTGGGATACTGTAAATAATTCTAATAATCGATCAAATACAGTTCAGGTAGAATTTCCCGTCATATCGTGATACAACTATTTATTAACACAGCCCACTTTTCAAAATATCATTTTTCTTGGTTGATACAGTCCAAACGCACAAAATGACACTCAATAGTAGTTTGTGGGATACTGTAAAGAATTCTAGAACTCGTTGAAATGCAGTTCAAGTAGAATTTTCCGATCATATCGTGATACAACTCTTATTAACACAGCCAACTTTTCAGAATTTCAATTTTTCTGGTTGATATAGTACATACGCATTAAACGACACTCATTAGAAGCTTTTGGGATACTGTAAATAATTCTAATAATCGATGAAATGCAGTTCAGGTAGAATTTTCTGACTTTTCGTGATACAACTATTTATTACCACAGCCCACTTTTAAAAATTTCATTTTTTCCTGATTGATATAGTCCATACGCACCAAAGGACACTTAATAGAAGCTTGTGGGATACTGAATGGAATTCTAGTACTCGATGAAATGCAGTTCAAGTAGAATTTTCCGTCATATCGTCATACAACTATTTATTAACACAGCCAACTTTTCAGAATTTCAATATTTTTGGTTGATATACTACATACGCATCAAACTACACTCATGAGAAGCTTGTGGGATACTGTAAATAATTCTAATAATCGATGAAAATTAGTTCAGGTAGAATTTCCCGTCATATTTTGATACAACTATTCTTAAATAGACCAGTTTTCAAAATTTCAATTGTTTTGGTTGATATAGTCCATACGCATCAAACGACACCTAATAGAAGCTTGTGGGATACTGTAAATAATTCTAATAATCGATGAAATGCAGTTCAGGTAGAATTTTCCATCATATCGTGATACAAGTATTTATTAACAGAGCCAACTTTTCAAGACTTCAATTTTTTTGGTTGATGTAGTCCATACGCACAAAAGTACACTTAATAGTAGTTTGTGGGATACTGTAAAGAATTCTAGTACTCGATGAAATGCAGTTCAAGTAGAATTTCCCGTCATATCGTGATACAACTATTTATTAACACAGCCTACTTTTCGAAACTTAATTTTTTTTGGTTGATATAGTACATACGCATCGAACGACACTCATTAGAGGCTTCTGGGATACTGTAAATAATTCTAATAATCGATGAAATGCAGTTCAGGTAGCATTTCCCGTCATATCGTGATACAACTATTCATTAACACAGCCCACTCTTCAAATATTCATCTTTTTCTATTGATATAGTCCATACGCACCAAACGACACTTAATAGAAGCTTGTGGGATACTGTAAATAATTCTAATAATCGATGAAATGCAGTTCAGGTAGAATTTTCCATCATATCGTGATACAATTATTTATTAACACTGCCAACTTTTCAAAATTTCATTTTTTTTGGTTTATATAGTCCATACGCACCAAAGGGCACTTAATAGTATTTTGTGGGATACTGTATAGAATTCTAGTACTCGATGAAATGCAGTTCAAGTAGAATTTTCTGTCATATCGTGATACAACTATTTATTAACACAGCCAACTTTTCAGAATTTCAATATTTTTGGTTCATATGGTACATACGCATCAAACTACACTCATTGGAAGCTTGTGGGATACTATAAATAATTCTAATAATCGATGAAATGCAGTTCAGGTAGAATTTTCCATCATATAGTGATACACGTATTTATTAACACAGCCCACTTTTCAAAATTTCTTTTTTTTTTTTGGTTTATATAGTCCATACGCACCAAAGGGCACTTAATAGTATTTTGTGGGATACTGTATAGAATTCTAGTACTCGATGAAATGCAGTTCAAGTAGAATTTTCTGTCATATCGTGATACAACTATATATTACCACAGCCCACTTTTCAAAATTTCATTTTCTTTGATTGATATAGTCTATACGCACCAAACGACACTTAATAGAAGCTTGTGGGATACTGTAAATAATTCTAATAATCGATGAAATGCAGTTCAGGTAGAATTTTCCATCATATAGTGATACACGTATTTATTAACACAGCCCACTTTTCAAAATTTCTTTTTTTTTTTTTGGTTTATATAGTCCATACGCACCAAAGGGCACCTAAAAGTAGTTTGTGGGATACTGTATAGAATTCTAGTACTCGATGAAATGCAGTTCAAGTAGAATTTTCCGTCGTATCGTAATACAACCATTTATTAACACAGCCCACCTATCAAAATTTCAATATTTTTTGTTGATATAGTACATACGCATCAAACTACACTCAATAGAAGCTTGTGGGATACTGTAAATAATTCTAATACTCGATGAAATGCAGTTCAAGTAGATTTTCCAATTATATTTTGATACAACTATTTATTAACACAGCCCCGTTTTCAAAATTTAATTTTTTTTGGTTGATATAGTCCATTCACACAAAAGGACACTCAATAGTAGTTTGTGGGATACTGTTAAGAATTCTAGTACTCGATGAAATGCAGATCAAGTAGAATTTTCCGTCATGTAGTGATGCAACTATTTATCAACACAGCCAACTTTTCAAAATTTCAATTGTTTTGGTTGATATAGTCCATACGCACAAAAGGACACTTAATAGTAGTTTGTGGGATACTGTAAAGAATTCTGGTACTCGATGAAATGCAGTTCAAGTAGAATTTTTCGTCATATCGTCATACAACTATTTATTAACACAGTCAACTTTTCAAAATTTCGAATTTTTTGGTTGATATAGTACATACGCATCAAACGACACTCATTAGAAAATTGTGGGATACTGTAAATAATTCTAATTAACGATGAAATTCAGTTCAGGTAGAATTTCCCGTCATATTTTGATACAACTATTCATAAACAGACCAGTTTTCAAAATTTCAATTGTTTTGGTTGATATAGTCCATACGCATAAAACGACACTCATTAGAAGCTTGTGGGATACTGTAAATAATTCCAATAATAGATGAAATGCACTTCAGGTAGAATTTCCCGTCATATCCTGATACAACTATTTATTAACACAGCCTACTTTTCAAAACTTAATTTTTTTTGGTTGATATAGTACATACGCATCGAACGACACTCATTAGAGGCTTCTGGGATACTGTAAATAATTCTAATAATCGATGAAATGCAGTTCAGGTAGAATTTTCCATCATATCGTGATACAATTATTCATTAACACTGCCAACTTTTCAAAATTTCATTATTTTTGGTTTATATAGTCCAAACGCATCAAACGACACTCATTAGAAGCTTGTGGGATACTGTAAATAATTCTAATAATCGATGAAATTCAGTTCAGGTAGAATTTCCCATCATATTTTGATACAACAATTTATAAACAGACCAGTTTGCAAAATTTCAATTGTTTTGGTTGATATAGTCCATACGCATCAAACGACACTTAATAGAAGCTTGTGGGATACTGTAAATAATTCTAATACTCGATGATATGCAGTTCAGGTAGAATTTCCTATCATATTTTGATACAACTATTCATAAACACAGCCCACTTTTCAAAACTTCAATTTTTCTGTTGATATAGTCCATACGCATCAAACGACACATAATAGAAGCTTGTGGGATACTGTAAATAATTCTAATAATCGATGAAATGCAGTTCAGGTAGAATTTCCCGTCTTTTCGTGATACAACTATTTATTACCACAGCCCACTTTTCAAAATTTCATTTTTTTTTTATTGATATAGTCCATACGCACCAAAGGACACTTAATAGAAGCTTGAAATGCAGTTCAAGTAGAATTTTTCGTCATATAGTGATGCAACTATTTATTAACACAGCCAACTTTTCAAAATTTCAATTGTTTTGGTTGATATAGTTCATACGCATCGAACGAAACTCATTAGAAGCTTGTGGGATACTGTAAATAATTCTAATAATCGATCAAATACAGTTCAGGTAGAATTTCCCGTTATATCGTGATACAACTATTTATTAACACAGCCCACTTTTCAAAATATAATTTTTCTTGGTTGATATAGTCCAAACGCACAAAATGAAACTCAATAGTAGTTTGTGGGATACTGTAAAGAATTCTAGTACTCGATGAAATGCAGTTCAAGTAGAATTTCCCGTCATATCGTGATACAACCATTTATTAACACAGCCTACTTTTCAAAACTTAATTTTTTTTGGTTGATATAGTACATACGCATCGAACGACACTCATTAGAGGCTTCTGGGATACTGTAAATAATTCTAATAATCGATGAAATGCAGTTCAGGTAGCATTTCCCGTCATATCGTGATACAACTATTTATTAACACAGCCCACTTTTCAAATATTCATCTTTTTCTATTGATATAGTCCATACGCACCAAACGACACTTAATAGAAGCTTGTGGGATACTGTAAATAGTTCTAATAATCGATGAAATGCAGTTCAGGTAGAATTTTCCATCATATCGTGATACAATTATTTATTAACACTGCCAACTTTTCAAAATTTCATTTTTTTTGGTTTATATAGTCCATACGCACCAAAGGGCACTTAATAGTATTTTGTGGGATACTGTATAGAATTCTAGTACTCGATGAAATGCAGTTCAAGTAGAATTTTCTGTCATATCGTGATACAACTATTTATTAACACAGCCAACTTTTCAGAATTTCAATATTTTTGGTTCATATGGTACATACGCATCAAACTACACTCATTAGAAGCTTGTGGGATACTATAAATAATTCTAATAATCGATGAAATGCAGTTCAGGTAGAATTTTCCGTCATATCGTGATACAACTATATATTACCACAGCCCACTTTTCAAAATTTCATTTTCTTTGATTGATATAGTCTATACGCACCAAACGACACTTAATAGAAGCTTGTGGGATACTGTAAATAATTCTAATAATCGATGAAATGCAGTTCAGGTAGAATTTTCCATCATATAGTGATACACGTATTTATTAACACAGCCCACTTTTCAAAATTTCTTTTTTTTTTTTGGTTTATATAGTCCATACGCACCAAAGGGCACCTAAAAGTAGTTTGTGGGATACTGTATAGAATTCTAGTACTCGATGAAATGCAGTTCAAGTAGAATTTTCCGTCGTATCGTAATACAACCATTTATTAACACAGCCCACCTATCAAAATTTCAATATTTTTTGTTGATATAGTACATACGCATCAAACTACACTCAATAGAAGCTTGTGGGATACTGTAAATAATTCTAATACTCGATAAAATGCAGTTCAAGTAGATTTTCCAATTATATTTTGATACAACTATTTATTAACACAGCCCCGATTTCAAAATTTAATTTTTTTTGGTTGATATAGTCCATTCACACAAAAGGACACTCAATAGTAGTTTGTGGGATACTGTTAAGAATTCTAGTACTCGATGAAATGCAGATCAAGTAGAATTTTCCGTCATGTAGTGATGCAACTATTTATCAACACAGCCAACTTTTCAAAATTTCTATTGTTTTGGTTGATATAGTCCATACGCACAAAAGGACACTTAATAGTAGTTTGTGGGATACTGTAAAGAATTCTGGTACTCGATGAAATGCAGTTCAAGTAGAATTTTTCGTCATATCGTCATACAACTATTTATTAACACAGCCAACTTTTCAAAATTTCGAATTTTTTGGTTGATATAGTACATACGCACAAAAGGACACTTAATAGTAGTTTGTGGGATACTGTAAAGAATTCTGGTACTCGATGAAATGCAGTTCAGGAAGAATTTCCCGTCTTATCGTGATACAACTATTTATTACCACAGCCCACTTTTCAAAATTTCATTTTTTTTTATTGATATAGTCCATACGCACCAAAGGACACTTAATAGAAGCTTGAAATGCAGTTCAAGTAGAATTTTCCGTCATACAGTGATGCAACTATTTATTAACACAGCCAATTTTTCAAAATTTCAATTGTTTTGGTTGATATAGTCCATACGCACAAAAGGACACTTAATAGTAGTTTGTGGGATACTGTAAAGAATTCTGATACTCGATGAAATGCAGTTCAAGTAGAATTTTCCATCGTATCGTAATACTACCATTTATTAACACAGCCCACCTATCAAAATTTCAATATTTTTTGTTGATATAGTACATACGCATCAAACTACACTCAATAGAAGCTTGTGGGATACTGTAAATAATTCTAATACTCGATGAAATGCAGTTCAAGTAGATTTTCCAATTATATTTTGATACATTTATTTATTAACACGGCCCACTTTTCAAAATTTAATTGTTTTTGGTTGATATAGTCCATTCACACAAAAGGACACTCAATAGTAGTTTGTGGGATACTGTTAAGAATTCTAGTACTCGATGAAATGCAGTTCAAGTAGAATTATTCGTCATATCGTCATACAACTATTTATTAACACAGCCAACTTTTCAAAATTTCGAATTTTTTGGTTGATATAGTCCATTCACACAAAAGGACACTCAATAGTAGTTTGTGGGATACTGTAATGAATTCTGGTACTCGATGAAATGCAGTTCAAGTGGAATTTTTCGTCATATCGTCATACAACTATTTATTAACACAGCCAACTTTTCAAAATTTTGAATTTTTTGGTTGATATAGTACATACGCATCAAACGACACTCATTAGAAGCTTGTGGGATACTGTAAATAATTCTAATTATCGATCAAATACAGTTCAGGTAGAATTTCCCGACATATCGTGATACAACTATTTATTAACACAGCCCACTTTTCAAAATTTCATTTTTTTTTTGTTGATATAGTACATACGCATCAAACGACACCCATAATAAGCTTGTGGAGTACTGTAAATAATCCTAATAATCGATGAAATACAGTTCAGGTAGAATTTCCCGTCATATCGTGATACAACTATTTATTAACACAGCCCACTTTTCAAAATTCAATTTTTTTTGGTGGATATAGTCCAAACGCACAAAATGACACTCAATAGTAGTTTGTGGGATACTGTAAAGAATTCTAGTACTCGATGAAATGCAGTTCAAGTAGAATTTTCCGATCATATCGTTATACAACTATTTATTAACACAGCTAACTTTTCAGAATTTATATTTTTCTGGTTGATATAGTACATACGCATCAAATGACACTCATTATAAGCTTGTGGGATACTGTAAATAATTCTAATAATCGATGAAATGCAGTTCAGGTAGATTTTCCAGTCTTATCGTGATACAAATATTTATTACCACAGCCCACTTTTCAAAATTTCATTTATTTTGATTGATATAGTCCATACGCACCAAAGGACACTTAATAGAAGCTTGTGGGATACTGTAAAGAATTCTTGTACTCGATGATATGCAGTTCAAGTAGAATTTTCCGTCACATCGTCATACAACTACTTATCAACACAGCCAACTTTTCAGAATTTCAATTTTTTGTTGATATAGTACATACGCATCAAACTACACTCATTAGAATCTTGTGGGATACTGTAAATAATTCTAATAATCGATGAAATGCAGTTCAGGTAGAATTTCCTATCATATTTTTATACAACTATTTATTAACACAGCCCACTTTTCAAAACTTCAATTTTTCTGTTGATATAGTCCATACGCATCAAACGACACATAATAGAAGCTTGTGGGATACTGCAAATAATTCTAATAATCGATGAAATGCAGTTCAGGTAGAATTTCCCGTCTTATCGTGATACAACTATTTATTACCACAGCCCACTTTTCAAAATTTCATTTTTTTTTATTGATATAGTCCATACGCACCAAAGGACACTTAATAGAAGCTTGAAATGCATTTCAAGCTTCTATTAAGTGTCCTTTGGTGCGTATGGACTATATCAATCAGGAAAAAATGAAATTTTTAAAAGTGGGCTGTGGTAATAAATAGTTGTATCACGAAAAGTCAGAAAATTCTACCTGAACTGCATTTCATCGATTATTAGAATTATTTGCAGTATCCCACAAGCTTCTATTATGTGTCGTTTGATGCGTATGGACTATATCAACAGAAAAATTGAAGTTTTGAAAAGTGGGCTGTGTTAATAAATAGTTGTATAAAAATATGATAGGAAATTCTACCTGAACTGCATTTCATCGATTATTAGAATTATTTACAGTATCCCACAAGCTTCTAATGAGTGTAGTTTGATGCGTATGTAGTATATCAACCAAAAATATTGAAATTCTGAAAAGTTGGCTGTGTTAATAAATAGTTGTATGACGATATGACGGAAAATTCTACTTGAACTGCTTTTCATCGAGTACTAGAATTCTTAACAGTATCCCACAAACTACTATTGAGTGTCCTTTTGTGTGAATGGACTATATCAACCAAAAACAATTAAATTTTGAAAAGTGGGCTGTGTTAATAAATAAATGTATCAAAATATAATTGGAAAATCTACTTGAACTGCATTTCATCGAGTATTAAAATTATTTACAGTATCCCACAAGCTTCTATTGAGTGTAGTTTGATGCGTATGTACTATATCAACAAAAAATATTGAAATTTTGATAGGTGGGCTGTGTTAATGAATGGTTGTATTACGATACGATGGAAAATTCTACTTGAACTGCATTTCATCGAGTATCAGAATTCTTTACAGTATCCCACAAACTACTATTAAGTGTCCTTTTGTGCGTATGGACCATATCAACCAAAACAATTGGAATTTTGAAAAATTGGCTGTGTTAATAAATAGTTGCATCACTATATGACGGAAAATTCTAGTCTTTTCGTGATACAACTATTTATTACCACAGCCCACTTTTCAAAATTTCATTTTTTTTGGTGGATATAGTCCATACGCACCAAAGGACACTTAATAGAAGCTTGAAATGCAGTTCAAGTAGAATTTTCCGTCATATAGTGATGCAACTATTTAATAACACAGCCAACTTTTCAAAATTTCAATTGTTTTGGTTGATATAGTTCATACGCATCGAACGACACTCATTAGAAGCTTGTGGGATACTGTAAATAATTCTAATAATCGATCAAATACAGTTCAGGTAGAATTTCCCGTCATATCGTGATACAACTATTTATTAACACAGCCCACTTTTCAAAATATCATTTTTCTTGGTTGATATAGTCCAAACGCACAAAATGACACTCAATAGTAGTTTGTGGGATACTGTAAAGAATTCTAGAACTCGTTGAAATGCAGTTCAAGTAGAATTTTCCGATCATATCGTGATACAACTCTTATTAACACAGCCAACTTTTCAGAATTTCAATTTTTCTGGTTGATATAGTACATACGCATCAAACGACACTCATTAGAAGCTTTTGGGATACTGTAAATAATTCTAATAATCGATGAAATGCAGTTCAGGTAGAATTTTCTGACTTTTCGTGATACAACTATTTATTACCACAGCCCACTTTTAAAAATTTCATTTTTTCCTGATTGATATAGTCCATACGCACCAAAGGACACTTAATAGAAGCTTGTGGGATACTGAATGGAATTCTAGTACTCGATGAAATGCAGTTCAAGTAGAATTTTCCGTCATATCGTCATACAACTATTTATTAACACAGCCAACTTTTCAGAATTTCAATATTTTTGGTTGATATACTACATACGCATCAAACTACACTCATTAGAAGCTTGTGGGATACTGTAAATAATTCTAATAATCGATGAAAATTAGTTCAGGTAGAATTTCCCGTCATATTTTGATACAACTATTCTTAAATAGACCAGTTTTCAAAATTTCAATTGTTTTGGTTGATATAGTCCATACGCATCAAACGACACCTAATAGAAGCTTGTGGGATACTGTAAATAATTCTAATAATCGATGAAATGCAGTTCAGGTAGAATTTTCCATCATATCGTGATACAAGTATTTATTAACAGAGCCAACTTTTCAAGACTTCAATTTTTTTGGTTGATGTAGTCCATACGCACAAAAGTACACTTAACAGTAGTTTGTGGGATACTGTAAAGAATTCTAGTACTCGATGAAATGCAGTTCAAGTAGAATTTCCCGTCATATCGTGATACAACTATTTATTAACACAGCCTACTTTTCGAAACTTAATTTTTTTTGGTTGATATAGTACATACGCATCGAACGACACTCATTAGAGGCTTCTGGGATACTGTAAATAATTCTAATAATCGATGAAATGCAGTTCAGGTAGCATTTCCCGTCATATCGTGATACAACTATTCATTAACACAGCCCACTCTTCAAATATTCATCTTTTTCTATTGATATAGTCCATACGCACCAAACGACACTTAATAGAAGCTTGTGGGATACTGTAAATAATTCTAATAATCGATGAAATGCAGTTCAGGTAGAATTTTCCATCATATCGTGATACAATTATTTATTAACACTGCCAACTTTTCAAAATTTCATTTTTTTTGGTTTATATAGTCCATACGCACCAAAGGGCACTTAATAGTATTTTGTGGGATACTGTATAGAATTCTAGTACTCGATGAAATGCAGTTCAAGTAGAATTTTCTGTCATATCGTGATACAACTATTTATTAACACAGCCAACTTTTCAGAATTTCAATATTTTTGGTTCATATGGTACATACGCATCAAACTACACTCATTGGAAGCTTGTGGGATACTATAAATAATTCTAATAATCGATGAAATGCAGTTCAGGTAGAATTTTCCATCATATAGTGATACACGTATTTATTAACACAGCCCACTTTTCAAAATTTCTTTTTTTTTTTTGGTTTATATAGTCCATACGCACCAAAGGGCACTTAATAGTATTTTGTGGGATACTGTATAGAATTCTAGTACTCGATGAAATGCAGTTCAAGTAGAATTTTCTGTCATATCGTGATACAACTATATATTACCACAGCCCACTTTTCAAAATTTCATTTTCTTTGATTGATATAGTCTATACGCACCAAACGACACTTAATAGAAGCTTGTGGGATACTGTAAATAATTCTAATAATCGATGAAATGCAGTTCAGGTAGAATTTTCCATCATATAGTGATACACGTATTTATTAACACAGCCCACTTTTCAAAATTTCTTTTTTTTTTTTGGTTTATATAGTCCATACGCACCAAAGGGCACCTAAAAGTAGTTTGTGGGATACTGTATAGAATTCTAGTACTCGATGAAATGCAGTTCAAGTAGAATTTTCCGTCGTATCGTAATACAACCATTTATTAACACAGCCCACCTATCAAAATTTCAATATTTTTTGTTGATATAGTACATACGCATCAAACTACACTCAATAGAAGCTTGTGGGATACTGTAAATAATTCTAATACTCGATGAAATGCAGTTCAAGTAGATTTTCCAATTATATTTTGATACAACTATTTATTAACACAGCCCCGTTTTCAAAATTTAATTTTTTTTGGTTGATATAGTCCATTCACACAAAAGGACACTCAATAGTAGTTTGTGGGATACTGTTAAGAATTCTAGTACTCGATGAAATGCAGATCAAGTAGAATTTTCCGTCATGTAGTGATGCAACTATTTATCAACACAGCCAACTTTTCAAAATTTCTATTGGTTTGGTTGATATAGTCCATACGCACAAAAGGACACTTAATAGTAGTTTGTGGGATACTGTAAAGAATTCTGGTACTCGATGAAATGCAGTTCAAGTAGAATTTTTCGTCATATCGTCATACAACTATTTATTAACACAGTCAACTTTTCAAAATTTCGAATTTTTTGGTTGATATAGTACATACGCATCAAACGACACTCATTAGAAAATTGTGGGATACTGTAAATAATTCTAATTAACGATGAAATTCAGTTCAGGTAGAATTTCCCGTCATATTTTGATACAACTATTCATAAACAGACCAGTTTTCAAAATTTCAATTGTTTTGGTTGATATAGTCCATACGCATAAAACGACACTCATTAGAAGCTTGTGGGATACTGTAAATAATTCCAATAATAGATGAAATGCACTTCAGGTAGAATTTCCCGTCATATCCTGATACAACTATTTATTAACACAGCCTACTTTTCAAAACTTAATTTTTTTTGGTTGATATAGTACATACGCATCGAACGACACTCATTAGAGGCTTCTGGGATACTGTAAATAATTCTAATAATCGATGAAATGCAGTTCAGGTAGAATTTTCCATCATATCGTGATACAATTATTCATTAACACTGCCAACTTTTCAAAATTTCATTATTTTTGGTTTATATAGTCCAAACGCATCAAACGACACTCATTAGAAGCTTGTGGGATACTGTAAATAATTCTAATAATCGATGAAATTCAGTTCAGGTAGAATTTCCCATCATATTTTGATACAACAATTTATAAACAGACCAGTTTGCAAAATTTCAATTGTTTTGGTTGATATAGTCCATACGCATCAAACGACACTTAATAGAAGCTTGTGGGATACTGTAAATAATTCTAATACTCGATGATATGCAGTTCAGGTAGAATTTCCTATCATATTTTGATACAACTATTTATAAACACAGCCCACTTTTCAAAACTTCAATTTTTCTGTTGATATAGTCCATACGCATCAAACGACACATAATAGAAGCTTGTGGGATACTGTAAATAATTCTAATAATCGATGAAATGCAGTTCAGGTAGAATTTCCCGTCTTTTCGTGATACAACTATTTATTACCACAGCCCACTTTTCAAAATTTCATTTTTTTTTTATTGATATAGTCCATACGCACCAAAGGACACTTAATAGAAGCTTGAAATGCAGTTCAAGTAGAATTTTTCGTCATATAGTGATGCAACTATTTATTAACACAGCCAACTTTTCAAAATTTCAATTGTTTTGGTTGATATAGTTCATACGCATCGAACGAAACTCATTAGAAGCTTGTGGGATACTGTAAATAATTCTAATAATCGATCAAATACAGTTCAGGTAGAATTTCCCGTTATATCGTTATACAACTATTTATTAACACAGCCCACTTTTCAAAATATAATTTTTCTTGGTTGATATAGTCCAAACGCACAAAATGAAACTCAATAGTAGTTTGTGGGATACTGTAAAGAATTCTAGTACTCGATGAAATGCAGTTCAAGTAGAATTTCCCGTCATATCGTGATACAACCATTTATTAACACAGCCTACTTTTCAAAACTTAATTTTTTTTGGTTGATATAGTACATACGCATCGAACGACACTCATTAGAGGCTTCTGGGATACTGTAAATAATTCTAATAATCGATGAAATGCAGTTCAGGTAGCATTTCCCGTCATATCGTGATACAACTATTTATTAACACAGCCCACTTTTCAAATATTCATCTTTTTCTATTGATATAGTCCATACGCACCAAACGACACTTAATAGAAGCTTGTGGGATACTGTAAATAATTCTAATAATCGATGAAATGCAGTTCAGGTAGAATTTTCCATCATATCGTGATACAATTATTTATTAACACTGCCAACTTTTCAAAATTTCATTTTTTTTGGTTTATATAGTCCATACGCACCAAAGGGCACTTAATAGTATTTTGTGGGATACTGTATAGAATTCTAGTACTCGATGAAATGCAGTTCAAGTAGAATTTTCTGTCATATCGTGATACAACTATTTATTAACACAGCCAACTTTTCAGAATTTCAATATTTTTGGTTCATATGGTACATACGCATCAAACTACACTCATTAGAAGCTTGTGGGATACTATTAATAATTCTAATAATCGATGAAATGCAGTTCAGGTAGAATTTTCCGTCATATCGTGATACAACTATATATTACCACAGCCCACTTTTCAAAATTTCATTTTCTTTGATTGATATAGTCTATACGCACCAAACGACACTTAATAGAAGCTTGTGGGATACTGTAAATAATTCTAATAATCGATGAAATGCAGTTCAGGTAGAATTTTCCATCATATAGTGATACACGTATTTATTAACACAGCCCACTTTTCAAAATTTCTTTTTTTTTTTTGGTTTATATAGTCCATACGCACCAAAGGGCACCTAAAAGTAGTTTGTGGGATACTGTATAGAATTCTAGTACTCGATGAAATGCAGTTCAAGTAGAATTTTCCGTCGTATCGTAATACAACCATTTATTAACACAGCCCACCTATCAAAATTTCAATATTTTTTGTTGATATAGTACATACGCATCAAACTACACTCAATAGAAGCTTGTGGGATACTGTAAATAATTCTAATACTCGATGAAATGCAGTTCAAGTAGATTTTCCAATTATATTTTGATACAACTATTTATTAACACAGCCCCGATTTCAAAATTTAATTTTTTTTGGTTGATATAGTCCATTCACACAAAAGGACACTCAATAGTAGTTTGTGGGATACTGTTAAGAATTCTAGTACTCGATGAAATGCAGATCAAGTAGAATTTTCCGTCATGTAGTGATGCAACTATTTATCAACACAGCCAACTTTTCAAAATTTCTATTGTTTTGGTTGATATAGTCCATACGCACAAAAGGACACTTAATAGTAGTTTGTGGGATACTGTAAAGAATTCTGGTACTCGATGAAATGCAGTTCAAGTAGAATTTTTCGTCATATCGTCATACAACTATTTATTAACACAGCCAACTTTTCAAAATTTCGAATTTTTTGGTTGATATAGTACATACGCATCAAACGACACTCATTAGAAAATTGTGGGATACTGTAAATAATTCTAATTAACGATGAAATTCAGTTCAGGTAGAATTTCCCGTCATATTTTGATACAACTATTCATAAACAGACCAGTTTTCAAAATTTCAATTGTTTTGGTTGATATAGTCCATACGCATAAAACGACACTCATTAGAAGCTTGTGGGATACTGTAAATAATTCCAATAATAGATGAAATGCACTTCAGGTAGAATTTCCCGTCATATCGTGATACAACTATTTATTAACACAGCCTACTTTTCAAAACTTAATTTTTTTTGGTTGATATAGTACATACGCATCGAACGACACTCATTAGAGGCTTCTGGGATACTGTAAATAATTCTAATAATCGATGAAATGCAGTTCAGGTAGAATTTTCCATCATATCGTGATACAATTATTCATTAACACTGCCAACTTTTTATACACGTATTTATTAACGCAGCCCACTTTTCAAAATTTCTTTTTTTTTTTGGTTTATATAGTCCATACGCACCAAAGGGCACCTAAAAGTAGTTTGTGGGATACTGTATAGAATTCTAGTACTCGATGAAATGCAGTTCAAGTAGAATTTTCCGTCGTATCGTAATACAACCATTTATTAACACAGCCCACCTATCAAAATTTCAATATTTTTTGTTGATATAGTACATACGCATCAAACTACACTCAATAGAAGCTTGTGGGATACTGTAAATAATTCTAATACTCGATGAAATGCAGTTCAAGTAGATTTTCCAATTATATTTTGATACAACTATTTATTAACACAGCCCCGATTTCAAAATTTAATTTTTTTTGGTTGATATAGTCCATTCACACAAAAGGACACTCAATAGTAGTTTGTGGGATACTGTTAAGAATTCTAGTACTCGATGAAATGCAGATCAAGTAGAATTTTCCGTCATGTAGTGATGCAACTATTTATCAACACAGCCAACTTTTCAAAATTTCTATTGTTTTGGTTGATATAGTCCATACGCACAAAAGGACACTTAATAGTAGTTTGTGGGATACTGTAAAGAATTCTGGTACTCGATGAAATGCAGTTCAAGTAGAATTTTTCGTCATATCGTCATACAACTATTTATTAACACAGCCAACTTTTCAAAATTTCGAATTTTTTGGTTGATATAGTACATACGCATCAAACGACACTCATTAGAAAATTGTGGGATACTGTAAATAATTCTAATTAACGATGAAATTCAGTTCAGGTAGAATTTCCCGTCATATTTTGATACAACTATTCATAAACAGACCAGTTTTCAAAATTTCAATTGTTTTGGTTGATATAGTCCATACGCATTAAACGACACTCATTAGAAGCTTGTGGGATACTGTAAATAATTCCAATAATAGATGAAATGCACTTCAGGTAGAATTTCCCGTCATATCGTGATACAACTATTTATTAACACAGCCTACTTTTCAAAACTTAATTTTTTTTGGTTGATATAGTACATACGCATCGAACGACACTCATTAGAGGCTTCTGGGATACTGTAAATAATTCTAATAATCGATGAAATGCAGTTCAGGTAGAATTTTCCATCATATCGTGATACAATTATTCATTAACACTGCCAACTTTTCAAAATTTCATTTTTTTTGGTTTATATAGTCCGAACGCATCAAACGACACTCATTAGAAGCTTGTGGGATACTGTAAATAATTCTAATAATCGATGAAATTCAGTTCAGGTAGAATTTCCCATCATATTTTGATACAACAATTTATAAACAGACCAGTTTGCAAAATTTCAATTGTTTTGGTTGATATAGTCCATACGCATCAAACGACACTTAATAGAAGCTTGTGGGATACTGTAAATAATTCTAATACTCGATGATATGCAGTTCAGGTAGAATTTCCTATCATATTTTGATACAACTATTTATTAACACAGCCCACTTTTCAAAACTTCAATTTTTCTGTTGATATAGTCCATACGCATCAAACGACACATAATAGAAGCTTGTGGGATACTGTAAATAATTCTAATAATCGATGAAATGCAGTTCAGGTAGAATTTCCCGTCTTTTCGTGATACAACTATTTATTACCACAGCCCACTTTTCAAAATTTCATTTTTTTTATTGATATAGTCCATACGCACCAAAGGACACTTAATAGAAGCTTGAAATGCAGTTCAAGTAGAATTTTCCGTCATATAGTGATGCAACTATTTATTAACACAGCCAACTTTTCAAAATTTCAATTGTTTTGGTTGATATAGTTCATACGCATCGAACGAAACTCATTAGAAGCTTGTGGGATACTGTAAATAATTCTAATAATCGATCAAATACAGTTCAGGTAGAATTTCCCGTCATATCGTGATACAACTATTTATTAACACAGCCCACTTTTCAAAATATAATTTTTCTTGGTTGATATAGTCCAAACGCACAAAATGACACTCAATAGTAGTTTGTGGGATACTGTAAAGAATTCTAGTACTCGATGAAATGCAGTTCAAGTAGAATTTCCCGTCATATCGTGATACAACTATTTATTAACACAGCCTACTTTTCAAAACTTAATTTTTTTTGGTTGATATAGTACATACGCATCGAACGACACTCATTAGAGGCTTCTGGGATACTGTAAATAATTCTAATAATCGATGAAATGCAGTTCAGGTAGCATTTCCCGTCATATCGTGATACAACTATTTATTAACACAGCCCACTTTTCAAATATTCATCTTTTTCTATTGATATAGTCCATACGCACCAAACGACACTTAATAGAAGCTTGTGGGATACTGTAAATAATTCTAATAATCGATGAAATGCAGTTCAGGTAGAATTTTCCATCATATCGTGATACAATTATTTATTAACACTGCCAACTTTTCAAAATTTCATTTTTTTTTGGTTTATATAGTCCATACGCACCAAAGGGCACTTAATAGTATTTTGTGGGATACTGTATAGAATTCTAGTACTCGATGAAATGCAGTTCAAGTAGAATTTTCTGTCATATCGTGATACAACTATTTATTAACACAGCCAACTTTTCAGAATTTCAATATTTTTGGTTCATATGGTACATACGCATCAAACTACACTCATTAGAAGCTTGTGGGATACTATAAATAATTCTAATAATCGATGAAATGCAGTTCAGGTAGAATTTTCCGTCATATCGTGATACAACTATATATTACCACAGCCCACTTTTCAAAATTTCATTTTCTTTGATTGATATAGTCTATACGCACCAAACGACACTTAATAGAAGCTTGTGGGATACTGTAAATAATTCCAATAATCGATGAAATGCAGTTCAGGTAGAATTTTCCATCACATAGTGATACACGTATTTATTAACACAGCCCACTTTTCAAAATTTCTTTTTTTTTTTTGGTTTATATAGTCCATACGCACCAAAGGGCACCTAAAAGTAGTTTGTGGGATACTGTATAGAATTCTAGTACTCGATGAAATGCAGTTCAAGTAGAATTTTCCGTCGTATCGTAATACAACCATTTATTAACACAGCCCACCTATCAAAATTTCAATATTTTTTGTTGATATAGTACATACGCATCAAACTACACTCAATAGAAGCTTGTGGGATACTGTAAATAATTCTAATACTCGATGAAATGCAGTTCAAGTAGATTTTCCAATTATATTTTGGTACAACTATTTATTAACAAAGCCCCGTTTTCAAAATTTAATTTTTTTTGGTTGATATAGTCCATTCACACAAAAGGACACTCAATAGTAGTTTGTGGGATACTGTTAAGAATTCTAGTACTCGATGAAATGCAGATCAAGTAGAATTTTCCGTCATGTAGTGATGCAACTATTTATCAACACAGCCAACTTTTCAAAATTTCTATTGTTTTGGTTGATATAGTCCATACGCACAAAAGGACACTTAATAGTAGTTTGTGGGATACTGTAAAGAATTCTGGTACTCGATGAAATGCAGTTCAAGTAGAATTTTTCGTCATATCGTCATACAACTATTTATTAACACAGCCAACTTTTCAAAATTTCGAATTTTTTGGTTGATATAGTACATACGCATCAAACGACACTCATTAGAAGCTTGTGGGATACTGTAAATAATTCTAATTATCGATGAAATTCAGTTCAGGTAGAATTTCCCGTCATATTTTGATACAACTATTCATAAACAGACCAGTTTTCAAAATTTCAATTGTTTTGGTTGATATAGTCCATACGCATCAAACGACACTTAATAGAAGCTTGTGGGATACTGTAAATAATTCTAATAATCGATGAAATGCAGTTCAGGTAGAATTTCCCGTCATATCGTGATACAACTATTTATTAACACAGCCTACTTTTCAAAACTTAATTTTTTTTGGTTGATATAGTACATACGCATCGAACGACACTCATTAGAGGCTTCTGGGATACTGTAAATAATTCTAATAATCGATGAAATTCAGTTCAGGTAGAATTTCCCATCATATTTTGATACAACAATTTATAAACAGACCAGTTTGCAAAATTTCAATTGTTTTGGTTGATATAGTCCATACGCATCAAACGACACTTAATAGAAGCTTGTGGGATACTGTAAATAATTCTAATACTCGATGATATGCAGTTCAGGTAGAATTTCCTATCATATTTTGATACAACTATTTATTAACACAGCCCACTTTTCACAACTTCAATTTTTCTGTTGATATAGTCCATACGCATCAAACGGCACATAATAGAAGCAGTTCAGGTAGAATTTCCCGTCTTTTCGTGATACAACTATTTATTACCACAGCCCACTTTTCAAAATTTCATTTTTTTTTATTGATATAGTCCATACGCACCAAAGGACACTTAATAGAAGCTTGAAATGCAGTTCAAGTAGAATTTTCCGTCATATAGTGATGCAACTATTTATTAACACAGCCAACTTTTCAAAATTTCAATTGTTTTGGTTGATATAGTTCATACGCATCGAACGACACTCATTAGAAGCTTGTGGGATACTGTAAATAATTCTAATAATCAATCAAATACAGTTCAGGTAGAATTTCCCGTCATATCGTGATACAACTATTTATTAACACAGCCCACTTTTCAAAATATAATTTTTCTTGGTTGATATAGTCCAAACGCACAAAATGACACTCAATAGTAGTTTGTGGGATACTGTAAAGAATTCTAGTACTCGTTGAAATGCAGTTCAAGTAGAATTTTCCGATCATATCGTGATACAACTATTTATTATTACAGCCAACTTTTCAGAATTTCAATTTTTCTGGTTGATATAGTACATACGCATCAAACGACACTCATTAGAAGCTTGTGGGATACTGTAAATAATTCTAATAATCGATGAAATGCAGTTCAGGTTGAATTTTCTGACTTATCGTGATACAACTATTTATTACCACAGCCCACTTTCAAAAATTTTATTGATATAATCCATACGCACCAAAGGACACTTAATAGAAGCTTGTGGGATACTGAATGGAATTCTAGTACTCGATGAAATGCAGTTCAAGTAGAATTTTCCGTCATATCGTCATACAACTATTTATTAACACAGTAAATAATTCTAATAATCGATGAAATGCAGTTCAGGTAGAATTTTCCATCATATCGTGATACAATTATTTATTAACACTGCCAACTTTTCAAAATTTCATTTTTTTTGGTTTATATAGTCCATACGCACCAAAGGGCACTTAATAGTATTTTGTGGGATACTGTATAGAATTCTAGTACTCGATGCAATGCAGTTCAAGTAGAATTTCCTGTCATATCGTGATACAACTATTTATTAACACAGCCAACTTTTCAGAATTTCAATATTTTTGGTTCATATTGGTACATACGCATCAAACTACACTCATTAGAAGCTTGTGGGATACTATAAATAATTCTAATAATCGATGAAATGCAGTTCAGTTAGAATTTTCCGTCATATCGTGATACAACTATATATTACCACAGACCACTTTTCAAAATTTCATTTTTTTTTATTGATATAGTCTATACGCACCAAACGACACCTAATAGAAGCTTGTGGGATACTGTAAATAATTCTAATAATCGATGAAATGCAGTTCAGATAGAATTTTCCATCATATAGTGATACACGTATTTATTAACACAGCCCACTTTTCAAAATTTCTTTTTTTTTTTTGGTTTATATAGTCCATACGCACCAAAGGGCACCTTATTGTAGTTTGTGGGATACTGTATAGAATTCTAGTACTCGATGAAATGCAGTTCAAGTAGAATTTTCCGTCGTATCGTAATACAACCATTTATTAACACAGCCCACCTATCAAAATTTCAATATTTTTTGTTGATATAGTACATACGCATCAAACTACACTCAATAGAAGCTTGTGGGATACTGTAAATAATTCTAATACTCGATGAAATGCAGTTCAAGTAGATTTTCCAATTATATTTTGATACAACTATTTATTAACACAGCCCACTTTTCAAAATTTAATTTTTTTTAGTTGATATAGTCCATTCACACAAAAGGACACTCAATAGTAGTTTGTGGGATACTGTTAAGAATTCTAGTACTCGATGAAATGCAGTTCAAGTAGAATTTTCCGTCATGTAGTGATGCAACTATTTATCAACACAGCCAACTTTTCAAAATTTCTATTGTTTTGGTTGATATAGTCCATACGCACAAAAGGACACTTAATAGTAGTTTGTGGGATACTGTAAAGAATTCTGGTACTCGATGAAATGCAGTTCAAGTAGAATTTTTCGTCATATCGTCATACAACTATTTATTAACACAGCCAACTTTTCAAAATTTCGAATTTTTTGGTTGATATAGTACATACGCATCAAACGACACTCATTAGAAGCTTGTGGGATACTGTAAATAATTCTAATTATCGATCAAATACAGTTCAGGTAGAATTTCCCGACATATCGTGATACAACTATTTATTAACAAAGCCCACTTTTCAAAATTCCATTTTTTTCTTGTTGATATAGTACATACGCATCAAACGACACTCATAATAAGCTTGTGGAGTACTGTAAATAATCCTAATAATCGATGAAATGCAGTTCAGGTAGAATTTTCCGTCATATCGTGATACAAGTATTTATTAACACAGCCGACTTTTCAAAATTTCATTTTTTTTTGGTTTATATAGTCCATACGCACCAAAGGGCACTTAATAGTAGTTTGTGGGATACTGTATAGAATTCTAGTACTCGATGAAATGCAGTTCAAGTAGAATTTTCCGTCATATCGTGACACAACTATTTATTAACACAGCCCACTTTTCAGAATTTCAATATTTTTGGTTGATATAGTACATACGCATCAAACTACACTCATTAGAAGGTTGTGGGATACTGTAAATAATTCTAATAATCGATGAAATGCATTTCAGGTAGAATTTTCCATCATATCGTGATACAAGTATTTATTAACACAGCCCACTTTTCATAATTTCATTTTTTTTGGGTAATATAGTCCATACGCACCAAAGGGCACTTAATAGAAGCTTGTGGGATACTGTGAATAATTCTAATAATCGATGAAATGCAGTTCAGTTAGAATTTTCCATCATATCGTGATACAAGTATTTATTAACACAGCCCACTTTTCAAAATTTAATTTTTTTTGGTTTATATAGTCCATACGCACCAAAGGGCACTTAATAGTAGTTTGTGGGATACTGTATAGAATTCTAGTACTCGATGAAATGCAGTTCAAGTAGAATTTTCCGTCGTATCGTAATACAACTATTTATTAACACAGCCCACCTATCAAAATTTCAATTTTTTTTGTTTGATATAGTCCATACGCATCAAACGACACTCAATAAAAGCTTGTGGGATAATGTAAATAATTCTAATACTCGAAGAAATGCAGTTCAAGTAGATTTTCCTATTATATTTTGATACAACTATTTATTAACACAGCCCACTTTCCAAAATTTAATTTTTTTTGGTTGATATAGTCCATACACACAAAAGGACACTCAATAGTAGTTTGTGGGATACTGTAAAGAATTCTAGTACTCGATGAAATGCAGTTCAAGTAGAATTTTCCGTCATATAGTGATGCAACTATTTATCAACACAGCCAACTTTTCAAAATTTCAATTGTTTTGGTTGATATAGTCCATACGCACAAAAGGACACTTAATAGTAGTATGTGGGAGACTGTAAAGAATTCTGGTACTCGATGAAATGCAGTTCAAGTAGAATTTTTCGTCATATCGTGATACAACTATTTATTAACACAGCCAACTTTTCAAAATTTCAAATTTTTTGGTTGATATAGTACATACGCATCAAACGACACTCATTAGAAGCTTGTGGGATACTGTAAATAGTTCTAATTATCGATCAAATACAGTTCAGGTAGAATTTCCCGACATATCGTGATACAACTATTTATTAACACAGCCCACTTTTCAAAATTTCATTTTTTTTTTGTTGATATAGTACATAGGCATCAAACGACACTCATAATAAGCTTGTGGAGTACTGTAAATAATCCTAATAATCGATGAAATGCAGTTCAGGTAGAATTTTCCGTCATATCGTGATACAAGTATTAATTAACACAGCCCACTTTTCAAAATTTCATTTTTTTTTGGTTTATATAGTCCATACTCACCAAAGGGCACTTAAAAGTAGTTTTTGGGATACTGTATAGAATTCTAGTACTCGATGAAATGCAGTTCAAGTTTAATTTTCCGTCATATCGTGACACAACTATTTATTAACACAGCCCACTTTTCAGAATTTCAATATTTTTGGTTGATTTAGTACATACGCATCAAACTACACTCATTAGAAGGTTGTGGGATACTGTAAATAGTTCTAATAATCGATGAAGGCATTTCAGGTAGAATTTTCCATCATATCGTGATACAAGTATTTATTAACACAGCCCACTTTTCAAAATTTAATTTTTTTTTGTTTATATAGTCCATACGCACCAAAGGGCACTTAATAGAAGCTTGTGGGATACTGTGAATAATTCTAATAATCGATGAAATGCAGTTCAGTTAGAATTTTCCATCATATCGTGATACAAGTATTTATTAACACAGCCCACTTTTCAAAATTTAATTTTTTTTGGTTTATATAGTCCATACGCACCAAAGGGCACTTAATAGTAGTTTGTGGGATACTGTATAGAATTCTAGTACTCGATGAAATGCAGTTCAAGTAGAATTTTCCGTCGTATCGTAATACAACTATTTATTAACACAGCCCACCTATCAAAATTTCAATTTTTTTTGTTTGATATAGTCCATACGCATCAAACGACACTCAATAAAAGCTTGTGGGATAATGTAAATAATTCTAATACTCGATGAAATGCAGTTCAAGTAGATTTTCCTATTATATTTTGATACAACTATTTATTAACACAGCCCACTTTCCAAAATTTAATTTTTTTTGGTTGATATAGTCCATACACACAAAAGGACACTCAATAGTAGTTTGTGGGATACTGTAAAGAATTCTAGTACTCGATGAAATGCAGTTCAAGTAGAATTTTCCGTCATATAGTGATGCAACTATTTATCAACACAGCCAACTTTTCAAAATTTCAATTGTTTTGGTTGATATAGTCCATACGCACAAAAGGACACTTAATAGTAGTATGTGGGAGACTGTAAAGAATTCTGGTACTCGATGAAATGCAGTTCAAGTAGAATTTTTCGTCATATCGTGATACAACTATTTATTAACACAGCCAACTTTTCAAAATTTCAAATTTTTTGGTTGATATAGTACATACGCATCAAACGACACTCATTAGAAGCTTGTGGGATACTGTAAATAATTCTAATAATCGTTCAATTACAGTTCATGTAGAATTTCCCGTCATACCGTGATACAACTATTCATTAACACAGCCAACTTTTCAGAATTTCAATATTTTTGGTTGATATAGTACATACGCATCAAACTACACTCATTAGAAGCTTGTGGGATACTGTAAATAATTCTAATAATCGATGAAATGCAGTTCAGGTAGAATTTCCCGTCATATCGTGATACAACTATTTATTAACACAGCCCACCTTTCAAACTTTAAATTTTTTTGGTTGATATAGTCCATACGCACCAAAGGACACTTAATAGAAGCTTGTGGGATACTGTAAATAATTCTAATACTCGATGAAATGCAGTTCAAGTAGATTTTCCTATCAAATTTTGATACAACTATTTATTAACACAGCCCACTTTTCAAAACTTAAATTTTTTCGGTTGATATAGTCCATACGCATCAAACGACACTCAATAGAAGCTTGTGGGATACTGTAAAGAATTCTAGTACTCGATGAAATGCAGTTCAAGTAGAATATCTCATCATATCGTGACATAACTATTTATTAACACAACCCACTCGTCAAAATTTGATTCGATATGAATGCACATTTAAACGTGAGTTTCAATTCTTAACAATTTTTCATCAAAGCAGTCTTTGATATTGCAACAAATAAAAGTATTTCACTCTATTACCGAATTCATATTTTTTGACTCTACTCGTATATAGCTGACAAGTTTCACGATTTGATTATTCAAAATTAAGTTCTAGAATTTTCAGAACATTTGAAGGGAATTAATTTTTTTCCGAAAGTGAATAATAAAAATGTTTTCCGTATGTCGCCAACTTGATTGGACACAATGTATACACCTTGGGGGTCCTTCATTTTGTAATTATCAAGTCTTCGATAGTTTGCAGGATAATTTTAAACAATCTTGTGAAAAATGCTGGCACTGGCCACGTTGGGTCCATATTTATTGGGGATTTATTTATAATTTTGGGATCAAAATGTTGGAACTTTCAACACGTCTATGATTTGTAATTAATGTGTAAGAAATTTCAGATGCCTTTCGATCAACAATAATTGCGTATTTTAAAAGAATACTAAGTGCGTGGTGCAGTTTAAGTTTAAAGTTAGCCCACGCCCATTTCCCAGAAAACGGGGAGTGTAAAAATTTTTTTGGATGGGACGTAAATTTGTAATAAATTTGTACAAAATTGTATAATAGTTTTTTTTGGAGTATGCCATGAATGCTGGTGTAGCTTTTAGTATATATTGCAACTAGTAAAATTAGAAGTGAGAGATAGACCTAAACTTTGCAAGATTTTAAAACCTGAATGATTTACAAAAGTTCTTGAACTACCACTCTCAAGTAAACCTAACATGGGATACCCTAAAATAGTGACTTCAGTATAAGGACGTGTATCTCCTTTAGCATGACAAATTATATAATCCAATAATATTGATTATCATTAGTATTATTAGAAGAAAAATTACAATTATCATTATTATTATCGGGAAAATTATTTTTACCATTATTAGAAGAAAAATTATTATTAACAGTCAAACAATTAACATTATTATTATTCATCATATTCGTGGAATTGACTGTGGAAAGGGAGGAAAACTCACCACCTGCTAGTTCCTCCGGAATTCGTTTCCCGAATTATATTTACTACAATTTCTCACAGTGACTCCAGACAACCCATACTTGAACAATGCAACCTTCTAGGTGCAGTACAAATAAATTTTAAATGGCCTACATTCTGTGAATTAAAACAAGTCACTGGCTTTCGCATACCTGACTGATTAACTTCATGAACAAAATTTTTACTAGGTTTTACTTTAGAAGTTGAGGCAACAGCAAATTCATAGTCAACAAAATCTATATTTTTCTGAGATGGAGGAACATAATTATCTACACGGAATTTCTTAGTTTCAAGTTCCAAACATTCAGTTTCAAGTTCTTGTAATGATCCAACCTGTGGTAACTGTGATGTGTAAAAAGGTGATAGATTTCTTACAATAATGTCCAACTGCATCTGATCAGACATTGAACCATACCTTCTGAACATAGACTTCATAGAATTTAAATAATCTATTATAGTTTCGTCAGTATCTTGAGTTCTCCTCAAAATATTTTCAAAAAGTCTAGGTTTATAGTCCGGAACAGAATAATGAATGACTCACAAATTGGAAAGTTCCTGCCAAGTTTTGAAACGATTTCTATTGTTTACAAACCAACTACGAGCTTTGCCATCAAAGAACTCATAAGCTGATTCAAATAATTCTACTTCAGAAACTTTACGAGCAAGTCTCAACTCAGAAATTCTATCTGAAAATTCATGAACTGACAATTCTTCAATATTACCAGAAAACTTAACATTCCACTTATAAATTGGTAAAGATTTAACATTGCCTGTAGTGGCTGTAGCTGTAGATGTCAAAGGGGCAGTATTAGTTACATTTACTGAATTACTACTAGTAGTAATAGGAACATTCATATCTGCTAATGTTGAAGACAAATTATTCACATCATCATTTTCAAAAAGTAAACTGAAATTTGGATCGGTTTTAGAAACTGTTTCTAAGCTGTCAAGAGCTGAAAGACATGAGCTCTGCTCTAGCAGCACTATTCACATCAATAAATGAACTGAACGAGACTGAAGTTGTTCAAATTTAGTTTTGGAATTGTCCCCAGGAACATTAGCTATTGCAGAAGTAAGTTCTTTCAATTTATTATTAATTATCATTCGCTCATCCTCAAATGTATAATTGTATGCAGGGTATGTCAAAGACTTTTCATATTTTAGAAATGGTCGTAAACATGATCAGAGTTCATCCACAGTTTGACTATCATTTGTTAATATACCACGAATTGGAAGTTCATATCTCAATTCATCCTTCTTAAGATAATTGATGACAAGTCTAAAGTCCATGTTGAAAAATAGAAAAATAAGTATCAATTTATTTAATACAAAAAAAAATAATACCTGAAAGTGTATTTCCAAAGGAAAATACTAAGTGTATCAATACCTCAATAAATAGTAAATATGAAAAAAAAATAATCAACAAATATTTCAATTGAAAATGTCCTTAATTTCCAGATATGAAAACAATCAATACATGATCGGATTGAAAAGATTGTATTCAACGTGTGAAGACTTCAGGAAAGTGTGCAAATTATTTCAAATATATAAGTCACTTGATATCAAATTTTTAAAATGTGAAAACTATAATTTTCTATCCAATTCCCAGTACTCGAAATAAAAAAAAAATCAAAAGGCAAAAATTTCAAAAGGCCTAACACGTTAGGCGCCAAATTTTGCAACGCTTCTATATAAAAAAAAAGAAATAATATTAACGATAATAGAAAGCACTAGAAAGCACTTGACAACATAGCAGTCACCGACTAACTCAATCCGGGTGCCATGGGTTCTACCAAAAATTTATACCGCGCCAGTGATTGGAAAAGCCAGTCCAAGCACAGACTGCTCCAGATCTCTGATGGAGATTTCTAAATGGAATCTAAAATATTGTCAATAAATAGCACTGGTGGGATGTGGTATGATGACCACACTTTGTTTACGTATTCCAGTATTGGGGGTTGGAATTGAAAATGAAATCCAAACGCTTAGTTTTCAAACCTCTATTAATCTTCTGCAAGCAAATGTGGTGAACAGCACAATGAATAGGTACCTTATTTTCCAAAGAGTGCGTACCCAGTACAGCGTAGTTCAGTTGCCTTCCAAGGTCCCGTTATGATCACAAAGGGACTGACAATGAGGAAGTAACAACCTGTAAATTACTTATTAGTTGGGACTTTAAAATTGGGCCAATAAAAATGAGGTATGTAAACTACTAAATTAGTTACAGAAATATTTTCCACCAGATGGTGGGTAGTATCAAGTAAGTTTAGTAAGAATAATAAAATAAATCAAAGTAAGGTAATACCTTTTTGAAGTAAACAATTCAAGGAAGTGGGAAACCTTTCACCAGAATTAATATACACACTGAAGGTGTATAGCAAATACCATTAATACCAATAATAATAATAAAAATATCAGTTGAAAGTTTTCCTGAAGTACACTCACAAAAGAATGAAATGTGGTGAATAATAACACCCAAAATGGAATTTAATATTACAACGGACTTTAGGCCAAGTGAGGTTACGTAAATTTGGAATATTGTAAACAATGATATATAAAAATTCTCTCCGTGTGCTTTCCCAATGCTTTCCCCAGTATCACACCTAATGTGATGAAATATTATATGAATAGATAATGTTTTAAAACTGAACTTAGACCAAGAGAGATAATGTAAATTTGGAAAAGATGTTATGAGAAGTTGAACTGTCGAATAGTTATAGATACACCAGTCTATGCTGAGTCACTCAGTGCCGATGGCCTTGGTACAACTGGAAGGTCCAGCACTTTCATCCCATCCGAGGCTATACTGAAGTACTGATGTCTGGGCCTGCTTATAGGAACATCGTCCTGAGGTGAATGGAGACTAGACTGCTGACACTGCAGATACTACAGTCTCAGGCAAATATCTCGGTACAACGGGAAGATCCAACACTTTTGTCTCGTCACTTCTAATTTATCGTAGAAATGGTTATCGGTGAAACGGGATGAAGTTGAACGGTCAAATAGTTATAGTTACATCAATCTATGCTGAGTCACTCAGAGCGCCGATGGTCTTGGTACAACTGGAAGGTCCAGCACTTTCGTCCCATCCGAGGCTATATTGGAATACTAATGCCTGGGCCTGCTTATTCCCCTAAGGACATCATCCTGAGGTGAATGGAAACTAGACTGCTGACACCACAGGGTCTGGCAAATATTCTGGTACAACTTGAAGATCCAACACTTCTGCCTCAAGTCAGTTCTATTTGAATGTAGAAATGATTATCGGTGAAACGAGATACTACTGGTTAACAGGTGGAAATGGAGAAACACTTCCAAAAAGGCAGTGACAAAATCAAAGGTGGTCTGGGTCAGGGCTTCAAAATGGCGGAGGATGACATCAACTTAAAATTCTCATTGCAGGTACTCTTGGTGATTTATCCAATACAAATACGACTACTCGAGTCCACAAATATGACTATCCAAGTCCTCAAAAATCCCCGAAGATTATTCATCCATGTAGAATCAATTGAATCTACTATTAGTGATAAATTATCGAAAATTGATTTCATGAGTATCGTCACACACCTGCCCTCAAGAACGCCACATACGGAAGAGAGTCTTGAAGACCAAGCCGGAAACAAAAAAAAAATATTCCTTTCAACTTGCGGTAGTTCATTTTTGACTATGTCAAATGTCAACCATTGATAGAAAATATTTTCGAATAATTTTATTAAAATGGAAATTAATAAAAAATGAGGAATATTTATTGTTGGTGAGAATCAGAGGTAGGTTATAAATCAAATCAATCATATGACCCTCAGAACAAGGACAGAGATCTTCAGCATAAGTTGCGTTCATTTGCACGAAAGTATGACAGTTTTTGACAAGGTGACCTCGTAGAAAACGAAAGGACCTAAAGTGAAATTAATTAAACGTCAGATCTCTAATAACCTCCGATAACTCTTCACAACAATCAACAATAACAAAGAATAATGAAATGACTGAAAGAATTATGAATCGAAATATAGGTAAGCTAATATTGAAAGGTAAACATAATGAAAAACATTCAGAACAAATACATAAGCAAATATACCAATAACAAGACGCATAATTCAAGACAATAGTCAATATTTCATACTACAAAATGTAACAGATAGTCACATCTGCAAATTGCTATTTAAATTTGATTTTGAACCGTTACACTTGAAAAGATCTCGTGGCTACTCTCGGGTTACCCCATGTTGAATTTTCTGTCCGTTAGAGTACAGGGACATGAACCTCTGGAACGTCATTTCATCCTCTGGTGGTCTGAGAGCGCGGACTTGGTCGTGGTTTCCGGCGTAAGGGGACAACCTTTCGAAATGGACTACTCTAGGTTTTCCTCGTGGTGGCTTATGTATTCGATAGACAAGGTCGTTCATCCTTTTCATGATCTTCTATGGACCTTCCCAACAATTCAAAAGTTTCGGTGATAGTCCACGGCGACATTTAGTGTTGTACAGCCAGACAAGCTCATCAATCTGATATCCGCCAGCATCGGCCTTGATGTCGTAGGTCTCCTTCATTCTGTCGCTGGCACTCTGGATGTTCAAACGGACTCGTTCATGAATGTCGTCCATCCTCTGTCGTAGTTTGCTGACGTAGTCATCTCCCGCAGTGTCTTGTCCTGGTGGTGTCCCAAACTTCAGGTCACAAGAAAGTCGCAACTCTCGGCCCATAATAACACTAGCAGGGGTTTGGCCGGTTGACTCATGAACTGCGGAACGATAGTCCATCAGGAACAGATGAAGGTACTGGTCTCAATCTTTCTGGTGGTCAGAGACTACCTTGGACAGGTGGCGGTTTATCGTCTTATTCATCCGCTCCACCATTCCATCGGACTGTGGATGAAGAGCTGTGGTTCTCGTCTTTCGAATATTCAGCATCTGGCACATTTCCTGGAATAGGTTTGACTCGAAATTTCTGCCTTGATCTGAATTCAGCTCCAACGGAACGCCGAATCAACAAATCCACTTCTTCACCAAGACGTCGGCAACAGTGATAGCTTCTTGGTTGGGTAGGGCATACGCTTCGGCCCACTTGCTGAAGTAGTCCATCGCCACAAGGTTGTACTTATTCCCGTGATCAGATTGGGAAAACAGTCCAGCGATGTCAATGGCGATCCTTTCAAATGGGCTGCCCACATTATACTGGCGCATCAGGGCCCTAGGTCTCGTTCGAGGCCCATTGCCGGCAGCGCATACAGCACATTTTCTGCACCAGTCCTTGACGTCAGCTTGACAATTGGCCCAGTAAAATCGTTGCCTAACTTTCTGGAGGGTCTTCGTCACTCCCAGATATCATCAGGTGACCCCACCATGGATTTCTCGGAGTACTTCTTGTCTTCTGCATCTGGGAACTACTAACTGACGTCTTTCTTCCCCGCTATCCTCCGACACGTTTCAGGACTCCATTGTCCAATGTAAGGGAGTTCCATTCAAATCTAGGATCGAGAAAATCGTAGATCCGGCTAAAGTGTCTAGCGTGTCGTTAATTCTTGGTAGAGGGTAACTGGCAAAAGCGTGTTGATCCGTCTTTCTTCTTTACCAACATGACTGGAGAGGACCAGGGACTGTCGGATGGCTCGATGACTCCGTCTTTCTCCATGTCGCAGACTATGTTGTCAACCTGTTCTTTATTGGCGAGAGAAAGTCTTCTCGCTGATTGCTGAATTGGTCTGGCATTTCCAGTGTCAATTTTGTGCTCAACCACCTTTGTTCTACCGCCTCTGCCTACTCCGGTATCGAAGATGTCCTGATACTGCTTGACTAATTCTCTCAGTTTGGGTTGCTGTGCGGGTCCCATGTCTTTGGATGAGATGGCAACCAAGTTACTGGCTTGGTTAACAGTACCGCGTACACTCCTTATCACAGAGGAAATTGACGAGCAGTGCCCCATAATTGTTCCTTTCTTCAAAGTCACCGAGTAATATTTGACATTCATCACCCTTTCCGGCACAAATTTATCAACTTGCAACAAAGTCTTTCCTAGTGCAATTCCTCGTCCAATTTTTTCATCATGGAGCTTGGGCTCGAACATCACCACGTTTCCGCTGCACGCACCCCGATCCAGGCGAGCCTCCAAAATGGTTTCAGCCCTCTCCGGTACGCTTACGTCTTCAGCCAGCAGAACACGACTAATTTCTTCACTTCTCCCGTGAAGCACCAACTCACGCATAGGAAGCCGTACCCTCTGGAGTTCATGATGTCCATCCCAATGATTACAGCATCCTCAATATCCGCTACTAGAGCCCGTTGTTTCACTTTAGTGCTGCCTAAAGTCAGTTCAATTGGCAGTTCACCATACACAGTTGCCGGCTCTCCTGTTGCTGTGCGTAGCTTCCAGTTCGATGATTCAATTCTTGCCGGTGTTTTGGCAAATGTATGCCCAAGAATCGTCCTAGTCGCATCTGTATCAAGGAGCATAGTGTGAGGCTCGTTGTTAATGAGACCGTCTACGAAGACACCTTTGTTCTGTCGTTGAAGGACAGCAACATATACGTTGTTATTTGGGGCTTGCTGGATACGGGCTAACGATTGCTCCTTCTTGACCTTCATCGTTGGTTTCGATTTTTTCAATGTTGGACATTTGCTACGCACGTGCCCAAGTTCTCTACAATTCCGGCATCGTATCAGTCTTCTCTCAGGCATAACTTCCTTCAGCACTTTTCTCACAACAGCCACGATAGTAGCGGGCTCCTGTGGGTCTTCCTCAGCCATCCAGACTCTACTCTGAATTTTGCAGGATTGTTTTGCTGCCTCGAATTCCAGAACGCGTGCCAATGCATCTACGAGATGTGCGGGGCGAGCTAGTGTTAGGGCTTGTCGGATTTCTTGGTCATGGAGTCCATCCAAATATGCCTGAACCGCTAGTCGCTCCATAACATTCTGCAGTGTAGCTGGGTACGAAAGACAAACTAAGCGTGCAATATCCGCTTCAAATTCTTGCAAGGATTCGCTTGATTTCTGGCATCAATTTTTCAGCTGTGAATGGTACACGTGTTCTAGGTGGGCTTGACCATACCGTACTTCTATATGTTTAATCAGCTGTTCATAGTCCTCCTGTTGTTGGGCGGTGAGGATCTGTAAAATGTTAGTGGCATCGCCACGCAATGCCAGTGTCAATGCTAAAGCTTTTTCCCCAGCATTCCATCCATTTACTTTGGCAGTGGCTCCGAATAGTCGTCGGTAGTTTGCCCATGGAGTATTTCCGTCGAACTGAGGCGGTTTCAATGCGAGTTTTCCAGGTTCAGCACTAACCTTGAAAACTTTTATTTTTTTTTGGACTTCGTCTAAGTCCAAACTCGAGTCCAGCATTGAATTTTTTTTGACCGTTTCTCCGGTGTATGCAGTATGGATTTGCTTTTTCAACTTACTAATTGTTTCCTTTATAGTGACGATTTCTGTCTCGATTCCGCCTTTTATTTCATCATGGAGCGTTTCCCTAATTTTTTTCATTTCCTCCTCCATGTCATCTTTGATTTTCTCTATCTCTGTTTCAACAGTCCCCATTCGTTCTTCCAACCGATTCGCTACACCACAAAGTTCTTTTTTAAGGTATTCTGAGTTTTCTAGGAGCTTCTCTTCTAGCATTCTCGAATATTCGTGAAGTGTTTCTTCCAGGCTCTTCACATTTTCTTGAAGTTCCTCTTTTGCACTATTCGAGTTTTCGAGAAGTTCTTCTTTCAAGCTGACAGAATTTTCTAGAAGTTTTTCTTCCAGGCTCTTCGAATTTTGTTGGAGCTTATCTTCCAGACTTTAAGAATTTTGAAGAAATTTATCCTCCAGACTCACCGAATTTTGTTGGAGTTCCTCCTCCTTCAAACTATTCGAATTTTCGAGAAATGTATCTTCCAAGTTTATCGAAGTTTGTTGGAGTTCGTCTTTCAGAGACTTAGTTGTTTCTTCGAGTTTATTTATAATCGAACTCAAGTCGATTCCTGAAACTTCGAATAAAAATGTTTCGGGGTCTTCTCCTTCTTCAATCAATCCATCTGAAAGTCTTTTCTGGAGTACGGCCTTCTTTCCAGTTGTTCCTATAGTTTTTCAATACGGCGAACACTTAAACAATTAACAAATTTTTCTAATTTATTTAAAACACTACTTAAAACAATTATTGACTAAAACATTGACTTCACCATTTCAAATGTATGTCTACTGTGGCTATCTCTCTGACTGTGACTATCCCGCCATCTAATACCCAGTGGCTTACTAGTATTTACAGTTCTCGGCCATTCGAGCCTTTCGGGCGACTTCTTAGATGTCCCCAGAACCTTCGTTAGATAGTTCGCGATTCTTCCACGTGATTTTTGTGTTTGTCAGCGGAGAACTTGTTTACCGGTCTCGAGGCTGGTCTCGAAATCGTTACAGTATTATCAATGTAAGTGTAAAGATACAAACCGAAAAACTCGAAGAAAAAATTGCCGCTTTGAAAGAAGTTGGATCCTGAGAGAAAGTAATATCCAACTTGTGAATATCTTAACGTCAACAAAAAACATCAAATGAAGGTGAGTCATATCAAAACCCATTCCAATCAACCAGTCGTAACAAAAAACAAAGATCTTTAAATTAAAAGCACTACTAAAAACCGTCTATCATCGACATCGAGTACAAATACTCTGGCGCCGATAAACACCAGAAACATTTTTATAAGAAGCATAATGTACTTTATCAAAAATCTGACGAGGGTGTAGAAAAATTGAAAATTCAAATGAATCGATATAAACGAAGGCAAGTTATCTATAGAGAACGAACTGATAGTAATATATTCAAGGGAGTTACGAGATATAAAACGTAATAGCGTAGTAAAAAATATAAGAATTGTAAGGAAGCAATATTATGAAAATTAAATTAACAACCTGAAAAATAATCCAAAACCGATGGAATACATTAAAAACTTAATTCAGCACAAAGAATATAATATCCTACATTACAAGTATCACAGAGAATGGCATAGAAGTACAAAATAATGTGGAAAATATTCTAAATGATTATTTCATTTCGAGTATAAATGATAACATCACAGTTCTGCCAATGATGAAATATACGTACTGTCTGTGAAATTTCTTTATTCGAACATAGAGCAATTGATCCTATACAATTGTATACTGAAAATGGGATCAAAAAAATCCAAATGTTTCTCCACAGATAGGCTTTACGAAGAACTAAACACTTTCGATATTAATAAACTATATATGCACCAATACCAATGCTTGCTATATAAGAGATGGTTAAGTGGAAGTGCGCAACTCTTTCTGGTGGGCAACCAACCGGAAGGAGAGAGAACTTTGCCTTTTGCTCTGCAGGATATAAGATTTGGTAGTATTTTCTATTTCTTATAATTTTTTGTCTGTATTTATCACTAAGTTATTTGTTCTACTAAAACCCTGCATCAATAAAACGATATTATTATTATTATTATATATTGCATACAGTAACGCAACAGGTTATAAATACCAACAAAATTATCCCAACTCGCTTCATTACAAACCAGTCGACAATTTAAATTTTTAACAATTTCAACAATTTTGCGAATGTAACAGTAACTGTATTGAGAGAGTTCATTTTCAAACACCAAAATATGTTTTAGGAAGATGAAATTGACTTTAAATTATTAAAAAGCACGGATTTTCTTGTGAAACTGTCGCGCAAAAAGGGTGGGCCAAAGAATAGCAGAATTTCTATCGTGATAACAATAAATGAGAAAACAGGTTAGTACGTAAAACCAATAAAATGGAGATTATTCATTTATCAGAATAACTTTTTATAAGACTTAAATGAGGAGCGACGGAACAAAAGTGGTCAAGTACCAAATGTCGAAATTTTCAGTAGAAACAAAAAACCTTTATCTCATTTCAACGTGAAGCAACGCCGTAATACTTGTAGTTGACAGTTACTAGGAAAATCATGAATGTTTTTGGTATGCAAGCGAAAATTTTATATTTTAGTCCTGTCAAATTATTGCCATTTTCATTTTGCAGTTAACCAGTTTTGATGCAATTCACAGTTGTTAACTAATTTTGATCCAATTTGCAGATTGCGTTAACCAATTTTGATACAATTTGATCGAACTGCTTGATGTTGTTCCACATTATCTCAGTATTTTTCGATGAAGGATAAAACAGTCGGCATCCAAGTTGCTTTATTGAAACAAGTTAAGTGAAGTATTCAAAGGGAACAAAACACAACATGAATCTTTATTGCAAGAAATAAATTGGGTTATTCAAAAGGAAATAAACTCTACATAATAATAATAATAATATTGTTTATTCAAATATAAAATTAATTTGAAGAACATGAATTAGTGGGGAATAAACTGAAAAGATCACAGAAGCAGTGCATACTGCTTGTACGTGATATTAACATTCCAGCGTGAGTAGGTACATTACAAATAATTGAATAGAATCGAATGATAAGATGAAGAGTAATGATATAATGAAGAGTACTTAAAATTATTTGGATACAAATAAATAAGTTTAAAATAGCTTGAACTAATCAATATGCCATTAAAATTTATTAAGATTTTGATTAACAAAATACAAGGTAAAATTTCATAATTTTTTTTTCTGTTTTTGTCAATTTTCGGGCGGTTTTATCATAATAATAATTTTTTTTTTTTTTTTGTATTTCTGGTAATTTCATACTATTCGACTAGATTATTTTATGTTTCATATTTTGATCTAATTTTTTTTTCATTTATGAGATATTCCGATTAATTAGATCAGTGAATACATTTCTTGGTGTGCTTGATATCCATTTTTTTTAATTTATTTTTGAAGGAAATGACACTGCTTATATTTCTGAATGCTATCGGTATTATTTTCCATAATTTTGGACCTAAGAAACAACAGTGGCGTTGGCCAATGGATTTTTCGCAGCGAGGTATATCCAACCTATTTTCTTTATTTCTTGTTTGATAGGAATGATGTATTTTTTTTATTGGTATTTTATTCTTATAGATACTGAGTGCAATTTGTAGGCAAAAAAGTTGTCGTATATCAAAAACATTGGCTTCCCTGAAAAGACTATCACTGGGGTATGTTAATTCTCTTGTATATATGATCCTCAGTATCCATTTTTGCAAAACATTTAATTTTTCCAGATAACAGTCATAGATCCCTCCCCATGCTACAATGCCATATGATAATTGGGATTGTACCAGTGCAAAATAAATGGTTCTCAGATGACCGACATCTAAGAATTCTTTGAGTTTTTTGAATCTTGGAAGTAAACCTCTAACTTTTCTGGTCACAGTCTCCACGTGGAAGTCCCACCTCAAATGTCTGTCAAGAGTGATTCCTAAATATTTGACGGAATTAGCTTCTTCAATGTATAAACTTTGACTGACGAATAAGTCTCCTAAATTGGGTAATCCATTGGTATATGAGGTGAATGGTAGGTATTTTGTTTTTTCTACGTTTAAAGTTAACTTATTACTTTGAAACCAGTTTATAATTTTATTGAAATCATTCTCGGCTTCAGCTTTCAGCATATCCCATGAGTCTCCTGTATAAACTATCGCCGAATCGTCAGCAAAACTGAGAATTTTTCCAGTTGTGTTCAAATGAAGTAAACTGTTCATGTAAATAATAAATAGTAATGGACCCAAAACTGTCCCCTGCGGTACTCCAAAAGTAACTATCTGTGATTTACTAGTGATTCCGTCAATATTAACTTTCTGTTCACGATCAGATAAATAACTTTTGATCAGGTTGTAAGTATTTCCTCTCAACCCATAGGACCATATTTTTCTTAAAAGATTTTCATGACATACAGTGTCAAAAGCCTTAGATAAGTCAACAAAGATACTTAGTGCCGGTTTTTTTTTATCCAATGCATCATATATGACAGATGTTATGCAATGTATAGCATCTTCTGTTGACTGACCTTCCCTAAAGCCATATTGATATTTTGATATAATTGAATGCTTGTTCATGAAGGTAATTATCCTCGATTTAATTATTTTTTCTATTATTTTTGAAATATTAGAAATTAGTGAAATTGGCCTATAATTTTCTATCAGAAGTTTGTCTCCCTTTTTGAAAAGAGGCTTTACGATTCCCACTTTCAGAGCTTTTGGAAAATAACCTGTTTCAAAGCATTTATTTGTCAAATAGACTATCGGTCCCAATATTTCTGATGATATTTCCTTTAATGTTTCAGCGCGTATTCCATCAAACCCGGGCGATTTTTTCGATTTTAAGCCATTGATTGCTTTTTGAACTTCATATTCATTTGTTGGTTGAAGAAACATGGTGTTTTCCAAAAATATGTGATCTCTATGCTGATTGTTTGATTCAGGTTTAACAGCAGCTAATTTTTCACCGAGAGTGCTATAATATTCATTGAAATGATTGGCTATTTCTAACTTATTGGCCACTGTATCTCCATTTGGTAGTTGTATTTTCTGTATAACTGTTTTGGATCGCGACTTGTTACAAACATCGTTTACACATTCCCACAGAGCTTCGGGAGAATTTTTATTTTTATTCACGAGGTTTTGAAAATAAGATTTTTTTGCCTTTTTCATAATCTGGTTTAGTTTATTCCTGTATGTCCTATATTGTTCTTTGAGAATATTGTCATATGGATTTTGCAACAACATTAAATAAAGATTTTCTTTTTCTCTTATGGATTTCAAAATAGCCGGGGTCACCCATTTCTTTTTAGTAAATGTGTCCTTTTTTTTCAGTTTCACAGACTTTGTATTTTTATTTATGAGATATTGCAATTTTTCTATGAAGGAAACAGTAATGTTGTCTATGTTTGTTTCTTGATAAAATGTATCCCATGTTTCTTCAGTTAAGTCGTTTTTTAGTTTTTTATAGTCGATAATTTTTTTTATATTCATTTTCGTAGGTTGTCACTTTTTCATTTTTTGTTTCAAATATGAGAGCAATTGGAAAATGATCAGTAATATTATGATGGAATATGAAAGATTTTATATCATTTTCGTCTGGATGTAAAGAACTAACTAACGAAAAAGTGATCTAAGCAACTTTCACTTTGGGGACGAGTATAGGTATTTATATACGAGATGAATCCAAATCAATTTAGAATGTTCTTATATTCTTCCACATAGTCCAAATCGGATAACAGATCTATATTTAAATCACCAGTAATGATGTCTATATTGTTTTTTTATTTGTTTGTAGGTATTTCAGAAGATCTGAGTTGAATGTTTTTGGGCAGGTATTTGGAGACCTATATATTGCTAAAAGTGATATTTTTTCTTGTTTTTGTTTAACTTCCAATTTCAAAGCTCTTATTTCACCTAAGTTAATGATACTGTGTTCATAATTTAAAGTTTCCCTAACAAAACAACAAAAAACAATATGTTTCGGTGAGTATAATCATATCAAAGTCAACCGATAGCTGATTCAGAAATATACACAGTTCATCAAAATTTTTTTGGACACTACCGTATATTCATATGAAAGATTTTGAATTTATTTTCGACTACAATTTTCTTTTTGAATTGTGTACTATTTTTTATGACATCTGAGACTATAAGTTCATTGTTATATTCTGTCAAAAAGGGATCTATATTTGAATTCAACCAAGGATATGTTATGTAAATTTTATTTTTTTTTTTAACTCACTGAAAATGAAAAAGACGGCTGATGCCAAGATAATTAAAACATAGTTATTATTACAAATTAAAAGTTCATATATAAAAACATCAATCAATCAATATTTTTTTCTATTAACTACAGTCCTAGTGACTACTTTGGTGGTTTTTGGAGTTGTTGCCTTCGTCGTGTTGATATCTGATTTCTTCTTTGCTTCAGTGTTGAATTCAGGTTCATTAAAGGTAGCAGGACTTGATGGGGTACTTGTCGATTTTCTCGTAGATACTTTTTCTATTTCTGGTTCACTAGGAAAAATACTGTTGGTTCTCAGTTGTTCGCAAGTGTATGCTTCTCCGTTAATATATAATAAATTATTTTTTATTTTTGCGTTATATTTCTTCTCTCTAGCTAATTTCAAATGTTCCCTAAGGGTTTTTTGATCAATGTAATCTTCGGGAGTATAGTCTGGAGTAAAATATATATTTTCCCGTTTGAGACCTTCATATTTCTCTTTAATATTATTCAATATGTCTTGTTTCAATTTATTTGTTACTAATTCCAGAACTATAGGACGCTTTCCGTTTGTCGGGTCTGATTTTCCAATTCTAAACATATCTCGGAAATCCCTTTCTTCGCATGGTATTTTGAGAATGTTGTTTATTATGCTCAAAACACTATCCGCTAGGGGTAATTTATTTTCTTCAACTCCGTGGACAATGAGGTTATACATTTTGGACCGTCGTTCAATATTTTTAATTTTGGTTTTTACCTCTTCAACTTCTTTTTCCAACTGTGTATTTTTATTTTTGAGAAACTCAATTTGCTCTCTGGATTCGTTCCTTATCTCTTTGACCTCCTGTGAGACCGATGTTAATAACTTAAAAATATCCTCATTTGTAACTGCAGATGTCATATCTATATATCTTCCATGTACGTATTCAGTATGAATAAGTTTCGTCGTCGGACTAACGTTCCTCAACACGATACGATCGAGTACTGATCAAAAGGATATTTATCTGGATTCTCTATACCGTTTCTCATAAAAAAAGCTGGCTGTGTTTTGTTTGTGCGCACACAATTTTAGCACTTATGTACTAGGACTTACTGTCTGTTCCTGCATTATTGGCATTATTTCCAATGATTATCATGAAAACACTATTTTTTCACTTTCACTTGTATCTGATTGATCTAAGCCTCTGTTTCACGATCTCAAAATAATTAATTATCCACTATTTACTTCGTTTTCTTTATTTATTTCTGGAGAACGAACTGCGAGGAACCACACAATTGAATCAGTAAATAAAAGATATCTTAGATTCTACAATCATCACATTCTAGTTCAAGACAGTCACATTCATCCATGTCTTCATCTTCATCTGTGATGATGATTCCTTCTCTGATGTCTAGTAATTCCTTGAACCAATTCAACTCTTCTAGTTCTCTCCACTCACTACCAAATTGTTTGTCCAATAAACTTGCGACATCTTTTTTCTTCTCATTGCTCAAAACTCGAACCACTGTTTTTTCTTCAACTGCTTAGGATGTGTTTTCCCCCGTTTGAGTAGAGTTGTGAAACGTTCATCAGCTTCCAATATAAAGTTTTGATGACATTTCATTTGAATGTCGTGTTGGTCTCGCCTAGTCGTTTTTTTGAGTTGTATTCGTTTCAGTTTTTGAATGCCATCGATTTTTCTTTAATGGTTTTTCTCAATGGACTTCACATCGTATAGGAACCAATATTCATTCAATTTGTGAACGGTACCATGTTTAGAAAATAAAGTGTAATATTCGTTTGGTGTAGTTATAATAACCTGTTTCTTTAAGTCTTTTTCAAGCCTACCAAATACTCAGTCTGCAGGCAAAAAACTATGACCACGCACAGGATAAACTATAGTGATTTCCTTGATTGACTTTGGTGCTTTATTACGAATCCAAAACGCTAATGTATGGATAATATGGCAGTTTTTGTTCTGCCCTCCGCATCCATCACAGAATAGACGCAGGCTCTCTATATCGTTAGAAAAAGTGACATTATTTGAATGACTAAAAAGGGCCGATCCAATTGCTTCTGACCCCCGGCCAGCTTCAGTTTCATTCCAGCAATAAAAATGTGGGCTTTTTGAATTGATGTTCACGACACAAAAATTATAAAGGCTCACTTGTCGACTAGAGAAAGCATCTTGTATAGGCGTCTTAGGTAATGGAAGAACTTGCTGCAAGTCAAAGCAAAGGGTCAGACTGTTAGGAACATCTTTTTTAAGAAGAGTATAAAAAGTATTTGCCCTGAGTTTGTGAATTCTTTTTTGTACCATTAATTGGGACTTGATTGTTTGATCTGTTTCACCTTTCAATTTATTTTGCAGTAGTATGCATGTGCCACAAGCATCTGATAGCGGAGAAGCAAAACCAATATTGAAGTCTTGCAAAAATACTTGAGTAAACATAGCACGTTTTACTTGTAATTCTACAGGGACTGTAGAATTATATAAAGTCCATAATAACTTCATATTGAGGTCCGAATCTAGATATATTCGGCGCGATTTTTTTTTATTTATTATATACCGCATCAACCATATGAGGTTATTAGCGGTGGAACAGTATCTACATGTTGGTACTTATCATCTAAATTTTGTACAGTATGTTAATTGATTTGAGAAATTTCATAAGTTTGATGGTGTTGTTTCCATGGAGACTTTTCTGTAGGTCGTTCGGTAATCCATGGTATTCTCTCTGTTGTTGATAGTCAGGGCATTCTATTATGATATGCTTTACCGAGAGGTTTGTTCCAAAAGACTCGCATTTGTTAGGTTCCGCTTTCATGAGGAGGTGTTGGTGTGTCAGTTTGGTATGCCCAATGCGTAATCTTGAAAGGATAATTTGTTGTCTTCTGCTTGACCCTTCCGCTTTATCTTTGATAAGGTTGGGGTTTATTTCTTTCACTTTGTTGTTCGTGTTCTGCCATCTTGTGTGCCACTGTTGCCTAGATAGTTCTTTTATTCGACATTTGAAATCTTCATATGGAATTTCACGAACATCTTTTGATTGGGGGTCTTGGTAGGCTATCTTCGCCGTGGTATCAGCCATGTCATTACCTTCTATTCCGATATGTGAAGGAATCCATACAATCTCCAGGTGTTTGTTCTCGGCGCGATTTGTTTCGGTTATAATGGATCTCCCTTGCTGGAAGCTTTTTAATAAATTGTCTTACCTCTCCTTTTTAGCAGCACTTTTCAGAGATTTCCTGTCTCCTCCTCGCCTTTCAATAGGCACTTTTCCTTCATGTAGTGGAGTATAAAAAGTATTTGCCCTGAGTTTGTGAATTCTTTTTTGTACCATTAATTGGGACTTGATTGTTTGATCTGTTTCACCTTTCAATTTATTTTGCAGTAGTATGCATGTGCCACAAGCATCTGATAGCGGAGAAGCAAAACCAATATTGAAGTCTTGCAAAAATACTTGAGTAAACATAGCACGTTTTACTTGTAATTCTAGAGGGACTGTAGAATTATATAAAGTCCATAATAACTTCATATTGAGGTCCGAATCTAGATATATTCGGCGCGATTTGTTTCGGTTATAATGGCTCTCCCTTGCTGGAAGCTTTTTAATAAATTGTCTTACACTCTCCTTTTTAGCAGCACTTTTCAGAGATTTCCTGTCTCCTCCTCGCCTTTCAATAGGCACTTTTCCTTCATGTAGTAGCTTGCCAATAGTTCTAAGCCGCCCCTTCTTTATACTGAAAACTTTCTGAAAAAAGGTTTCAAAAAATTGTACATTTTTATTAGCATATCTGAGATAATAGGAACAGCTGAACTGTCGCTTCTTAGAACCTGTAGTACTCCGAATACGTACTGGATTATACGGTGATACAAATCTAGTCAAATATATATCCTGTTTTACCTTTGATATCTGATCGGATGGCTAGGACATCTTCCACATTGAATTCTTTACATTTCAAAGTCTTACCGCTGTGTTTACAAGTAGCTTTCAATCCAGTGCCAGATGGATTCTGATTTCTATACCTGTAAACAATACTACCTCTTAGAAACCGCAAGTCATTATATTCATATTTTTCAGTTTGTTTTCATGTTCATTACTAAATAAAGAAACAAATAGATAGGTACTTACTTCTCATCTCTCCTAGCGAGAGTCTTTCTCTCTCTACGTTTTCTTTTTTTACTCCCAGTATTAATAGTAGAAACAGTCCTAAGATTTTCCATTATTATATGATTCTAACCACTAGAACCTATACACACCGAATATCAACGACCTTTACACGTGTGCGACTGAAACACTACTAACCTACTAACAAACAAATCACATCATCGATGGAAGGCTGGAAGACTTATGCAACCAATATTACTACGCTTGTGAATCGCATTATGATAAACTCGACCCTCAGAACAGATCAAATTTAGTTAACTGTTGTGGAAAAGCTGTCCAGAACGTTACACTACAGAACAAAAATGGTTAAATGTAATCTCAACACAGTTAACCATTTTTGTCCCGTCAGTCGATATTCACATTGGATTTTATATAGGAGTTAACTAGATTTGATCTGTTCTGACTTCACCATCGTGTAAGATTCTGAAACATAAGGGGATCACATGTATCACGTCATTTTTGGCGGATGACGTACTTAACACGTTGACCCCTGACTACCACTATAATGGTAGTTCGAGTTTTTCGTGATGTACTGAGTACCAGTTTACTGGCCGAAAATCCTATCTATTTTAGCGAGTCATATATTTATGCAGGTCTGGAGGTTCGAAATAGTAGTTGCTAGCCGTTTATGTTTGTTGTCTGAGGAATCGATTGCTCTGCCAGTATACTGGTAGATAGGTTCTGGGAAGAGTTGTGACAAATATTGCGAACAGGTGTTAGTTTTGAGGTTACTTGTTATCGCTGATATACTCCAGAAATTTTGCAGCAAAATATCGTTGAATTATGAACGATATAAATACTCCAGGGTAAGAAATATTTATTATAAGTAATCACTTATATACTATATCAAGGTCATAGAATATATATGATTGATAATGTTAACAATAATTTTACCTCTGTTAGGTACTTGCTAGTTAGATATGAGTTTTCATTCTTATTAGTAATAAATATCGTGAAGGTTTCTGTATCTGTTTGATATTCTTGAATATGAGAATGGTGAAAATTTCATGTAAAGGGTGATCAACAATTTATGAATTTTCATGTATTTATTTTTTGTTTCAGGCCAAGTGGTATGAATAAACGTTCAAAGAATATTAAGTCCAGCTTCCTGACTGAAAAACAATTGGAGGATGCAATAAATATTATAGAGGAAGGTTTGCTATCCTCTGAGTCTGATCATGACTTCTCTGACGATGATGATTCAGTTATTGATAAGAACTATTCTACCGAGAGTAGTTGCAGTAGTGAAGATAGCCAGTTTGACCCAAGTGTACAACAACAAGTTGATTTCGAAAATAACCAGCGGGTTGATGAAGATGATGAACAGCAGGTTGATGAGGATGATGAACAGCAGCATCAATCTGAACAGGCACCAAATGCTAATTCAAGACGAAACAAATCTAACAATAAGTATATTTCGGATGAACATTATGGCTGGGATGAAGAAGAAAGAGAAGCAGAAATATTTCATTTCACAGGAATAACTTCTATCAATATTAATCTTCCAGCTGATGCAAAACCGATAGATTATCTAATTTATCTTGGCCAACTTTTTGACAATGATATTATACAAACAATTGTATGTGAAACTAACAGGAGGGGTAGAGAACAAATTCCTGATCGATCTCAACAAAGAAAGAGACGTAGCCTCTGTGTATGGAAAGAAGTTACTATTCAAGAAATGAGAAAGTTCCTTAGTTTGTGTGTTTTAGAAGGCATTGTGAAATCTCCTTCCCTTGCCAAACAATGGAGCAGACAAAGTATTTATTACCACCCAGTTTTTGGAAAAATCATGTCACGTGATAGATTTCTAGGGATTTTGAAAATGCTCCGCTTTGTGAATCATACCACTATCAATACTGAAGACCGCCTTCACAAAATTAGGAATATATTGGATGCAGTAATAAAAAATATAAAGCGTTGCTATTATCCTGAAAGAGAGCTATCTATCGATGAAGCCATGATTTTGTGGTGTGGCCGTCTGATTTTTAGACAATATATTTCAAATAAACGCCATAAGTATGGGATAAAACTGTACGAGCTCACTACTTATGATGGATATATACTTAACCTTTTGCTATATACTGGAAAAGGATCTTTGACTACTCAAGAGGTTGTCAAACATTTGATGAAGGACTATTTGGATAAAGGACATATCTTATATATGGATAGTTTTTATAATAGCGTTGCTTTAGCTGAATTTCTTTACGAGAAAAAAACACATGTGGTTAGAACTCTACGGGAAGATCGTGTTGGAAATCCAAAAGATATGTTGAAAATAAAACTAAAAAAAGGGGAAGCTGTGTGGAGACGTAAGGGTCAAAATGATAAGCACCAGACATAAGCATGATATGATAGAGTTTGTTGGTAAACGGGGTGCAAGAAAAGTAAAACCTGCTTGCGTACTTGATTACAACAAGCATATGTCTGGTATAGACAGAGCGGACCAAATGTTGTCCTATTATTCAACACCACGGAAAACAGTTCGCTGGTATCGAAAATTATTTTTTCATCTTCTGGATATATGTATCTGGAATAGCTTTTACATTTACAAAAAGGTCACGAATAAAAAAATTACTTGTCTTCAATTTCGTGAGAACATAATAGAAGACCTAATTCAAATCAGCATGGTGTCTCAAGTGAATTCAGGTTCGACTTCTTCACAACATTACCCAGAACAGATTCCTATCACAGAAAAAAATAAGAGTGGTATGTTACGTTGCCGATATTGCACTAAGCAGAATACTAGGAAAAGATCCCGTTATTACTGTTCCACTTGTCCTGACTCGCCAGGGCTTTGCATAAATCCATGCTTCAAAATGTGGCATACCAATAGACGATAATTATTGTACGTATTCTGAAAGCTTATTTTGTTTCTAAAATTCAGATTCTTAGTTCAAAATTCAATAAAAGAATTATAAAATATATCGGCCTAATTGATTCTCCTGTTCTTTATGAAATTATATGGGTGGTGCTGTAGGTTTCCAAAAATCGGTGATTCTCTCGGAGCGCCACGGTGAATAATAATAATAGCAGTCCTTTCCCCGCTCAGGCTATGCCTTTGAGGTTCACTATTCGGAATAGTTGATAAGGAAGAGAAGTATTCTTATATAACAATAAATGTGATTAGATGGGACCGGCTAGGCTTACCATAATAATGGTACTCAGTATATAGTTACACAAATGAATTTATATCCTGACTACCAGTTAACGGGCCGGCCGAACAAGAAAAATTGATTGCAATATTTCATATATATGAACCAGTATATCCGGGTTTCATTGTTCAAAACCAGTTTTTTGCAAAAATACAGATGTCCGTTTCTGGGTAGAGATCGGCTACACCATGTCAGATGTCAACGTGTTAACCACTTTTGTTCCGTCGCTCCTCAAATATAGCAGAAATGTACAGAACTGATTTAAAATCCGAAAAGAAATTCATCTAATGGGTATGTATGAGAACTGATGAAGCATCATACGCGAAAGCGGTAAGAACTATTTTTCATAGATCTGAATCTGTTAAGAAACGAAAGTGACTGGAATGATGAAACAAAATAATCGCAAATCTCAATAACCTAAGATATTCATATCATAAAACCGTCAAACTAAAGAACTAACGAAACATAATTACACCGAAACATCATTTGATTTTATCCAAAAACGTAAAAAAAAACAAATTATCTGAAAACAAATGCAGTATCGTAAAATCCATGGAATCGAAATGAGTACTATATAAAATTATCAAATGCGAATTCCATTATAAAATTTAGCGAATAATATACCAGCCTGGTAGAGAACGATCAACTAGTTATGAAATTTGCTCTATTAGCTCTTAGGTGGCGCTAACTTGTAGTTGAACAAATCGAATCGCCTGGTAAGGACTTATATTGATCATTCATTTGTTTGTTCCTTTCACGATTTATTCGATAATTCAATATCTGCGTGGTGATTTCCAAGAAAATCGTAGAAAGCTAATGTAAGGTTTATTCATTCGAATGTTCAGCATAAAGGTGATAATAACAGATATGAAAGAACAACTGCTGTGAAATTAAGGCCAATGTTCAATATTTCTTTATAGTTCTTTATTTGATATGTTATGTTGGTTAACTACTATACAGTGAGGACCAAAAGTCCGTCGCCCCCCCGTAACTTCTTCATTTTCCATATTACAAAAAAATGTTAAATACATAAGATGTAGGGTTTCATTCGATGTCTTTAAAGGTTTAAGTTTCATTCATACAGAGTGTCTCAAAAAAGCACGGTGACTTCGAAGTTGATTTTTTTAAATGAGACACCCTGTATTTCATTGCATTATTACATTCTACGTTGAATTCTGAACAAGTTTGATGAATGGTTTTCTATCAAAAAAGTTAATAGTTTTGGACTTATGAACACTTGTAAATAATTATTTCGACTACTTTTGCGCCAGTTCAATGAGAAAATCGTAACAAATGGATCACAATGTATTCCACTTTCCTATCCTAACTTTTTGAAAGCTATCCAATGTTGCAAACTGCTGATGGCACCATGTGTAACTTACCTCGTCGTACCATTTTACAATTATTAGAGTTGTTGAATCTCACGAAAAACTAGTACAAATGAAGTTGAAACGTTTTATTAACAAATAAGGTAGTCCATAAATACAGATCAAGAATCATTAAAAACTAAAGAGATATTTTAATTTATAACTAAAAACGGTGAGTCTTTATCTATTTCAAAAGATGTTCGACATGTCCACCATGCATTTCTTGACACATAAATAGTCGGGTTGTAAACTCTTTCCTAACATTAATCAAGGTTTGAGGTGTTATTTCTGAACACACTTCAATAATTCGACGGCGCAGTTCATCTAACGACCCACAAACTGTCTTAAAAATTACGGATTTCACATAGCCCCAGAGAAAGGAATCAAGCGGTGAGAGGTCCGGTGAGCGAGCTGGCCACTCTGTTGTACCAATCGACGTCCAATCCACCTACCTGGATACCTTTCATCTAAGTAATTTCTCACCTCCCGAAAATAGTGTGGTGGCGCTCCATCTTGCTGAAATGTTACATCCAAGTAAAATTCATGTGGGTTTTGCGCAACGATCTCATCGATACTGGGACTTATCGTGTCTTGCAGCATTTGGAGGTATCTGGGACCATTTACATTTTCTTCCAAGAATATGGGACCTACAATGTGGTTACCTAAAATACCAGCCCAAACATTAATTTTCTGGGGAAATTGAGTATGCCCCTCGCGGAATTCATGGGGATTCTCATCACTCCACTATATACAATTCTGGGTATTCACATTTCCATTTAGGTAAAAAGTGCTTTCATCACTAAAGCAGATGTGTTGCAAATAAAGTCGATTTGCAACAATTCTTTCTGCCATGGTCTCGCAAAATTCAAGTCGCCGGTCTGGATCATCTTCAACCAATTGGTGCAAAATTTTTATTTTGTAAGGATGGAATTTATTTTGTTTTAAAACCCTCTTTACTGATGTTTTAGAAACATCACATGTCTCAGCTACTTGCTTAGTTGATTGTTGTGGGTTATTTACCATTTCGGCTAGTACTTGAATTTCAACATCTTCCGTAATTATTTTCGGCCTCCCAGATCTCGGAGCATCTTTCACGGTGCCAGTTTGGTTAAATTTTGCCACCAATTTCTGCAGATATTTTCGACACATCGGACGTTCTGGAAACCGTTCATTGAAAATGCGAATAGCAGCGTGGTAATTTCGGTTAGCTTCACCAAATATGATAACGGCTTCAACTTTGTCTGCTACTGAACGAGCCATATTAATCAACAAGAGAAATTGAAAACCGTTTGAAACAAAGTTTTGAAAACCTACAAAATGTCAATGACATTTGGCAAAAACAGATAAGAGTTTTTTTTCGTTGTCATGGATAAAATAAACGCGCCTAGCGTGCATAGCCTACCTCATTAATTTATTCGTGAACTGGTGCAAAAGTAGTCGAAATAATTATTTACAAGTGTTCATAAGTCCAAAACTATTAACTTTTTTGATAGAAAACCATTTATCAAACTTGTTCAGAATTTAACGTAGAATGTAATAATGCAATGAAATACAGGGTGTCCCATTTAAAAAAATTAACTTCTAGATCACCGTGCTTTTTTGAGACACTCTGTATGAATGAAACTTAAACCATTAAAGAAATTGAATGAAACCCTACAACTTCTATATTTAACATTTTTTTGTAATATGGAAAATGAAGAAGTTACGGGGGGGGCGACGGACTTTTGGTCTTCACTGTATACCGGGTGGCTACGGAAGTATTGCCTACGGAATATCTCAGTTATTGTATGAAGTAGGTTTGTGAAATTTGGAGCGTTGATATTATGACATAAGAGCTAGAATTTGAGCATATTGACATGTCGAAGTTAACTTCCGGTCTGATAGGAAGTAACATCAACTTTCTTATTTTAAATGGAAACCCCATTTTTTTTCTTTTCGCTTTATTCAGCATTCAATTCCCTTTCTAATGACATATCACAAGTTGGTATCTATCCAGAAACTACATCAGAAAAAAATTATTATTGAAATTCACCGAGTAGGCCGTGGAAGCAAAATGAAAGCCAAAAATTGAAAAGTTGGCTATGGAAACCATACGTCACTTGATAACAGTTGCTCTTGCTCTATTATCGCCATACGCAAAAATAACATTGAAAATAATGTGGAATGATAAATTATATCCTGTAGGTTCTAGGTTAAATAGGAACATAAACGTACTTGATCTGTGCCATCGTCCATAGATATTCTAATATCTACCTATGGATGATGTTTGTGCTATTCAGAATAATCATCATTCCATTGCAATAATCATTCGAACCAAAATATTAACAAGTAGGCTGATTAAGATGTATTTTGGAATGAAACAAAAAAGAAACGTGGGCTCTCACAAACGCTGCTATCCATATTCTTTTGACGTTCGAAGTAGTGTTTTTGATTCTGCCAATTTAAAAAATGCCCCGTTATTCACGAACCGAACAAATTGACATGCTTCTCATTTATGGTGAATGTTTAAAAAATTCTTATGCCGCTGAACGATTGTATTTAGAGCGATATCCAGGGAGGCAGCAACCGTCAAGAAGGTATTTCCAGTGGCTTGAAGAAAAATTAAGAACTGAGCCTGATGTTCACGAAGACCTAGAAGCATTTGATATTAATGAGGAAACTGAAATTAATGTATTAGCTTTAGTACAATATGATAGCACAATTTCCTCAAGGCAGATTGGCGCCGAATTAGCTATAAGTAAGGACTCTGCTAGGAAAATTTTGAAAAAAACATCGATTTAAATCCTTCAAGTATCAGTTGCATCAACATTTGAATGAAAATGACGGTGAAATGCGCCTGGAATATTGTAATTGGTTTCTTCGACAAAATGCTGAGAATCACCTATTTAACTATTATATCTTGTTTACGGACGAGTCAAGATTTACCAACAATGGATTATTTAACAGGAATAATACAAGGTAGGTACTGTACTTTATTTGGATTATTGTCGATAGTCGAAGTGTAAAGTGCTAAAAGTGTGAACGGTCTTTTGTTTCAGGTACTGGGCGATAGAAAACGAGCACCGGTTTCGACAAGGTGGCTTCCAGGAGAGATTTGGTGTGAATGTTTGGGCAGGAATAGTTGGAACTCATATTGTTGGCCCCATTCTTTTTCAAGGCCAACTAACCGGAGAGAGATACTTTAATTTTTTAACGAGTGAAATTTCGGAATTCATTAACAACCTACCAGCGGAAATAACTGAGAGAATGTACTTCCAGCAGGATGGCGCCCCTCCGCATAATTCAAGAATAGCGAGAAATTAACTTCAAAATCGCTTTCAAGAGAGACTTATAACAACCCATGGTCCAGTCAGGTGGCCACCAAGGTCACCTGATCTTACTCCGTGCGACTTTTTTCTATGGGGGAATCTTAAAAATAGGGTGTATTCTACACAGCCTACAACTCTACATGAGCTAGAAGTAAAAATTCGTAGAGCTTTCCAAGATATCACGCCCCAAATGTTGAGAAACGTTTTACATGAAAATATCACCAGAGTCAATAAATGTATTGATGCTGAGGGAATGCATTTCGAACATTTGTTTTGAATTCATTTTATCTTTAATCCTATCAATTTGAATTTTTTTTTCGATAAATCTTTTTTTGTGTTATTTGAATAATAATAGTTGGATTTTTTGGTATTTCATTTCAAAAAATTACTTTCTATTATATCATTAGAAAGGAATGGTAATGCTGAATAGTACAGGCAAGAAAAAGTTGTATGTTCCTATTTAAGTTATGGACCTACAGAGTATTGTTTTTTTCCCAATTTTTCCAATATTTTTTTTGGCGGCTTTTTATAACGCCGACGAATGAAAATAAAATATCGCAGTAGTAGCAACTGTTATCAAGTGACGTATGGTTTCCATAGCCAACTTTTCAAATTTTGGCTTTCATTTTGCTTCCACGGCCTACTCGGTGAATTTCAATAATAATTTTTTTCTGATCTAGTTACTGGTTAGATACCAACTTGTGATATGTCATTAGAAAGGGAATTGAATGCTGAATAAAGCGAAAATAAAAAAAAATAGGGTTTCCATTTAAAATAAGAAAGTTGATGTTACTTCCGGTCAGACCGGAAGTTAACTTCGACATGTCAATATGCTCAAATTCTAGCTCTTATGTCATTATATCGACGCTCCAAATTTCACAAACCTACTTCATACAATAACTGAGATATTCCGTAGGCAATACTTCCGTAGCCACCCGGTATAGCGGATCTGCGTAAGATGGGCTCCAGAAGCGTTTCTACTCGTATTTGGATATGAATGTGGAATTTTTGTAAGTATTCATACGCGACTATAATCGTTCATCCCAAATTACTTCCAGTGATCTGTTTATATAGGGTATATCGAAAGACTATTGCAAATTTATTATTTCTATATATGGCTCGATTAGTATTCAGATTTTAAGTTATGTGTTCTCACCTCCAACACTTTTTGACATCAAGAATTTGAAAAAACTGGCCTATGCATAAGTTCACGGAAAAGACTGACGCGGATCATTTCAAAATAAGGGACAAAATATGCGAACGTTACCGGAAGTATAAAAATGGTATAATTAACATTTTCAAATTGGACTCAATCTCACTCTCCAGTCAAAGCCTAGTAAGAAATATTAAGAATATGAAGAAACTACTACGAAAATATGTATTGAAAATGATTATGAAAAAACTATTCACTCACTCTACTGACAAGCTCTCCAAAGAATCGCAAGTATTCGGCATTGGACAACTGTCTTTTTCAGTAACTCTTTTAAAGACTACTGAGAAATGGGTCTGGTATGATATCTTTGAAATTAAAACCACTATGATTTGTGTAAATCAAATACTTCATTTGAGTGATCTGAAGAATGTGAAAGAGTATTTCAACTCAGCAAGTAGTGGCTGACTTCAGACAAGGTTTTTACTCATTATTACCCGAAATTGCTAATAATTATAGCATGTGACTCTAGTGGATACGGTGTTTGTGCTGTAATGAGTCATGTTATATGTAGAAAAACCAATGATGTTTGATTCTATAGTCTAGTTCCTGAATTGTAGATAGTGACTCATCGGTTGTTCGGTTCATAATTCATATAAAGCAGGACAAAAAATAGAACAAAAATAAGCTAGGTACTTTGGTTTCAAATCAAGTTTTACTTTGCCACTTCCGTACACCCCCCCCGGACTTTCAAATCCTGTAAAAACCAGAAAATGTACGATGAGTCACTATCTACAATTTAGGAACTAGACTATAGTACATTAGTTCACACAGAACAAAATTATTCAAATATTGAGAGGGAGGCATTAGCACCAATTTTCGTTTCAAAACTCCACAGATATATTTATGGTCGGAAATTTACGCTGCGTACAGATCACCAACCCTAACAGTTTATTTTTAATAAAAACAAAGATATTCAAGATATTCCCGTAACGGCTGCAGCTCGCATAACTTGTTGGGCTGTAACACTATTCGCATATGATTATGAAATAGAATATAAAAAAGGAAGTCTTTTAGCTAATACTCATGGTCTTTCTAGATTGCCAATAGACTCTACAGCCGTAATTGCCAATTCGAAATATTCTTTCAGTTTAGTCGATAATGTATCACTGAGTGCTGATGATATAGCAAAAGCATCTAGAAGAGATTTAATTTTGTCCAAAGCTATAGATTCAACTATTCACGGTTGGCCAAGCCATATTACAAAAGACAAACTCAAACATTACTTTCAGAAAAGGTATGAATTATCTGTAAAAAAAATATTAATAGTTGCTAGTAAAATAGTGATTTCAAAATTTTTGCACTCAGAAGTTCTCAAAATGTTTCACGAACAGCATCTTGGTATTGGTCGGACAAAAATGTTATTGAGATCGTTTTGCTGATGGCCTGAATTGAATGATGATGTTGAACAGTTCATTGGTGATATCGGTCAAGCATGTCAACATTTCTCTAATAAAAGTCCGCTCGTACCTTGGCCAAATACACATAACAATTTTCACAGGGTACACATAGATTTTTTCAAATATACACACATTTTTAATTGTCGTAGATAGCAAATCAAAATGGATCGATGTTCGGCTTATGGAAAATAGCATCATAGTCAAAGAAACAATTCTTAAGGTGGGCGTCTAATGTCGTGTATTGCGACTTTTAAAAGCATTGAGAAACGGTTACACTCAGAGAGCTGAAATTTGGTAGGTGAACTCAAAAAAGATTGGAGTACACAGTGAATACATTGAGATTTTTTTCATTTCGAAAAGTGGGATTATTTTGGTCAGCAATTGAGGAAAATAAGCCAATACTGGCTTCTGTTTTATGCTAATCTAAATATTGATAAAAATAGTGCAATTTCCGATTGAAAACGAATGTCCAGACAATATCGTTTGGGAGATTAATTCCAAGTTAGAAATGGGCTAGGAATAGCCAAATTCGAACATATGGCGCGAAACAGTTCCTACTTTACCAACATTCTTACTCATTTTTTAGTTCGGCAGTTTTCGGATAGAAAGCTCCATTGTCTATTTCATTCATTCAATTTACTCAATGAGACGGAATGTGATTTTGATAACATTGGTAGGAGGAGCCAGGTCAAGAAAATGAAATAAAGACGTGTTGTTTCAGATCCTCAAATAAATCATAAGCGTATCATGGAGTGCTATTTGAGGATGCATAAATAAAAGCCAACAATCGATGACGGGATCCGGAGTTTCAATCTATAAGTAATACAACGAAACTTTTCCTAGCACATGGGAAGTAATTTCTCTAAACTTCTTGCTGAGGATAGTTACATCTCGCAGTTAATTTATTCAATATATTTGAAAACGCTGACATTTTTTCAAGATTTTATTAAACGTGCGTTTGTTTCTCTGTTCATTCATTTGTATATTGAGGTGAAATCTTGCAAGTGAATTTTGACCCACTTATAGTTGCCCGATCATCATGAAATTGGGGAGGTGTTTATGATTCCGATGACAATGTATTATGAAGGGTCATATATGCTACTGGAAACATCTATCCTAGAGCTCTGTGGATTTTTTTGAGTTAGGGATTAATCATTTTAGATGTAGAAAGAAATGTTTCTTCATTTGAAATGTTCTTGGCTCTACAGGGCGAGCTACAAAAATTCTTGAATGTCTATCGCCAAATACGCAAAAAAGTGTTTGCCAGTGGATTTTTCTTGATTTATAATGCTATGAAAATTATCGATTGACTTCGAATATATCTATTAGTTATGGTGTACCTACTTACAGGGTGATGAAGAAAACGCTTTTTTTATATCGTTTTTGAGCTTCTCGCAAAAATGTGGTTTTTCCTACATTTCACAGAGTGAGCAAAAAAAGTGATAAATTATGGGAGATCATATGAGTGGATTGTTTGATATTTCACAGAGAATAAAGGTAAACTAATTTTTACTTTTACGTGACTCGATACAGAGTGAGCCCAAAAAGACGAATTTTCGAAAATGAGCGATTATTGATTTTATTTCTGTTGAAACGAAAGCAATTGAATAAATATATTGCATATTTCACGTTACATTTCCCAAAGTGTCTACTTATGGTTGGACAAAATAACATTGACACATTGGAGACTATTATTGGTGGAATTTGCGTTGATTTTCTGGATATGACATTCTATAGAGGAGGATGATAATGTTTTGTGTAACTGTAGAGAAACTGAGTTATCCCAGAGAGAGTTATTTTTGAAAACTTCTGTAGGTAATCCGGTCGAAAAACAAATATATTCTTGAGACTTCTACAAAATATCCAAAACGCTTAGTGTTTCTTCTAACATTCAAAGAGTGGAAGCAGCTGCAAGCGCATGCGTTTATACAAATGTCATCATTACAGCAGAGCCAAGTAATGTATATAAAGTTAGCAAGGCCACTTGCCGGAAAATCGATGAAACCAATTCCAATAATTGTCGAATAATTGTCGAGAATTTGTCGTGAACGAAAAAAATTTGTCGCGCTTATAGTTTTTTTTATATGGGGTGGCTGTGCTAACTTTATATTAAGTTAGCACTGCCACTGATATAACTTGACAAATAAACATCAAATTTTATAACTGTGGTAACCAACAATTGTCGTGTAATTGTCGAAGTCTATTTGAAGTAAAAAAAATGCGAAAAATCTTTTCTTTACAGCTTATTATGTATTTTTTATTGGAAAACCGCATACCTATGAGGACAATTTGAACTTTTTTCATTAAACTATTGTTAAATATGTATGGATTATGCATTCTTTTTGAAAAAAATGAAAAATGTATTGTGAAAAATGGGAAAACTCAGTGTTCAATGAAAAAACTCATCAAACTTGAATATTTTTTTGTAGGCTCACAAATTCACTGAATGATTGGCGAATAATTATAACATTGCCCGAGAAAACTCCTACTATTGTATAACTGAAAACCTAAATAAAAAAGATGGAAAAAGGAGATATTAAAAGCCGGAAAATTACTTTTACGCTAAATAATGGAGAAATTCCCTTTTCTTAGTAATATACACACATAATTTGGTTGGATTATTTTTTCTGTAACTGAAAATTAACTCATCAATTGTCGAATGATCAAATCTAATATGTCGTGGAAAGTTGAAATTTCCTGAAGCGGAAAAACTACCTATAATTGGTAAAATTCAATTATTTCCATTCTTTCGGTATTACCAACGCACTGAATAATGATTAAATATAATGTTTTTTTGGCAAAATCAAATTTGTCATGAAACGCTGAAATTTTCTGGAGCGGAAAAACTACCTGTTATTGGTAAAATTCAATTATTTCCAGTCTCTCGATATTACCTAATGATATGATGTTTAAATATAATTTTTTGTGGCGGAAATTTATGGAACAATTGTCGAACGACGAAAACAAATTTGTCCTGGAAATTTTCATTCTTGAAAAGCCGGAAAATTATTTTAAAACTATAATTAATGAAGAAATTCCTTTTTCTTAGTAATATATACACATTATTTGGTTGGATTATTTTTTCTGCGACTGAAAATGAACTATTCAATTGTCGAATGACAAAATCAAATTTGTCGTGAAACGTTGAAATTTCCTGAAGCGAAAAAACTACGTATAATTGGTAAAATTCAATTATTTCCAGTCTTTCGGTATTACCAACGCACTGAATGACGATTAAATATAATTTTTTTTGGCGGAAATTTATGGAACAATTGTCGAACGACTAAAACATATTTGTTGTGGAAAGTTTAATTCTTGAAAAGCCGGAAAAACGCTCAATAATGAAGAAATCTCCTTTTCTTAGTAATATACACACATAATTTGGTTGTATTATTTTTTCTGCTCCTGAAAACTAAATCATCAATTGTCGAATATCTGAATCAAATATTCGTGAAACGTTGAAATTTCCGGAAGCAGAAAACTACCTGTAATCGGTAAAATTCAATTATTTCCGGTCTCTCGATATTATCTAAGCACCAAGTTTGATGAGTTTTTTCATGGAACACTGAATGCCCAATCAATTCATATTTGACAATAGTTTAATGGGAAAAGCTCAAATTATCCTTATAGGCATGCGGTGTCGCCACTTACTCAAAATTTTCCCCAATATCAAGAATTCCAATAAGATTTTTCGCATTTTTTTACTTCAAATAGACTTCGACAATTACTCGACAATTGTTGGTTACCACAATGATAAAATTTGATGTTTATTTGTCAAGTTATATCAGTGGCAGTGCTAACTTAATATAAAGTTAGCACAGCCACCCCATTAAAAAAAAAATTATAAGCGCGACAAATTTTTTTTGTTATCGACAAATTCTCGACAATTATTCGACAATAACTGGAATTGGTTTCATCGATTTTCCGGCAAGTGGCCTTGCTAACTTTATATACATATCCAAGTAACAAGATTGTCGGAATTCAAGAAAACTCCAAACAACTACAGGCGCCAATTCTGAATTAGCATTGGATACTTTTGGTTCTTACTTTTGTCTATTCGTGTAGACACATGTAATCTGAAAAGTGCAATGCCTTCAAGGCTTTTGCGTCAACAAAAATTAAATAAATCCCGTTTTAATACAGATTTGTAAGAATTCGTTCTTTTGGACGCAACTGTCATACAAAATAGTAGACGAAACATGATCTTTATTCACATCACAGACCCCTTACCGATGATTTTACAAATTAATTCAACTGAACTAAAAAAAGAAAATTCTGTTAATAATGAAACAAAGAAAAAATACTAGGTACAATGAATTTCACAAAAAATACTTGAAAAACTCTAAACAGAAAAATGGGAAGATATTTTTATGATCAACCCTCGGATCAACCCGATGTCTACAAACCTATAAAGCAACTGATAAAATGCAAGTCACTAATTACCGACCAATATCGCTGGTGAATCATTTCGCAAAAGTTGCCGAGAAAATACTCAAAAATCAGGGTGGGAAATTACTTATAAAAATATAAAGTACTTTCTGATAAATATTTTGGTCTCTGTGATGGTAAATCTACACAGAACGCACTTATATTCCAAAAATAATCAGAGAAACAAAAAAAAGCAAGTTGAGAAGAAGTTTAAAAAAATTTCAATGTTTTTCGAAAAACCACAATATTTTTTAATATTGAATTTACTGCCAGATGTGCACTACCACCAGGAAGAAATTTGGAGATTCGAAGGTATTTGAAAAAAAAAACAAAATTTGATATTTGTGTGAGGACTGAAATAGTATATTGTGCAACTAGTACAGAAAATATCCAGTTTCCGTATGAGTTGCACTTTATACTTTTCCGACGACCTACTAAAAATAAAATATGATGGATTTTGAAAATATTTTTCAACATGAATATTCATCTACCTACAAATAATTTCACAAGAAAAACTAGTTCTATAATTAAAATTTTGAATGCGACATATATTATCAAAATTTGTATTTTTTAAAACGAGGCAGTATAAAAATTGAGTTGGTGTGGTTGCTAGATAACGAAACGTCAGACAGTAAAACTGCGACATTATCACATGACAGCTTGACGATAACACCAGAAAAAATAAAATTAATGATCACAAAATTCAGTGTTTCTAGAAACATTTTTATATATTTTTTTATAAATTTTACTTTTGTTATGCAAATTTTCTCTCACTGAATTGAAACTGTATAACCGTTTCCGATATCCCCGTGATGGACAACCTCTTAGACTCACTGAATAATACACTTCTTCAATCAATTCTATATCATGAGCAATTAGTGTGAATCACACTCATTTCTAAAGATGTATTTTTATGTAGGTAGGTATGAAGCGGTCACGAAAAATTCAATTTACTTCAAAAATATTTTTCAAATTCTTGTTTTTGAGGTTGGTTGTCGGAAAGTTATAGTGTGCGGAAACTGGATATTTCATAGTAGTGTTAGGAGCCATAAGCGAGTGGTTAGTATGAAATATCCTATTTCCCGCACTAGTTGCACATGATACTATTTCTATGAAGATTGAACTAAACACCCCATTGACTGAACATTTCACTTATCTGACTTCAATATGTTTTTCTCAAAACACCACACCTTTGAAATTTTCGATATGAAAATGTCCTTTGTAACATTTTCTAAAAACGAATAAAACACTTTAAACCATGGTAGAAAGAAAAATATTTGTTAAAAATTGGTCCATTTCCAACAATCGTAATCATAATATAGGTACCTACCTACGAACATATTGTAACGATTTCGAGACCGGCCTCAAGACCGGCCGTGATCATCCAATTACACTCCACACTCGAAATGTAAACTAGTTCTATTCTGACAAACACATGACTCATCCATGGAAGAGACGCGAACGTCTAACCGAATATTCTAGGGACCTCTCTGAAGTCGCCGAACAGACTGGAAAGATCGAAAACTGTAAATGCTTCTATATATAGCCGCTGTATAGCAGATGGCGGACTAGTTAGAATTCAGAGTTAGTTACAGTTCCAGAGTTCGCAGATCGAGACTGACACAGTAGAAATAAATTTGAATCTAGTGAAGTAAATGTTTTAGTGAATAATTGTTGTAAATAGTGTTTTAAATAAATTAGGAAAATTAGTTAGTGCAGTTTTACTATAATATCTACCTTACCTACCTAGGATTTAAAACTAATATGAACTTGTATGACAACGCGATATTTTCAAAACATCATTAAAAAAAATAAAAAACAAAAACCCAATAACGTTTCCATGCCACTGATGGTGCTGAAATAATTCATTCCATAATATAGGATTTTCTTATACTTCTCAGTACAACACAACGCAATAAATAGGTGGGCTATTCTCAAATAATTCGCTTTTAATTTGCGTAAAAAAAAAGAGAAAAATATACCTATATAAGTATTTCATATGTATTGATGTGAAACAGAAAATCGAAATCGCATAGATACGTACAAATTGGAGAATAGCACACCTGCTGGCATGTTGCCAAGAGCGCCAATATAATTACTAATCTCTAGGCATATTTTTTTTGTCGCTGTTGTACCTGATAGTAATGAATATAACAACATTAAATTTCATTTAAAAAAAAAGTTGATTTGGAATAAGTATTCAATGAATCATTTCTTCTTGAATAATCTGCAAACCAAATGATAATTGATAGTCAGATATGTATTATACGGAATAAGTAACAGTATTGGCAACAGACTGGCTCCGTCGCCGTCCCCATCCCCAGCGTTTGCAAAGCGTAGTCGTAGTAGACATTAGTTTTGACTATCATTACTCATTTGCACGGAGGGAAACTTGGATAAATATTAAACAGAAGGCATGGTGGCTCCTCTGTCGGATTAGTTTGTCAAGCCGTACCAAACGGCGACCTTAAATTGAAATATGTATTTTCTATTTTTGGCGTGCCTGTTGAAATTGTATCGAATAACGGACCCTCATTCAATTTACCAGAATTTAACTCATTTTGTCAAGCAAATGGTATCAAACCAATTGAGTCACCTCCCTACCATCCACAAGCTGTCGGCTCTGCTGAGAGGAGAGTTCATAGAGTAAAGAAAGGTTTGGAAAAGTCGTTCTTTTTGAGAATGAAAACTAAATGCGGATCATTTATTCAAAATAAAACCTAGAACCAAATTTGATCTTTTGAAACCATGTTATTTAAATATTCGAAAAGCACAAATTGACGATCAGCAATTGAGAAAAACTATTTTGTACCATCTCAATGATCCTGTCTACATTGAAAACATTTCATCAAAATTATGGGTAAAAGGCAGAATTATAAAAATTTTATGTCAACAATTTAAGGTCGGAGTTCCATGGGATCATTTTTAACCGTAAACAGTGACTCGTTTTTCGAATGTAACCAATGAACTGTTGACGTTATAGGATTCAAATTTGCCACAGAGGTAAATAAAAGGTCAATATAGGACTTTCGTATAGTGACAACTCTGAAATCTGAATGAGAACGCTTAAATTAATTCTCAAAATCGATAAAATTTGCGGTTTATTCATATTCCATATTACTATTTTATAACATTATTGTTCAAATTATGAGGTTGCCAAATCTATTAATTAATTATGGAACTTAATGAATATTTTCCAAATAGTCCATTCAATAACTCATTGGCACTGGAATGTTGCAATTTGTCAGATCACTGTGAATGAAATGAAGACAATGAAATACTTAACAACGGTGGTCGGTGGATCAGCGGTCTAAGGCACAGGCCATTCGAAACTCCAGCATAGCGATAGTCCGAGTCCGATGTAGGTACGAGAATTTTTCTCAACTACTTTATATCGGATCGATAGGCGACCGCATGCCTTGTTGAAAAGCAAGTGTATGGTGAGTTGTCCAGATGCCAATCTCGTCTAGTACTAGCTTGGAGTGCACACCGACCACCCGAGGTGGTGCTGTAGGTTTTCCGGGTTTTCCTACAGCTGAAAAGTGAATACATCACCTGAAACATCAGTCGCCCGGAGCGCCACGGCAAATAATAATAATAGCCGTCCTCTATCCGCACAGGCTATGCCTTTGGGTACACTCAACGAGTGTTTATGAGGAAGTATTATTATTATTATTATTATATATCGTTACTACTTTTTATTGTTTCGCCTTCTTGTTCGTTTGTTCAATGGTTGTCAATTTTGCAATCGATTGTAAATTAACTTCCGGTGAGCAAGATCCTTGAAGCTCAGAACTGGATGACAAAACATGTGTTAAAGTAATTGGAAGAAGAAAAATAATAATAAAAATAATGTTTGTTTCTTCGGTGTAATGTTTTTAATCGATTCTAAACTAACACATATCTCAGAACTGGATGATAATGCGATATCATGGCGAATATGTTTAAAGTGATAAAATAATAATAATAATAATGTCTAATTGTTCGGTACAAATTCTGCCATCGTTTTTACACCAACTGTATTCATATCTCAGAACTGGATAAAATTGTCCAAAGTTATTCATTGATTATTTGTGTATTGACTCCTAATTTGGAACTCCAGACAAGTGGATAATAATAATTATAATTCTATTAAAACTTCCTTATAAACAATCATAGAGTGTAACCAAAAAAAGGCTGTGCTAGTTGGGGACGGCTAGTATTATAATTTGCACTTACGCTCCGGGCGACTTTCAAACCCGTAGAAAAACCTGGAAAACCCACAGCACCATCCTGGGTGGTCGGCGCGCACTTCAAGCTAGCACCAGGATGTCGGGATTGGCATCTAGACAATTTACATTGCCTATCGATTCCTATAAACATGAGGAAAATTTTCTCGTTCTTCCATGATTCGAACGTGGCCAAAAACAAGTGGAAGTTTCAAAGGCTGGCATCTAACCGCCTTGCTACCGATCATTTCTCTTATTGAAATATTTGCGCGCTGCACTGACCACTAAGTGACAAAAAACTGACTCTCACAACGGTATGGTTAGAGGTGAACTATGAGCACTGTGAAATGAAATATTCTGGCAACAAGACGCAGTATATTAAAGTAAAGATTTTTATATTGTCGTGTTTGAGCGCGTCAAATATGAAAACTTCGATAAACTTTCTTACACCACTGTTTTCGTTTACGACTCCAGCATCGTGTCGTCGCAGTCTTCTGCCGTGAATGAAGGTTTACATATGAAACAATGAGTTACCACTTTACACGATATCGATGCTGTGAAAGACTACGTCAGAAAATCGTAAGTGTGAGAGGGGACTAACTGAAAGTACTCGAAAAAGTTGTGCTCGATTTCATCTATTCTTGTCGGAGACTGATAGTGTTTCATATTGCAGTATGAAATCTGCACTATTTTTTTTTTCTGACAACTGAACACATTGTTTGTACTGAGCAATTTGGAAAAGCAATATAGAAGAAGAAGAATATCTTTTTTCACAAAAACAATGCATGTAACTGAAATTACATTAAATTACTAACTACCTATGTCTTACTGTAGTGACACATAAAAGTGAGAATAAAAGTAAATTGTAATACAATTATCAATATATGTACTTCTGGAACCTGTTCAATAAAACAAATGTTGAAAAATAATATTTAATAGTTATTAGCTTAACTACAATATATTTGATAATTATATTATTACAATATATTACATAAACAGTCACGTATATGTTCATATAATCTATTTACGATCACGTAATTCTAACAAACTTCACTTTATAATACGAACAGCATACAGTATCGAAAAGAATTTATCTTGGGTATTAGAATTCAATGAGAGCGTAAAGAATGGCTTGCTAAATGTTGAGACAGCAATATCATTTCTCCTCGACTAGCTCAAAACGATATCCAATTGTCGTCCGAACTGGCATAGTGACGTAGTCAGTTGAAGAATCGAGTGGGGTAACAGGAGGGTAGAAAATTGTCTATACACTTATAATTAGTTCAAAACCACGTTAACACACATTCGGTTCGATTCTGTTTCTCAGTAGCAAGATTGTTATCAAAGCAAGCAAAACTTCCAGTGCCAAATATATCTTCATTTTGTTAAAGGCTTGCTATCTACGTTGCTCTACAAACAGGATATGCTGTGGCAGCAACATCTGGCAATAAATAGCAAGCCTTACACACAATTGAGGGAAATTCAGCTGTAAAAGTTTTCTTTCTTTGATAACAAACTTGCTACTGAGAAACAGAATTGACCCGAATGAACCAAACTATGATCCAGATGAATCACAGAGGAAAAATACCTACCTACAGTATCACAGTCATCCTCTACCAGATAGTAAAACAGAAGCAGGCAACGTTGCGTCTTGCTAGCCTGGCGGAGTCACGGCGGAATCCCGACCTTCTCATCCATTGACATTCATGAATGACTAGTGACCAAAAAAAGGTATTTGCTGTAAAGTTTGTTGCATACAATTTTATTTTCGTATCTCAGTGAATTGTTGCTATACCACTGCCATCTACCGTTTTTATGTTACCAAGGATGTTGGAACTCCCATCTTAAGTCCAAACCGATAGCGACGTAAATTTTGTACATGCTAACGATATTCGTTATAGACCATATAGTGAAGTTCCTGAACTTGAAAATAAGCATGAACAACCCAGTGAACCACCATGTCAAAATATAGAAATTGAAAAAATGTTTACTCCTAAAACTAATGATCCTCATGAAATATCTGTAACGTCAGAAGCTGTGAAAGCACCAAATAATCAAAATTCAGGTTTATTTTCACCATTACCGAATGCTTGCAAGTCTCCTATCGTAACCCGTGCTGCTAGAATTGTTAAACTTACAATCAAGCCAAATCTGGAAAAATATTATGATTGTATTTCCGAACGTGCCACGAAACAATAAGTTGGCAGCAGTGTCGACTGCCCCAGAAAGTGACACATGATAGTTAGTTATAGTCGTCATGTAAGAGAAGTGCTGGACTCGTCAAGTAGTTTGAATAAAGTAATTCAAAATCGTTTGTGAGTTGTTGTAATATATATAATTGATACATAACAATTTGATATTTTGTTCTCCTCATTACTAGATACTTATTGAACTGAAGTGTTCGTTACTCAGTCTTTCACAGGTGAGGAGAATGCCTCGCAACCGATGAAAAGACCTGTGGAGCCAATGGACCGAAGCAGCGATGTCTAGTGCTATCAAAGCGGTGGCTACCGGCAGGTCATTAAACAGAGCCAGTATTACCTACGGGCTACCTAGAAGCACTCTTAGACGTTATGTGAAAGGAAACAGGGAAAACAAGTCGACTATGGGTCGCGAACCTATTTTAAACAAAGAAGAAAAATTAGAATTGAATCAGAGAATCATTCGTCTAGCTGACATTGGTGTGTGTAGATGTACTAATATACTACTGATAATAATAATTCAAACCCTTTCAAATAAGAAACAAAAATGTTTGGTTGTGTTTGGCTCAAGGGAATTTTGCACAGGAACCCTCAAATCCGTTCTAAAAAAGCCCATAATTTGAAACCGCCAGTACACAAAAGCTCAATGAATTTATTGTGAATGACAGTTTCGGCAAGTTAGAAGAGATAATAAAGGTGATGAATATCGTTAACAAACCAGAGAGAATATACAATGTCGATGAGAAAGGTCGTGGATTATCTCTTTAACACCAGTAAAAGATTCTTGCAAAAAAGGCAAGAAAAGGGTGCATATTGTTGTAAACGAACATGGTCAGAACGTGTCAATTGTTCATATGGTAACGCAATTGGTACAACGATACCTCCTATGATTTTATTCAAGGGAAAGCGCATTAATGAAGAATGGGGCGATTCGATGCAACGAGTTTCTTCATTACTCATGACAGAAAAGGGCAGTATGATATTTTCCCGTTGGATTGAGAACTTTTCCAAGTTCAAGGTACCTGGTGCGTGTCTATAAAAACTGCTGATAGATTTGATTCGAGAATATATTGCCTACCTTGTAATACCACATACTACCTCCAGCCTTTGGACAATGCTGTTTTCAGAGCATATGAATACTACGGGGATGAAGAAGTGGTGAAATATTTTTCAAAATATCCAGGAGATACGATTCAGGTTTACAAGAGAAGCATCCACGTGACACTTCAGTTGCTCCGTCAATATCACTTTCACAGAAGAAACAACGTGGTGCCACCTTAGTAGCAGCACGACTCAGATTTTCAGTTCATACGATGATTCTAGTGATTATTTGATTCCAGAAATGGATATCAAGGAAAACAGTTGATCGCAGATGTAGTTCAATGTCCGTCGTATTATCAGCCAGGGAAGTGGGAGAGAGAGAAAGAATATCCTTTATTATCATAAGAAATTAAATTCATTTTGACGAAGTTTGAAGAAGCTTACTTAATTATTATGGAATTTCAAAGATATTTCTAATACATACTTGTCCGTAATTAAAATAAGGTATACAGGGTGATTCACGACGAATTGTACATAGTCCAACCATAAGTACTATGGACCAATATTTGAAAATATGTTAATTATTCTACGATAAATATCTCTAAAAGTGAAAAACTCAGACATATGAAATTTGGCACACTGAGAACGCTCTCTGAGCTCAATAAAATGAGTTTTTGAAAAAAAGAATTTCAGGACCAGACTGTTTTTTATAGATTTTTATTGTTTTCTTAAAAACAACACCCTGTAAGCCAGATCAGACAATTTTTATTTTTTTCACTTTAAAGCCTAATGACAATACTAAGCAACAGTTGGAAAAAATTGAACGCAGTAGTTTCTGTTTTCTGCACAAAAAAATTAAACTTTGAAAAATAGAATAATTTTAATGGATTCACATTCTGCTTATGACTGATGCGGCACTACGTCGATAGCACATAATCATTTTTCAACAAAAATCATATATTATTCGAGATAAAGTATTATTCAATCAACCGTTGATATTCCAGGGCCGTATTTATTTATTTTTTTCACGTTTTTATTAATCCTATAAAAACAACACCCTGAAAAGAAGGTCGAACAGAGTTCAAGCAGGTGGTCCTAACCGAAATAGAAAAAAACTTTTACCTTTGAAAACAGTGCAAATGTATGTCTTTCTACTATGGCTAATACTACATCGGAAAAAACATTTATTTAAAATAAAATCGTTAGGGAAGTATTACTCACTCGATTGAAAGGATGCTGTTACAGGTCACAACTTAGTTTTTTTGACTTTTTAATTGGTCTAGTAAAATCGATACTGTGTCACCTTGGAGGATGGCTTATACTAAGTACTTGAACAACATTAATTAAAGAAGATCAACGTAAAATATTTAAAAACTAGTTTATCTCTATCCTGCAAGTAAAACAAAACCGTGGATGTCGTATCCAAGAAAGATGGCAGCCGACCAAATATAAAACATGGAGCTAAACTCCGATTTATTTTTCTACGGGACATCAGTTTTTAAAGTTTGCTGCTGACCGTCACCATAAAAAATACATGAAAATGATTTACCAGTCAACTTCCATAACTGTTTTTGTGAAAAATGGAAAGGATAGTAAGTGCAATTACAGACATACAAATACTAAATTAAATTTTCTAGAAAATTTAATTCAGTTGACTCAACGATAACAATAACATGTTAAATAAACACTACTTAAGAAAGACTAAATCTGATTTAGGTTAAATTAAACACAGAAGTTTTTGTTTTCTGCAGAAAAAAATTAAGCTTTTAAAAATGCTACAATTTTAATGAATTCACATCATAATTTTTCAACAAAAATCATAAGGAAAGTTCATAATACTCGAGATAAATTATTTTTAATTATCCGTTGAAATTCCAGGCCGTATTCATTTTTTTACGTTTTTATTGATCCTGTAAAAATAACACCTTGCGAGTTGAACAAATTTTTTTTCTGTCACGTCAAAGATAATGATGATACTAACCGAAATGAAAAAACACTATATGACATAGAAAAAAACTATTATTATTGAAAACAGTGCAAGTGCAAGTCGGCTTTGAAATCGCTTTGAAAAACAAATGAAAAAACGGTCGACAGACGCTGGGGTGTCCAGTTTGACAGTTTGAGTTGGTTAGTTAGCACGATGCCTCATCAGTTCACTTACGCAGAATACGCAGATATAATTTTTGTATACGGATATTGTAATGGAAATGCCAGAGCAGCAGTCAGGGAGTACCGGAGAAGATTCCCACATAGAAGAGTCCCGAACCACCAAACGTTTAACAACGTTTTTACGCACCTGCGAGAAACCGGAAAATTTCCTTCTGGTACTGCAGAACGTGGTGAGCGAGTGACTGAAGAACAAAAACAGGATATTTTAGAAATGGTTAATCTAAATGATAAGATAAGTACCCGGCGAATATCCAGCATTTTGCACATTTCTCAGTCCACAGTTTTCAGGACGTTGAAGAAAGACCTCCTTCATCCCTATCACCCCCAATTGGTGCAGAGACTGCATCCGGGAGATAATATTCCTCGTTTGCGATTACGCATGTGGATCGCTGCGAATAGAAAATACATTTTTCAGATATTGTTTTGCAATGAAGCCCAGTTCACGAAAGACGGCATAAACAATTCCAGAAATAATCACAACTGGAGACATGAAAATCCACATGCAATAAAGCAAACAAGATCTCAAGTTAGATTCTCTGTCAACGTTTGGGAAGGTATCATCGGTAATAAATTAGTGGGTCCTCATTTTTTGAGCGATAGATTGAGTGGGCAGGAATACCTTGATTTTCTGGTCTCCCTGTTCTTCTGGAAGATGAGGAAGTCGATGTGAGAGACATGAGATATCAACATGATGGAGCTGGACCCCATTCCACCAGGGCAATTAATCAGTTTCTCAATCAAAATTTTCCCAATAGATGGATGGGACGCGGTGGGCCGATTCCTTGGCCGGCGAGATCACCTGACCTCACCCCACTAGATTATTATTTGTGGGGCGTTTTAAAATGCATGGTCTATGAGGTAGAGATAACAACAAGAGAACAGCTACGGGAGAGAATTATTGAAGCATTTCGTTTTACAAAAAGGCATCCAGACCAGATAAGAAAAGCCGTAAGGAATATCTTGAATAGAGAAAGGAAGTGCCGGGAGGCGAATGGATGGCATTTTGAAAATAAACTCAAATCAGATTAAGTCTTTTTCAAGTAGTGTTTATTTAATATGTTATTGTTATCGTTGAGTCAACTGAATTAAATTTTCTAGAAAACTGAATTTAGTATTTGTATGTCTGTAATTGCACTTACTATCCTTTCCATTTTTCACAAAATCAGTTATGGAAGTTGAATGGTAAATCATTTTCATGTATATTTTATGGTAACGGTCAGCAGCAAACTTCAAAAACTGATGTCCCGTAGAAAAATAAATCAGAGTTTAGCTCCATATTTTACAATTGGTCGGATGCCATCTTTATTGGATACGACATCCAAAGTTTTGTTTTACTTGCAGGAGAAATAAACTAGTTTTCAAATATTTTACGTTGATCTTCTTTAATTAATTTTGCTCAAGTACTTAGTATTAGCCATCCTCCAAGGTGACAGAGTATCGATTTTACTAAACCAATTAAAACGTTATAAAAACTAAGTTGTGACCTGTAACATCATCCTTTCAATCGAGTAAGTAATACTTTCCTAATAATTTTATTTTAAATAAATGTTTTTTCCAATGTAGTATTAGCCGTAGTAGAAAGACATACATTTGCACTGTTTTCAAAAGTAAAAGTTTTTTCTATGCCAAACAGTTTTTTCTATTTCGGTTAGTACCACCTACTTGAAAATTTTTTCGACCTGCTTTTCAGGGTGTTGTTTTTATAGGATTAATAAAAACGTGAAAAAAATAAATAAATACGGCCCTGGAATTTCAACGGTTGATTGAATAATACTTTATCTCGAGTAATATATGATTTTTGATGAAAAATGATAATGTGCTATCGATGTAATGCCGCATCAGTCATAAGCAGAATGTGAATCCATTAAAATTAATCTATTTTTGAAAGTTTAATTTTTTTTCTGCAGAAAACAGAAACTTCTGCGTTCAATTTTTTCCAACTGTTGCTTAGTATTGTCATTAAGCTTTAAAGTGAGAGAAATAAAAATTGTCTGATCTGGCTTACAGGGTGTTGCTTTTAAGAAAACAATAAAAATCTAAAAAAACATAGTCTGGACCTGAAATTAATGTTTTTCAAAAACTTATTTTATTGAGCTCAGGGAGCGTTCTCAGAGTGCCAAATTTCATATGTCTGAGTTTTTTACTTTTAGAGATATTTATCGTAGAATAATTAACATATTTTCAAATATCGCCCTGTATATCCGTCAAAAACGCAACAAGGCATTTTTCAATACCAGATATGAAATGGCCTTGGTCCATAGTACTTATGTTGGACTATGTACAATTCGTCGTGAATCACCCTGTATAAGTAGTCAATATCATACTAGTCAGTAAATAAAAATAGATCTATAAATAAATACACAATAAATACAATATAACACAAACCAACGCACAACAAACAAATTTTGTGTGTATAAACAATTAGGATAACAATATTGTTAAAATGTGTCAGCGTAAAATTCCTGTAAATTATAGTAAGGCTTACACATCAGCAGCTTTTTTACAGATTTTCTTAAATTATTAAAATTGATGGTATTTTTAATGTAACCTGGAAGATGATTGAACATCTTACAGCCGTTGTAAATAACAGAATCGTTAATAAGTGATGACTTGGGAAGTGGGAGACTTAGGTTAATGGCTTGTCGGGTGACATATTGAGAAGGAAGTTTGTTAAACGAGTTGGAATTTTTCCTAATCAAACAAACAGTTTCCAATATGAATATTGCTATTATCGTAAGTATTTTATATTTAATGAATAATGGCTTACAGGAATCGCGAAATTTAGCTTTGCACATATATCTCAGCCCCCTCTTTTGTAGAATGAGAATGCTGTTCAGGGAGTTATCGTTACATGCACCCCAGAAAGGGATGCCATACCTGAGGTGAGAGTCAATTAGAGAGTAATAAACGCCTCTAGCAGCACATACTCCCAACTCTTTTGAAACTACTTTAACTGCGAAACACCCAGATGATATTTTTTTCCTCAGGTCAGTATGTGTTCCTCGAATCTTAGCCTATAATCAATATACAATCCTAGGAATTTCGTGTTGGATTTATTTTCAATAATATTTGACCCAATAGGTATGTCGTCAAGTGAGCAACGGAAAGTTACTAGATTGGTTTTTGAAATATTGAGGACAAGTCGATTAAAGTCACACCAAGCTTTAATACTGCTAACATCATTGTATATATTTCCATTGCTGTTCTTGGCATGCCAAAATATTGTGGTGTCATCTGCAAATAGCGTAAACTTTCCAGCTACATTGATATTTGACAGATCATTAATATACAACAAAAACAGAACTGGGCCTAGTACTGAGCCCTGAGGCACTCCACATTTTATAGAAGATCTAGATGACCTTGACAGGGTTTCTACTATTCGGCTGCGATTTGATAAGTAAGATTTTACCCAGTTCATTGTTATTCCTCTGAAACCATAACACCAGAGTTTCTTCAGCAGTATTTCATGATTTACACAATCAAAAGCTTTCGACAAATCACAAAATACTACTGCCGCAACATCACCATTGTTGAGTTCAGTATAAACATTATAGAGGAATGAAAAAATAGCATCGTTTGTATTTTTACCAGATTGAAAACCAAATTGTTGTTCGCTGATAATACCATTCTTCATCAAGAATTCTGTCACTCTTCTTTTCACTAATTTCTATCATCTTGGCCATTGTGGGGTTTTTAGAAATTGGTCGAAAGTTTGCCGGATCCTCAGTTTCTCCCCCTTTATGGAGAGGAATTACAAGTGATGTTTTCAAGAAGTTGGGAAAATAGCCAACGCGAAATGAGTCATTAATGAGACTTTCAAAAATAGTAAGAACATTGTCAGGGAGATTTTCGAAAATTCTTGCCGAAATTTCATCGATTCTTGGGGATTTGTTGTTTCTTATTGACTTAATAACATATTTTAATTCATTGATGTCTGTGTCATGAAGTAGAATGCTATATGCAATTCTTACGTTTGAAAGGTAATCAAGAGGATCTCTTTCGGAAAAGAGGTTATCTGTTAAGTCCTCAGCTACTGAACAGTAATACTTATTTAAAGTGTTAGGATTTAGAGAAACTTTTTGTTTGCATGAACTTTTTCCTCTGAGCACATTAATAATACCCCAACTTTCCTTTGGTTTATTTGCAGCTTGCTCAATTCTGTTTTTGTAGTATATTTCTGTGGCATGCCTCAACACCTTCCTATAAATTCTGCGATAATTACAGAAGTAAGAATGAAAAAATTGATTATTAGTAAATTTCCTTATATAGTGCAAGGACCGCAAGTTTTTTGCAGATACTTTGATGCCCAGAGTTAACCATTCCTTTTTCTGTTTAATTTTTATAGTCTGTAATGGAAATGGCATGTTAAAAATATGTACAATTTCATTATAGAAGACAGAGAAACTACTATTATTATCTGATATAAATGACCAGTCAGTATTTAGGCATGAGAAGAAAAATCTTTCGAAATTTTTTCTACTATATATTCCACCATTTCTTATTTTTTTGGGTTTTTTATCAGACTTTAATTGGAGTGTGCAAATAATTGCTTCATGATCTGACAACCCTGATGGTGTGATGATAGTATACAGAGTTTCATCATCTAAGTCACTACACACATAATCTATAATAGTTGCAGAGTGCTGTGTTATTCGAGTTGGAGCATCTATGTGCATAGTCAAATTGGAAAAACTCAAAATATTTAAAAGAGAAATGTTGTTTCTTCCAGCAAGTCATTGAATGTATCAATGTGTTTGATTTTTTTCAAAAACAGATTTTTGTAGTAGGATTATTGTTCCTCCATGTATCATGTAGCTCCTAGAGTACACTGCTAATGTTGTATAATTTGGTAAGTGACATTGTTCAACAAGCTTAAGCCAGTGATCTGTTAGTAAAAGAATACCAGAATAGCCTAGTTTTTCTAAAAGCACATAAAACTCGTCAGTTTTATTGCATATTGATTGAATATTCAGTAAGAGTGTAGTGATATTTGATGAAGGGTTGTGCAGTTCGCTTTCAGTTAGGTTGGATTTTTGTTTTGAGGGTCGGGCTGAAAAAAATGTTTGTGCCTAGTTTCACTTTTTTGAGATTTTTATCACCTTCATCACTTTGAATTGAATGTAAGGTTTCATAACAATTACTAACATCATTACCTACTACATTATACTCATCTGTAGAAGGAATTTCGATCAATTTAATTGACTTCAATACTATGTTAGGATGCGTTTGAGATGTGATAGATTATGTTATTTCATCAAGGACTTTGAATTTGCTTCCATTTTGTTTTGAGTCCACTATCAGTTTAATTGAGCAATTTCTTTTTGTATGAGTAAATCGCCTGATAGAATTCATAATAATCCTATTGATAACATTATCTGATGGAACAATACACTCAGAAACTAATATCAAATTTGTTATCTTACTTATTCTAAGCATATTCCTTGAAGCATTATTCAAAGTTTTTGTATTGCTTATATTTTTAGTACTGAACATTACTAAAATATAATCTGTCTGTCCATATGTAATGGCGTGATCGAAAATATTACTTGTTAAATCCGATAGCTTTGCATGGGCTACTATTTTCTCTTTCACTTCATATTTACCATAACTCACATGTCGATCCAATATCAACGTAAAAGCACTAGCATATTCATCACCAAGAACTAGAATTTGGTCCGTTTTTATCTTATCATGTACCTCTTGATGTTTCACCTCAACTGGTGCGTCACCTACAGATTTCGCCGGTGAATGTAGCGGTATAGACATTTCTTTGTTAACATTGGTACTATTTTCGGAAATATGTTCGTTGATTTCCGATGATAAATGGATAATATTCGATGTTCTAGTCCAGGAATTATTATTACGTACCATTTTTGCATTTACTGGTATTTTACCGATATTTTAGTTTTTCCAATCATTTTGAGGAGAAATATTGCGTTTTACAGGATCTATTTGATTTTTTAAGACGTGTTTCCTTAGATTTTTGTTTTGTTTTATAATGTTGTTGTTTTTCTTTGATTTTTTTGAATTTGATAGACTCATTTCCAATTAATTCTCGTTCTTGCTCAGCCTCATATTCCTTAAACTCAGTTGCCTGAACAGAGCAGTCAATTCGAATTTCTTCAGTTTCTGTCATTACTCCTTTGTCTACGCCTCTGGGGCGTTGAACATTTTCTGTTCTTTCATCTGTATATTTGTAGACTTGTCAGTATGAGTCATAATAGTCATGTCAATTACTGAAATCATGTCCTTGTCCGTATTTGCCTCTATTGCGGATTTTTGTTTTTATTTGATTTTTTATAACTGCTTATAATTTCTTGTTGTTCACCAATTTGTACGTTTAAGCTGGATTCCATTTCTAGTGATTCGCGATTTATCAGTTCTATTTCACGTTTCAATTTGTCCATGTAATTATCCTTCAAGTTGTTGTCTGAGAGGAGGTCGGTTATGCTTTCTTCTAAGATGCTCATTTCCATTTCCTCGGTTTTTTCAATTTTGTCTAGATCACCACAACATATAATTTGATTTTCTTTTAGAATTCTAACCTTACCCAGCATTCTGTGTAGACAACTTTTATGAAACACACTATGACATTTGATACACACATAATGCATGAAAGGTTTATTTTTACAACACTAAGGGCCAGTTGCACAGGTTACACTTAACGCTTTAAGTGTCACTTACAGTTAAGAATCCGATAGAATATGTTGAATGGTATGTCAAATACATCAATACGTTCACATTCTAAGTGATTCATAAATTTGAGCTACGCTCAAAGCACTAAGCGGAAGTGGTGCAATCGGCCCTTGAAGCCTGATTTATCGGAGCACTGATTCATTGTCTATTCACTCGAGGTTCACATAAAGTTCACATATAGTTGTTTTCTGACAGATGATCGCCTTTATTTTTCCACTTAGTGGAAACGCTTAGAGAGAAGTTCTTCTTTCACATTGTTGATACCTCTCTTGCATAATATATTCGAACTTCGTTCGAAATATTTCATTTGAATCTAACAAAACAAGAACAAAAATTCCAGGGGATTTCTGGTTTCGTAAGTTGTAGCCAGAAGACAAGAAGGCTGATATGCGTTTATGTTGTAAATTCAAAATCTATGTACACGAAGAGAGTTATGGGCTCACAAAAAATTACTAAATGTGAGTGTTTTTCTGTCCAGATTATGGAAGAATTTTTCAAATCCCCGTTAAAATTTTTTTCAAAATAATTCTATAGCTATCCAACACAAAATGATGGAAATATAATGTATGTCCATATTGCCAACATATACATACAAATACATTGTTACGTTATCAAAAATTCTTATATGAAAGTATTCGATTATTTTATAATTATTACTGTATACCTACCATCTATTGACATATTATTTGCGAAATGGGTTGCCTATTCGAAGGGACTATTTGCGAACAAGTGTATGGAATTAAAGTCAATTTGCATTCATAGCCTACGTTGAGGTTTTTTCCTTTTATCGATAACTTTCAACCTTTTTTGTGGTTCGCGGGCATTCTTCACTTTCAAACATTTTTGTTTACTCCAAATTCACATGAGAGCCGGTTCGTTAATTTTTTTGAGATGTTATTCTCCCTTAATATTGCACGCCTGTGGACTATCCATTTTCGACAAAAATAAACATCCTTCTCGATTTCTGTGGATAAAGGGAGTTTTGCGTATGTCGTCTTGAGATCAACTATGTTTCAGAATATTTCTCAGGTTTGAGGTTAAATTTTTCAACAAGTGATTTTTGTGCTGAGGAAGTAATTAGCAATTTGATTTACTTGTGGAAACCTTGAAATCGTTTAGTTGGCTAGTTATTACTTCTGCAGCTATCGACTAAGTCGGATTTATTTTTTTTGATTACCAGCATCTTGATATCCTGTCCCACCCCATAGGACAGCCACGATCCAAGCCACCCGCCATCCACGGCTTGCTAATCCCCTCCTAGACTGTTCTGGGTTTGTAACACCATTAACTACAGTTTGGCAAATATAGCTGCAACTATGAAAAGGTTCCTCCTCATGATGCGCACTCGTCGTACAACGGATTATTCTGTGCTTAGGCTTGGTACAGTGTGTGGCAAAATAATAGAGAGATATCGGTAAAATAAATTAGCGCCTGTGAACGCGATTAACGTCATGCTTTCATGGTTTTATGTCAAGCGGTATTCTTATGATATTTACAGCTATCGGAAGCGACGTTTTTCCCATAATCAAAAATATTAATAGGTATATGTAAATTACGGCTCACGCGTAACGTTATTTATGGGCGTTGTTTTAAGAATCTAATCGCGCATAGGTTAATTGTCAAAACACACAGAGCCTTTCGTTATTCATAACCTAAATGGAATCAAATTTCTAAGATTTCTCTCCACATCATCATTTCAAAATATGGACAAAAGTTTTACTGCTTGGCGTTATTATGAATTGCAATATCTCTCAATAATTCCTAGAATAGCTCAAATAGTACCTGTACCTTTCTTACTTTATAAATATGGATTTAGGTAATTCATGTTTTGGTAAATTATGGTCGCTATTTAGCTCAACACCTAGTTGTAATTACCTATAACGACCATAATATCTAGCTATATAAGTGTGTCATGTTGTGAATTCGAATACAAGTTATGTGGACATTTTTTCGTGTGTGTTGTGTTCTTTCATAATAAAAATGGAGTTTCAATCGAATCTTAAAGGCAAAGTTTTAAATAGTCAGACACGGGAAGTGGTAGCTAATGTTATTTATTTTATGACAAAGGAGACGAGAAACAATGAACCATTAAAAGCTTTGAAAAAAGTGCGGGAGCGTGTGGTATTGACAACAGGTGTTGGGTTAAGTAGTGAAATATGGCTCGTGAAAAGAAGATAATTGAAGACGCTCAATGTTTATCATTTATAACACCAAACAAAAAAAGGAAAAAAAGTGCTTCAAAAACGATCTTTGACGATTATGATACAGGGCATCTTCGACATTATATAAGAAACTTTTATATAACAGAAAAAGAAGTGTCAACTTTGAGACGCATACATAGAAAATTTGCAGAGGACTATAACTACTCCGGTTTCCGAGAATGCTTACGAAAAGTTATTAGGAAGATGGGATTTTGTTGGCGAAAAACCAGAACTAACAGAAAATTATTAATAGAAAAGTGTGATATTCAACATTTGAGACTGAAATTCTTACGTGATATGAAGTTACAGGACCGAAAATCGCTAATATTTGAGGGGGTGATTCTTTGACTTAAGGAAAAAACTTTCTATAAACGTATGTCCTAAAAGTCCTAACTTTTGAGATACAGGGTGATGAAGTTTTGAAAAAAAATCAGTTTTTTAATAATTACTGAGATAATATTGTAGACGTTTTTATAAAATTTGGTACATGTCTTCTATGCATCAAGGTGCATTTTTTAATGCACAAACATTTTCATTTTCTCAACCAGTGGCGTCCGTACGGGTTTTGCATTGAATATTTTTGGAGAAAAAAATACTACGGCAATGCTTTCTCCTGTAAAAAAAAAACTTTTGAGATCTTCATTCATTTTTGAGCAAATTTGATCTCTTGAGTTTTCTTTGTCCGCCGCATGGTTTTCGCTTAAAAAAATATTAATCGTTTTATTTCAGGATCAATTCTTCAAAAATCTGATGCGGTGTGGAAATGTTTGTGCATCGACTGAAAGCAAATTGAGGGATCAGATTTGTTCCAAAATGAATGAGAATTCAAAAAAATGTGTAATTCTTGTCAGATGCTCGGTTCTTGATTAAAATAATTAAAGTGAAATTGCTTCATATCGCAGTAGGTACCTAAGATTTTGTTGACAATAAATCGTCCGATAGTAATTTAGCTACCTCTTTATAATTAAAATTTCTTTTCACCACTTCTTAATCTTTTCAGTTATAATCTCCCGAGTGCTTGAATTATTGCCGGAAATTTACTTTACACTTATTGGGAAAGCTACCTAGGTAGGTTTTTATCAGTGTAATCTACCGTTGATTGGTCGATTCTAAGAAATTGAAGTAATTTCATTGACTGTCAGAATAGGCGTGTATTAATCATAATAAATGCATACCTGAATGGATTTACGATATTAATTCAGCTACCTATCTGTAATTAATAGCAGTTTGTTCTTCAAATCACTATAAATATTGTGTTTTCACTGGTTATGAATGTTAGATTGGATTACACTCAAATCCGTTTTTAAAAACTTTACTTTATTTTACAAACAATAAAATATTTAAATACAATAATTTAACGTGAACTTGCACGGACTAAAGCTTGCAGGCAGTAATAGTGATGCGTCGATCTTGGAGGTTTCATTTATAAGCTTGGAGATGCTGACTGGGCGTCTTCTGGCTTCTACGTCTTCAATAAATAACTGGAATTGCGTTACAGGATAACCTTGATAGTCGGCGACATCCTGGCACCATTGGGATTAACTGCGTAGACAACTGCGCAATTTGGAATAAAGGTCCATTGTATTTTTTCATATAACAGCTCCCATCATTTTGAAAAAGTTGATGCTTTGGATGCAGCAACTTTTAGGCAAAAGTTTTGTTGCTCGAAGTTGGATTCAATTGGAGTTCCACTTCTTCGATGTCTTCTCCAATGTGAATATTTGGTCTCTTCCTCAAAGGGATGAATCTTGATAGGGTTCTAAACGTTCCTCGTCCTGGAGGTCTTGGAGGTAAATCATCATTTCTTGATGCCATTATTCCAAGTTTTACAGTACGATATTTCTTGCATTTACAAAAAATGTATAAAATTATCAAAATACAAATTATTACAATTATGAAATAAGTAAACCAAGAAATATGTTTTTTTACAAAAGGTTCATTAATTATTCTATCAAGATCTTCTGAATATTGATCTAATTTGTGTTGCGCTATATTCAAATCATTCATTCATATTGAATTGAAATAGTATGGCTATTGTATGTAACATTCTTTTCAAAATTCAAAAGAGATTTGGAATATACTCTCGTTATGCCAATGAATGCATTACATTCTGGTTGCAACTTCAAAACTGAATTTGTTTTTATTACTTTTGACATTGGTTCAAATCCTGAACATTTCATTGTGATTTGAATGGGATCTGATAAAGTTATAAGCCATATATTTGGATCTAAGTTGAAGACATTATAATCTTTAGCAAATAAAAAAGACGTTACACAAATTCTCGGTAATTGAAACAAATGTTTGAAAATTTGGGCCTCACATATCAATGGGGTATTGCAAAATATTTGAATATAATTTCAAATTCAAACTCAAATCTTTGCAATCATTAAAATTTTCCAAGATAAAATATAACATGGAATCATCATCTTTTGCAATAAATTTATGATTTGTTGTTAAGATATGATGAAGTCCTGTCCTGTTGTCAAGGATGGGAATAGGATATAATTGATAACTTGTATATAATTCGGGTTCGACAAGAGGAATTTTTAAGACAAAAACAACTCTGTTATCAGTTTGAAAAGCTTGTAGATCAATTAGATCTAAATATTTTGAAATTGATGTCATTTTTACTGGCAAAGGTAACTTATGAGTTTCCATAGATTGTACGACTTCTTGAAGGTTATAGAGTAAATCGTCTGGTGTTATGATTGATGAATGAATTATTCTCAATCTCGCAAATGTAATAGAGTTCAAAATATCATCAAGATATGATTCTATAAATAAATAACTTTCCATAAGTTCTTCGCAAACTTCTAGTGTCCTTGTTTTTGCTTCCATTAGGTTGAAATTATCCGTAATGTCGACAATAAGATTATTAATCTCTTCAATATCCTCATTAAAAGTGACTTCATCAAGTTGAAGCTTTTGAATAGTAGTATTAAAATTTTTAATTACTGAAGTTACTACTGAAATCTGATTTTTCATGAGGTATTCTAGTTCATGTTCATCATTCGTAATTTTGTTAATACAATCGTTAAAATATTCGCCATCACTACTATCTAAATTTCCTGAAATTGCCTTCCATACGGTTCCTATACCGTTTATTAATCCACGTTTCACACGACTACGAAAGTTCGATGTATCTAAAAATACTTCTTGCAATTTCAGTGTAAGTGAATCTGCTAGTTGTGTCAATAAGCTAATATGCGTTTTAACGTCTGCATAAAAATATTTCATCCGTGCACTTTCATTTTCTGCAAAGTTAATAACTAATGTATGCAATATATTATTATTCTGCTCTGAGGCGTTCCTTATCGAGGTTAAATCTTTATAAACTAAGAATGTCCATTTATCGTTCGTGATTTTTATTTCTTCTCGCTGATGATAATAAATACCTATTGTATTGATGATAGGGACAACAGAGTATTGTCCGAAAGTTGTTGCTGTTAAAACTGCAGATATCGCGATGAGCAGCATCGTGAATCTGAAAAGAATTATTCATAGTAAGGTTTCATTCTATCGAAATTAATTTTAGATTCTTGATTTGTATTTAAGTTTTTCAATAGGGCTGAGTTTTTGTAGACTTCAATTATTTCAAATGGTCAGTTGAACTTATTTTTGAGTTTATTACCTATCTGCGATTCTTTGACATAAACTTTATCTCCTTTCTTATGTCAGGGGGTTCGTGTTTGATATCTTTGTCAAAGCGTTGTTTTGCTTTTTCCTTTCTTTGCTCGGTTCTAGCGCGGGCAATTTTATAGAAATACTTAATTCTGTTATTCATGTCTCTGACATATTTGGTTATAAGGTCTTTCTCATTATACAGAGTGTATGGAACTCTACTTGCGGTATGTCCGAATATTAATTCGTAAGGGGTAAATCCGTGAGTTTTATTTTTTGTTATATTATAGCATATAGAAGCGATTGGTAAAATGTCTAAGGGATGGTCGTTTGGACTTTCTGCTACGTGTGTTCTAATCATTTCCATAAGTGTAGCATGATAACGTTCTATACTTCCATCACTTTGGGGATGGTCTACACTGGAAAAAGTGAGTTTGATATCGTATAAATTACAAAGGTCTTTCATTAAGTGATTATTAAATTCTTTTTCACTATCGCAGTGAATTATTTGAGGTGTTCCATAGTGTTGGAAATAAATTAACAGTTAGTATATTACGGATTTTGCAGATTTATCTTCAAGTGGATAAGATTGAACAAATTTTGTTAATTCATCAGATATGGTTAGTGCATAATTTTTCGTTGAGATTTCTATAATGTCTACATTCATTCAAATGGAACCTTTGGAGTTTCAGTTACTATCATTGGATTGTCTAAATTCTTTCTGCAAATTTTTGTTTTCTGGCAAATTTCACATTCTTTGATATATTTTTCAACATCTTTTATTAATCCTTGCCAATTAAATTTTTGTTTTATTCTTCTTATAGTTTCATTTATACCTCTATGCATGTTGGCTTTTCCACTGTGATACTGTTCAAGTATTATTGGAATTTGATCCTTATCTGGGGTTTGAACTATATCTTGGCAGATTTGAAATTTAATTTCGTCTACTTCTGCTAATATATAGGAAAGCATTTCTTGAATTGGAAGATCTGGATTATTTTCGACATGGTAAGTTTTTGATGGTTCGAATAAATTTTTATCTTTATAAAGTGAGGTGAACATATATTCAATAGCTTCCGTAGGATCGAAAGGTACTGGAATAATATAATATTTTCTGTGTTTTACTGATAAACTGTTGAGAACATTAATTTTGTTATAGGAAAATAAATCATATTCTTCCTCTAATATATCTTCTAAAATTTTTTCATGTAGCTAGGTAACTTTATGCTCTTGTGGAAAAATTATGATGTTTTTAAGGTTTTTATCTAATAATTGAGCATTTGAGAATTCAAATATAGAATAATCAATTAAATATTTTGTTTTATAAAGTTTAACAAAGTTTTTGAGTTCTTCTAAAACTGTTTCGGGTGCAACAATTGTTTCTGTGTCTGATACTTCTTCTTGATCTTCATTTGTCATATGAATTTTCGAATAAAATTTTGCGCATTGATTAAAGTGATTCACTTTGATTCGTGATAAAGCATCCGCATTTTTATTAATTTTTCCAGGTTTGTAAATAATTTCATAAGAATATTCCTCAAGTTTGAACCGCCATCTAGCAAGTCTGCTACCGGGATCTTTTATTGAGAATAGCCACGTTAATGGTCTATGGTCAGTTACTAAAATAAATTTTCTTCCGAATAAGTATGGTCTGAAATGTTTCACCGCCCATACGATTGCTAATAGTTCTCGTTCAATGGTAGAATATCGTGTTTCTGCCGGACATAAGGTTCTTGAGGCATACGCGATTGGAAGGTCTTTTCCGATGGTTCCTTGAGAAAGTAATGCTCCTATGGCAAAACTAGTCGAGTCTGTTGTCAAAATAAATACTTCATTAAAGTTTGGATATATCAAAATAGGGCTTTGTATCAAATAGTTTTTCAAAGTTTCAAATGCTTCTTTGCATTCTTTGTTGAAATTAAATGGTACATCTTTTTGTAGTATATGTGTTAAAGGTTTTGTAATTTTTGCAAAATTTAGGATAAATAACCCGTGAGTCCTAAAAATGATTTTATTTCTTTTTGATTTTTTGGTTCAGGGAATTCTTTTACACATTCAATCTTTTGAGGATTAGGTTTAACTCCTTCTTTTGTAATTAAATGTCCAAGATACGCGACTTCTTTTCTAATAAATTCACATTTATCGGGTTGAATTTTGAGGTTGGCTTTTTGTAATCTCTGAAAAATTTCAGTTAGTCTTGAAATATGTTCATGAATGGTTGCCGAGTAAATTATTATATGTCCATGTAGACTAGACATCTTTCATTTTGAATTCCTAATAAAATATTGTCCATGACACGTTGGAAAGTACTTGGGGCGTTCTTCAAGCCAAATGGCATACGACAATACTCGTAATGACCATTTTCCACTGAAAATGCAGTTTTTGGAAAATCGATTTCAATCTGGTGAAAACCTGAAGCTAAGTCAAGTGTTGTAAAATATTGGCATTGTCCTAACTGGTCAAGTAAGTCAGTGATATTAGGTAAAGGATATTTATCGTCAATGGTTACTTCATTGAGTTTTCTGTAATCAATTACGACTCTCCATTTTTGTTTACCTGATGCATCCAATTTTTTTGGTACAACCCAAACTGGGGATGACCATGGGGATATAGATGGTCGTATAATTCCTTGATCTAACATTTTTGAAATTTGTGTTTTAACTTCATTCTTATGGATCTGTGGGTATCTGTATGATTTTGTGAAAATAGGTTTAGCATCGTTAGTATCGATAGTATGTTTGATCTCATTAGTGAAAGTTAGTTTGTCACCGTCTAAATAAAATATATCTGAGAATTTTAGGCATAATTCAGTAATCATTTCTTTTTCCTCATCATTAAGATGTTCAGTTCTCAATTGTTTTTTGATTTCGTACTGTCTGTCTACTTGTGTATTAGAATAAAAGTCATTTCCTGGGTTGAAATTCATAATTGATTCTGTATCAATTATTGGTTCTAATATTAAATCAGTAAAATTTACTGTCTTTGGAATATTGTTGACATTAGCAACTGTTGTAAAGAATTCTCCTTCATTATTTATTCTTACAAGGGCATTAGGCAGGCGAACTTTGTCCTTTTCTTGAGCTAACATTATAGCATCAACGTTGGTTAAATTTGTTTTCAATTTAAATACTTGGTCTGTTCGGGGTTCAATAGAAATTGTATTTTCAAATTTTAATTTGGAAATTTTGTTTTGTTCTGTGCTAATTTGTTCTTGTTTTTTCAATTCTACCTTGAATAGTGGGACAGTTTTGAAATTTGTTTTCAAAATTTTGTTTTATGTCGACGATTCCGTCATAGTGTTCTAAAAAGTCTGCTCCTAATAGTCCATCAAATTCTATGTCAAGATCGTGTACGTATACTTTGTGAAAATCATTATCTTTAAAAGGTACCATAACCGATTCTGTGATTATAATTTTCTCATCAGTTATTCCACGAATTGGTAAATTTTCTCTGTTTCGCAAATTATATTGTTCAACTACTTTTGGTTTTAGTATCGAAATTCCTGCTCCTGTATCAATTAAAAATTTATATCGGTTTGTAATGTTTTTTATATAATATAAATTGTTTGGATTAACAGAATTTAAACTAATTTCTGAAGATTGCTTTGTATGAAGTTCGTGCAATTGACTCGTTCCGGTGTTTTGTCCTGAATCTGCAACAATTTTGTCTGTTCGGCAAGATTGCTCAAATTCTCTGTTGTCGTTTCTTCTTGGTTCGCATATTGAATTGCTGGAGGTCTGTCTAGAGATAGACGCGAATGAAAATCCTGATTGTTTATTTCATCATAATAAAATTCATTGTTGGAAGTGTAATCTTCGTATTGCGAGTCTGGATAATAATTATTAGCAGTATAATAATTATTAGATGGTGCGTCATTATAAGGATAAAAGTTCTCATTGTATTCATTTTGAAAGTAAGAGTTGTCACTAAGTTCATGTTGAAAGTAAAAGTTTTCAACTGGTTGTTCAACATAATTTGTGTCATTGAAGTGGTGTGTTTGATGTGTTTTTTGAAAATTGGGATTTTTTTGAATTACTGGTTGTCTCGGTTGAAACCTGTTGAAATGTTGTGCTGGATTTCTTTGGAATTGATTTGGCCTGTGTTGGAAATTTTGAAATTGAGTTGGTCTTTGTTGAAACATTTGAACATTTTGAGAAGTTGGCATTGATGGGTGTTGAGAATTCTGAAAATTCTGAGGGTTTCTGTTAAAGTTAGGATTGAAACTTACAGATTGTTGGTAGTTTCTTTGAAATTGTGGATTATTTGGACGTACAGTAGTTTGCATTTTTCTTTGTTGATTATTAAAAGTATTTTGGATATATTTTTGTGTTTCGAAATATGATAATTGTAGTTCTCTTTTAATTCTTAAACACGCTTCGATTATATTCGCTGGGTTACTTGCGCGAATGATATGTCCAAGTCGGGGTTCTAGTCCTGTTAAAAGTGTATTCAACACCATAGATTCAATAAGTGTTGATTGTGCCGCTCTTTGTAAGTGGGTTAAATTCGATTTCTGAATACATGAAAGCATTTTTGCATTGTGGGTTTGTAGTCTAGAAAAGAATGTAAGAGCGCTTTCTCCGTTTAATTGTTTGAGTCTTTGTAAATCTTGAATAAGTGATGTTAAATCTCTAGCGTCACCAAAATGAGCATTTAAAAGAGTTTTGATTTCACCATAAGTGTCTGAATTTCGTGAATTTATCAATTGAGAAGCTTTCGATTTCAATTTATTTTTTATATGAATGGTCAATAAAACGTTTTGTTGACCGATTGCCATTTGTTGGGCAGCATCGCAAGCATTTAAAAATGTATTCGATGTGATTGGATCTCCATCATATTCAGGAATGATTGAGAATATTTCAGATAAATTATAAGGTTCTAATTCTGGCGGAACATCAGTATGTTCTCGTTCATTATTCAAATTTTCGTCGGTTGATGACATTTTCAGTTGTTTTTCCTTAAGATGGTTAACGAAAAATTGGGTAAATTGTCAAAATTGGTAATAGGACAGTTTCAAAATAAAAAATTCAAAAATAGAAATTTCAAATTTTGAAATCACTTAGTTCGAATATTCAAAATATTTAGTCTAATGACTAGGATAATTCAATGTTACTTACACTAATTCCTTACAGCTAAATCGGTTTCTTCGTGTTGGTTTCTTTGGGTTGACGGAAGATGAAATCCTTTTTACTGTGTGAGGCTAGCGCTACTCTGGGATGAGCAACGTTGGACGACTTCCGCGTGTTTCCCGATGCCTTCTTGGACAGCAAGATGAGCAGCGTACAGCGACTTACGCGTGTTTTTCAGAGCCACAGAGACCGTCTTCTCGTCTATGCTTCTGGTTCTTCTCCCTTGAAGGTTTGGTAACCACCACCGTTGTGTAGGGATGTCTTCTTTCTTTTTCTTCGTTTCTTCGTGTGAGGGGGCCTTACCCTCGGCTTATTATTCTTCTTTTTTCTGTGTTGAGGGATCCTACCGACTGCGCCAATTTGTTAGATTGGATTCCACTCAAATCCGTTTTTAAAAACTTTACTTTATTTTACAAACAATAAAATATTTAAATACAATAATTTAACGTGAACTTGCACGGACTAAAGCTTGCAGCAGTAATAGTGATGCGTCGATCTTGGAGGTTTCATTTATAAGCTTGGAGATGCTGACTGGGCGTCTTCTGGCTTCTACGTCTTCAATAAATAACTGGAATTGCGTTACAGGATAACCTTGATAGTCGGCGACATCCTGGCACCATTGAGATTAACTGCGTAGATAACTGCTCAATTTGGAATAAAGGTCCATTGTATTTTTTCATATAACATGAATACCAGATAGCCGTACCTTTTCAAATATTCATAGCCGACTTAGGGAAACTGGTAGTTTCAAGAAAGGTACTTCGGAAGGTAGACCTCTAAGCGTCAGAACTCTTGAAATTGAGGAAGCTGTTCTGCAAGAAATCGAAGAACATCCTGAGACGAGTACGAGGAAGATCGCTAGAACTCTGAATATTTATCATCAAATTGTTTGGCGTATTTTGGTTGATTTTTTGTTATACCCATACCATATTTTACGAGTACAGGCATTACTCCCTAGAGATTTTCCACATCGTGTGAACTTCTGTCAGGGGTATCTTCAGAGTATTGCACTAAATCCGCAGTTTGAGTCACAAATTTTGTTCACAGACGAAGCAAATTTTTCTCGGAATGCTATTCAAAATTTCCATATCAATCATATGTGGGCAGAAGGAAACCCCCATACCATAACCGAAACCCATTTTCAACACCAAGTTTCGGTTAATGTATGGGCAGGAATTATTGGTGATTATCTAATAGGCCCATTTTTTCTACCAGGACGCCTTGATGGTCGGTCTTATTTACACTTTCTCGAAGAAGAACTAAATGGGTTGCTTGAAGATGTACCAATTGCGTTAAGGAATCGAATATGGTACATGCACGATGGAGCCCCTGATCGTTTCAGTGTAATTGTCCGAAACCATTTAAATACAGTTTTTCATAATCGTTGGATAGGTCGCGGAGGACCTCAGCAATGGCCAGCAAGATCCCCTGATCTCAACAGTTTAGATTTCTTTTTATGGGGGCACCTTAAATCTCTAGTGTATAAAACTCCCGTTAATACTTTAGAAGATTTAAGAGAGCGAATAGTTGCCTCGTGTGAAACTATTCGAAATACGCCGGGAATATTTCAACGTGTGCGTAATTCCATGCGTAGACGGGCGGAACCATGCCTATTAAGTGAAGGTGGCCATTTCCAACAATTTTTATAATCAGTGTTAGTATTGTCAATAATTAATGAATTTGATCCGTTCATTTAAACTTACTTTTATAAAATAAAACAAAATTCGTTTTTGTACAAGCTGAAATCCATATTTTTTTGATTCTCATTCATTTTGGAACAAATCTGATTCCTTTATTTGCTTAAAGTCGATGCACAATCATTTCCACACCACATCAGATTTTTGAGGAATTGATCCTGAAGTAAAACGATTTTTATTTTTTTAAGCGAAAACCATGCGGCGGACAAAGAAAATTCAAGAGATCAAATTTGCTCAAAAATAAATGAGGATCTCAAAAGTATTTTTTTTTTTCAGGAGAAAGCAGTGGCGTAGTATTTTTTCTCCAAAAATATTCAATGCAAAACCCGTACGCACGCCACTGGTTCAGAAAATGAAAATGTTTGTGCATTAAAAAATGCACCTTGATGCATAGAAGAAATGTACCAAATTTTATAAAAACGTCTACAATATTATCTCAGTTATTATCAAAAAACTGATTTTTTTTCAAAACTTTATCACCCTGTATCTCAAAAGTTGGGACTTTTAGGACATACGTTTATAGGAAGTTTTTTCCTTAAAATAAGTCAAAGAATTACCCCCTCAAATATTAGCATGTCTTTAAGGAACACCCTGTATATATATATAGATGAAACATGTGTTCATTCGTGCCATACAAACCAAACGGGCTGGGCTGATAGTTCGAATGGGGGCCTACATAAACCAGTGTCAAAAGGACAGATGCTTGTGATAGTGCATGCTGGTGGTGAAAGTGGGTTTGTTAAGAACGCTTACCTTCGCTGCAAACCTACTATAAAAACAGGAGATTACCATGATGCAATGAACTATGACAATCACAAAAAGTGGCTTCTCGATAAGCTGATACCAAATTTGCCCCCTAACAGCGTTTTAGTGATTGATGAGTAGATCAACAACAGGGGGATTGGAACGGAAGTGACAAAAAGACATTCTCGTGCGTTCATTGTATGACATAGTCGACGCTGCTTCGCGTTCATGGTGTGACGTCGAGTAGATCCCTTTAAGCCGGGATCCAACGGCGCGTGTAATGGCAAGCATATATTGAGGGTTGAATGCCGAGGTTGGCGCAACGAAATATTGTCGGGCCGCTCCCACGGCGCATGTAGGATCGTGGTTTCGGAAGTGGACACGCCAGGGTTTCAGTCATTTGTACGCAGGCAGTGTTGGAGGTAAAAAGTAAAATATGTGGTTTCTTAATTTCATAATTTGATTTAATTTCAAGAAAAGATAAACCGTGATAGGAGACATGTCATTGCTGCCGCAGCGTATTATTTTATATTAGGAGCTTACAGGGTGGCACGAGACCAAATAAAACGAAAACGAAGAAGATGATAGAGAGTGTCTTTGTACAGAAATCGAGATAGGTAAGTACATCAAATTGTTTTCAGGCTTGCTATAAGTATTTGATATACTTTTAGTTATTTGCTGGTACAGTGCCACAAAAATGTTGAAAGATTTTCGCCAAGAACCCTTTAATTAAATTCCTGTTTTCGTGGTTTGGATCCCGTGGGTTCCAAATAATCGATTCTGCTTTATAGAGGGACAAACATTCTAACACCACTTCGTTCGACCACTCTATGGTGAAACTTAGCACGGCACTGACGCTACCGCGTGCCAAGCCACGTCGTTGGAGTGGTATACGCGTCGCAAGCGCTATCGTCCGCGCTCCTTTGAACCGTGTTCATTTACCGACAGTTGACGGGACTCGCCGCACCGACCGAATATCGCCACGCCTGCCCTATCCGACGGCGCAGGAACTGCCAAGTTTGGCGCGAGGAGTGCCCCTCCACACGCCGTTGGATTCCGGCTTGATTGATAACATTTTGCCAATAGAGCGCGCACACTTTGAATATTTTGAAATAATTGAATTGAATTTATAAAGAAAAGTTCAACAGCAGAGGTTTGAACCATCGTCCTATTACTTGGTAGCGAGTGACGCTAGCCTTGTCTCCACGGAGACTTCGTACAAGTTGATGTACAAATGTGGGATATATATATTTCTTCAGCTACCAGAGCACGCTGTTTGAATATTAAAAAAAAAATAATGATTATGAGTCTGATAATAATAATGATGTTTGAAATGAATGTGAAAAATTGCGAGAGGGTGTAACGTTTGAAGGTGAGATTCCAATGAGGAAAGTATACAAGGTGTTTCAAAATGTATAATTTAAGAGAAATGAAAGTCACATTCATTGGTGCAATGGAGGGTAGCAAAGTATTCAGCAAAAATATATATAGGGTATCTTATATATTATTTAAGAGAAAAACATGGCGACTGCTTGTCAAATTTGGTATACCAGGTGTACCAACATATCATTTAAGAGGAGAAACATATAGGTTAAAGAGAAAGAACATCATTGAGGATATGAGGTGGAGATTTTTCAAAACGCTGCGTTTTCATCATCAGGTGACGTTAGATAAAAAAAAAACAATTTAAATAGAAAAATGTATCATACAGTTTTATTTTGGTAACATATCACAAAGCCATTTGTATAGAATATCTACGTTTCGGAGACTGCAATTATAGTGGGGTTGATTATCAATGTGATGCATACAAGGTGAGATACCATCGTTGTTTCCGAATGCTGGAACCATCCATGACGTATTATCATAGTCCTCCAAATTCACAACACGTGTAAGTAGGTCCAATTGATGAAATTTATCAGTAAGATAGTCACGTTTTTGAAGTCCTCGTACATAAATGATATCAACATATTTAAATTTTTCTTGAGGATGGAATCTAATTGATGATATTCCACAAAGCCAGAGGAAAACCTCAATCCATGAACGTTTCGCTTCAAGAAACAGGCAGTTTATCTGCTTTACTCAAAGAGGAAAATGGTATAGTTGGCAGCAGCAGAAAATTACTACATTGAATTCCAATCCTAATGGCAATCTCCTTTGGATGGAATTGTTGCTCAATGGTAAAGCCTTGAATATCTACAACAGCTATTATCATGTTGACTCTGTGATTGATACTGAAGTGAAAAGCATATGTTCAGTTTAATTTGCTAATGATTTCGCTGAGTGGGAGGTGCTCAATAACAGTGTCGTGCACAATGATGCAATAGACTCTAGTATTTTGGAGAAATCCTTCAGATGCCTCGATTTCGAGTTTCACATCAACAGTGGAACTTTTTATGCTCTCATCCCTTCTGGAACAATCGATGACAAAGAGAGTCTTGCCAACAAATTCGGTGGAGCTCAGCAGAGGATTATGTTGATTAGTAATTTTGTAGCTGAGACCGAATTGTGCATAGTTGAAATAGGCTTGTGAAAACTTTCCCTTTGCAAAATTCAGATGCATATTCTCTTTGGGATAATTCTCACCGTTCAGAGTGAGCGTTATATTGGTGATATTCGAATGAGCGAATATTGTTGGAACATTGTTGAATTTGGTGTAATCACGGTATTTTTGGAAACATACAATCACATAGCGAGGACTTTCGAGAAACGAAGAAGTCTTGACGGCCAATATTTCACTTTTTGCACCTTGTGTGAGAGCAGGCAACATATGAAGTTCCCATTTTCTGATCAGCTTGGATAGCCTTCAAGAGTTGCAATTTAATTTGATCATGTGGAAAGATTCTCTTAACTTTGAGTTCAATATTTTCAATTTCAAACTTGACTGCTGTCGTACCAGCCGGCGTTCCAGCGGTCTTCTCTATTTTGAAGCAGTTGCTATCATCTGCAGCTCGTACTAATCGAATGGTATGTTTGCCATAGGAAACACATTGATAATCGTTGAAAACATTCAAAAAATGTTTGATGGGTGTGAGCATGTTTAATGATAGATTAGTGGTGTTGATAACCCCAGCATTGTTGGGAAACGTCCAGCTGGAAATGGCCAAGTGCTTGATATCTTTGTCGGTGTAGGTGAGAAAGCCTCTGAGAGTACTTACAATTCCAACTTCACGAACCGTCTCCAATTCCTCACTGCTTTGTTCATAACTAGCAGATTGAAACATGAAAGCGCCAGCATTGTTTACGAATGTTACACGACCATCTCCATCGGTTTTCACAACTTTTTCACTGATGAATAACAGACTATCATACAAAGCATCGTAAGCGTCACATTGATTGATGTTGATTTCAATAACATCATTGTTGCGAAAGGACTTGACATATGGGTAGTAAGTCCACCATTCCACCTTTTGTATGGATTCATCGTTGTGTGGTTTTCGGAAAATGTTGAACACTTGATTGGACAATATGATAACCAAGAGATCCCAAAAACAGTTTATTCTCCGGTGACAGTAGTTGACGCACGTTGAAGGTCTGGGTGAAGACTGAGTTGGGGTATGGTGGTAAGTTATTCTTATGAATAGTTAGCACAATACTATCGCTTCAATTCCAAACGAACGATTATTTCTTCGTTTCGAAAATCAACGAGTTGAGAATGCTGGTCCAGCACTCGCCCCTGATTGACCCGAGTTAAACGCATGGTTTTCCATTATGTTCTATTACAACGAGGATCGAAATCATCTGACTTCACGCATATTGCCATGAATTTCACTCTTTTCGGCACATTGACGTATAAAACATTATTCAATATTGCAGTCAGAAGAATAAAATTTGTTTTCAGTTGAGGAGACATATTATACAATGCTTGAGGCTGGATTCTTCTTAACGGATATCTCGTTTGCGGTAATTTTCAATTGATTTGTTTTGAATACTCAAATTATTCAACTGTTTCACCACATTCTCATTTTCTTCATAATATTCAATATCTTTCTCCAACTCTTGGACACGTCTAGAAAAATCTTTAACCTTCTGTCTGTATTCTTCAGATGCCATTCTGTCACTGATTATTTCAACTGTTCAATGGCAATAACATACTTTTTAAAAATAAAGTTACCTGACCCTCTTCCCCACCCACCGTAAACACGTAAATATGCGACCACAATAACCGTTTTTCGCGTTCGAAAAAACAGCTAAAATTTTAAACGCTAAAACATCCAAGAATGCGAGTAAAATAGGCGTTTTATAAGGTTAGTTTAGTAGTTCGTTCTGCATCGATCAAATTGACTTTCTGACTGTCTGTCAATCGGTCTGTCTCCTATCACCGAAAAAGAAACAGGATCAAACTGATACATACTGGATATCGCACGTTGAAAATGACGGATCCCATCAGTGATTGATTTCTTTTCTTCATATTTTTGATGATATACTTCAATATGTCCTACAATAGCTCAATGATGTGTTTTTTCTTTAACCTCCATATTTCTCCTCTTAAATGATATGTTGGTACACCTGGTATACTAAATTTGACAAGCAGTCACCATGTTTCTTCTCTTAAATAATATATAAGACATCCTATATATATTTACCCTCCATTGCCCCAATGACCCATTTCCCACATGATATTTGACACATACAAACACACGCAGCAGTCACGTTCAAGGAACGTGACATTCATTTCTCTTAAATTATACATTTTGAAACACCTTGTATACTTTTCTCATTGGAATCGCACCTTCAAACGTTAGACCCTCTCGCAATTTTTCACATTTATTTCAAACATCATTATTATTATCAGACTCACAATCATTATTTTTCTTAAATATTCAAACAGCGTGCTCTGGTAGCTGGAGAAATATGTATCTCACATTTGTACATCAACTTGTACGAAGTCTCCGTGGAGACAAGGTTAGCGTCACTCGCTACCAAGCAAAAGGACGGTGGTTTAAACCTCTGCTGTTGAAAAATCTTTTTTCTTTATAAATTCAATTCAATTATTTCAAAATATTCAAAGTGTGCGCGCTCTATTGGCAAAATGTTATCAATCTAAGGGATCTACTCGACTACGTCTCTCCATGAACGCGAAGCAGCGTCGACTCCGTCACACGATGAACGCACGAGAATGCCTTTTTGCCACTTCCGTTCCAATCCCCCTGTTGTTGATCTACTATAATGCGCCTTGTCATAATATACAAACAGATAAATGTCCAAATCTGTCTTTGAGAAAAGCAGAAATGCAACAGTGGTTGACAAACCGAAATACTGAATTTACAAATGAGATGTTGAAAGTCGAGATATACATTATAAAATTATACAAACCTCTGTTCAGAACCTATGAAATCGACAAAATACTCGCTGATAAGTGTGTGATCAGCTATACGTGAATGGGTAGTTGTAAATCGCTCCGCAGTTAATCCTATTCATCTTATTCGTTACCAAATACTAAATTTTAAACTCTTAACAGAGAAGTGCATAATAACTTGGCAACCGTTGTGTTATAATAATGAAGTGAATAATCAATAGAAATTAAATATTCATACATACATAAACTCCCGAAGTAGAACAACATAAACATAACAAAGAAACAACTGAAAACCTTATCAGCTTGAACATCCAAGGTACGTGAATAGAGAAAACCATACAAGATAAATTTAAACAAGTTACCCTTTCAATATAATGTCAGAGATACCAGTTCAACTTCTGCTAGATGAAATAAAGAAAAATAGAATTGAAATTAAGCATTGAATTGAAGCGAGTCAATCATGACTCCTTCTTAAAATTGAAGAACTGAAAAAAAAGGTGGACAGTCTCGAGCAAGAAAACCAAACTCTCGACGAAGAACTTGAATTCGTGAAGAGAGTGGAGAAAAAAAATATATACTTATCTTTGGATTAACCGAAAGGAGAAGTCTGAACCCACAATCACTTTGTTCCAAAATGAACACCTTACTCCCCATACATCTCAATGAAGAAAACTTGAATGACTATTACTTTCTTGAACAAGCTGACTCAAACAAATCTACAATTTACACTTTTCAATCCAAATGCCAATAATGATTCATTTGGCAACTTAAAAATGCTTAATTTTTTTGCATATACAGGCTTTTGAATTTTTTGAAAATTTGGCCACAAAAAAGGAATTGGACAAAATATTAAAGATTGTCTTTCAAAAATTGATTTTTGTAAGCCTTGTTACGACTTCCCAAAATATTACTTATCACTGTTAACGAGATTTCGTATTTCTTGTACTGTCAAATTCCTATATCAGGATAAAGTCCACAGGTAAAAAAAAACAATCTTGAACTGACTATTTCAAAACATAATTAGTTTATGTATCTGAAAGTTCATTCATATACATTTAGTTATTTTGAATGTTTATAATAGATGAGAATAGGGAATTTGTGTTTGTTCATTTCATTGCATTTACTTACCCCAATATTCTTGAACTTCTTTTTTATCTTCCTGGATCCATAAGTACCATTTGGTTTACCACATTTTACAGGATTCTATGGTTTTTATTCAAGATCCTGACATTGGAAAAATGTAACTTCAGTGTTTCAAAGAAGTTGAAATAAATGTAAATGGAAAATTAAAATACTTTCCTATGTGAAATTACAATTACTAGAGTGTGGTAATCACTAATATTTGAATAAATCGTGTCACATGAAACTCATCTTACTTGAATTCATTAAATTATATCTGTTCTCAAAATTGGCTTTTGATAAATTTCGATACGTCATCGTCAGCTAGAACATTGATCCCATAACTTGCCCGACATCTTCAAATTAACGAAAAAATACATAATATTTACCTTACAAACTCCTACCCAATTTTGAAAAAAGTCAAATCAATAACTACAAAACTTTTTTGACTTTTAAAGTTTTTGTCACAAAATTCTTTATCTTCCTCAAAACTTCTAGATATTCAGCAATTTTTTAATATTCAGCCCATAATGCATATATTTTTTCAACCGAATGATGTTTAAAAACAATAATCTGCAATTTAAATAAATCAGACCTCAACTCGGTCAAAACATCCACAGTTTAGGTACCTATTTTTAGTTCCAGCAGTGTATCCATTTTTATGTTGAGCATTGTATGAATTGCAAGCGCCTGCATGCGCAAGGGATAAGATTGCAGATTGCGCAATGCACAAACGTGCACAAAGAGATCAAAGGGCCGACGCCAAGTGAGCGAACTGATTCTTTTAGATATAGACTGTGGCCATACTGCATTAAGCGTAACTGCCACATACTGCACCATACATAGCCATACTGCGTTAAGCGTAACGTCACATACTGCGCCCCACTCAACCATACTGCTCTAAAAGTAACCGGTACATACTACACCATACATAACCATGCTGCGTAACCGTCACATACTGTGCAATACTGATCTATGCAAAATCGGTTTTGTTAACGTTTCTGTTCCGCGTTTCTGTAGACGTCAGCATTCAGCGTTGTCGTTAGTGTTAAGCATTCAATGTGTATCAATATTCACAAGGATGATATTGAAATAGAAAAAAAGTTTGAAATTTTTATATTATTTATTATGGATATCTGAACATTGGACATATCATTTTACCCCAATAAATACAGCCACATTTTTTAAATAACAGTTCAGATACCTTACTACTGCAAAAAGCTGTAAATTCTTCATGATTCTTGATATGACCAATGAGTTTAGCTGCATATCCTTTTATACGACACTCCTCTAACGTATGAATGTAATTCAGGGTTTTCGGATTAGAATGTTTCCTCAAAGGGTCAAAATGTATGGTTGCTAGTAGCGCAAATGCTCTAGTCTTGTAAACACCCAAGCCACACTCCGTTGAGCGTAACCGCCATATACTGCGCCATACATAGCCATACTACGTTGAGCGTAACCGTCACATACTGCACCATACATAGCCATACTGCGTTACATACATCGTTGATGTAAATAATGTAACATGAGATTTTTCTAACATAATACCACTGTTGAATCAAATCACTTTCAATATTCAACTGCCTAATTTTATCAGCAGCTTGAGCACCATAAAATAACCTCACTACTTTCATCTTCAATGCCGGGGGATGAACTGCTTGATGGGGTTTTCCTACACTGAATAAACCTTCAATCTTTATCCCCTCCCCTTTTATTAGATGGTTAGTCTTGCACCCTTATACTATTTTTAAGTTGGTATCACATATATGTATTCACTCGCGATATTGATCGAAATTATAAATATAGCGAGGTTTAAAAAAAAAATATTTCTGGAGCATACATTTTTCGTTGTCAAGTATTGTAGCTACAACATTATGTATATTTATTCGCATTTTCAGTAGACATTCTGGAGCTCCATCAAAGTACTCTGCTGTGAACTTAGTTTGTTTGACATTACGATAAATATCGAACATTTTGGTATCTTCAGCAGTATGACGCATAAACATTCCCTTCTTCAATGTAAATTCGTATTCATGAGAGTAGTATGACAACCTGTTTTCTGGGACACTTTCATGTCCCAGAACACAGGTTGCTCCAGAAGATGACGTGTTTGCCGAAGAGTTTCTGGGGGGGAGGGGTTCAAAACGTTTCACGCTAAGTGGCGCGCGTCTTTTCTGCAAAAAAACATGGCGGCGATGGAGCGGAAGGCAAAATAACATGGCGGCGATGGCGAAAGTTATGAAAAAAAACGTCCCTGCAAAAAAACATGGCGAAGATGGAGCGGAAGGCCAAAAAACATGGCGGTGATGGAGCGGAAGGCAAAAAACATGGGGGCGATGGCGAAAGTTATGAAAAAAAACGTCCCTGCAAAAAAACATGGCGGCGATGGAGCGGAAGGCAAAAAAACATGGCGGTGATGGAGCGGAAGGCAAAAAACATAACGGCGATGGCGAAAGTTATGAAAAAAAAAATAGTCCCTGCAAAAAAACATGGTGGCGATGGAGCGGAAGGCAAAAAAATATGGCGGCGATGGAGCGGAAGGCAAAAAAACATGGCGGCGATGGTGGAAGTTATGAAAAACCTTCCTTCACGTGATTCGCTGAGAGCAGTTGGCTGGAAAAGAAAAAAACGTCACGTGATTCGTTGAGAGCAATTGGCTGGAAGAGAAAAAAACATGGCCGCCACCTTAATTGACAAAACGAAAAAATTAAATATATAAAAATGTCTACTGTCTTAGAACACACAACAGAAAATTATGATGGACTTATTATTAATTCACTCGCTCTCGAATGAAATTCCTAAAGAAAAAAAATACGTCTCCGCCGCTGTGAAATAGCGATAAGGCACGTATTTTGGATGTTTACTGTCTGCTCTCTCAAGTTGAACGAAATTCTCAGTAAACACGATGATCCATTTTTGACCTTGAATTTGTTTTTCAGATTTATTCGCAGATTTTTTTATCTCACACATCCGGTGTTTGTTTACGCTGCTCGAGCTAAATTGACCTTGGAGTTGTTTTTTGTTATTGCGCAATTTGGGTTTTCCCCAGATCGACCGTTGCATACATTTGCAGCGTGGGTTACGCGAATTCGGCGTGGAGGTGGACGGCGTGGGTCACGTGACACAAAGAGTTAATACGTACGTTCACAGCGAGCCTGCGTCATCATTATCTGCGTTCGAAGCAAGAACAAGTGCCTCTCTGCCGCTCATCTGTTTCTCGTTTTTTTTTCTATACAAGTGCATAGTTTTTATTGTGAGTGCCATTTAATTCGTTATTTGCAAAGGACAGTAGTAGTAGTTATTCTTTCTTTATTTTTCGCGATTGTTTCAAGTGTGCCTATTTCTTTCGATTCACTTTTTGTTGTGTTTCTTTTTCAAAAAAATTCAGAAAGGTTCATTTGTCATATTTGTTTTTCGTCTCATACAGAGTGTCTCTCTCCCAAAACGTCATATTTTTTTTGTTTTTCTTACAGTGTGTGTGGATTGCATTTTTTATCATAATTCCTTCTCATACAGGGTGTCTCTCACGAAGTTTCATTTGCATATACAGTGTGATTGGAATATTTTAATTTTATCATATTTATTTCTCATACACGAGGTGAACAATAAACATCATTTTTCATTTTGAGTGAGTGAGTAAGAGTTATAATACAGCGTGTATGAATTTTTTTTTAATTTTTCAAATGATTTCGCAGATGTCTAATCTTCTTGACGAAATTAACAAGATTTCGTTGAATTGCAGGAAGAACCTGCGGAAGTTGTCTGAGCTACCGAAGGACGAACCCCATCTGATCCTCGGCGCTGAAGCGAAAACAACCAAATTTGGAGAGTCCATCCTAGTGGAGTTGGAGGAGTGTAAAGTACTCCTGCCAAATCGAGTGACTGGTGCATTCAAACCCATCCTCGACAAATTAACCGAGTCCCAGTGTATGCTCATCCACAAAGGCGAGCAGAAAATTGCCAATCAAAATCATCCGCAGCAGCTGTTTGAGATCGCTAAAGCCTGAAGACGCTGACGACGCCGCCACCGCCGTTGGAAACAAAGAGTGAGTTTCTTGTATTTTCATTTGACATTTTCTTGAAATTTTGTGTGTCTGTTGAATAATCATCATCATCATCATCATGTCATCTGACGCTATCGTTGCACACAGTATGGAGATGATAGCCAAGTTGCGTAAGGCCAAAAAAATCCTCAAAAAGGGTTGTACTGAAGAAGAACGCAAACATTGGTTGGCCCATTGCAAGTACACCGCCCGCCTGATCAATAGTGCGATCGCGGCAGTGGATTGCATAGGCTCTCTGAGAAAATTACAAACTTTATGCGGACACTTGAAAATTATCCGAAATTCAATCAAATAGTCAGGTCAACAGCCAGGCGCCGACGTGGTGGTGGGAGAGGAAGTCAAATCAAAATTAACATCTAGAGTAAAGTGGGAGGACTTGAAATCGACATTTTCTTCGCGTTTACGCACCGGTATAATTATAAATTTGAAACATAAAGATATTGGGCAATTTTTTGGTGATGCATTCATTCTATTAAAAAGTTGAATTCAAAATTTATTGAAAAAACATCCAATCATCAAAGTCAATGCGACACTTTGTGGTAAATTCGTGAAAAATTCCTTGAATCAAGAACAAAAAATCGACTATAAATATTTCAGCACTAAAAACATTGTTATCGATAGGGGTACAACTTTGAAAAAGTGGTTCCTAGAAAATGTCATCGATCAAATTCAAAACAAACTGTCGGAATTCGCGGACAAAGAAAGTGGCTGAAGTCTTCAGAAAATTGTTAGTTTGGAAATCAATACAAATAAATCTGATGTGGGTAACGGTTCGTCTTTCATCGAGCTGCCAAAATCTATTGGGAATAAATGAGCTTGCATTAATTTGAAAAATGAAGGTGATGCGTGTTTCGCTTGGGCCGTCGTTTCGGCCTTGTACCCTGTTGAATCGGGTAAAAATTGTGCTAGAATATCATCATACCCTCACTATTCAAATGTACTGAACTTGGATGGAATCGACTTTCCTATGAAATTAAAACAAATTGCCAAATTTGAGCGATTGAACAACATATCTGTGAATGTGTACACCTTGGAATTGATTCAGCCGCAGGCGAACAAGGAGGCATTTTTCGTTACTGTTCCGAGCCGACTCACGAAACAAAAATTAGACAAACATGTCAATCTTCTCCTCATTCAAAATGAATATCACCCGAAATTAAATGATTACGAGGCACCACCACTGGAAATCGCCGATGACGACAACGCCATCGGTGAAGACATAAAATTCCATTATGTTTCGATAAAGGATTTATCTCGCCTACTCAGTAAAGACACATTTAAAAAATTCATTTGCGATCGCTGTTTAAATTATTTTGCGAGTGAGGAGAAACTCGACAGTCATACTGTTGATTGTCAAAAATTAAACAAAAGCAAAATTTTATTTCTTTCGTATGATCACGTAGAATTTCGGAATTCTGTACATAAAGAAATAGTGCCCTTTGTAATTTACGCGGCTTTTGAGTCGATTTTGGAACAGTTTAATGACGAAGAATGCACCTCACATACGACAAAGTACCAAAAAGACATTCCTTTCAGCGCTGGATTTTATTTCAAGTGTGCATATGACGGTACTTTGTCATTTTATGATAGTCATCGGGGCCTCGACTCGGTTTGCGGAGAGAATGGCGGCCATAGCCAAATTTGTGGAAGTCAAAAATTTGGGTATTGTCCCCATGATCCTCTCACTTCCAGATAGAGCGATAGCGCCATGTTGCCACATCTGCGAAAAACCTTGGAAAACTGACGACAAAATTGTAATAGATCATAATCACTACACGGGAGCGTTCCGTGGATATGCGCAAGCGCATAGCAATTTGAGCTACAAAAAGTCGTTCGTTGTGCCAATCATTTTCCACAATTTATCCGGATACATCAGTCATTTTATTATTCGAGATATAGCAAACAGGGGTCGAGTCAGCCTGTTGCCTGTCAACAAAGAAAAATACATTTCTTTCACCCAGTACGACGGCAACACTGACATTAAGTTTCGATTCATTGACTCTTTTCGCTTCATGGGCATGAGCTTCGAGCATTTGGTGCAAACACTGACCATCCATGACTTGAAGATTTCAAGGCGCGAATTTGCACATTTTGATGCCGACCGGTACGAGTTACTCACTCGAAAAGGGGTATTCCCATACGATTTCATCGATTCGATGGAGAAATTGGAATGCCCAAGTTTGCCGGCGCGCGATCAGTTCTACAAGTTGAACGATTGTGGCATCACCGATGCCGAATACGAGCATGCGCAGAACGTGTGGCGGTCGTTCAAATTGAAAACACTGGGCGAGTACTCTGACCTATACATGAAAACCGACATATTGCTCTTGGCGAATATTTTCGAAAATTTTCGAAATATCGGCTACGAGACGTATGGGTTGGATCCTGCGTGGAATACCACGTGGAATACCACCCGGGAGGGTGTAATAGCACCCTCCCGGGATATACGTGGTTCTGTATGTTGAAGTACACCCAGTGCAAATTGCAGATACTGAAAGACGTCGACATGCTTCTCTTTTTCGAGCGAGGAATTCGTGGCGGCATCAGTCAGTGCTGCAACAGATTCTCCTCTGCCAATAACAAGCACATGGGTGAAAGGTATGACGCCTCCAAACCGTCGACCTATTTGCTATATCTCGACGTGAATATTCTGTACGGTTGGGCCATGATGGAATATCTTCCGTACGATGGCTTTGAATGGCTCGAAAATGCAGCCGATTTCGATGTGTCGGAAGTGTCGGACACCTCGCCCATCGGCTACATTCTCGAAGTCGATTTGGAGTTCCCAGAACATCTGCATGACAAACACAAAGATTTACCCTTGTGTGCCGAGCACCATACACCGCCAGGCTCGAAATTACCAAAATTGATGACCACGCTGTACAACAAGGAAAAATATGTTGTGCACTACAGGGTGTTGAAACAAGCACTCAAACACGGCCTTGTACTCAGGAAAATTCACAAGGTGTTGCAATTCGATCAGTTGGCGTGGCTGCATCCCTACATTGAATTGAACACGAAAAAAAGCTCTCTAGCTAAAACTACTTTTGGCAAAAATAACTACAAACTAGCCAATAACGCAGTGTTCGGGAAAACCGTGGAAAACATACGGAAGCACCGTGTGGTGAAAATGGTCTCCAACTGGGAGGGACGATATGGCGCAAAAAATCTGATTTCCGGTCCAAATATCAGGAGTCGCACCATTTTCGACGAGAGCATCGTCGCTATCGAGATGGCAAAGACGGATTTGTTATTTAATAAGCCCTTGTACATAGGAATGTCGATTCTCGATATTTCCAAGTTATGCGTGTACGATTTCTATTACGGCTTCATGATGGAAAAGTACACGTACGATCAGTGCAACTTGATGTATACGGATACTGATTCGCTCATATATGAAATTAAGTGCGATGATATTTATCGGGATTTGATTAGCAGTCACATTGAAAAATTCGATACGAGCAACTACCCAAGCGACAACCCATTTGACATCCCCCTCGAAAATAAATAGGTACCCGGCTTGATGAAGGACGAAGCCAATGGTCGTATCATGACAGATTTCGTAGGGCTTCGATCAAAGTTGTACACCTATGAGATACAAGGTGGAAAAACCGTAAAACAATCCGAAGGGGTCAAATACAGCGTTGTCGAAAATCACATCACTTTTGAAGATTATGTGGAATGTCTGAAAAGCAATGTGGAAAAAATAACTTCGCAACGCTGTATTCGATCCTTTTCACACAAAGTTTTTAGTGTAGAGCAAACAAAGATCGCTCTCAACCCACACGACGACAAGCGCTGTTTGATTTTCGGCTCTCATGACACTCTGCCGTGGGGCCATTACAGTCAGTTAGATATCTAATAGAATTTAAATGTTTTTTCAGAGAGCATATACCCACACACGCATACACACGACCACCATGGTAGATACTTTGAAAAATTTATGCTGTCTGCAAGTAGTCTGATGTACATCATCAATAGTTGAATTCATCGAGGCCTCACCTCTACCATGGACGCTCACTGATCGAATTTTGAAAATGTTTGCCGATGAAAAATGGGTACAAATCTATAAGCAGGCTCAGAGCGTCAAACAAAATTTCAATGATTTGAGTCACTTAGTGTACACGAGAGAAATTAGCTTTGAAGATAGGTGTGAAACTCTCAAAAATCAAGACTGGGAGGGTCATTTGCACGAAGACCAATACTGTGTGTGGGCGAATGCATATCGTATTCCAAAATATAATTTACGATTTTGCCGCACTTGCTATAAAGCATTCAGAAAGGCTATGCAAAACCATCCAGTTCACAGAATCAGAGACCATCAACATATGGTGTTCGGTGTAAAGCACATGGACAATATATATCAATGTTGCAAATTTTGGTGTCACAACAGATTTGATGAAGTACACAAGTTCACTCTGAAAACGAGCAGCCAATGCTATTGTGACCTACATCTGCGTGGTGGTGGTGAGCCCTACGGATTAGATCTCACATATAAACGCATCATAGGCTCAGGAGATGAGGATTCAGAATTCGATGAATGAGATCGCCAAACACACACACAAAATTTCAAGAAAATGTTAAATGACAATGCAAGAAATTGTGCTCTTGTTTGTTTCTTTCCACACACACTACATATATTCAATCAAATAATAGTTGATTATGTTTTATATTTATGATTGAATAAAATCAATATGTAATCCGTGTCTGGATATTATTATTATTATTATATTTTGTTTCACCCTTCCAATCTCCCATTCAAAATCCCACATATTTTTAGAGATCACTTTTGCATCAAAAAGGGTCACTTTTTTGTATAAAAAAATTCTCATTTTTTATACGAAAAAGTGCCACTTTTTTCTGCAAAAAAGTGTCACTTTTTCATGCAAAAGGGTGCCTGTTTTTGCCCAAAAAAGTAACACTTTTATTGACATGGTGGAAAAAGCTGAGTGAAAGCAGAGTGATACACTCAGCCACTCAGCTTTCACTGAAAATGCTTCACTCAGCTTTCACCACCATGTCAATAAAGGTGTCACTTTTTTTCATTCAAAAATACATGTATTCTTATGGGAAAATGACAATTTTTTTGATAAAAAATATGACCGAAAATTGACATGGTGGAAAAAGCTGAGTGAATGCTGAGTGAAAGCTGAGTGAATGCTGAGTGACTCAAAATTCACTGAAAATGCTTCACTGAAATCCTTCCACCATGTCAATTTTGGATGTTTTTTTTATCAAAAAAAGTGTCACTTTTTGCATAAAAAAGAGCGCGTTTTTGCACCAAGATTGGAAGAATAATTCAATAAAAAATGTGATACTTTTTAACATAAAAATTGACATGTTTTTTTAAGCAAAAAAATAGGGAAGGGTATTTTCGAGTGGCAAAATTAAAATCAAAAATATTCTAAGATATATATATATATTTTCATAAACGTATTGATGGGTGATCTACAAACTACGCATGTGTCGTACATGATAGCGCACTGTGAGCAGCACGCCAAGTGTCTACATGGCAAAAACAATACATTTAGTTCATTCACAAGACATACACGACACATCATCTCCGTGTTCTGTGAGTCTATGTTTATGACATCTGTGGTCACTTTGCTGCTCATGTCACCTTTCACTTGTCGTTCTCCTGGAGCAACATCAGCATCATCTGTCGGTGGTGGTGGTGGTGGTAGTGTCATCCATGTGTCATCTGTCACTCTGCTAATGACATCTGACACTCTTGGTTCTGGAGGGACATCAGCGCCATCTGTCGTCGGTCTGTGTCTGTGCCGCTCAGAGTAATAACTACGAACGAAATCACAATGGGGGCTCCATCGACGATGGTCAGCCATAGGATCGTCAATGGGCAGCCATCTGAACCCTTCTACTTGGCACGAAAGATATGCAACTACATCTTCCGAACCGGTATTCGTAAAGCCTGCTTCGGCTACCTTACTTGCAGGAAATGTCGAAGTCCAGCTTCGAAACACACAGACACACTGCACACTGAATACTGAATTAAAACGCCAACTCTGCTCTCAATATATACTTTTATTTCGTATCGTAATCAAACATTACTTTATCCGGCAAATAGCATAGGTATTCATGAAAACATAGATGTATATCATCTTTTGATGATATAGTACACAAGTTTATAGCCTCATCAAATGACAAACCATTGTTTTTAGCTAGAGTTTTTGCACTACTTATTAATTCGTGATAATATTGACCAAAGTTCATATTCAATAGATATTCAAATCTTGTCGCCATCACAGTAGCATCTAGATGTAGGATTTCTTGAACATCCGCTTCCGTCAGGTAGAAGTAGGTGTCATTCTTGGAAACTCGCACTTGTTGACTCTCTGCATACGTGTGTAATTCCAAATCCATAACATCGTCCCAGTCGAGTTCGATTCGGCTAGTCTTGGCTGCTGCTGCTGCATTCGAGCCATTTCGGCTAGTGTAAAGCAGCTGATTAATGGCCCCCACGAATTGGCCCCATTCAAACATGCTGAAGGACAGGCTGGAGCATATGGTGTTTTGGACCTTGCACACGAGTTTCACTGCAGGCACGAAACTCCGAGCAAAACTTATGCCGCATTGCAAGCTCAAAACGTCGGTGTTGCGAAACTCGTAGGTGGCGTTGCACGCGAAGAAACGTTCCGCTTTGATGGCCTCCTTGTACATGTCACATATTCGATCTAAATCTGCCATTCGATCTGTCCACTCTCGGTCCGATGATGATGATGATAATGATGATGATGATGATGAAGCTGACGCCACCGACGTCACCGACGCCGACTCGTAACCAGAGGACTCTTCAGAAGACTCGACAACGACGTTGTTCACTGCACCAAACATGCTGACTGACTAATCTCTCTGCACCGTTTGGCATCGGTTTATTTCTCCGCTGCCGCCGCCGCCATCACCCCCCACCCTCCCCCCATACACCGGCTCGAGTTTCTACGTTGTTGAGAGCTGAGAGACGACGATGATGATGAAAGGCCTCCTCTTCCAGTTGAGATTGTGCCAATTTTCCATTGAATTACATGCAATTTGTCGCATCAATCCAACTATCGTGCGTACTATCGAACCTTAGCCATTTCATAAGTACTTTACGACCTTTACGCCTGATGGATTTTTTCCACTAGATAGACTTTTGAGATTTTTGTTTTTTGTAGTTCTTTTTCGTAGAAAGCGCCGCTGATTGGTCGCCCAAGTCCTCCAGCAAATACGTGATTGGTTGGGTGATTTTCACTTTGACAACTTTAAATAGTTCCGTAGTCCAATTAGGCGTACACCTTTTTTCGAAAACATGCTTAGCCTAGCTAATTCTCACGAAATCGCCAATTTTGAATTTTTTTCGACCAGCACGTTCGGCATCATCATAAGTTGACTTATACACCTGTTTTTCATTGTCTTTGGTGACGTCACACGGTTTCATGCCGATCGTTCGATGTTTGCGCTGGTTGTAGTTTTTGGCAATGTCCGGCAAAATGTCCAGCCATTTGTAGGAACCGTTCAAACTGAGATACTTGAAGAGATTCTCCTCGAGAGTACTTATAACCCTCTCTGCGATCGCGGATTTCTTTACGGTATACGTGCTGTATGTTTGATGTTGTACTTTTTCAGGAGAATCTGAAGGCTGGAATTGTAAAATTCAGTTCCGAGATCTGATTGAAGGAGCTTGGGACATCTTTTCGCTTTCGACAATATGTCACTCATGGCTTCGGTGACGTCTCGACCAGTTTTGGTCTTCAAGGTGCGCACCCATAGGTACTTGGAAAAGGTGTCAATTACCACGAGAATATAATTGAAGTTTTTATTGGCTCTGGAGTATTTTTGAAGATCAGCCAAGTCCATCTGCCACAGATCGTCGAGTCTTTTGATGATGGTACGTCTGCGAGGAAAATTCCTTCTGGCTGGAGCATGGAGCTCATCAACCAATTGTATTTTCTCAGATGATGATGATGACGTCATTTCGCTAATGGAGGAGTCAATACACTAACTGCACTGGGCGTTACACCTTCTACTTAAGAGGCTGGAATATCAACAATATCCAGTGCCAACTTATCCAAGCGTTTCTTGGTATTTTCATGCTTTTTCATCGAAAGTGACATGAATTTCATCACTCGAATATCCAAGGCTGTTAGATTGTTTTTGGTGGTGTCCAGCTCGTCTTTGAGCTTCTGTATGACGTCATCAACGTATTTTTTGTTGGCAACATCATTGAGTGCACTTGGCGTTTCCACACATATTTTCACATATTCAGCATCAGTGTCCCCATTTGTCGTATAGTTGAGTATAACACCAGGAAAATGGTACGGCTGCTGCTGCCGTGCACGGCGAGCTGACGAAGTTCGACCGAACTTGTTGATGCTCATGATGCGACTGTGGCATGCAAAAAAACGTCTACGCTTTTATTTATCGAATATAGCCTGCTTCTCTCAATTCATCGATGATGGCCACGAGAGGTGCTGCCGGCATTTTTGGCGGCTACCAGAAGCCTATACCTGTCAACGAGCTCGTTCACATCGTCCCAGTACACGTATTCTATTGGTTTCGTGTTGTATGTCAACTGATCTGGGATACCACTGCCGTCGGTAAAACGACCTCGACCTCGAACTCCACCACCTATTTTTGATTGAGGATCTTTGAACATTGGTCGAATCAACTGTTCGTATTTGGCAGTCTGAGATGGATTCAACCTACCTCGCGCATCTACATGCGCACCTGTAGCTGTCAAAATTTGCTTGTATGCCACCAAATCGGCTTTAGCGTATTTGGGATTTTTGTATAAAATCAAACTATATAGTCCCGGAGTGCCCTCGTATGTTACACCATCAATGCGAATGTCCCCCGTATCTTTGTCGAAGTCCATTAGCTTTCTACCGAGCAACCATTGCGCTCTTGGTTTGTCGTAAATGGGGCCGTAATTCACATCTATTTTGCCGGATTTGGCGCGATGTTCATTCACGAATTCAGTTGCTACTTCGGGATAAACTTCCAAGTAGTCATCCTCATCATCATCATAATCACCATCATCTGTGTGGTAGCTTTCATCGTCTTATTTTTTTTTCATAAAGTCTGGAGTCGACGGTTCCTGTTTCTCTTCTTTTTTCACTGTCAGTCGTGATCGCTTGGTGAGTGGCGGCACTGGCGCACTCAATCTTTTCAGCGGTACCCTAATGGGTTTGAATAATTTACTCAGTGCTTCATCATGCTCGAATTTTCCGAGTTTCAGACTCAGATACTTTTTTCGCACAATTTTCGACAACTGATTGACTTGACGTTTGCGTTCAGCTTTAGCAATCTCCGTCTCGATGCGGGGTGATGTGGTCGGCGTCATGGCTTCAGTACGAATGCCGTGCCACCTCGCATCACATTTGTATATATTTGTCAAAGCCCAGGCGGTAGCGCCCTTTGTTCACATCAAAGTCTTTGACAATGACCAAAGATCCGAATTTTTCCTTCCAACAGGTGGCGCACATGCGGTGAAATTCCTCAAAGGTGTGATCTGGAGAGATGTGCTCGTCGAAGGCGTGTTTCAAATTCAAATCGTCTTGCCGAAAAAGCACTATAATGTTGCAATTGTCCTGTTTGGGTATTTTCGAGTAGGTTTGACAAAAGTAGGTTGGGTCAATACCCTTGTGGCGTGCCATGGCATAGAACTCTCTGATTTTATTCTGTTTGTCACACGCCAAATATGAAAATTGAGTTTTCTTCCGCCTTTGACAGATCGATTACCTCGTCGTTGTCCCTGTATGGAAAATAACCTACGCCCTTGACTTGTTTGAGTACATCGTGCAGTAGCTGATATTTAGGTTGGTACAGCGACTTTGAATAAACGTAAACAAACTCGAAGCGTGCTCCATTCGGGCTGAACAGCAGGCAGAGTACAGCGTTGGTCTTGCCACATCCGCTGGGGCCACAAAATATCGCTCGGAATGAATTCGGTAGCAGGGAGCCGTGTTTACGTATACCGTCGTCGTCACCGCCAATACCTCCTCCACCTATGGTATCCAAATTGACTATTTCCAGAGCCGGCTCTTGTTGCACCACTTTCATGTTTGAGTTGATTGATTTTTTGCTGAAGTGTGTGTGTGTGACCACAGCCACATCTGACATTCGAATGACATTTTGAGTGGAGTACAGTTATGTAAGTAGGTGCGCAACATCATTCGCGTCAGTGTAATTCTGACTGTCGAGCACAAGGTCGTGGTGTGGTGAACTCTCTGATTAATCATCTGTCATTCGAGCTTCATTTGCCTGGATACCAGTACTGTGGACCGGGTACCAAACTACAGACGAGATTGGCACGTGGAGACCCTGGTGTGAACCCTTTGGATTCGGCTTGTAAGACTCACGATATTGCATACTCGCAAAACAAGTCTCTGAAGGAGAGACACAAGGCCGACTGGGCGCTGGAAAATCGAGCTTGGGAACGTGTCAAATCAAAAGACGCCAAATTTGGTGAGAAAGCTGCTGCTTGGCTGGTCACCACAACCATGAAGGCAAAACGTAATTTGGAAATGGGTCTGAAGAAGAAGAAGAAGACTGCTGCTGCAAAGCCAAAGTCTTTCCGTCGAGATGTGGTTAAGAAAATTACCAAGACTCTGCGAAAAACACTGAAACCTGATCAGCTGAAAGATTTGAGTGCGAAGGCTCTGCGAAAATCCTCCTTGGTGGCACTGCGTGCTGCCCGTGCTCAAGTGAAAAATTTGGGTGGCCGCAAAAAAATCAGAGTACCCCGAATAATACCGTTCGAAGCGAAGAGCGGTGATGTGCTGCCTCTGCTTCCGATATTCGCCGCTCTGGGAGCGCTGGGCTAGTTGGCAGGCGGTGCCAGCACCATAGCCAGGACCATCATCTCCTCGGCCAATGCCAAAAAGAAATTGGAGGAAGACAAGCGTCATGATACCGCAATGGAGAGCATTAGTGGTGACAACAAACATGTAGGAGGTTCCGGTTTGTTTCTGCGCAAGACCGCTAAAGGCGGCTACGGTTTGTTTTTCAAAAAGAAATTTTCAAAAAACTACCGCTGAAGCTGCCCAATAGAGCGTTGTACGATGAGGAATTACTTAAATATGTGAAACGTCTGAAAATACCTCATTTCATTGGTGTTTTCATGCGAGACAACTTACCTCGATCCTCATCATCATCATCATCATTGAAATTTCCCAAGTACAGAGAATGCGCAATCATCAATCTGGAATCGGACAGGAATCGCGGAACGCATTGGGTAGCTTACGTGAAACGCGGACATGTGGTTAAATACTTTGACAGTTTCGGCAATTTGAAGCCGCCGGTAGAATTGGTGCGATATCTGGGTAAAAAAGTGAAAATCTTCTACAACAACGATCGCTATCAGACATTCAACCAAGTTAATTGCGGTCATTTGTGTTTGAATTTTCTATACGAGAACACACTCTGAGTGTGTGTGCGCACGCGAAAATGAATAGAAAAGTGGTGACCTTTAATGACGAGCGCAATGAGGTTCATTATATGGTAACGTGGCGTTTTGCATACAAAACTTCGCGCAAATCGTATTGGATGCAAGTGGCCATGGACAGGATACGTTTCGATATCTGGCAATGAATATCGTCACACCTGATATGGTGAGGCCCCACGGCGATCACGACGACGACGACGACACCCCTATCAATCGGCACTTGCAAAATTTGCGCGAGCTCAAGGCGCACTTAGCAGAGTACGAGCACAAGCTGTGTATTTTCAAACACTTCCAAAATATGCAAATTAACGATGGTAAATGGATGGGGCAGCAGTAGGTGCAGCTATACATAGAGGCAGCAACGAGGTATGAAGAATGGAAGGCGCACGGAAAAGAAAAAGTAAGAGGACGGATAAACGGGTGCGACAGAATATACCCATGGATGATCGGAACAATTCTGGAGAACCGAGAAGGGCTAAAAGAGGTATTTGTGGACGCGGTTAAGAGAGAGGATGGACGAGTGGGTATAGGATGGGCGCATAAGGAGGGGAGCGAGTGGAGAATGGGTCGGGAAAGAATCAGTGAGCTGGGAAGCGTACAGGAAGCCGAAATGGTGGCTATAGGTAAAGGGGTACTGATGGGTGGAGAGATGGACATAAGAATAATAAGTGACTCGCCTGGAGCAGTGGAGACCATTAGGAATGCGAGATCGAAGAGCAAAAGGGCAGCTCGTATTAGGAGAATGCTTGAAAACAGAAGGGTAGCGGGATTGGTGACGGAAATTGAGTGGAGGAAAGGGCATGTTAGGGAGAATGAGGGTAACAGAAGAGCAGATGAAGAGAGTAGAAGAGGTGCGGAACTGCAAGAGATCACATGGCAAATAGACTTGGGACATAGCAGAATGGAGGAGAGGGAAAGGATTAGGAGAATGGTGATGGAAAAATGGCAGGGTGAATGGGACAGCGGCAGGACCGGCAGAAGCGTACATGGTATGTGCAACAGGGTAGGGATGGGGTGTATACCATTAGCAAGGAAGGCAGTGCAACTGGTCACAGGGCATGGGAACTTTCGGGGTTACCTGGCAAGGTTCGGAATTGCACAAGAGACCCCATGCCAGTGTGGAACTGGCGGGACTGACACGGCGGAGCACATCAGGAACGATTGCATGCGGAGAGAAAGGGTAGAATGGAGAAGGAGGATCGAGGAAGAGGAGGATAGACTTGGAGCGTTACAGCTAAGGGATACGAATGGTGTGAAGGATGAATGGGTAAGGATATTGAATGAATGGGCGGGGGCTGTGGTCGAGGATGAAGAAGTATGAGAACCAACATAGTGTCAATGCGACGGTAATAGTGGCCTGGCTTCGGGATAAACGAGCGACGAAAGTAAATCGGGAGAGCAGGCGCTCGGATAGAATAAGACTGCCGACCAGGGAGGGCGCTGTTTGAATGTGGAGGATGAGCGGAATAAAGAAGGAAGGACCTTCCCCGCTGATTGCCCGCCCGGTATTCGGTGGGTCACGACCCAACGGTGGTGGGGGGGTGTGGCGGGGCGGAGGAGCGAGGGATATCGTGACGTGGACGTTGGAATGGGATGTAGGTGCAGCTTTATGGCCTAACGGCTTGGCAAGTGCAGCACACCTGGGGTGGTTTTAGTCAGTAAGAGTCTGACACTACTGATACGCGATGGACACCGAGCGATCAGAGTCCATGAGGATTTCCACCCCACTGAAAAAAAAAAAAAAAAAAAAAAAGTAGGTGCAGCTTTATGGCCTAACGGCTTGGCAAGTGCAGCACACCTGGGGTGGTTTTAGTCAGTAAGAGTCTGACACTACTGATACGCGATGGACACCGAACGATCAGAGTCCATGAGGATTTCAACCCCACTGAAAAAAAAAAAAAGCAGCAATAGCAGCATTCACCGATCCACCACGTTCCGCCGCCGTCGCCGCCAGTACCAAGTCCATGACGCCAGCCACACCAAAACTAGCCGAAAACACACGAAATATTATTATTCGTATTATATTATTATTATTATTATGTATTAATAGATGTATAAAACCAATTTTCCTCGATTTATTTTGCGGATTGAATGAATGAGAGAGAGGGACTGAAATAAATACGAGTCATGTACATTGAGCAATGGTGTGTGATCCTCTCAGTGTATATATTTGAGTGACATATACGCTGTTTCTCAGTGTACATTGAGCTGTCGTCACGATGACAACAAATTATATGATTCTAGCAGCCGTTCTGTCGAACGTACTGTATATTAGCCCGCCATATGAGTACGGTGAGGTATTGGTATCGTATTTGCACGAAGATGATTCGAGTACTTCGAACTGGCCGAAAATGACTCAGGCGCTAGCCAATGATGGATATTTGCCTGTGTTGAGAGCCGAAATCCCGATGAACACCTCATCGTACAGACTGCGGAAGATTTATACAAATCACACCTATAGCGATACGCAGTGGTTTCCGCTGAAGATGTCTTGCCCCTCTAGCAGCAGCACTTCGAGACCATCGTCTTCGTCGTCGTCCCACCCAACTACCCAACCCGTGGACGTCAAGATGCAAGCCCCTGCTGCTGCTGCTGCTGATTGAGAAGGTAAGGATTCCAAATGCGAGCTGCCACCGCCGCCAACACTGCACGATTGGTTTATGTTTTTCGTGTCAATGGTTCTGAGTGTTCGAGTATCCGAATCTATATATAGGTTTATTAAATTCATGCATCAAAAATATTTTTTAATCGATAATGATAATATATCTTCATACTACGCCACTGGCACTGAAGTGTAATTTTTTTATGTGAAAAATAAATGTATTTTTCTCGAACTGACGTTATTCATTTCAATAAATGAAAACAGACAAAGACAGACATACATTGCCATGGGTTAGAGTGAGACACTTAAAATGCCTTGAATCGATCAATTTGGCTTCAGTCCTCGACTCTCTTATCTCTTCCTGGAAAACAAACATCTGAGACGGTAAACAACTCCAAGGTCAATTTAGCTCGAGCAGCGTAAACAAACACCGGATGTGTGAGATAAAAAACTCTGCGATTAAATCTGAAAAACAAATTCAAGGTCAAAAATGGATCATCGTGTTTACTGAGAATTTCGTTCAACTTGAGAGAGCAGACAGTAAACATTCAAGATACTTGCCTTATCGCTATTTCACGGCGGCGGAGACGTATTTTTTTCTTTTGGAATTTCATTCGAGAGCGAGTGGATTAATAATAAGTCCATCATAATTTTCTGTTGTGTGTTCTAAGACAGTAGACATTTTTTCATATTTAATTTTTTCGTTTTGTCAATTAAGGTGGCGGCCATGTTTTTTTCTCTTCCAGCCAATTGCTCTCAACGAATCACGTGACGTTTTTTTCTCTTCCAGCCAATTGCTCTCAGCGAATCACGTGAGGGAAAGTTTTTCATAACTTCCACCATCGCCGCCATGTTTTTTTGCCTTCCGCTCCATCGCCGCCATGTTTTTTTGCCTTCCGCTCCATCGCCGCCATGTTTTTTTGCAGGGACGTTTTTTTTTCATAACTTTCGCCATCGCAGCCATGTTTTTTTGCCTTCCGCTCCATCGCCGCCATGTTTTTTTGCAGAAAAGACGCGCAACACTTAGGGTGAAACGTTTTGAACCCCCTCCACCCCCTGAAACTCTTCGGCGAACACGTCATCTTCTTCAGCACCAACCCTCCAGCGACGGCAAGAACTCGATGGACGCGGCCATCGAGAGATACACCGTGTGGAGCAACCTGTGTTCTGGGACATGAAAGTGTCCCAGAAAACAGGTTGTCATACTACTCATGAAGAAAATAAAATTTAGTGATTGCATCAGTAGCATCATACACTATTTGATTATGCTCAATCCAGAAATGAGGTGTAATTGTAACTCCATTCGAGTAAAATTTCGTTCCGACACATAACTTTGCTGTCATTCCATACTTCTTGGCTAACCCATACAAAATTAAACTGGCCGGCAGACATGCTCCATAATAATTGTTTTTAATAAATACTTTTCAATACATGATTCAATCAAGTTTAAGGGAAATTGCTGGAACATGGGATCAGACATATTATCGCTTGTTTGCTAATGCGACTGCTCAGAGTGAACGTTAAATGAAACTTCCAAATCATATTATTTTTAAATATTTTTCCCGTTTGAGTTTCTTCACCCCCAACTCGTTTTATTGGGCGTTCAATGTGAAACAAATTTTCAATTTAATTTGTCAAAAGATTTACATAATTTTTCATGCTTTCTTATGGAAATCAATTTATAAAAATTTTACAAATACCTCGATATATGGTAAATGCAGCACTTTTATATGTATTCTTATGCTAACTGATGCACACATTTGCGGAAAACTGGTCGCCTTTTGAAACCGTTCAGTTTTCGTCTGAAAAATTTTCACTATCAAATAAACCAATACTATTTACCCCTTCCCTTTTATTAGGTATTTAGTCTCGCACCCAACCGTTATAATATTATTATAACATATGACTATTATATAATTTTTAAGTTGGTATCACTTTATTTGGCAATCCTAATGAAAATTTTATCGGATTCAATTTAAATTCATTGCTCGTCGGTAATACATTCAAAATATCAGAACCTTGTGATGACTTCAAATTAATACGATCCGTCTTTTAGTTAATCTTAACGGTTTCTTCCCGGCAATTTGCAGGTGTGGTAGAATCCCAGAACAGTTCCATTCATTCCGCTGTTGAGAATTGCTACAATTGAAAAGTCTCCTACGAGTGTGTGTATGTGAATCAAAGTTGACATCGGATATTCCATTTGCCGCAAATAGTTGTTGTTGTCGTCGCGATACAATTCGTAGAAATTGACTCAACAAACGATACGCTGTGACTCATCATTATCCCCACCTTTTTTTTCATAGCTCAACATATAGACTACTAAGTAACTTCGCATCATTATCTGTCTAACTTTTGAAGTATTCAGACGTGCTCTTTTAAAAATTGTGTTTCCTGTGAAATTTCTTTGATTTTTTAAGCTTTCATAATGGAAAAGAAAGATTCAACCAAAGTGATTCGCCGTTTTGGAGTCCAAGGTAGAACTTTGGAATTCAAAATAAGGCCAATTCCAAAAGATGCAGAACCTGTGACCTGGGTGAGTGATGTAATCACTCAAATAGTATTAAAAAGTATGAGCGGACTAACACCAATAGATTATGTTGGGTTCACTTTTTATTCAAACGAATTTTCACGTGGGCAAGGGTGGATGAGATTCAGACCTGCGTTTGAAATAACCAGCAATGAAATATTCGATAAAATCTCATCCATTTACCAATCTAATTCTTCGGGTTTCAATACTGGAACATTTTGTTTGGGTGTTACCTCGGTGAAGATGCCCGTTGGTAATGGTTGACCCCGTTCGCACAACACTTTTACTGAGGAGTGTAGTAAGCGGCAAGGCATAGTCGTTATCAATAACAAAGAAAACTTGTGTCTTCCTCGTGCTCTTGTGGTCGCCAAAGCTTATGTCGATAAAGACCTGAAGTTGTGAAAATACGCCGTGATATAGGAAAGCTTCAAACAACAAGAGCTCGTGAATTAATGGAAACTGCTGGAGTTAGTATTCCTGAAGAGGTTCTGGTATACCTGAACTTCAACAATTTCAGAGGTATCTCCAAAATTATAAAACAACGGTTTATGCCCATGGTAGTAAAGGACGCGATTTAATAAGGCGTTGACACTTGAACCTCTTTGAATCTTGTGTATCACAAAGGCCATTACAACGTCATCACTTCCCTTACTTCAGCTTTTTGTTGTATTCATTTTTGTGAAGAATGTAATGTTCCATACAATAACAAATAAAATCATAATTGTGGGAAAACATGTCCTCGGTGTCAGCAATCTCCTCAATGTTCCTCTGAGGAATTGTCTGTGAAATGTGAGTCTTGCAAAAGATCTTTTAGGGGACAGATTTGTTTCGAAAAGCACTCACAACATGATATCTGCATACAAATGCGACGTTGTGAGGACTGTTTCAAAATCAGTAAGGTAGATCGAAAGCATACTTGTGGGGAGATATTTTGTGTAATTTGTAATAAACATCAACCTTCTGGTCATTTGTGTCACATTCAACCGGACAATCGTAAGCCCCTATCTGAAAATTTTCTTTTTATTTTTTACGATCTTGAAACGAGACAAGACAGGGTTATAGCTGACGGTTCTCTTCTTCACGAACCCAATCTTTGCGTTTTTCATCAGTGCTGTGATATTTGTATTGAATCATCAGGTCGAATTTGTAGAAATTGTGGCCTTCGTCTGCAAATTTTCAAATGTGATGATCCAATCACTTCATTCGCCCATCATGTTTTGAATATACGGAAAAAATTAAAAGAGGTCATGGTTATAGCTCATAATGGTGGTGGTTTTGATCTTCAGTTCATTCTTAATTATATTCTAACAAAAACTGATTCGAAACCAGAACTTATTATGAGAGGTACCAAATTGATTTTTATGTCTGTTGGTACCTAATGTTCAATTTTTGGATTCACTCAATTATTTTCCAATGGCTTTGAGTAAACTCCCCAAGGCATTTGGTTTTTGTGAATTGAAAAAGGGATTTTTCCCTCACCAGTTTAACCTCCTAGAAAACCAATATTATGTTGGGTCAATGCCATCAGCTGAGTTTTACACAACTGGTAATTTTAGAACCGATAAGGAACTTACCGATTTTGAAATGCCTATGGTACAAGGCAAAAATCGAAGAAAAGTACGTGTTTGATTTTCAAAAGGAGATAATTGCCTATTGGGTTTCCGATGTTGATATTTTGACGCAAGCCTGTCTCAAATTTCGTCATATGATGCTCGAAGAGACAAATGCTTGTCCTTTCATGGAAGCATGTACTATTGCGTCTGCATGCAATAAAGTATTCAGACGAAATTTTCTTAACCCCAATAACATTCGTATCCTTACCAAAGGCGGGTACAGATACAAAGACAACCAATCAAAAGTTGCCATTCAATGGTTGATATGGGAAGAGAAGGTGAGAAATATAAACATCCAACACGCTGCCAAGGACTTTGAAGCAATAGTTGGAGGTGTGAAAGTCGATCGCTTGATAAAACTACAGTGTAGTGAAACATGTCGCGAATTTAATAAAGATTTGGTGGAAATTTAATCGTTTACCTTAGTGCTTTAATTGGGTACTTGTTCATATATTACAGAATTCATATCAGGTGGCCCAAAAAATTATGCTTATAAGTTTTGGGGTGGTAAAGATGAAAAAGTGGTTTGCAAAGTCAAGGTTATTTCCCTCATCCTCAAGGCTATGAAAAATATTAATTTCGAAAAAATTAAAGAAATGGTCTTACATCCCTCAGAACCTATAAGCATATTGGCTCCACAAATCAGGTGAACACAGGAGCATGATGTCATAACAACAAATATATCTAAAAACTACACGCCTAACTCCACGAAAAGAAAGTTTCTCCCAGATCACAACTCTGTTCCTTTTGGATTTAAAAAATCAAAGTTACAATTTGAATAAAACTCCTATCCTGTCTATCCTATCCTCAAATCATTGGTCAACAACAAAAAAAAACAAAATAAAAGACCCATCCAAAATTACACATTCGAAAAGAGGCATATAAATGTACAATCGAAAAGAGGCAATACAAAAACCTATATAGAAAAAATTTAAATGAATCAACATACAAAAGACCCAAATATACAATTGAAAAAAAAAAGCAATCTTTGTTGGTCAATGATATCCTTTTATCCTGGGGGAGAGGTGCTTACCTTTTGGTCTCCTCTATTTTGACTAACAAGCCCATTCCTTTTTTTTCTTCATATTTCAACAACCGGCAACGCCCTGTCCCCAACCCAATGTTTAATTTTACAACCGGCAACACCCCATCTCAATCTGCTCGTTTTTCCATTACCGATAACGCTGGCTCGGAGACCACGCTCCAATGCCAACTGATAATGAAACGAATAACAGAAGTTGAAAGCAGAATGTTTGTATGGTAATAATAAAAATAAAATTCAATTTGTGACAATTTTTTTTTTAAACAAATAATCCATCTTCTAGTAGCCTCTACAATTATTTCCATTACAACTCTCATCAATATACATGCTAATATTGTGGACAATATAACAAGAATTCTGTAAAGATCAAACTAGTGACTTCTTTTTCTCTCTCCCCGCTGGAACTAATTCCTCAGATTTTGTGTTTATTTCTTGAAAATCTTGAAATACCAGCTCCAGCTTATACTTTCGATATTGCAGTCAAAAGTATAAAATTTATTTTTAATTGCGGAGACAAATTCTACAATGCTTGAGGTTGGATTCTTCATAAAGGATATCTCGTTTGCTGCAAATTCCGATTGAACAGTTCGTCTTCAATGCTCAAATTACTCAACTGCTTCAAAACATTCCACTTACCTTCGAAAAATTGAACACAGATGAAGCAGCGACTGACAGCGTTTTTTCTTTTACCAAACATTTGCAAACCATGTTTATTCTCTTTACTTGCTTCGAAAATGGGATATTGGATATTGGTGTCACTCAACGAGAAAAAGAAGTATTTTCCCCTTTACCACATAAGTAATTAAATTCCCAGATGTGCCTTTCGAAAACCAAGTTTCCTTTAGGTTTTGAGACGCTATGCCGACATAATAGCAGGGGAGCCCAAGCGGGGATTTCTGGATTTACTGAAGCGCGGCAGATTTATAGAGGGATACCTTGTACCCGGTTGAGTACCTCCACTAAATATGAACCTCATAAATAAGGCCGCGCGTCCAGGATAAAGGATCAGATTAGTAAAAAAAATTGATCAGCTGAAATTCTCAAGCGCGATTAAGGTAGGGTGAGTTAATTACATGCTAAAAAGTGTATATTCAACTAATCTGACAATATGAGAGTGACGTAAATAAAGGGAAGAGGTACAAAGTTGTAAAAAAACGTCATCTCGACATCTTCGAGTGTGTCTAATTTTCCTTTATTTTGAAGGAAACAATGCAAGGATAACGAAAAATATATAATCTGATGATTTTCACAGGCCGAAATAACAAAAATTCGTCGATAAAGTCTAATGCGTGCAGCTGCGTAATGCCTATATTCCTCCCTCCACGTTACTTCTTCACTCTCACTCTTCCTCTATCTATTTGGCTTTGCTAAACTTAGATTTTGAATATAATTTGAACTGATTCGTACGGGAAGATTTTGAGAAATGTCAAAAAAACTATGTTTTTTTTTTCAAATGTGTTTTTTTTGGAATAACTTTTGAACGGCTTTATCAATCAATTTCAAAAACGAATCAGCTCTTAATATCAAAAAACTACGTCGATCACAGTCCGGTTAAAATCATTTGATTCGTCGAGTTATCGTTGTCGAAAGGAAACCGAAAAACGTGGTTTTTCGGAATCACTCTGAAATTTTTAGTTCGATCAATTCAAACTCAAATATTCTTCGTGGAGCTTGAAAAACTGCGTCTATTGCCGTCAACCGTGTGAAAATCGGTACATTTTCCCAAAATTTATTGCGGTTTGAAAATTCAAAAAATTGTATAAACTTCTATCAGACTTTTGAGCTCGGACAGCAAAAACAAAATAAGTGAAATGTGGAGCGCTTAGGTATGGAGTTTGCGGGAAGTTGCAGGGATGGCCTTTAGGGGCAACCGTTTCCCTATTTTTTTTTGTCAGATTAGGCGAATCCCTCTAAATAATCGTCAGCGTAGTAGACAGCACATCTAGGACATACAGATGAACCATATATATCTTAATCTGACGCGATTGTGTATTTCAAAATGGCGATTTTTCTTTATATTATAATAATGGCCGCGAGTTTGCGTCACATCGACATCGTCAGATTATTGCATGGGAGCTTTTTTTTAGGCTCACTTAACACCCCCTAAGAAAATCTGACGAGCTCGATCAAATTTTCATTTTTTTTTCATTTTCAGTTCTTACCTACCATCACCCCCATCATGCAAACGATCAGATTAACATACGAACATTATTAAAAATACGTAGGACCTTGATGCTATCAACATCTGACGCGCTCGAGTATGTTAATGCAACAGTTTTTTTAACAAATTTGAAAATCTATAGCCGCTTCTCCCACCGATGAAAAGGTATACATTATATAAATTTTTTTCTTCTTATCATCTAAGCTTTGCAACCCAATCTATGACTCGAGTAAATCCACATTTAGCATCGTGGGCTCCCCCACATTAAGATTAATTCGTTCTGGTTTATTCGGACGAAATTTATTGGGTTTTGGGACGTTATGTAGAGTAAGTTCGTTCTGCTTAGATCAGACAAAATTTATTCTTTTATCAATTTTCCACCTGATATTCGACAAATTCGACAGAGGCAGCCATTTCTTCCTGACTTCGATCAGACGAAATTTATTGGGTGGTTTTTTGGGATGCTATGTAAGGTTAGTTCATTCTGGTTAGATCAGACAAAATTTATCACGTTTTTCTGGGACTCTATATCCACGTATGGTTACTCTGTTCTGGTTATACCACACACATTTTTATGGGGCGCTATGCCTAAGTGTGCTTAGTTCGTTTTGGTTAGATCAGAAAAAATTTAATGTGGGAGTTTTTGCTAACGTAGGGTTAGTTTGTTCTGGTTAGATCAAACGAAATTTATTGACCGCTATGCCTTCGTATGGTTAGTTCTTTCTGGATAAATCAAACGAAATTTATTGTGGGTTTTTGTGACGCTATTTAAGGTTAGATAATACGAAATTTATTTACCTATGCCTACATAAGGATAGTTCGTTCTGGTTTGATCAGACGAAATATATTGGGTTTTTGATGGCTTATGCCGACCTAAAAAATGTTTTATTTTATTTTTACCTAATCCTGCAACAACATAAAACTTATAAGTTAGGTTGACAGAACGGTCTCGGCGCTGTATTTAAGCTACAATTCCCGAAAGGGAACGTCGATATTCTTTACAAATGGCTATGTGATATGTTACCAAAATGAAAATGCCTAATAGATTTTATATTCACAAACTGTTTTATTTTATTTTTTACTTAAAACATAGGTTGGTCAATCGGTCTAACACGTTGGGGTGACTTCACTGCGGCGGCGATTGCCTGGAAAAATGACGGACCCCATCACGAGAATTGTTATCAATCAACTGGATCTCCCTCGACTACGTCACACAATAAACGCAACTAGGCTCTGAACGCAAAGCAGCTAGGCTCTAAGTAGCGACGCGTGATCTTGAATTCGCCAAAAATTGCCAGAATGGAGCTCAGGCTTTTCTTATGAGATTTAACGTGGGGAAATATCCAGAACTTTTGTAGCATATATTCATCAGGTCAGTCCAATTTGCAGATCGATACTACAGTTACAGATTCAAATTATCACCCTGTACATACATGGAAACCATACAGTGTCTTTCAAAAGTATCGGAACGGTCTCATATTTCAAAAACGGCTTCGAGAAAATTTATGAAAATTTCGATAGAATGGTTTTTGATGATGCCTGATTCAATGGTGATATCGGTAATGTTGCCAAATCAACAGTTTTTCAGATATTGAGGGTAACTCAATTTTTTCAAATGAAACATCCTATTTGTTTTAATTGCAATGAATTCAGCGACGCCTCATTACTTATGTCTCCAAATATCAAGTATTAATTCCTTCATGCCGGCGACCGGGGTTCAAACCTCGGACATGCAGTTTTTTTTGTTGAGAGATATGGATTGTATTGTCAGCAATTTGGATACCAACTTTGGCGATATCTATCAAGAATTGTCAATATTGTACCGTTAATGTTAATCTAGTAAATAATTATTGGAATGAATACTATTAGGTAATAGTGTATGATCAATAAAGTATCGAGTTTTTTTCTGTATCTGAGATATGCGTTTGTCTTAAAAGTATTGTGTTTTATTCGAGCATAAAGTGTAATTGCAGCTCTCCAGATTACCGCGCTCCGCTTCTTTGTCGAGCGGCAATCAATCACTTCCTGCTCTAAATACACAAATAGCTATTGAAGTGTTTATTACTCATTACAAAAACTAAACGCTCATAATTATTTGAGTGACGTGGATTGAAAAGTATGCATTGAGGGAGCGAGTTGTAAATTGATCGCAATAAAATTTCATAATATTTTCTCGTGCCCTTTTGAAAATATTCTAACGTTCTCAGACTTTTGTTCGAAAAAGCCATGTTTCCATATTTCGAAAACTACATAAGTTTAAAACCTGATATTTGGAGATATAAGAAATGACGAGTCGCTGAACTGATTGCAGTGAAAACAAATAGGATATATACTCCATTTGAAAAAATAGAGTCACCCTCAATATCTGAAAAACTGTTGATTTGGCAAAATTGTTGATATTACAAATGAATCCGGCATCATCAAAAACGATCATGTATAAAATTTCACGAATTTTTCTCGAACCGTATTGAGAATATCGGAACGTTCTCAGACTTTTGAACGAAAAAGCCATGTTGTCACATAAAACTACATTAATTTAAAATCTGATACTTGGATATATAAGTAATAAATCGTCGCTGAGTTGATTGCAATAAAAACAGATAAGGTGATCCATATGAAAAAAATAAGTTACCCTCAATATCTGAAAAACTGTTAATTTGGCAACATTGCTGGTATCACCGTTGAATTGGGCATCATCAAAAACCACCTTGTCGAAATTTTCGTAAATTTTCTCATTGTCGTTTCTGAAATATGAGACCATTCCGATACTTTTGAAAGACACTGTGAACTGTTTAACAGGCAATCATATAAATCCGCATATATTTGATGAAAACCAATACTTTTTCAAGAAATTGGTAAATTGTAGCCGTTGTTTTAGGGCTTTGCGAGATTAAGAGACTAGTCTTGGTCTTGTTTTGGTCTTGACAAAATGCAAATATATATATATTTGAACTAAAAGTTCGGGTTGAACCACGTCTACTCTCAGGTATAATTACGTTAGGTTTTTGTGACTTGACGTCGGGGTCTCAATCTGCCTACTCCCCATGTCTCGTCACTGGTTCTCTCTAAGGTCCCAATCTGCCTACTCCTTCGAGAGAAAAACCTAACGTAATTATACCTGAGTAGTAGGCAGATTGGGACCTCAGCGTAGAATTACGTTTTAACCTTTTATTAATTTTCTTTCTCTTTCAGTTCTTGAAAATGGCTCAAAAATCGGAGCCGAAACGTCGAATTTCAACAAACTCTAGACGCGGTTATATATCTATTTATATATATGTCTCATTATTTGGTGGCACTCAAGTCCAAGTTTTTTTTCGGGAGCAATTTGCTCAGCGGCACCTTCACAAAAAAAACTTCAGACAAAAAAGACTAACGATGAAGGAACTACTCTTCAGAGCAGGAGCCTTACTTGAAGAGTCTCTTTTGTTCCAAGACGAGATTGTATCGAGTGATTGAAAAATTTTCGGCAGAAATGCTCGAATTCGCAGGACTGAGTCGTGTCGCTCCACCCATCGTTTCTCTAAAAGGAAAACGAGGTTGACCAAGAAGAATATATTTCAAGACATAATTCTTTTAGGAAGACGCAGTGAAAAATTAAACAACATCCTTCATTACTCCTATAGCATTGCGAACCGATAGCACAGAAGATGATTTAGAACGGCTGAGATTCGAAGTACAGTCTCCGACTCTCTCTCTCTTTCTCTCTCTCTCTCTCTCTCTCTCTCTCTCTCTCTCTCTCTCTCTCTCTCTCTCTCTCTCTCTCTCTCTCTCTCTCTCTCTCTCTCTCTCAAATTTTTTACCGACTATTACATAAACAATAACTTCAAAAATAATTTTCACTTGGTGGATATGGTATACTGGGGAAACTTTTACAATAAAAGAAAAACGCATTGGCTGTCCTATCTCCTGGGTGATGTGAAAATGGGACTTTGTATGTGCAAAAATGTCATCATGAAAAATGAGTTATTTTGTTTTTAAATATTACATTGAATACATCTAAGTTCTATGATTTAAAAAACAAAAATATTTCTGTTTAGAAATACAAGAGGGCCTCTACCTAATCTATTAGCTTCATGTTCTTTTCTGAAACTTTTTTCTAGTAAATATCCCTGGAATTATTCCATATTACTTATCATTAAAATAACATCAATATAGCAGGGATTTGTTGGATGTTAGTGTTGCGAGACATCTCCTTATTGCGAAAATTTAGCATAAGTTTCAAGTCTCAATGACAAATGATTCTGATGTATTCCTACGGCGACGACAACCATCAATGGACTATCACCCTTTTTTCTTAAAACCGAAAACCAGTCACGTGGTTACATGGGAAATTGATGTGCGGCTACTAAAAATTAAAAAAGACCGGTGGCTATGTTTTCTCTCTCTAAACGAGTATCCATTTTCTATTTTCGGAAATATTTTTTCGAAACATTCGCTATATGTTTTAATGATAAAATTTACATCGCCATATTTTTTTTCTTTTGAGAACATTATACAAATACCAAATTATCCACTTAAATACTTAACTTCGCAAATTCATACACTTTGCATGAGATAATTTGCATTATTGATTGAATATCAGCCTAAAAATGTTTATTTCTTGAACGATGTAAGGTACTCTGTATACGTTTATTGGGATCGCACGATGAAACGCTACACCCCCTGTTGAACCCAAACGCCCGAAACACATGCACAACGAACCTCCATGTATATGATTTTTCTTCCATACAGTATATTATTACCCTGTATATGTTTGTAAATGGCTTATTTTGGTTTCCAATGATTTCTACGGCATATTTCCAACCACAAATACATCATTTTGAATCATTATATCCCCAATGATGTTAACCACACCCTGTGTATGATTTTTCTCAACCTGCAGTGATGACAACCCACAAAACCAACAAATAATAAGTTCTACAACAAACAACAAATTCTACACGTATATTCAGTTGACGCTCGCTACTGGAGAATTCGTATCTTTGAAACGGATCAACGATGAAATTTAAATTCGCGCGCCCATACGTGGAGTAGAGTAATGTTGAGTGACATATGACAAGTAACTTCTGAAAGGTGCCGCCATCCGCTATCATAACTATATCCTATTTACCTTCTTTAATCAATATCCTCCGTGGTCTAGTGGTTTTAATCTCAGGCTCCCAACCCAGCTGGCGCGAGTTCAAATTTCCGCAGCACAAATTTTCTTCTTTCAGATACCGATCACACAACCATTTCGAATCTCCCGCTCCCACGACAACACCCGAGTTACGTTTTCTGGTGGGAAGAAGAACTTGATATTTTTGCGACGACGACGAGTTCTATGATGATGACGTAACCACGTGATACGACCACGCCAAATTCAAATTTCAGTGTCCCGCCTAGGAAGGCCGCCATCTTGGAGTTGCTCACAACACAAGTTGGGTGTGCAACTGACAGCTGGCAATGTGGTGTCAAATAACAAATGTAGGTTTGGTAGGTTACGTGACAGATGAGAGGTTAGGTTAGGTTACTGATATTCCGTGACGAAGATACGAAGAAGAATAAAAAATGATGACGGATGACTGGTGAAATGGGTGGTGCTGTCATGTCACAACTTGGAGAGCTCTGATTGGCTGTCGACAGACGAGATATAATGAAAAAGCGGAAGGAGTAGGGCTGGTCTCAGGTGCCCCAATACCTAATAACGCCATTGAGGCTTCTGGAACTAGATTATTGTTAAAAATTGAGGGTGTCAATAACAAAGTTAACGGACTTGAAAAAGAAAATAAATAACTTAGAGTTGAAAGCCTTAATAAAGACGCAAAGAAGAACGAAATTATTTTATTCGGCTGGAATCTAATTCCAGAAAATTTTAATATTGATAACATTTGTGATTTCAAAGCTTCACTAGATATAGATATAAAACCAACAGAAATTAATGATTTTTATACCTTGGAGAAATCCAGAGACAGCCCAATAAAAATTGGTCTAACCACAATTTAGAGGAAAGAAAACCAGATCCTTCGCAAGCACCTCCTACTTGCTAAACAGGATAACCAGACCAACTGCTGCATCAAAAAAAATAAACTTTTTGTCAACAATACCCCGTATGGAATAGAGGACTTGATTGTGAAAGAGGAACCAGCGAGTAAACGATAGCACAATAGCGCCCCACCCACACCTACTTTAGTTAAAGTTCTCTTGGAGGAAACCTTCGAGAAACTCGTCCAAAAAGTTGGAAATACAGCAAGCGGTACAACGTATAATACAACATCCAAAACAGGAACCATCTCCAAGAAACCCAACACTCGTCAGCAAAAAAACAAATCAAGATTTCATTCAAACAGATATTTTTTTTTAACCTTTTCAATCCTTTTTTTTACTATTATTTTGCTTGTTTTTTCCATATATGTGTCTTTTTTCCATTTTTCATATTACTATATGATTCTTTGGATTATTTCAATATAAATATTATCCTTAAATGGAAGAATTAAAAGGGCCCTTGGAACTCATATTACTGAATTAAGGGATTTTATTGAAACATCAGTAAATTACCATATTTTTTGTGTTACCGAGACCTGGCTGACTAATAATATTATGAGTGATGCAGTATCTTTGAAGAATTATGACTTTTTTAGACTTGATAGGATCGAGGAGGTGGTGTTGGAATATATGCCAAAAATAATTTAAATATCACTCACATAAACCATGTAATTCAAGTTGACACTGCTGAGCAATTGTGGGTATCTTTTGAAGTGAATGAAGAAAAATATGCTCTTGGCATGATATACCGTCCTCCCAGACAGCCAATTGTAGAATTCATTACTGAATTCGAAAATGCCGTTAGAGGGATGTCAGTACAATACGACAATATTATATGTATTGGAGATTTCAATTTCGATTTGTTAAAATATAACTCAATGTCGACTCTTTTACTGAAAACAACACAATCTTCTGGCCTCATACAGTATGTTGAAAAACCGACAAGAATAAGTCAGAGTTCAAGTACCCTATTAGATTTAGCATTTTGCTCAGAAAATATTATCCTGAATACTTGTGTGGTTTCTGATAACTATAATCTCAATACAGATCACAGTGTGGTGGAGATGTAATTTTCAATATCGACATCAAAAGAAACTAAGTTAGTTATATTCAGAAATTTTGGAAAAATTGATCTCAATCATTTCAGTTATGATTTGAATCACTTACCCATGCACCAAATTTTAGAATCAGGACATGCTGATGAAAAAGTACAAATGCTGAATGAATTAATATTGGATCTTTTTGATAAACATAGATAGAGAGATAGATAGATAGATAGATAGATAGATAGATAGATAGATAGATAGATAGATAGATAGATAGATAGATAGATAGATAGATGGATGGATGGATGGATGGATGGATGGATGGATGGATGGATGGATGGATGGATGGATGGATGGATGGATGGATGGATGGATGGATGGATGGATGGATGGATGGATGGATGGATGGATGGATGGATGGATGGATGGATGGATGGATGGATGGATGGATGGATGGATGGATGGATGGATGGATGGATGGATGGATGGATGGATGGATGGATGGATGGATGGATGGATGGATGGATGGATGGATGGATGGATGGATGGATGGATGGATGGATGGATGGATGGATGGATGGATGGATGGATGGATGGATGGATGGATGGATGGATGGATGGATGGATGGATGGATGGATGGATGGATGGATGGATGGATGGATGGATGGATGGATGGATGGATGGATGGATGGATGGATGGATGGATGGATGGATGGATGGATGGATGGATGGATGGATGGATGGATGGATGGATGGATGGATGGATGGATGGATGGATGGATGGATGGATGGATGGATGGATGGATGGATGGATGGATGGATGGATGGATGGATGGATGGATGGATGGATGGATGGATGGATGGATGGATGGATGGATGGATGGATGGATGGATGGATGGATGGATGGATGGATGGATGGATGGATGGATGGATGGATGGATGGATGGATGGATGGATGGATGGATGGATGGATGGATGGATGGATGGATGGATGGATGGATGGATGGATGGATGGATGGATGGATGGATGGATGGATGGATGGATGGATGGATGGATGGATGGATGGATGGATGGATGGATGGATGGATGGATGGATGGATGGATGGATGGATGGATGGATGGATGGATGGATGGATGGATGGATGGATGGATGGATGGATGGATGGATGGATGGATGGATGGATGGATGGATGGATGGATGGATGGATGGATGGATGGATGGATGGATGGATGGATGGATGGATGGATGGATGGATGGATGGATGGATGGATGGATGGATGGATGGATGGATGGATGGATGGATGGATGGATGGATGGATGGATGGATGGATGGATGGATGGATGGATGGATGGATGGATGGATGGATGGATGGATGGATGGATGGATGGATGGATGGATGGATGGATGGATGGATGGATGGATGGATGGATGGATGGATGGATGGATGGATGGATGGATGGATGGATGGATGGATGGATGGATGGATGGATGGATGGATGGATGGATGGATGGATGGATGGATGGATGGATGGATGGATGGATGGATGGATGGATGGATGGATGGATGGATGGATGGATGGATGGATGGATGGATGGATGGATGGATGGATGGATGGATGGATGGATGGATGGATGGATGGATGGATGGATGGATGGATGGATGGATGGATGGATGGATGGATGGATGGATGGATGGATGGATGGATGGATGGATGGATGGATGGATGGATGGATGGATGGATGGATGGATGGATGGATGGATGGATGGATGGATGGATGGATGGATGGATGGATGGATGGATGGATGGATGGATGGATGGATGGATGGATGGATGGATGGATGGATGGATGGATGGATGGATGGATGGATGGATGGATGGATGGATGGATGGATGGATGGATGGATGGATGGATGGATGGATGGATGGATGGATGGATGGATGGATGGATGGATGGATGGATGGATGGATGGATGGATGGATGGATGGATGGATGGATGGATGGATGGATGGATGGATGGATGGATGGATGGATGGATGGATGGATGGATGGATGGATGGATGGATGGATGGATGGATGGATGGATGGATGGATGGATGGATGGATGGATGGATGGATGGATGGATGGATGGATGGATGGATGGATGGATGGATGGATGGATGGATGGATGGATGGATGGATGGATGGATGGATGGATGGATGGATGGATGGATGGATGGATGGATGGATGGATGGATGGATGGATGGATGGATGGATGGATGGATGGATGGATGGATGGATGGATGGATGGATGGATGGATGGATGGATGGATGGATGGATGGATGGATGGATGGATGGATGGATGGATGGATGGATGGATGGATGGATGGATGGATGGATGGATGGATGGATGGATGGATGGATGGATGGATGGATGGATGGATGGATGGATGGATGGATGGATGGATGGATGGATGGATGGATGGATGGATGGATGGATGGATGGATGGATGGATGGATGGATGGATGGATGGATGGATGGATGGATGGATGGATGGATGGATGGATGGATGGATGGATGGATGGATGGATGGATGGATGGATGGATGGATGGATGGATGGATGGATGGATGGATGGATGGATGGATGGATGGATGGATGGATGGATGGATGGATGGATGGATGGATGGATGGATGGATGGATGGATGGATGGATGGATGGATGGATGGATGGATGGATGGATGGATGGATGGATGGATGGATGGATGGATGGATGGATGGATGGATGGATGGATGGATGGATGGATGGATGGATGGATGGATGGATGGATGGATGGATGGATGGATGGATGGATGGATGGATGGATGGATGGATGGATGGATGGATGGATGGATGGATGGATGGATGGATGGATGGATGGATGGATGGATGGATGGATGGATGGATGGATGGATGGATGGATGGATGGATGGATGGATGGATGGATGGATGGATGGATGGATGGATGGATGGATGGATGGATGGATGGATGGATGGATGGATGGATGGATGGATGGATGGATGGATGGATGGATGGATGGATGGATGGATGGATGGATGGATGGATGGATGGATGGATGGATGGATGGATGGATGGATGGATGGATGGATGGATGGATGGATGGATGGATGGATGGATGGATGGATGGATGGATGGATGGATGGATGGATGGATGGATGGATGGATGGATGGATGGATGGATGGATGGATGGATGGATGGATGGATGGATGGATGGATGGATGGATGGATGGATGGATGGATGGATGGATGGATGGATGGATGGATGGATGGATGGATGGATGGATGGATGGATGGATGGATGGATGGATGGATGGATGGATGGATGGATGGATGGATGGATGGATGGATGGATGGATGGATGGATGGATGGATGGATGGATGGATGGATGGATGGATGGATGGATGGATGGATGGATGGATGGATGGATGGATGGATGGATGGATGGATGGATGGATGGATGGATGGATGGATGGATGGATGGATGGATGGATGGATGGATGGATGGATGGATGGATGGATGGATGGATGGATGGATGGATGGATGGATGGATGGATGGATGGATGGATGGATGGATGGATGGATGGATGGATGGATGGATGGATGGATGGATGGATGGATGGATGGATGGATGGATGGATGGATGGATGGATGGATGGATGGATGGATGGATGGATGGATGGATGGATGGATGGATGGATGGATGGATGGATGGATGGATGGATGGATGGATGGATGGATGGATGGATGGATGGATGGATGGATGGATGGATGGATGGATGGATGGATGGATGGATGGATGGATGGATGGATGGATGGATGGATGGATGGATGGATGGATGGATGGATGGATGGATGGATGGATGGATGGATGGATGGATGGATGGATGGATGGATGGATGGATGGATGGATGGATGGATGGATGGATGGATGGATGGATGGATGGATGGATGGATGGATGGATGGATGGATGGATGGATGGATGGATGGATGGATGGATGGATGGATGGATGGATGGATGGATGGATGGATGGATGGATGGATGGATGGATGGATGGATGGATGGATGGATGGATGGATGGATGGATGGATGGATGGATGGATGGATGGATGGATGGATGGATGGATGGATGGATGGATGGATGGATGGATGGATGGATGGATGGATGGATGGATGGATGGATGGATGGATGGATGGATGGATGGATGGATGGATGGATGGATGGATGGATGGATGGATGGATGGATGGATGGATGGATGGATGGATGGATGGATGGATGGATGGATGGATGGATGGATGGATGGATGGATGGATGGATGGATGGATGGATGGATGGATGGATGGATGGATGGATGGATGGATGGATGGATGGATGGATGGATGGATGGATGGATGGATGGATGGATGGATGGATGGATGGATGGATGGATGGATGGATGGATGGATGGATGGATGGATGGATGGATGGATGGATGGATGGATGGATGGATGGATGGATGGATGGATGGATGGATGGATGGATGGATGGATGGATGGATGGATGGATGGATGGATGGATGGATGGATGGATGGATGGATGGATGGATGGATGGATGGATGGATGGATGGATGGATGGATGGATGGATGGATGGATGGATGGATGGATGGATGGATGGATGGATGGATGGATGGATGGATGGATGGATGGATGGATGGATGGATGGATGGATGGATGGATGGATGGATGGATGGATGGATGGATGGATGGATGGATGGATGGATGGATGGATGGATGGATGGATGGATGGATGGATGGATGGATGGATGGATGGATGGATGGATGGATGGATGGATGGATGGATGGATGGATGGATGGATGGATGGATGGATGGATGGATGGATGGATGGATGGATGGATGGATGGATGGATGGATGGATGGATGGATGGATGGATGGATGGATGGATGGATGGATGGATGGATGGATGGATGGATGGATGGATGGATGGATGGATGGATGGATGGATGGATGGATGGATGGATGGATGGATGGATGGATGGATGGATGGATGGATGGATGGATGGATGGATGGATGGATGGATGGATGGATGGATGGATGGATGGATGGATGGATGGATGGATGGATGGATGGATGGATGGATGGATGGATGGATGGATGGATGGATGGATGGATGGATGGATGGATGGATGGATGGATGGATGGATGGATGGATGGATGGATGGATGGATGGATGGATGGATGGATGGATGGATGGATGGATGGATGGATGGATGGATGGATGGATGGATGGATGGATGGATGGATGGATGGATGGATGGATGGATGGATGGATGGATGGATGGATGGATGGATGGATGGATGGATGGATGGATGGATGGATGGATGGATGGATGGATGGATGGATGGATGGATGGATGGATGGATGGATGGATGGATGGATGGATGGATGGATGGATGGATGGATGGATGGATGGATGGATGGATGGATGGATGGATGGATGGATGGATGGATGGATGGATGGATGGATGGATGGATGGATGGATGGATGGATGGATGGATGGATGGATGGATGGATGGATGGATGGATGGATGGATGGATGGATGGATGGATGGATGGATGGATGGATGGATGGATGGATGGATGGATGGATGGATGGATGGATGGATGGATGGATGGATGGATGGATGGATGGATGGATGGATGGATGGATGGATGGATGGATGGATGGATGGATGGATGGATGGATGGATGGATGGATGGATGGATGGATGGATGGATGGATGGATGGATGGATGGATGGATGGATGGATGGATGGATGGATGGATGGATGGATGGATGGATGGATGGATGGATGGATGGATGGATGGATGGATGGATGGATGGATGGATGGATGGATGGATGGATGGATGGATGGATGGATGGATGGATGGATGGATGGATGGATGGATGGATGGATGGATGGATGGATGGATGGATGGATGGATGGATGGATGGATGGATGGATGGATGGATGGATGGATGGATGGATGGATGGATGGATGGATGGATGGATGGATGGATGGATAGATGGATGGATGGATGGATAGATAGATAGATAGATAGATAGATAGATAGATAGATAGATAGATAGATAGATAGATAGAGAGCCAGACAGACAGACAGACAGACAGACAGACAGACAGACAGACAGACAGACAGACAGACAGACAGACAGACAGACAGACAGCCAGACAGACAGACAGACAGACAGACAGACAGACAGACAGACACCTAACACCTAATGTGACATATTGTACGGATCTTGTCTAACAGCATTTCAAAATAGCAGATTACAAAAAATGCAAAATATGTGTGTAAGAATGATATATAACATGTTTGCAAAGTTCTCAATCTAATACCCTCTGAAATTAAAGACATGTCAATTTCCGCTGAAAAATTCCATATAAAAAGATTACTCCTCGATAACTTGTTGGTACCTAATTTTAAGATTTTTGTCATATTCAAATGAATATACTGGAGTTTTATCCCAACAACAAACCACTATTTTCAACACCTCGACACGTGTTTCAAGAAGAAGTTCAATCTTTCTCTTGTAGATGGTCACTTGGTGACCAAAAAACACGTGTCGAGGTGTTGAAAATAGTGGTTTGGTGGTGGGATAAAACTTCAGTATATTCATTACTACACCAAAGGTTCCAAACAGTACAGTGCAAGTATATTTAAATGGGGTCATTCTATTCAATGAAGACTTACTGTTCATAATATATTTTTTATTGTATTAATTATTTATATAATAGAATATTTTTTGCACAAGCTGTATTGGAAAACAGGTCTATCTACCTCCTGGGTGATAGAACTGAATGCAGCTTTTTTGATGAGCGGAAGAAAATTTTTTATTTTTGAAAAAAAAAAATAAAAAAATAAAAAATATTTGTTTTAACTAATTGAATGAAAATTCCCGTAACAATAACATGAAACTTAAATGAATACAAGATGACAGATGGTGAAAGAAACAGTCGACAGTCGAACAGTCAAACCGAAAATGGGTTTGCGACATTGTCGAACCCAGAGCGGGTGTTTGACTCAGTCGAACCTAGCGCGGGTTTACGTCGGTAAAATTCCTCTTGACAAATCCTTCTCAGAAAGATGCTCTCAAGCGAGTATTGATAGTGTTTATTTGGTAAGAAATTCTTGTATGTTGTATATTATTCATTAAATGTTGACTTGTCCCGTTTGGAGAATATATGAATACAGGGCTTTGTTGTGTCCTGGTTAAGCGAGTATTGATAGTGTTTATTTGGTAAGAAATTCTTGTATGTTGTATATTATTCATTAAATGTTGACTTGTCCCGTTTGGAGAATATATGAATACAGGGCTTTGTTGTGTCCTGGTTATTGTTTCCTTCAATATATACATTTTTGATACGGTGAAGCTGTGACTTGTAGTATTCATTAGTAGTTATACCGCGTAGAAACTGTATTTATTCCTGACTACGTCCCAAGCGATAGGGCATGTAGCTTCCCAAAAGGCCCTAGTTGCGACAATATTTTATATTTTCAATAAGAAATATATTATATTTCACTTCAGAAATATATCCAGTTTCGAAACGGAAATCACTAATATTGTTCTATTTTTTTGATGTCGGACAACAAATCGTTTGAGTGTTTTGTTTAAATAAATAATCAAGAAATGCCATTTCTCGATGCAAGCAATTGGATTCATTCAGTTGAACATGAGATTGTAGAATTGAAGACATATACTCTTCACCATAGATAATATTTTCAAATATATTCGTTGTTTTCGTTTAAAGGAATACTTTTTACAGCGCACCCTATCTGACCATGAACAGGCATCTGAAATATTAATAAACCTTACCTCTTGTAATATATACCCAGATTTCATCATACAGAATAACTCCGAAAACTTTTAATTATTCAGCATGATAGAACTTGAAAATACTCTATTAGGAAAGAAAGACTCGGCTCCAGCTTTTGACAGAATCTGACCCACCTACCTACAATAGTAAACGGAATTCCTGATTCATGGAAACAACCAATAATCATACCAATTTTGAAACCAAACCGAGATCCTAAAATTTCAGATAATTACAGAGCAATCGCTCAATCATCTTGTGTGTGCAAAGTATACGGAATGATGGTAAAAAATAGGTCAGAGTGGTTAACGGAAAACCGGTACTTCTGTCCCCAAACCAAATGGGTTTCAAGAAATGTAAAGGAACTAATGATAATGAACCATATCTCTAATATCATATGTTAAAAATATTACCACAATCGCAGTATTCTTAGACATAAAAGAGACTTACGATAAAGTGGATGTTATTGAATTGTACTAAATCATGATGGATATGTCAAATCCACTGGTTTTAACTAACACATCATTCCATATAAGTATTGCAGAACAGGATACTTAATATACAAAATCAAAGAGAGTGCCTTGAAGGACCCAAATTATTCAACTTATATCTGATTCCAGAATATACACTACTTGCCTATGCAGATGACCTCGTTTTCTTGTTTTACTATGTTCTGGAAGAAACATTGTGGATATAACCCCTAACATTAACAGAGTACTGGCAAATACTAATGAATGAATGAGGGATGATGAATTTATCTTTGCCAAATTATGAGTCAGTATGTTTTAATAAAAGCCAATGATATACAGGGATGATACCGAATATGAAAATTGACAATACCACTTTTCAGTACAAAAACACGGTTAGCTATCTAAGGGCTGAGATTTAAAAAAATCTCAATTCGGATGAACACACAGAAAATATAAGAATTAGAGCAATGAAAGGGATGAACATACTGAATTCACTTAATAAAGTAAAGTGGGGGGTAGATCTTGTTCCAATGCAGATGGTATATGATGGCATAGTAAAATCCCATTTTGACTATGGACCATTTTTTATGAAAGCAAACTCAAAAAAAACATATTGAAATTAGATGCAACACATGAGCATGCCGATCAATGCCCTTCTGGCAGAGACTTCGAAAATGAATTTGAAATTCAGACGCAAATGGCTAGTGATAAAATTCATGCCGAAACAATCTGGCTCCTATGATAGTTATATCATAGACATGCTGGATACCATAGATTCGTTTCATAACAAACAAGAAGGATATTGGAGAAATGAAAATGAGCTATATGGAGTAAAAGCATTTAGCCTCATTAAACTAGTTGCACATACGATACATCAAGAAAGCCCTTCGTTTCAAAAAGGACTACAAAATACAAATTACTAATATAGAACCCATTGATATAGGATTGAAAATAGGGTACATCGATAACAGGACACCTTTTCATATCAATACAGAAAAATACAAGGAATCAAACACATTCATATTCACAGATAGTTCAAAAAACAAGACAAGACAGGCTTTAGAGTACATATTCCCCAGTATAATATAAATAATTCGTCCAAACACCTGAGAATATTTCAATTAACACTGCGGAAAGATCAGCCATAGGCAAAGTCATTTATTTGTGCTTGAAAAACATCTCCCGTCCCATTATTTTCAGACTCAAAAACGGCAATAAATGAATTTGTGAAAAGGATAAAGAGAAAAATTTTGATTGAGTTAATCTATGATTTGAAAACTTGTTGACCTGTCTATAATATAATGTATCGATCAAGTGGATTGGATAACCATTATTGTAGGCGATTTGTTTAATGATGTTATGTTCTGTTGAAAAATTGGAGTCACCAAGAGGTATCGTAAACAGTCGGTGAACAAATGAATGAATACTTGAAAATTTCTGATTATAACGATGGTCATAGTGAAATGGTATGATATTATCGGTGCTGGTAGGTTTTCTATAAAGAACGAATTCAAGGGTATCTGATTATTTGTGGATCATGAGGTCCAGAAAGGGTAGTTTAGAATATGTAAGTCTTCTGACTACATCGTTATTAAAGATCGATTTTTGGATCAGTTGACTGAAGATACCCAGTCGAATATAAAGGATATTGTGAAAGAATATCACATTACACTTGTTCACTCTGTGAACGTTTGTTTGAAAATTACTAAACAAGAAAGTTCAATATCTTTCTTACCTTATATGTTCCCAGATTTTCAACAACACAAGGCAAACTGGCATCTCTACCTAAAGCGACGGTTACATTCGGGATAGGCTCTGCAAATCTGGGGTCATCTGCAAATGCTGAAAAGTAAACCAATCGAGTTAGTGAGATCCTAAAAAACTGATATATGGATATATGGTTTTCATAATTTATTCAGCGCTAATGGCGGCAATAGTCAATAATTAATCTTATCGTGACACAAATGGTGTACTTCCGAAATTTTGAGAATATTCATTATTGAATGGCGATCATCTGAATTCGCAATGAAGGAATATGATGAAGAAAGAGAAAGACAAGAATGTCTGATTTTCTGCATTTTTATAATGAAAACCGAGAATAGCATACACCGTCAGGAGGAAAAAAAATTGACCGGCGTGAAGTTAGCAACTAATTTCCAACAGCCAAAATTCCGAAGATTGCCATATATCCAAAGACGGACCTCTTTTTTATTAAATTTTAAATTGGTCCATGGATTGGTATATGAATTAGTTTTACGGAATTTTGGAATATTTTGAACCATCAATTTACAATCAATGAGATATAATTTCAATTAAATAGAGAGGAAGGTGTTTTAACGCGAGTAAACTTTATTATCTCGTATAAGAACAGAAAATACTCGATCGATGAAACACTCAGTTCCCGGACGTATAAGAGTATGAAATTAGAGTAAAACATTATACTTTGTTTACGAGTGAGCCATGAAATGAAAAAAAAATGGCACACCGACAAACACTCACTAAACAAACCAGATTTGAAACTTTGAGAAAAAAAACGAAATATCAGATTCATATTTTAATGGAATAATCGAATTAATAATAATAATTTCATTCACGAATAACAATAAAATCATGCAGTGTGTAAGATAATATGAAAAAACATGTCCCTTAAATAATCTACAAATTGTTTCAGTGAATAAAGTGCAAGACTCATTTAAATTCAATTATGAACTTGTCTACGAGTAGCAATCTAAACATTTCATTTGTTCTAGTTCGTATGTAAATAAATTAACATTAAGGTTCACATCTTGAAAGATTTGAAACATTGTATTCCTTTGGTAAATTAATGAATATACGTATGAATAATTATATCTAATTGAAACTAGTTAAAATTAACTGTAATCTTTATTGGATTGAAGAGTGATGGTGAGTATGAAGGATTATATTTCAATTGTATTAATAATTATTTTTTATCTACATTGGGGAGACAAGCTTTTAATTTCTTTGTTAATAGAGCAGTGGAATCAATTCTTTTTATATCATCTGGCATCAAATTGATCAGAAAAGCACCTTTGCCCAATTGATTTTTGTGCTCTCGGTAAGTACATATAGGTTTCTCTTTATTCTGGTGGGGTATTTATGGTTGACTCGGCTTGTATAAGTTTTGTTTTTGGACAAGAACTGGATCATTGTCTTGCAGAATAATTGGCGTATACCAAATAATTTGGCATCATCATAATATAGTAGATCGGTCGAGTATGTTCTGGGTTTGAGTAGCATGGTTTTATAAATATTTTCTGTAGAATTTCTAGTAGTTTAAAGTGACTTGTTCTAACAATACCCCATCCGATTATGTCATATTGGATGATAGATTCCACTAATGCATGATACACGGTTTTGAGATGGATAAAACCAAGAAATTTCGTGAATTGCCAGAATCTATATATCAACCCTCGTATCTTTCTGACAGTGTTTGATATGTGGATATCCCACTTGAGAAACGAATCTATTTATATGCTAAGATATTTGACGGACCTCTCCAGTGGGATAGTTACTTCTCCTACTGTAAGTACATCATAATTAGGCAGGTAGCACTCATATGATGTGAAGGGGACGACTTTGGTTTTTCCAACGTTTACTGTTAGAATATTAGAGTTGAACCATTTGAATATACTTTGTAGGTTGTTTTCAGCTTTTTCTTGTACCTGTTGCCAGGAGTTTCCAGTGTATATGAATGCAGTGTCGTCATCAAAAGAAATTATAATCCCATCAGTCTTTTGAATGAAGAGTTCATTTATGTATAACAAAAAAAGAACTGGACGTAGTACGGTATCTTGAAGAACCCCATAGGTTATAATTCTATCACCGCTAACTTCTCCTTCTACAACGCAATTTTTTCCGTCCAACTAAAAAATTTCTGAGAATTTCATAGACTATTCCGCGAACTCCTAGGCATTCCAGCTTTTCCAGCAAAAGACTATGACTCACTGTGTCGAAGGCCTTTGCTAGATCGACAAAATTTCCCAAACAGGCATTTTTATTGTCTATTGCCTGATTTATCCGATATGTTACTTCTGCAATGGCATCCAGGGCGGAGAGTTTGTCACGGAAACCAAATTGAGTTTTTGCAAGAATATTAAATTTGTCAAGAAAACTCTCTAATCGGCGTTTCAAGATCTTCTCGAAGATTTTAGAAATAGAAGATGTTAAGGATATAGGTCTATAATTGCTGGCTTAATTTTTTATTACCACTTTCATAGATTGGGTTGATTATAGCGTGTTTGAAGTGGGAGGGAACCTCACCCATTGTGAATATTTTATTCATAATATATGGAAGTAGTAGGGTTATATATTCTGCTATATACTTCAACACATCATCAGTTATATTATTGAAGCCTGGCGCTTTATTGTTTTTCAGATCAGATATTATATTGGCTACCTCTAAAGGGATCGTTTCATTTAGGTACATTGATTGTGCAACTCTCTTAGTTGTTATTTCGTTAGTAACCTCCATATTTAATTCGCTCGCTAAATTTTCACCTACATTTAAGAAGTATTCATTGCGATATTCAGAAATTTGTTCAGCACCTTCAACAACATTACCTTCTTCTTGTTCAAAACTGCATGGGATTTGACATTTTCTGAGCTATAAGTATCTTGCCATCGTTCACATTGGATTGATCGAATCAACTTTTGCTTACTCAAATGTTTATAGGAGGCATAACTTTTGGAGACTTTGTTCTCATCACTAGAAATGTCAGTGCCTATAATGATTGAGTAATGGTCTGTAATATTGGTTTTAATAACAGCTGGAAAAATAGCCGTAGAAAATTTTTTGCTTTTTATTTTTACAAAAGCATGATCATGTGGAAGTAGTTAGAGTTACTCTAGTGGGACAATTTATGAGTGGAATAAATACTTTTTCTGAAAGCAGATTGATGTATTCTTCGGTAAAATCATCCGAATCTGTCATTAAGTCAATGTTTGTGTCACCAATAATATACATTTGTTCATAATCTTTGCAACCGTCATACAATTAAAGTAATCTAGTAGGCAAGATCAACACTTACGCTTTTGACAAGTGTCCACAAGCTGTTAGAGTGACAGGGTAGGCTCGCGGCTAAGCTTCAGTAAAGAGGGGATTGGGTTGAACAAAACAAAATGTCATATAAAATTTTAAAAAAATGCGGGCGCCAGTCATATGAATGCTGAGCCCCCTGTATAGATAATTTTACCAATTCCCGTATAACACGAATAGTTATTTAGGCAAATGCCACACTCTTAAATGATAATCAGCTTATGATTGGAGTCATATAATATTATATAAGGTGACAAGGGTTTTACGACATAAAAGTCAAAGTTGCTGAAGGCTTATTAGGAAGTACCAAAGACACTATCAAGGTGAATTATAAAATATCTAAGGGTAGTTACCCACAGTTATCTTACTCAATCACAATATACCCATTTAGGGTAGAATATTAAATAAAGCCGCCTGTGTTAGGTGCACCTTACCCGTAGCGTTTAAATAAATTCAAAGTTATTATTTTCAATAAAAGGTATATAATATCGAGTGAACTGGTTAACTTGCGTGCCACATCAGATTGGTTTCAGCCAAGCATTTACGGTGAAATCTACCAGATGGAAGGATACCAGTAGTGAAGGTGCGAGGTAAGGGTCAGCCTTCAGGGCAGTGACACCAGGATGAAAGATGGATTCTTCAGTCTAGCGATAAGTATGCTAACACCAAGATAAGCTCCTCAGTCTAACGAATAAATACGCTGACACCACGATTAGTTTCCCCCCAAACGGCTAGTGGTCTGGGAAGTACACCGAAACAAAAGACCCTGAAATCAAACCATTGACTGTCTGATACCAACTTTACTAGACCTCATACCTTTGTCGAGGAAGGCCTGTTGCTAACTGCAGGAAAGATCCTATTAGAAGGCTCCTCTACAGATGTTATTTCATATCATAGTCCTAGTCAAAGGGTCAACGAAGTCAGGCTTGATTTACACGTTTTTCCAAAATTATGCCTAGAAAATAAACCGAATTACCGAAGGCTCAAAGGATAAAGTTAGGGGTTCTTCTTACCCGAAGAATATGTGGTTAGAAGGTGAGGTTATAATCCCCTATTGGGTATGTTTTCCAAAAATCAACCAGCTACCTATCAAATCACCAACGTGACAAAATACGGAAAACATTAATTCAGTTGAAAGAATAATCTCATCAACTGAATGATTTCAGAAATCAATAATCAACATTCAACTGAAAATGTCCATCACTCTCTTTGCACAATTCCCACAGTTGACAGAAGAGACTTCTGCTTCTTCTATATTAAGACCGATATCAAGAACCTTAGCGGAGTTGCCAAGTAACTTTCATTCCTCGAAGTGTCCAAATGTCAACAAAGGATTCTAAAATGTTCCGTACAAAATTTCATTACCTAACATTATCTAATACTCGGGAATTCGTCCAGACAGATAACTATTATCACGATTTCATAACTAAAACTCTGAGTAGCTGATAGTGGAAAAATAAAAATGTTTCAATTCCCCCCTTACTTTAAAAGAAATTTACCGAAGTCGGAAAATTTATGCGCACTGTGAAAAAAAAACAGACTTAATATGTCTGACAAAAAATCACAAAGCTTGAAATGCATGACAATAAATCGCCTAAAGTTTGTTGTACGCAAGCAAAAATAAATAATCACAAGGCTTGACACGCATGACAACAAATCGCCTCAAGTTTGTTGTACTCGCAAAAAAAATTCACAAGGCTTGAAACGCATGACAACAAATCGCCTCACGTTTGTTGTACTGGCACACACACACCAAATTGTTGTGTATGGATTCAGTCCATGAACCATCTCCGCCGTCCAGCCACACAATCAAAATAACCAGAACACCCAATGTGGTTGAGTTGAGTTGGCATTGACTTAAAAAAATCCAAAATTGCACATCTCATGCAAAGTGGGAGAAGTCTCGTGTTTTGGATGACATTGCTGCTCCGAAAATTTCAGAAGTATAACCCAACAATCAAAACGATTCCCTTACAAAATCCTACACTCCAATTGTTCAGCATCAGGGAGCTGCCATCCCAATAAAAATAAGAAATAACTTACCATAACAAATCAGCCTAAATATGACACCAACGTACAGATAAACACAACAACCACGAATTCAACAAAAATATCCGGAGTTCAAGCTCATAACCAATTACTCAAGGATTGTACTTATACAAAGGATAGGTACCCACCAAAGAAGACATGAAAGATAATAAAAACTACATGCTCTTCCTGTAACTCAAACCTTGAACCCATGAAATGTGTTATTGCCATGAGCCCGAAAATACATTCATAAATGAATTTATTCTCAGCCACTCACAACAAAACACTTAAGGGTGGTACTGATACAATAGGATACTCACTAGAGGACATGAAATAAAACGAACTAATGTCCTTCCAGTAGTATCAACTATAACCCTAACAGAGATGTTACTGCCATGGACCTGAAAATACCTTAAAAAATAATAACAACGAAGGTACTCTCAGCCACTAGATGGGGACTGTACCAAGTCCAAGTATCTTTAGGCATACGCCAGAGATGACCATCCTTCACCTCAAATAATTAAACGACAATCCTTATAGTTATGATTTATCATCAAGTGGGTGAGCTTTGAGATCCTTCACATTCCAAATTCCGCAATATTTACCAGAATCATCTTTAAGTTTATAAGTCCAAGAAGACACCCGTTTCGAATCAATGAAGGGACCGACGAATTTAGGTGCCAGCTTAGCACTGAAATATTTTGCAGCGTCAGATAAAACATGATTCCGTCTCCAAACTAGCTGATTAACATGATATTGAACATTACGACGTCTGAGATTATATGTCTTGCTATTCTGTTCATAGGCTTTAGCTAACTTGACCTTCACATCAGCATTTAATTTGGCAAAGACATTCTCACGTTCCTGAGTAAGCGCAGATCGATCAAAAGTAATCTCTTTTGGAGGTGCGTTATCTCCTTTGAACGGCAATTCTCGTTCAAACACAATAAAATTGGGAGAAAATCCAGTTACTTCGTGTTTCGATGAACGAATCGCCAAACCAAGTTGGTTCAAACGTTGACAACATCCTCTTTGATCTTCTGATAGGTAAGATCTCAACATAGTTTTGATAACTCGATAAATCCACTCAACGGGATTTGCTTGAGGATGATATAAGACTACAAACTGAATTCTTATATTATAACTGGCTATAAACTTAACAAATTCTTTAGAACGAAATTGACAACCATTATCTACAATGATTAAATTTGGAGTTCCAAAGATTGGAAAAACATGACATTCCAATATTTTGAGAATAGCGGCCGTTGTGGCTTTGCACCCCGAAGCTTGTCTAAGGTTGCCGAAATATAGGGTAATGGGTAGGCATCTCGTTCTGGAACTTGGTTTAATTTTCGATAGTCAACACAAAATCTATAAGAGTTGTCCTTCTTTTTAACTAATAGAATAGGAGAACACCAAGGACTGGTTGATCGTTCAGTAATTCCTTCTGAAAGTAGCTTATTCAGTTCTGCATCAACGTGTGTTTGCATTACCGGACTGACCGGATAATACCTTTGCTTGATAGGTGGAGCAGAAGTTATATCCAAAGTAAACAAACTACGTAAGAAATAATGTTTCAATGACAATTAGATTTTATTAAGGTAGGCAAATTCAAGCATCAGTCTAATAAATATGAATCGAATTCAATTTTATAACTAAAACTCTGAGTAGCTGATAGTGGAAAAATAATATTGTTACATCTTCCAAGTTCAGGACGTTGAGAAAATGTTCCAATCCCTCGTTGAAGATCCCTATGTCAGTCGATGGCGATCGGTATATAGACAGAATAGCAATTCCACATTTGGTTATTTTGAATTCGATGAAAAGAGCACGTGTTTCACCAATAGTTATATGTTTGTTCCGGTAATCGACATTGTTTCTCAAGTATATCAAGGTACCGTTGCTTTTGTTTAGGGGGCTTTTATTGCAGATGCTCTCATAACCGTTTATGTGAACCAAACTCAAATTATTGATTATCCACTTCTCTGATAACACAATGAAAGTGATAGGTTCCTTAAATTCTGATATGTAAGCTTGAAATTCGTTATGCTCCGAATGTTCGTATGAAATAACGTAAGTGACTTTCTGTTGCCTGGAATTATTTCGGGACCCTCATAACTTTCGACTTCATTGGTATTTATGCAATCTATTTTAAAATCTCTTATATACTCATCTATGTCTCTTTTATACCTAACTAAAATGGAATCGAATTATTTGTATGACCGAATTCTTTAATATTATAAAATACGAGAGTCGCAAGATTATAAGGGAAAGAAAAACAAATTACAGATACAGAAGACTAAATTCAAAGGAACAATAGACTTGAAAAGCTTATTTGAGTAACAATGGCGATGTGAATATGAAAATGTGGGTAAATGGTTCAAATTAGTCCTTCACTTCTCTATCCTGGGATCTGGTGCAGACTTATTTGTTCCTGTCGTGTTGGTCGGCGATTCAAAAATGTTTCTTCTATTCCCAGAATTACCGTAGGTGCTATTTGTTCTAGGGCGTTCAGTATCTGTGGGTGAGTTAATTATCTCATTCGTATTGGCAGCTATGTTTACAAGCTCTTTACAAGGAAAATCTGTGTTATTTTTCAAATTTTCGTAAGTGAACTCTTTGTCGTTCACAATAAGGGTGTCGTTTCTGAGTCCTGCTGTATCGTGGCTGAGCCTTACTGCTTTCAGATGTTTCGAGAGGAACATCTTTTTTTCAAAGTCATGTTTCGGAAAGTCTTGAGAGATGTATATTTTGTTTTTGAAGAGTTCGTCGATATTTGATTTTGCACTAGATATAATTTTAGTTTTAGTTGATAATTCACAACTTCAGCAACAACTGGTCTTAGCTTCCCTTCACAAAATTGTCCAATTCTATGAGTATCTCAAAAGTCAGCTGTTGAGTACTTGATATTGAGTGTGTTGTTCACCAGTTGCAGTATTTCTGTCACTGTATTTGGCTCCTTATTTTCATCGAGTCCATAAATTATGAAATTGTATTTTTTAGTTTTCCTTTCCAGTAAAACTATTCTTTCATTAGGTTTTTTATTTTCTTTCATCAAATCATCATTTTTTGGTTTAGGTTCCTCAAGCTCTGCTCGCAAATCGTTTCTGAATCCGGTAATCTCTCATTTCAGTTCTGAATTTCCATTTTGTATTATTTCACATAAATCATCAATGGTCTGGCTCATTTCTATGGGGTTTTATAGTATAACACTTACATTCGAAAATGGTTCGTATTCGCTTGGCTTTTGACACACAGCCAATAGTTCTATCGTAGATAAGAAGTGTAGTTTTTCTTTTATCTTCACAAGAAGGATATTGATATTCGGTGAATTGGTAGAATCGGTTGATATATGAATGAATAATAAGCAATGATTTACAGTAGTGTGTTATGTAACGAATCCCCGTATTGTGTAGATAATGAAGACAGCATCCCAGAGTGCATTTACATTGAAGATCATCGGGCTGGACACTTAGAATCCGCTAAATTCTGCATTTTTATCCGAGATAACATGAACTTATGAATATATGTTTTTTTAATTTTTTAGTCAGTTATAATTGTACCATTCGCTTTGACATTGCTAATAAAAATACGTTGTAACTCATAATTTTTTGTTTTCGAATTTTTTGAAAGTAATTTTTGTTTTTTAAAAATTAAGTTCGGAGGCTCCCAAACTTAATTGGCGCAGTCGTTGTAGGATAGCACCGGTCCTTGGCGATCTAATATCGACGCTTACCCAGTGCTATTTCGTGAACCGGAAGATTTCGAACAAAATCGTCGGAGTTATTTCCAACTATTTATAAGAACTATTGAACTTTAATTTAACTATTGCAAAATAAGTGAATTGAACTATACACTTTATTGGATTATCAGTGCCATTATTGGATTATCAGTGCCAAATTATTGGATTATCAGTGCCAAATTATTGGATTAACAGTGCCAATCAACAATATACCAATCTATTTGTACCAATGAAGATCATATTCATTTTAATGTAAGTGATTGCTCAATTCCTAATTTTCATATTATCATTATTTCCGTGTTCCTTCGGAATTTTATGTCTGATATTGACCAACTCACCACTCTCATTTCAAACATAAATCTTGAAATCAACGCAAGTGAAAATAATCGAGAGAGGGAAACCACCGAAATGACGACCGCATTTCAAACTAGCTACCTGGATGCTATTCCAAAATTCGAAGGCGAACCTGCAGAACTTGCCGATTTCATCGAAGCTTGTGACCTCATAGTCAATCAGTTCTCTAAACCATTGGAACCACTTGCATTCATCAATAAATTTTTGGTAACCTGTATCAAGAACAAGCTTATAGGGAGAGCCAAAACTATTACAGGAGCAAGAGAAGTCAAGTCATGGGACGAACTTCGGAACTTACTCCAAAGGAACTTCACTGATCAACGCGACAAAAATTCATTACTCAGAGATCTCATGCTCCTGAGACAAGAAATGAACGAATTACCCCAACAATATAAATCTAGATGTCAAAACGTAAGAAGCTTACCTCCTTCAAACCTCGCATGCAACGAACCCAATGCACCAGTGAGAGCAGTCAAAACCACTTTATACGATAACCTCACATTGAAAGCTTTCCTCACCGGACTGAAGAAATCACTGGGATCAATAATTTGTTCAAGAGGACCCGCAAATATTGAAACATCACTTGCACAAGTTTTATGTGAAGAAAATGTTCCACATGCGAGGAACAGAACGAACAATCTGATTCAGCAACAGAGAAGAGAACCTAGAACATCTCCACCAAACTTCAACTACTTTCAATCAAGAAACCAACCAGTTAGACCCATGCAAGCACTACCACAAACCGCCAAAACTTTGTACCCAGACCGATAAGACCATTCGTACCTGCGAACCAGCCAACATTTCAGAGACCACCTTCGAGGAAACCTAATTGGAATTTTACCCAATCTCAAGGCAACCAATAACTTCGACCACCTCAAAGAAATATTATTCAATCTAATCCATATCGCCCACTCTCTAGACCAACCCCAATGAACACATCTTCGGGAAATTTTTCAATAAATACGCAGCCGAAACCTAAACCCAATTTCATAGCAGAAGAACTATTCTGGCAAGAAGATTGAGACCAATCAGCATAATATCAAGATTATTAATACGATCAATATTATCCAACCGATCAGAACGAAGAAAATTACTATCTAGGATATTCAACTGGAACAACACAACCCCAAAATGAATATGAAAACGAATCGCATGACGATTAAAATTTTCAAATTACCCCATCGAACAATCAAACAAGGTAGTAACTATCAATGCAACAACGTTTTCCAAACTTCCATATATTATTACCAGAAACGAAAACAAAATTCATGATCGATACCGGATCCACAAAAACACTCATTAGCCCAGGCGTTGCAAGTAGTTTTCACCCACACTACATTCAGGAAGATTCTTTTCAAATACAGTCTGCCCACAACACATCTTCGTACAAATATAGTATAACTATACCACTACCAAAAATTTCCAAAAGGCAGGACATCTGCCAAAGATTTTATATCTTCGATTTCAACCCCAAATATGATGGACTCATTGGAATCGATTTACTTCTTAATATTGAAGCAACTGTTGACCTGAACAAGAACGCCCTGGTCACGAAGGAAGAGATCATCCCACTCAACTTCGATAAAGATCAAGCTAACCCAAAACGATCTACGCAGTCAAAAAAATCAGTATTCCATCTTGAATTATGGCCAAGAACAGAACACATTGTGGAAATACCTGTCAATAAAAACTTAAATGAAGGAGTGATACCTTTCAGAAAATTTAAAGAATTGGAGATGCCAGCAGCATAAGTGTTAGTTGAAAATCGAAAGGCTTTCATGACATTGATCAACCCAACTGATTTCGATCTATTCGAACCCATCGAAATTGAGCCGATAGAAGCATTTGAAATCAATACTTTTGACGAACCAGGAGTACAGATAAATAATAACCACCATGAAAATCTTCGAAATAAAAACTTGTAGATCCAACAACTCTGCCGTGCCTATAAGGATACCTTTCACTGCAAAAAAATTCCACTCGCTTTCAATAACCAAATCAAACACATTATAAAATTGACGGATGATACCCCCATATTCACCAAATCTTACAGATACCCTCAAATACATCAGCAAGAGGTCCGATCCCAAATTCAGTCTATGTTACAACAAGGAATCATACGACCATCTACGTCACCATGGAGCTCACCTATATGGGTAGTGCCCAAGAAAATGGACGCATCTGGAAAAAGGAAATGGAAACTAGCGATCGATTATAGGAAGCTCAATCAGAAAACGGTGGACGACAAATATCCACTTCCAATATCACGGAAATACTGGACAAGCTTGGGAGAAGCCAATATTTCACGACCCTTGATCTTGCTTCAGGCTTCCATCAAGTACAAATGGAAGAACGTGACATTGAGAAGACGGACTTCAGCACTGAAAATGGTCACTATGAATACCAATGCATGCCATTCGGGTTGAAAAATGCCCCTGCAACTTTTCAACGCGTTATGGACAACATCTTACGAGGCATACAGAATGAGAAGTGTTTGGTATATCTAGACGATATTGTAGTTTTTCGACGTCTTTACAAGAACACATAGAACGTCTGAGAGAAGTATTCGAAAGATTAAGGCAATCAAACTACAAAATCCAACTAGATAAAAGTGAATTTCTAAGAAAAAAGGTCGCCTACCTCGGGCATATCATCACGCCAGAAGGGGTCAAGCCAAACCCAGAGAAAGTGAAAGCTGTTCAACACTTTCCTATACCTATGACACAAAAAGAGATAAACGGATTCCTAGGCTTACTTGGCTACTATCGAAGGTTTATGAAAGACTTCGCTAAACTCACCAAGCCATTGACCAGATGCCTAAAGAAAAACGCCAAGATGATTCATTCATTGTAATTCAGTGAAAGCTTCGAAAATTGTAAAAGAATTTTATTGAATGATCCAATATTACAGTTTCCAGATTTTTCAAGGCCATTTATATGAACTACAGATGCCAGTAACGTTGCCCTTGGAGCCGTATTATCACAAGATGAAGTTAGAAAAGACAAACCAGTCGCCTACGCATCAAGGACACTAAACGATACCGAGCAGAAATATTCAACGATTGAGAAAGTATTACTAGCCATCATTTGGGCCACAAAGACATTCCGCCCTTATTTATATGGAAGAAAATTTACCATCAACACTGACCACCGCACACTTCAGTGGTTTTTCTCTTTAAAAGAACCTAATATGAAACTAGCCAGATGGAGACTACGCCTCAAAGAGTATGACTATGTTGTAGTATATAAAAATGGAAAATACAATACAAATGCCGATGCCCTCTTCAGAATACAAATCAATCCCATGGACATCGATGTCAGATCGATACAGGTTGAGATAGATCCCGAACTAGATCAATTACTTGACGATTTAGTAAATATGGAAGAAGACCACTGTAGCCAATTGAACACTCCAGAACTAATGGATCTTGATAATCAAGAAAGAAACCATCAATTACCCAATTCACCACCTGAACTTTCAGATCAAAGAGAACGTTTCACCACTCTTGAAACTACACAAGGACAGTGTACACTTCACTACAACTCAACATCCTCAATCTAATGGATTGATTGAAAGACTACATGGAACTTTAACGGAGCATTACCGAATAGTAAAAGAATATTCTACAGACACACCGACAAGCCTCATGGCATATGCCGTTATCGGTTACAACAACTCTATACATTCAGCAATAGGATATACCCCTTTGGAACTTTTGTATGGACATACCGCTTCAAGGAACCCATATGATATATTCTACGATCAACAATACTACGGACAATATGTGGAAGATCATCGGAAAAAAATCTTTAACCTATGAGAAAGTCAAAGAGAAACTACGAAACGAAAAGACCAGGACCATAACGAATCGAAACCAGAAACAAACAAACCAAAACGTTTTTAAAGTTGGAAATCAAGTGTTTGAGAAGAACCCAGAAAGTGAAAGAAACAAATCGAAAAACCGCTATTTAGGACCAAACAAAATTATCCAAATTAATGAAGACAACACCTGTATCATAGCGAATTCCGAAAATCAAACACAAAGAGTACGTTTCGACAATCTAAGACACCCTATTGTCCCAGATTCACCTGCTGCACCTGCTGCACCATCGGATCTGCCGAAAAACGTGAAGTAATAACAACGAAATTTACTGAAAACCCAGGACTGCTACCCCAAAAGCTTGGTACAGCCCGCGATATCGTCAACTACTGGACTTTCATCAGGATATTCGATCTTCAAAGTATCTATCAAGGATATGTACGAATCCAAAACATAACAAATCATATGAAAATCACATACCAGTTTGGAAAAAATGGGGGCAACCACCATAGAGAGCAAAATTACATCACTATAATGGACAACCTCTCCAATGAAATTCAAATAAAACTGACACAGATATTTCCAACAACAACAATACACCGCAAAAAACGTGTATTGATCAATATTATGGGAAATGTTGTTAAAGCAATAACAGGAAACTTGGATGCAGAAGATGGTCAAAAATTCGAAGAAGCCATCCAAAAACGTCAAGCACAACAAACGAAACAAAGGATGCTATCAGAGGAACAAATTTCACTGACTACAAAGGCGATCGAAAAATTCAATTCATCAATACGTTCGATCGCGACAAACCAATTAAATATTCAAACAAAATTTCTGCAAATTGAAACAGCCATTAAAAAAACAGTTTCTTCAAAATACTGATACATATGAACTACTGAACTCAAATACTGTGTTCACGCGAATAATAGCAGCCACAGATGCCATCATAAGGATACTGGAAGACTCAGAAACAGCAATGACCTTTGCCAAAATAGGAGTGTTTCATCCATCCATCATAGAAGCCGACGACCTATTGGAAGAGTTAACGTTCATCTCTCACCACTTAGATGATGCCATACTCCCATATGAACCGAGCAGAGATATATAGTCATCTTTGAGAGATAACGAAAATGAAGGCCTACCAAAAAGATGCTAAAATAGTATTTATCTTAGAAGTACTAATTACAGAACAATATCGTTACATTTACTATCACCTTTATTCCCATCCCATCGAAACACAACATAACCTTTTTCAAATTATAGTACCAAAAACTAAATTCCTTTTTCTCTATGAGCATCACTACTTATTTTCGAATGAACCATTCCATGAAGTCATTCCCGGATAAGCGTTTTGCACCCTACCAGAATGGAACCCAATGGAATTCGAGACGCCATGTGAAGTACAACTCATCCGTTTCACCAAAGAATATGGAAGCTGCCATCCAGAACACTTCAAACCAGAAAATTCATAAGATAAATACCAATCAATGGATTGCAATATTCCCCAACGAAACCACTGCATTATCAATATAGTGGTAACGATGAAGAGATGTCATCCCTGAAGGGCACCTATGTCATAGAAGTTCCCGAATATTGCAAAATGAAAATCGACACCACCATATTACAGACGTACAAGAACCCGAATGCTGTTACCAAAATCATAAAAGTGCCACACCTAGACATAGACATAGAAGAAAACGTCAAAAGAAACCTTCAAGAAATGCCACCAATTCATCTAGAATCACTGGATCTTGACGACATAGAGATCATCCGAGACAGACTGGATAACGTGAAGGGAAAACTTCAAGAAGACGAGCCTTTCATTTCTTCACGAACCAACATATGGGCCGTTTTGCTATACATCGCCATAGCCTGTATTGCATCCTACTTCTTCTTAACAATTTATATAAAGAAGTACAAAGGAATGAACGGTTCCGTAAGTTCCACTAGTGTATTGGAACCATCAACTCATCCCATATCAATAGAAGACCTGAGGATTGGAAATCAGGACCGATAAATCAAACCCGATTTCCAAACAATGGGGTGAGGTGTTATGTAACGATTACCCGTATTGTGAGATAACGAAGACAACATCCCAGAGTGCATTTACATTGAAAATCATCGGGCTGGACACTTAGAATCCGCTGAATTCTGCATTTTTATCCGAGATAACATGAACTTATAAATATATGCTTTTTCCATTTTTCAGTCAGTTATAATTGTACCATTTCCTTTGACATTGCTAACAAAAATACGTTGTAACTCATAATTTTTGGTTTTCGAGGTTTTGAAAGTAATTTTCGTTTTTTAAAGATTAAGTTCGGAGGCTCCTAAACTTAATTAGTGTAATGGAAATCACAAACTTCGTTACTCACATTTAAATGAATCACTGAGGTAAATTTCACAATTTTATTTTATCAAACACAGTGATTTTCGCACATCTGAGTCAGGAGCACCTTCAAGTATATTAGCAGTGTACCAACTACTCTCAGTTACATTACAAAACACCCAGTGGAAAAATGAATCAGTGAGGGGCCGTCGAAGGGGTCGAAATTATCATAGGAAAAGAAAAATAATCCGAAGCCATTAGAAGAAAATGAAATGTCAAGATTTATAATCAACTGGAATGATTGAATTAACATCACAAAACCCAGTGAAAAAATGAATCAGTAACGGCCGTCAACTGGGTTGAAATTATCACCAGAAAAAAAAAATCGAAACCATAAGAAGAAAATAAATTATCAGATTCACATTCCACTGGAACAATCGAATTAACATTACAAAACACCCAGTAAAGGAATGAATCAGTGACGGCCGTCGAAGGGGTCAAAATCATCATAAGGAAAGAAAAATTATTCGAAACCATGAGAAGAAAATGAAATGACAGATTCATATTTCACTGGAACTGTAAGAAGAAAACGAAATATCACATGTTTCCTCTGGGTGTTTGGTAATTTGAAATTAACTTGTCCAGTAGAACATGCACAGTAAAAAATGGGTTGTTAAAATTGACTACAACTTGTTGCTCAGATCGATCCACTAAACTTATTTGGTTAAATTAACAAAAGTACTTTTTGCCAAAGGAATCTTGTTGATGTGTGCAATAACTAATGAGTCAATTAACAACATTTACTAGCAAAAAGTGGCAAATCATTGTGGCATAAAGACAAAAGTAGTTGTTTTTCCATCAATTGTCGCTAGATTTATTGATATAATATTATCAACAAACCATCATTTCGTTAGCAGTTCTTGCAAAACGATAGTGCAAAATTATCAAAATTATTCTGCATTATTTACAAATAACTTCAAATGAAAATACAACCTTGCATGGTTGGTGCAACAAAGCAAATTGGTTTATAAGTACTAAATATCTTTGTGGATTGTATTTTGGTTTCGTTGCTTCAACAATTAGATATTGCTGACTTGAGGAATAGTTTGGTATGAAAAAAACAAATGTACATTTGGAAAATTAATATTAAATTACCTTATTGGTTATATTGAGTACTTTCATTTGTTACTTGAACAAATATATATTGTCAATGTAAGGAACAATTTTGTATAAAAACCAATATATTTACGACTGAAATAAACAAAAAAATGCTATTTCAACAAAATAGTTTGGTATATTAACTGTCATAATTAGTGATATAGCATTTATATATTAGTTTTGTTTTGTTAGCCAAGCAGCAGTATATTGTTCAATTGATAAATAGTTTGCTATGAAAGCAAATATCTTTATATATGTAGTACAACCAATAAAGTCATTTCAACAAAAATTTCAAGTTGATGACCTGGCATGTTCTTTCGATGGGACAGGGAAAAATGAAAGAAGATTATTTATTTCGATAATTTTATTCAAAGAGCATTGATATCATTTAAAATATAGTTTCTTAGGTGAAAACACTTTTGCAGTCTTAACACTAATCAATACTGCAAAAACTCTAAAGGGAACTTATAATACATAAATGAAAAAACAATCTTCGGTAACTAAAGAATATAAGTCATATAAAACTATACAAAAATTAAAACATCCCTTTATATGTAATAATACATATTTTAATATCTTCCAGTTCAACTGAAATGGTTTTCCAGGAACAAATAAATCTATAAAAATCCATACTAACGAAACCACATTTAACATTTGAAATAAATAAGTTTTTTAACTGAAGAACTGTGCATTTGTACCTTAACGGTTATATAATAATAATAATAATAAAGCGTCAGTATTCACCTTGAGATACAAGAAATAAATAGTATCATATTGCGTAAGCCTAAGAGAATTTCATAGTGAATAGGCGGAGTGTCAGCTTTCGCTGTTTTTAAACTCAACCTTGACAAAACATTCTCTATAAATTAATCAAATGAGAGAAAAATAATCAATAATCTTAATCTATTTATTGAACACAAAGATTTTTTGCAAAATAAAAAAACTTTCTATATAATTGTGAGTTCAGTTGGAAACCATGTAGGGTGAGCCATCGTCTGTATAAAAAAGAGAACTAACCAAGTAAAAGCAATTTCAACCTTTTCTTGAAATTCTTTATTGTGAAAGACCTATATTCAATGGGAAGTGTGTTGTAGAGTTTCGGGGCATTATATGAAAAACAACGTGTGAAAATTGAAGATTTGCGTTTAGGAATGACTAGGACTGATTTATTACGTGTGGCGAACCTATTAATGTTCGAAAAAGTTTTGAGTTTGTTCGATAGATAGTCAGGAGTTCGGGTGAGTAAGACTTTATGCGTATTGGTTAACAAGTGTAATGTTCTAAGATTTTCCAGTTTCAGCCAGCCTGATTCCCTCATTACAGAAGTTATATGATCGAATTTTCGAACTCCAAAGGAGAAGCGTAAGCAGCTATTTTGAATACGTTGCAGTCGCATCGAATCAGATTGCCGTAAGGCGGGTCCATAAATACTGTCGCAGTAAGAAATTTTGGAGAAAATGAGTGATTCGCATAATTTAAGCTTGAGTTTCGTAGTGAGTAAATCTCGATTTGGAAACAGTTGTCTAAGAACGTTGTGAGAGGATTGAATCAGATAGTTAACGTGCCTAGTGAAGCGGAGCTCAGGATCGAGCCACAAACCTAGATTTTTTATTTAAGAGACAAAAGGTAAGGTGTCGTTTTTGATGCGAATATTCAGTAAATTTTGTGCATCTACTCTGTCTATTTTTCGTCCAAATAGCATCACTGCAGATTTCTTAGAGTTGAGTTTTATCTTATGGGCTGAAGAAATATCAAAAATTGTTTGTAAATTATCATTAATATGGAGTTCTGCTGTGTCAATATTATGGAATGGAAAGGAGAAGTAAATCTGGGTGTCATCTCTGTCATTTTTTAACGTATAGATGGAAGTCACATAAATATAGGCTAAAGAATAAGGGACCGAGTATAGAGCCTTGTGGAACACCTTTAGTTACAGGTAAGGTTTCAGAGGCGACTCCGTCCAGGACAACTTTCTGTGTGCGGTTCGAAAGAAAATTTTTCACTAGGAATACTGCATCGGTGGAAAAACCAAAAAACCAGATTCTATCACACAAAATGTCGTGATCAAGCGTGTCAAAGGCCTTCCTGTAGTCCAAAAGTACCAGGCATGTCGAATTTCCTACGTCAATAGCTTCGAAAAGATCATCAGTAATGGACAAAAGTGCTGTGGTGGTGCTGTGTTTGCTTTTAAAACCAGATAGCACTGAGGTGATAATTCCGCGATCGTTCACAAAATAATTTATCTGATCTTTCAATATCAGTTCCATAACTTTCGAGAGGCAAGGCAAAATTGTGATAGGTTTGAGGTCAGAATAGTCAGAGGGTGAATTACACTTGGCTAAAGGTAGGACTATACCATTTTTCCAACAATTTGGAAATATCTCGGTGGTTATTATTTTGTTTACGAGAAAAGTGATATGATTCAGAAGAAATGACTCGATCAAACGAATCATTCGGAGAGGGATGTCGTCGGATCTAATAGCATTACTCTTAATACGGTAAAGAGAGGTTCGAACTGTCTGGCTGGAGACAGGAGAGAAATTAAAATAGTTTTCGATTTCAAGTGGGTTTCGATAACGTTCCAGTAATAAAACCTACCTGGCTGATCTATCAGGTTGTGAAACTGAATTGAAATGTTTATTAATGCGATTGACATCGTTGATATCTTTTGGAATTTCTGTACAAGTTTTTTTCCTCAGGATATCTAGAGATCTTAAAGTTTTCCATGTAGCCTTCGAATCTTTACTCGCGAGAACAAATTCGAGATAGGCTTTCTTCTCGCGACGTATTGCACCTGTTGTGTAGTTTCTAAGTTCTTCATAAGCGTTCCAGTCCGCAACAGATAGCGTTTTCTTATATTTTGTCCATGCTCGATCTCTGAGAGAGATTATTTCTTTAATGTTGTGGGTTAGCCAAGGGGCCGGAGGTTTACTTACTCTTTTGGTTTGAAGAAGTGCATGCATCTCAAAGAGGTAAATTATGTTGTTGTTCAGAAATGAGATCATGAAATCAACATCCTCAATGCCATTAAACATTATTCTCTTTCAATGTATGATCCTTTCATATATTGGAGAATTTTGTCCCATAGTTCTTTCATTCGACTACTGAAAGAAATAGTTCCTTCAACTAATTCAAAGAATAACACTAGAATAAATTAATAAAAATCTTGCAACTCTCGACAGAATTATACATTGAAGATGAAATGTATTTTGAATAATAAATCAAATGTAACCAGCGGGTTCAAAGGATCGAGAGCAGGAGCGGAGACAGAATTTTTTTGGGGGGGCGGAACGGACATTTTTACTGACGGAGTAGGTAATATAAAACATAGTTGTTATTAGTTAGAACGATATATTTACGACAGTATACAATATGTTCACTACAGTATATGCACACACTACTTCTAAAGACTAAAATTAATAGATTCTCGATCACATTATTAGAGAACTTGTATAAATTCATTCAATTCGGATTCACATTACGAATTCAAGTCGAGGGACATTAATATCGACTGCATTGGCAGCTTGATCCAAATCAAGTGATGGGGCTTGTAGAAGCAAACTTAAGGGTCGCAAAAATTGCATCATGCATTTCAAACGTCCTCTTGCTTTCAGTCTCAGTGTTTTCGATGTCCGGAATGAAATCATGATTTTTTTTCAACCCTATGAATTGGGGGAGGGGGCGATTGCCCCCCTCGCCACCCCCCTGTATCCGCCACTGATCAACAGGCGAAATACTTACTACTCACTGGTATTATCCCATTATCAGATATGATGTAGTAATATCAATTTAATATTGGGCCGCAGTGGTCATGATGGTAGAGTGCTAGTCAGAGGGACGTGGGTTCGATTCCCAGCATGGTCACTGGTCTCGTGCTAGGAATTGCACGTTAAAAGGTAAGAACTCGTTAATCCTTAGCTCGCACAAGTTTCGACTTCTGAGGGCTGTCGTTCGTAGGTGGATGACAGCTGGTTAACGAAAAAACCAATTTTAAAACAATAAAAATGACTGCTTGTATTTTTTATTCTCCAATATTGATACTAGAGGAATATCCGACTAGAATAAAACATAAAAAGTTCATTATATGAGTCGGAAAAAACATGAATTTGAATTCCCAAAAACGAAAATCAGAGTGAGCGGAAAAGGTAAATGTGATAAAATACTCACTTTGAAGAAAGTTAGTAACTACTACTGTGTCGTCAACCCAGTTTTCCTGTTGTGGTATTAGAGATATCGTCCTCAGGCTGTAGCAGGCAGCATATGGAGTAACCCAAACAAAGACCTTATACCTTACACCATGCTGAAATTTTAGTAATTCATTATCAAAGTAACTCATACTTCTCACCATCACCATCATCACAAATTATGTTTTGACTGGGCTTTTAAATTTCCAGGATTATCCACACGCTTTTCAGAGGCTTTCACAAAATCTGAGTCTTTCGGTGCAATGAGCAAGAATTCATATGAGTCCTATAAGGAACAAAATAATTATTAATATTATTCAAATATAGATATTTCAATTACAGTTTCAAACTATTTGTTAACAATGAGCCGCAGTGGTCATGATGGTAGAGAGCTTGTCTATCAATCAGAAGGACGTGGGTTCGATTTCCAGCATGGTCAATGGTCTCGTGCCACGAATCGCACGTTAAAAGGTAAGACTTGAGGGCTGTTGTACGTAGGGGGATGACAACTGGGTTACAGAAAAAATTATTTTAAACAATTTTTAAACAAGAGATTAGTAGGTACTAAGTTCGAAATGTCATGTCAAGCCTATAGCAAAATTAAAGATATTGTAATAAATCTACAAAAAACTTTGATTAATGAAAAAAAATATTGTGTTATCAATCATTCTTTCAGTTTTGACAAATAATGAATGATAATAACTTATTGAATTAGCACAAAAAAATTGTTGAATATTTAGGAAAATGAAAAATAATTAAATGATCATAAGTTATTGGTACCTACGTAATTCCAAATGATCTAGTAACAGTGACAACATAATTTGTCAAATGAGCTTAAATTATTGGTATATCAGCAAAAAACCTATGTACACTAATTCTAATCGATTTCGTGAAAGTAAGGGCAAATTTATGCACCTTGTTATTGTCATAGTCAAAGTAATGATAACAGTCATAGTCTCAGTTGTTGTTGTTAAAACCAACGAAATTGCATAAATGCTCCTACTGTGATGTACAGTTTCAATTTCATTTCATGGTCAAGACAGTGATCAGGACTATGATAATGACAAATTTGCCTAAATTGGCCCTAACAACACAACTTACCAACTGAGCATACATCATTGGTATTTCTGCAAACTGGCTAGATATAATCAACAAAGAATTTTTGAACATACATATCACCTCTACAAAAATCAGATTCAAACTTCATTTCAATTTTACAAATATATGATTAAGTTGAATAGGAATACTTACTTGTTGTTGAAATGTCTTCGTACGGTGCTGGTAATACAAGTAAACATCACTTCCGTACTCTTTCATATTCCACTCGAATATGATGGGTAGGTAAACATAGGTTTGTTCGACTTTCACAGACTAAAACCATCCTAGGACAATCCCGGTACTGCGCAGAACTAGATGAGCATTAAAAGAAATTCGGGACTAGTAACCAAGAATTGAGGACCGTTCTAGAACTGATATCCATGTGTAAACACGAACGCTCGAACGCTGTTCAAAAATTTGACAGTTGACAGATAATAATTTATCTTTGTCCACAGAATAGGTATTCTGTGATCTTTGTGGTTTGGGATTTTTGGGAAAACATGTATATTTTACTTGGAATATTTTTTCTGTTGATTTAATTGAATTAGAAAACATGACAAGTAATTGTAAGTTGGTTTTATAATTTTGATCCTTGAGAGTAGACTTAATGTTGATTTTTTTAGTTTCCATAGTGCATAATACATCATAATTGTGTGCAATTTTAATTTTTAGCTTTTTGATAAGTTGAAAAACTTCTAACAAGACCTACAAATATTTTGACTTTGACTTTGATATAACAGATTCTGAAGAACTCTCAGAGTTCATTTGTATCAAAGAAACTCCAGAGGAAGAAAAAATTTTCACTCGAGAGCGGAGTCTGTTGCTTATCGGGATGTATAAATTATACAAGCCGAAACTCGGTAGTTTTGAAGATAAAACGATGAGGAAAATGTGGGAGATAATTGCACGGGAAATTTCCAATGAATATAGAATGAATATACCAGCTACTAAATGCAAAAATAGATATAAAGTATTGGAACGACATTATAAGAAAGTAATAGATAATAATAATAAGAGTGGTCGTGCCAAAAAAAACTTGAATTTGAGGCTGAAATGGATGAGATTTATGCCAAGAAAACCAATATAAATCCAGTGATATTGCTGTCAAGTGATACATGTTCAACACTATTTCAAATGAAGAAAATACCCAACAAACACCTGAAGTCAATAAACATGCCAAGGTTCAACTATCTTTATCAGATGAAAGCATTGGGGATACAAGCAAGAAGCCCTCAGTGCAAAGCAGGAAGAGGAAACGCAGTACGAAAAGCTTGAGCTACCTAAAAAAAAAAATGTTAGATCGAGAAAAACGAACTATATTGATGGAAGTTCTTCAAGAAATGAATGCGGGATCTCTCTTATAAAGATTATTTTTTATAAATAATTTGTTGAATTTTTGAATGAGTTTATTTTTTGTTCTGGTTGAATGGATATTTATTTTGTAGTTTTCCTATATAATAAATACAATATAATCATAGTCAGCAGTATTAATCCATATAAAAAATTGTTTTTTCTATGACAAGAAAAAAGTTTAACATTTTATCTCTGTTGACAGGTAATAAAATATAACTTTTTATGAAATTACTTTTTTCTCGGATATATACACATAAGGTAGATGGACCGGTGCCTGACACTTTAAAATTTGTAACATGGAAATATCAATATCTATATACTATCACTAATTTTCAATGAATGATTGAACAATTCTGCTTCAGAAACATTCATCTGAAGGTGATTTAGACTCACTTATTAAAGCTAGAACTTATTGAAAAGCCTAAATGATTGAAAACATGGAGCATCGTATCCGCACCTGAACCTGACCCCAAACATGGGGTTTGGATCTAAAGCTGACACCAAGTGTTCCTATAGTAGACACATTCTTATTTTCTGATGGAAGTGATGAATATTCTGATTTTCACCAAGTGTAATTCAATTATACCTTCTGGCATTGGGGAAAGGGCTACTTTTAAAAAGTTTAGATTTAGAGGTAGTATTCCAAGGTTAGATTCAACAAATTTAAAAAATATATATTTCAAGAAATCGTAATTCGCAGTGTAGGAGAAAACATTTATTTAAATATGAGAAAGTACATTAAGAGGTTGAGTATTCATCCATGGCTGGCACTACATGAATTCCTCTTTTATTGATCGTAGTAGGAGGACAAATTTTTTCCAATACATCTTCTGGGTACCAAATTTCATCTTTTTTTTTCAGGCCATCGCCATCCATGAGGACCACTTCGCACCATCACTGATACCAAATATTCATTTTCATCATTGATGTTTTTAACTTGCCCGGGAAATTGTTTCGAATCGTATTCAACTACAACATAATCATTTAAGCAAATCTCAACTGGGTATTGTGTCATATTTTCTCTCTGGTTCTCCTTTTCCTCATCACTTTCAATTGAATCTGTTGACGAAGATAGCACCGGTATATTTTCATTTGTTTTACGAAGCCTTGGTAGAGGTAAATTTGAAGACGATGGTTGAACTGATACTGGCTTCTTCTTTTTCGCCAGTTTCTCGTTCTCCATCAAAAGTTTTTTTTCTTCCCGTTTTTTCTTTTTTTCTTCTTTTTTTCTTTCTTCACTCTGTTTCTTCTCCATTTTTTTCCTACTGTACTCCTGCCATTGTTGACTTGTGACTACTGACGGATTTTTTTTTTTTCTTGTTACCAGCAGTAGTTGTTTCAGGCCAAAATGAAAGGACTTGGGATACTCGGATCTATCGTGTTTTTCTTTTCTTCGGTTTGGATGCTTGGATTGGACAATTGGTCAGATGTTGACAAATCCACTTCCAGAAGGCCAGTGTTAGACAATATCTCTGAAAATGGATTCGTTTTAGGAGGAGTCTTGTGCAGAAGCCTAGTAGAACACACTGTTTCGGGCAGGAAAATATCGGAGGGAGGATCTAGAATAGGATCAGAATTGATACCTGTCCCGATTGAGGTGTAAGTAATGGAAGAATTGTTCTGTTGAACGATTGCATTTGGGATAGTCTCAGACAAATTATCAGAATCGAGGAAATTCTCCGACAAAACATCATTTTCGAATGGATTCTCTAGAAAACTATTTGTTAATGCTTCATCAAGCGCTTCAGTCTCTACTAGTTCTGGATCTGGAAGTACATCAATTATGTCAATGTCAACGTGCGGATTCTCAAAAATCACTTCTGCATTGGTGATCATCTTGAATATTTCGTTTTGCTGCCTGATTTTTTTCCATGTAAGGAACAGCGATTTATCACATTCTGGCCCTACCCACTTTTATTCATCTGCATGTTGATTGAAAATATCCAGAGTATTTTTTTCAATAAATTTTTCAAATTGTTTGATATCTAAATGAGCATCGACCTGGTGCTCAACTGAACCTTCTTATTTATAGCATGATCATTCTTGGAAATCGTAGAAAAAAATGTTGATACAATATCAGGATTCCATGGAAACAAACCACATTTTCGAAATCCATTCATCAATACACTGGTTATTACTTTCTCTAGAAGGGCTTCATTCAGTAGGGGGCAGAAATGTCTTCTCTTCAAAGTATCACCTTGGTGTTCAATTCTCCAGGTATTAACTTTCTCCTTCCATCCTATCTTCATTGTTCTGAAGACAGCGACATCCATTGGCTGCAATAGGTGTGTTGAGTTGGGAAATAATGCAACCAGAATGATTTGCTTTTCAGAGCAAAACTTACTAAGGTGGTACGACATATGCGAAGTATGGCCATCAATAAAAAAAATTATCGGGAACTGAACATTTTTCTCGGCCCATGGGAAAAAAATATCCGTAATGTAGCAATAGAATGTGTCACAAGTCATCCATCCATTTTCGGATATACCAATTCCCCAATCTTTTGGAACACTTTGTGATAGTTCAGCAGGTATCCTTTTATATTTAAATATCACCATGGGAGAGGCAATTTGGCCCGCTGCATTTGCATTAACAAGAACAGTTATGCACTCTTTTTTTTTTCATTATCATTTATTCTACTATATACAGTTTTACCGCCTTTCATTGCGAGTACTTTTGATCCTTTCGGATTCAAGAAGAAAGCTGACTCATCAGCATTGGAAATTCTTGTTGGGTCTTTCAAAATGTTGGTGGAGTTTGTTTCTTCGAGATGCTCATATACTTCACTGAACCATCTGCGTAATTGAACTTCTATGACGGACGACCTACTTTTTGTTAAATTTTGCGCAGTTCGAATGCTTATTTGAGGGTGTCGTTTCAAAAATCCCTCATACCACTTCCTACCAGGGATTCCGTTCTTCAAATTGACTTTCAATTCTGCAGCTAACTTCTTTACACTACATAAAAAGTTTTCTTTGGACACAGGAAACACTGACCTTGCCATGATAAGTAACCATTCTGATAGAAGGTTCTCATGTTCGGTGTTTAAAATTGTTTCAGGACCCATTTTCCTTCCCTCAGGATGAATTCCGTTTGATTTATACAAAAGAGTTGTACGAGGAACATTGAAATTTCTTGAAGCCATTTTAACTGGCATTCCGGGTCTGACTGCTTGCAGCGCAGATACCATATTTTCCTCCGGATATTTCAGAATTTTTTTGGTCTCTGACATTTCCTCATGAAAGAGGGGCGACACCACTTGACGGAAGACCATAAAACTAATAATGAAATATGGTGGATTACGTAATCCAATCTTCCGCAATAAAACCTTACAATAGGTAAAGTCGTCGGCAAGTTTTCAACAAAAAACAACTACTGCCCCCTACGACCATTGAATTATATTTGTTTAATACTTGGCAAAGTTTTCTACAAGAACCACTTTGCAATGCATTTCAAATATCAAAGCTGAAATTATTTTTCGATTTAATTGGGGGAACACCTCCGTACCGGTTTCATGGTCATTGCCAATCATCAGCGAAGGCTAGTTCGACCCAATTGAATCGAAAAATCCTTTCATCCTAATTGGAAATCCCTGAGACAAACACTGAGGTATGAATTCAGCGCCATCTCTGGGTTCCAGTTTAAAATGCACTCCGACTACGTGTCGACTTCAATATGAAGCCAGAAACATCATGAAAGAGGGGCGACACCACTTGACGGAAGACCATAAAACTAATAATGAAATATGGTGGATTACGTAATCCAATCTTCCGCAATAAAACCTATACAATAGGTAAAGTCGTCGGCAAGTATTCAACAAAAAAAAACTACTGCCCCCTACGACCATTCAATTATATTTGTTTAATTCTTGGCAAAGTTTTCTACAAGAACCACTTTGCAATGCATTTCAAATATCAAAGCTGAAATTATTTTTCGATTTAATTGGGGGAACACCTCCGTACCGTTTTCATGGTCATTGCCAATCATCAGCGAAGGCTAGTTCGACCCAATTGAATCAAAAAATCCTTTCATCCTAATTGGAAATCCCTGAGACAAACACTGAGGTATGAATTCAGCGCCATCTCTGGGTTCCAGTTTAAAATGCACTCCGACTACGTGTCGACTTCAATATGAAGCCAGAAACATCATGAAAGAGGGGCGACACCACTTGACGGAAGACCATAAACCTAATAATGAAATATGGTGGATTACGTAATCCAATCTTCCGCAATAAAACCTATACAATAGGTAAAGTCGTCGGCAAGTATTGAACAAAAAACAACTACTGCCCCCTACGACCATTCAATTATATTTGTTTGATACTTGGCAAAGTTTTCTACAAGAACCACATTGCAATGCATTTCAAATATCAAAGCTGAAATTATTTTTCGATTTAATTGGGGGAACACCTCCGTACCGGTTTCATGGTCATTGCCAATCATCAGCGAAGGCTAGTTCGACCCAATTGAATCGAAAAATCCTTTCATCCTATTTGGAAATCCCTGAAACAAACACTGAGGTATGAATTCAGCGCCATCTCTGGATTCCAGTTTAAAATGCATTCCGACTACGTGTCGACTTCAATATGAAGCCAGAAACATCATGAAAGAGGGGCGACACCACTTGACGGAAGACCATAAAACTAATAATGAAATATGGTGGATTACGTAATCCAATCTTCCGCAATGAAACCTATACAGTCGTCGGCAAGTATTCAACAAAAAACAACTACTAACCCCTACGACCATTGAATTATATTTGTTTAATACTTGGAAAAGTTTTCTACAAGAACCACTTTGCAATGCATTTCAAATATCAAAGCTGAAATTATTTTTCGATTTAATTGGGGGAACACCTCCGTACCGGTTTCATGGTCATTGCCAATCATCAGCGAAGGCTAGTTCGACCCAATTGAATCGAAAAATCCTTTCATCCTAATTGGAAATCCCTGAGACAAACACTGAGGTATGAATTCAGCGCCATCTCTGGGTTCCAGTTTAAAATGCACTCCGACTACGTGTCGACTTCAATATGAAGCCAGAAACATCATGAAAGAGGGGCGACACCACTTGACGGAAGACCATAAAACTAATAATGAAATATGGTGGATTACGTAATCCAATCTTCCGCAATAAAACCTATACAATAGGTAAAGTCGTCGGCAAGTATTGATCAAAAAACAACTACTGCCCCCTACGACCATTCAATTATATTTGTTTGATACTTGGCAAAGTTTTCTACAAGAACCACATTGCAATGCATTTCAAATATCAAAGCTGAAATTATTTTTCGATTTAATTGGGGGAACACCTCCGTACTGGTTTCATGGTCATTCATTGCCAATCATCAGCGAAGGCTAGTTCGACCCAATTGAATCGAAAAATCCTTTCATCCTATTTGGAAATCCCTGAAACAAACACTGAGGTATGAATTCAGCGCCATCTCTGGATTCCAGTTTAAAATGCACTCCGACTACGTGTCGACTTCAATATGAAGCCAGAAACATCATGAAAGAGGGGCGACACCACTTGACGGAAGACCATAAAACTAATAATGAAATATGGTGGATTACGTAATCCAATCTTCCGCAATAAAACCTATACAGTCGTCGGCAAGTATTCAACAAAAAACAACTACTAACCCCTACGACCATTGAATTATATTTGTTTAATACTTGGAAAAGTTTTCTACAAGAACCACTTTGCAATGCATTTCAAATATCAAAGCTGAAATTATTTTTCGATTTAATTGGGGGAACACCTCCGTACCGGTTTCATGGTCATTGCCAATCATCAGCGAAGGCAATTAGGATGAAAGGATTTTTCGATTCAATTGGGTCGAACTAGCCTTCAATTTCTCTTATTCCGAAGGTGTGTTCGATTAGTACACGACAATGGCTTAATTTTTTATTATAATTCACCTCGACTGGGGTCAGGTTTCCTGTATTTCTATAAGGTGTAAGGACATTACGTAAACATGGATAGTGGAAGTGATCTCTACATTTTTTCCCAATTGTATCAAATAAAGGAGAATTTCTGAATACTCTACCGTCATGCACTGATCCAGGATACCCTATGAAGACATCCTTTATTTTTCTCTTTGAATCACAGACTATTTGTGCCTAAAAATGTAACAGTAAACTATTATGTCAATTGATAATTAAAACAATACCTGCAGGGAAAAATATTTTTTCTGTTCAGATAAGAATCAGGATCATGAGAGGGAGTGTCAATCCTTATATGGGTACCGTCCATACAGCCTAATGCACCTGGAAAACCCATTATGTTGAAATTACTGAACTAGACAAACCAGACAGGAATAAAGTAACATTTTCAATAACACCGTGCAATGTACTCAGGGAAATATTGAATCGATCCCCTATATCTCGGAATGAACCAGCTTCCTGACCTGCATACCATAAAAATATCAGCACAGATTCTTCGGGACTCAGTCTAGGGTATCCTGTATATTTTTTTGGATAAAATTCTGAAATCTCAAACCTACGTGTCAGAAATTCTACATTTTGTCGTGATATTCTGAAAAAGAAAACACCATATAAATACAGAATACAATTATATCTGACAACGCAGTTGGTGTCAATAATGTAACTCATAAATATTAAAATATACCGAATAATTTTTCAAGTGATTTGAGACATGTAGAGATGAGTAAATTATTCGTACCTGAAATGTTCCAAAAACTGTTGATCTGTATATAAAGGTACTGTCACTTTGACGAATTCCTCATTTTTAGGTCGTTCCTGCTTCATCTCTGATAAAATTATATTTAATAATATATCTTCATTGTCAGTATTGTCACTAGTGGACGAGGAGCTAGAAGAACTGCCTTTGAAATAATTTGCTGCTATTGCTTTTTATCGGGATAAAATTATTCACTCCGTATACAATATTCAAAGTTCATAATCTCCACAGACAAAACAGAAAACAATCAACAAACAACACAAATTGCGAATGGCAACATTGACAGCTGACCGAGAAAATATCAATATCATGCCCGAATAAAATTCCGAACCGATCCTTACTCCAAAGCAAGTACTGATTTTGATAGTTCCAGAACCGTTCGAATAAAATCTGTGCAGAAGTCGAACACAAGACAATAAATAACGAATCGATTCAATATCAGTTCATATAAACCCGAACATATTTAAGGCATTGCGCATGATCCTTACAGTTCACGGACAGTAAATACGCGAAGCCGAACAAACCTCATATTTCTATAAGGCTCAGGTCTCTCAAATCCAACTCGAATCAAATTTCAACTGCAATCTTACTGACTCCGACTGGGACTCGAGGAACGATGGGCGATATGTACACATTCGCCAAAAACACTTGAAACTTATTTCGGATATGGCCTATACTTATTAATCGCCTTTTCAGCAAAAACTCTCCTTGTGCTTTCAGCTAACGTTTCGCTACACTGTACACGCAATCACAAACTAATGTTGCAAATGAGTATTATACCACCGCTTATTAGGGATTTCGCCAAAACTTGACAAATTAATCAAGTTTTGTTGAAAAAAATGGGTGAATGGAAAAAAATCTGATGAGACAGCCAATAGTTGTTGTTAATGAGTACGTTTTAGGTAATTCAATTTCTGATTTTGTCAATAACAATTTTGTCGATTGTTCAAAAAAACATTTCAGTTTTGATAAATTGACTAGTAACAATAGTATTTTCACTGCAATTTATTGTAGAAATTAATAATTTGGTCGTGAACAGTAACAAATAATATGACATTTTACCTTTGTTTAATAGGAATTTTTCTATGAAACTCAACACATCAATCGAAATTGCCCAACAAAGTGGGTGAATGAAAAAACTCCTCTGTTGAAAAGGAAAATGAAGTTGTTATTAATGACAAGTATATTTATTAACAAAACAATTCAGTTATTTCAATTTGACCAGTAAAATGGCATGTTTCGCTACAATTGAGTTCTTATCAGTAACAAGTACGTTTTAGATGATTTAGTAGTTGCTTTTATCAAACTCACTACAAATTATTGACAAAACAACAAATTTTTTTCAATGTAACTAGATAATTTGGTAAGTTTCACTATAATATTTGTCACGGACGTTTTTGACTACTCAGAGTGGTTAAAATCATAAAATTCACAATTAACAAATTACTCAGAAAAATTGTATGCTAATACAAATGAAATTTTCGTGATTATTGACAAATTTCTTGTTATTTTCTACTAAATAGACATCAACAAAAGGAATTTTTTACTGTGTGGATTTGACATTTCGTTGTCTTCTTAAGGTTTTGAATTATTTTTCTTTCCCATTGATGACTTCGACTTTTTTCACTGGGTGTTTAGTAATGTGAGTTCAATCATTCCAGTAGAATATGTATCTGGCATTTCATTTCCATCTTACAGTTCCGAATTATTTTTCTTTTCTCATGATGATTTCGACGGCCCGTCACTGATTCATTTTCTCACTCGGTGTCCTATAACGTGGATTTAATTATTCCAGTAGAATATGGATCTGACATTATTTCATTTCCTTCTTATAGTTTCGAATTATAATTCTATCGTTATGATGATTTTGAAATAATAATATTATAAATTCATTTTATTCATTTCATTTCCAATTCATATTTATTTTATTTATTGTATATTTTCTTGTTATGTTAAATTATACTGAAATAATCTAATTCACATTACAAAAGACCCAGTGAAAAAATGAATCAGTGACGTCAAAGCCGTCGAAATCATCATAAGAAAAGAAAAATAATTCGAAAGTCATATGGGAAGAAAATGAAATATCCGATTCATATTCTACTGGAAACGTCTAATTCACGTTACAAAAGACCCAGTGAAAAAATTAATCAGTGACAGGCCAGGCCGTCAAAGATGTCAAAATCATTATAAGAAAAAAAAAATAATTCGAAAGTATGAGAAGAAATTAAAATGTCTGATTCATATTCTACTGGAATGATCTAATTCACATTACAAACCACCCAGTAAAAAAATAAATTAATGACGGGGAATTTATTTTTTCACTGGGTGGTTTCTGATGTAAATTAGATCATTCCAGTAGAATATGAAGCAGACATTTCATTTTCGACCTCTTTGACGGCCCGTTACTGATTAAATTTTTCACTGGGTCTTTTGTAACGTGAATTAGATGTTTCTAGTAGAATATGAATCGGATATTTCATTTTCTTCTCATATTACTTTCAAATTATTTTTCTTTTCTTATGATGATTTCGACCGCTTTGACGTCACTGATTCATTTTTTCACTGGGTCTTTTGTAATGTGAATTAGATTATTTCAGTATTGTATGAATCGGACATTTCAATTTCTTCTCATATTAGTTTCGAATCATTTTTCTTTTCTTATGATGATTTTAACCCCTTCGACGGCCCGTCACTGATTCATTTTTTCACTGGGCGTTTTATAACCTGAATTCAATGATTCCAGTAGAATATGAATCTAAAATTTCATTTAATTCTTAAAGTTCCGCATCTGGCTTGTCTAGTGAGTGTGTGTGGGTGTGCTAATTTTTATTTTGTTTCATGGCTCATTCGTTCATATTTTCGTTTATGAAATCAATTTTATACTCTTATATGTCCGGGAAGTGACTTTTTCATCGATCGAGTATTATCTGCTTATATACGAGATTGTTGAGTGTTTTCGCAAAACACCTTTCTTTATATTCGATTGTAATTATATGTCATTAATTGTAAATTTATGATTCCAATTAGTCCATATTCATTACCAATCATCCATTAACCAATTTAAAATAAGTAGGTACGTCTACAGATGTTCGGCAATCTTCGTTTCAGAGAAATTAGTAAATTTCCATGGGGACCATTGTCAGTTCCTGAAAAAAAAATTAACAAGAATAAAGATAGACCTTGAAGTGGGTTGGATTCTAGCAATTGAAGGTAATACCACACTTTGGAAAAAAATAATTTTATTCGACGAACTTCACAAGTACGAGATTATATCCATTAGGTATATAAGTACATGATGTTTGACGATTGGAATATTTCAAAATCAACATACCCACCATCAAGAGAAAAACAGTAATAGTATTTGGAAATACGAATGAAAAATATAATAAATTGTATCTATCTAAACTACAATATTTATATAATATTTACACGATTTCATACCTAAAACCAGAGAATATATCGTATTCTGCGAGCACAGTTTATATATCAAGCAGTAGAGGACTTTTTATATATCAGATAACTAACAGCACTGATTGGATTCAGACAGAAAAATAATAAAACATTTCGAACATTTCGTTTTTTTCTTTGTTTTTATGCAGCAATCCTCACAGATAAGATACGGATAGCTCACAGTAAAAAGTGGATGGAAAAATACATGCTGCAATGTAATATAAACATACTCCTCTCAGTTTTATAACTTGAATGCACAATTTATTTAAAATTTTAATGAAAGACTGAGTGAATGTACCCCATTTCTCCTTTGTTTCACAGTAAGCATGTAATTTAATGCTTTCTTTAATATATGTAATTTCCGTTGTTTTACATGACTATAAATAAAAGTAATAATAAGTAATTCGATGTATTTTTACAAGGGAATGACGCCAATTTACAAAATATTCCAGGTATTAGGAGGATTCTTCTTTATTTGAATCTAATTTTTCATGACGCGCACCTATTACCGCTTAGTTCGGCATCATCCCTCCTAACCCCAATTCGATAATGCCCATTTTTGTGTTTATATAGGAAGTGTGAACATCGTTCGGCGTCTAGGGCAGGGAGGTCATTGAAAACAGACAACAAGCCATATTTTGTGTGAGTGAGTGCCATATTGTCATCAGGTGAGTAAAAAGCCATTTGAAATAATAGCCACTTGTTCGTTCCATAATATTAAAAATTATGAATTACATCAGTATTTTCATAGGGAAACGAATCGAAACATTCGTTGTCGCAGACACAACTCTGAGATGGTTTTGAGTACTTATTTGACATTCAAATCTCATGTGGATATCATCCCATGAGTACAAAACTGTGGCACCTGGATTATGACACTGTTCTCAAAATAATTTTGTACAAGTCTCACGATTAATTGTTCATTGAATGTAGTAGTAGTATGTTTTGTTAAATTATTTTTGTTGCCATATTTAAATGAGTTGGAGTAATGTTAGGCTTTTTCATGCATCGTGTTTGTAGAATATTCTCTTATTTTTTGTCTAGAAGTGGAGGTGGAAAAAAAGTAATATCCATCTGAATGATTTGAACTGACATCAAGTAAAAAAAAAATGTTTTGGGAATTGCAATTATATCAAGTTGTGATATATGTATATATCAATGAAGCTTGAAGATCAGTACTTCCTCCTTATTTTTTTTAGAGTAAAACAACAATAGGGGGTTCAATCTCCATTTACAAGAGAGTAATGTTATAGGGAGAAAGACGATGACGAGGTAAACGATGTTACTCTTTGTGACTAATTGACCCCTTATTGTTGAATTTTTCATTAGAAAATTGAATACTTTACTTTCAACTCCACTAACATTGGTTTCTTCAAATTTTTCATATTATATATTCTACACCACTCTTAAATCTCATAATAGAGCTTTTAACATCATAACGTTGAACTTTTCAACTGATTTCAGTCACTTTAACATAATTATTTTCAATTCAAAGCACATTGTGCTCTGTTATTTTCTTTCAGATGTGATTGCAACTGAAGATGTGAATTTGCATAATGCCGAAACATACTTTGTTTCGACTTGATGTCAGATCTAATTGTTTATATAGAGATGGCTCACATTTTTCCTCCCTTATATTATTGAACAACTCATCTTTAGGACTACTTCGTACATTTGTTTTAGAGAGTTTTTGTTAATTTCCCTCAAGTGTTATGTGTTTTTTTGGTAGATACCCCTCCCTCAGTTCTATTATTAGTAATTATAAGCCTATATCCGTACAGGAGATACAGAGTAAATCATTTAAACTTACCTTAATCATTAGCTCCTCATGAATATGGGAAATAACTATCAAAATGTATTCTTACTCTAATTATTTTTCAATTTCATATGGCTGTATATCATTTTTGCTCAGATACGCCATGCGGGGTGTTTGGTAACTTATTCCCTTTTCAACATGATGTGAAGTGAAAATTATATTAACATAAAACCGCAATAACGTCAAAAAATATTTTTTTAATGAAAATCATTAATTCAACGTTGGAAGTATTGATATTTTTTGTACGTTTTTCTCTCTTCTCTCTTCAGAAGGACATTATTGGGGTTTTATATCCTTATAATCAGAATCCTCTACTTCAGATTGAAAAAATGGCTCTAGTTTTCAAACACCCTAAGTACAAATGGTAAGATACTATAATTAATATCATGTTAAACTTGAACTTGAAAGGGTGTGTAACAAAAAATGTTGGATAAAGTTCAATTCTCTCTGGTATTTCATTTCAAAAAATTACTTTCTATTATATCATTAGAAAGGAATGGTTATGCTGAATAGTACAGGCAAGAAAAAGTTGTATGTTCCCATTTAAGTTATGGACCTACAGAGTATTGTTTTTTTCCCAATTTTTCCAATATTTTTTTTGGCGGCTTTTTATAACGCCGACGAATGAAAATAAAATATCACAGTAGTAGCAACTGTTATCAAGTGACGTATGGTTTCCATAGCCAACTTTTCAATTTTTTGCTTTCATTTTGCTTCCACGGCCTACTCGGTGAATTTCAATAATAATTTTTTTCTGATCTAGTTTCTGGTTAGATACCAACTTGTGATATGTCATTAGAAAGGGAATTGTATGCTGAATAAAGCGAAAAGAAAAAAAAATAGGGTTTCCATTTAAAATAAGAAAGTTGATGTTACTTCCTGTCAGACCGGAAGATAACTTCGACATGTCAATATGCTCAAATTCTAGCTCTTATGTCATTATATCGACGCTCCAAATTTCACAAACCTACTTCATACAATAACTGAGATATTCCGTAGGCAATACTTCCGTAGCCACCCGATATAGTAAACCATGTAAAGTTAATTAACACTACTTGAAAAAAATGGTGAACATGTAATAATTTGTATCACATCTGTAAATAGAGTGGAAATCACATGAAATTTCAAGTGATTATCGAGGAATATATGGAAATTCACATTTGAGGTAAGTATGTGAAAATGCATATCAAACCAAGTTCAATTTACCACGATACCTGTGTTTTTCCTCACAAATACATGAATACATATCCAGTTATACATACTTAAGCATGTAATATTTATTGGCACTTCTTGAATATAATGGTGAAAACACCTAAACAAACATGTAGAAATCGCCATTTAATCTGGAATAACTGAGAAAGTTACATCAATAAACAAGTGATAATTCATGGAAATTTACAATAGAAGCCAAGTGGTAAGTTTACATTATATTACAGAGGTATGTAATTTTACATGAATATGCATGGCAACGCATTACCTATGTGGAATCATGTAATCTCATGGAATTTTTTTTACAGTGTATAAAAAACTTATCATTGCACCTCCTCGCACCAAGCATGTCTAGACTGGGTTTGAAACCATTGTTTTAATTTTTATCACCTAATATTTTTCGGAATAAAAAAAAACTTCTTAAATACAGATCAGCTCAGTCTTTATAGGAATGTTGATCCCCCATTCATTGCGAATAATTCGTGTGTTCTAACTGTTCAAAAAAGGAACTCATCATTTTCTGTACAGTCCCGCTCGAGAGCAGAAGCCAAAAAAGATTGAAAATCATCATTTTCATCATATTCGTGTGAGTTGGTTGGTTCACCTATATAATTGTCTATATCATTGACTTAATTTCCCAATTCATTTTCTGAAAGTGGTTATTGCGATCTCTTAAGAAGACAAGGGTGAAAATCCAAATCAATCGAATATTGCTAAAGAGAAAATGGTTTCCTTGAATATTCAATAAAACGACTGTTACAATAGTTACTTCCATTGAAATTCGTACTGAGACGCAATTGTAGCAGCTGTATTCAAAACGTAAGACTAATTTGTAGAATCATTTGCATGCATGAAACAAACAATAATTATATTTCACATTTGGCCTCCAATATATATAACACACTGTAGTATATCCTTGTACGCGATTTGATGCCAACAACGTTTAGAGAAGACTTTTACATCCCCCGTACTTGCCCATACTCACGTCGATACTCAATCATCTAGTCAGTATCCATTGTTGCGCGAAAGTGTTAACAACTTTAGATTGAAGTGAACGTGAAGTGACAATGCCAAAAAGAAAACATCATAAGGCTTCCTACAGCAAGAAACTGAAGAAGCTAGCCCGGTTACTCGAAAATATTTCCAGCTCAAACAGTAAGTGTTTCGAATTTAGCATAACATTCAGGTCATTTCATAAACTTTGGACAAAAAGTTAGGAAACGCTTGAATCCTACTTAATGTGGATTCTGTAAGACAACATTCGTAATGTGACTTTATGTGACATAGGATGTTACGTTTTCTTTCATCCATACTCTTCGAATGTCTCAATTTTCAACTGTTTAAATTCAGTTCTCGATGATCCACCTCATCAGCCTGCTATGTGGCTAGGCTGCCGAAAACGTTTCATGTTTTTTGCTAGTCTCGAGCGCTCATAAAAACAAACTATGTTAAATTTCTCACAAGGCGGCACACTAGTACCTGAGTCATACTAAATGTTGATTTATCAGGATACAGGTCGATTTAGAAGTAGCTATACTATATGTTGGCTACTTTATACACAATAAATTGCATACAGCATAAAATATTAGTCACTTTTGATGGATTCCAAACTATGTTCATCAACTCAAATTTGGTTGATGTATTACAGGTGACACTGATCGAGATTCATCTGACTCTGACTCCTCGGACCCAGTCCAAGAAAGAGTACCGTTGCACTCACCAAGCCCAGTGCAAGACAACCCTATCGTGAATGAACACGGAAGGGGACCAGAAGTCGATTTATCTGGTATCCTTGGAATGAATCCAGATAAACCAGAAGCCTTAGGACCACCATTACACGAGGAAGTTTTGAACAGATGGACTTCCTATCTCACAAAAGGGGTAGAAAAAGAGTCACTAAAAGAGCTGGTGGACAAATACAAAGTTCCGTCCAATTGTGGGATTTTACTAGCACCTAGTGTCAACCCGGAAGTACTGCCACTCTTATCTGAAACTCAAAAGAAGTCTGATGGATTTTTGTTCAAAGTCCAAACTGTCCTATGCACAAGTTTGTGTGCTCTAGGGGAAATCATCAACAATCACATAGAAAATCCTGTATCTGCTGACCATACTCGAACTTTAGCAGATACTGCCAAGTTCTTGCAAATGGAATATTTGATTTAAGCAGACACAGACGATATCTCTTGTCACCAGCGTTGGCACCATCCGCCAAAAAAAGTAGCCGAGAACCTGCCTATTGATAAACTTCTATTTGGATCAAATTTTCACGAGAAATGCAAAAACGCTAAAGAGGTAGAGAAAAATAGCCGAGAGTTGAAGGCATTCCCGAAGAATCCGCAGGTGCCTTAAAACTACCAGCGCCAAAATTACAAACAACGGAAGAGACCGTCAACGATGACAACATCATCCACCAGCAGACAGAAACCCTCGCAAAGGAGAACCCCATCGGGTTGGAAGAGATTCAAAGCACCAAGAGAAGACAACCATCGACGTCAACGCCAATAGAAACACCGTCACAGGTACGCAACCTTGGTGGCAGACTTCAGTCTATTTTGTCCCAGTGGTCGAAATTGACAAACAATAAATTTATTTTGAACTTTATTGAAGGATACCAACTTCCTCTCAGCCATTATCCAAAACAGCAAAAGATTCCATCTCAACATTTTTCAGCAAGTGAAAAGATAATCATTGACTCTGAAATTCGTAATTTGCTAAACAAAGGGGCAATTGAAGTTTGCTATCATGCAAAGCATGAAATTTTGTCTCCTTTTTTCTTAAGAAGAAAACCTAACGGTTCCTTCAGGTTTATATTGAATCTGAAACAATTCAATGATAATCTTTCCGCTCCCCACTTCAAATTAGAAGATGATAGGGTCGTACAAAATTTATTATTCACTGACTGCTATATGTCAACTCTTGACCTCCAAGATGCCTATTTTTTAATCAGCATTTCGAAGAAACATCGAAAATACTTAAGATTCAAATACTGCGATACCCTGTATGAATTTACCTGTTTGCCTTTCGGCCTCAACTTGGCTCCATTTCTTTTCACGAAAATTCTAAAGCCAGTTGTCCAGGAATTGAGATTAAATGGCATTTTATGTGTCATTTATCTCGATGACTTATTGATTATTGGAAACAATTCAGAAGATTGTCTCAGAAATGTTATTACTGCAAAACAATTATTAATGCGTCTGGGATTCATTATAAACAGTGAAAAAAGCCATTTCACTCCAACTCAACAATGCAGATATCTGGGTTTTGTTTTCAATACAAAAAAAATGACAATGTCCTTGCCAATCGAGAAAAGACAAAGAATTCTGAAAATGATAAATATTTTCAAAACAAGAACGACATGCAAAATAAGGCAGTTTTCTCGACTTACAGGGACACTAACATCGGCCTGCCCTTGTTTTACATATGGCTGGCTGCACACAAAAAAATTCGAAAGGGCCAGATATCTAGCCCTTAAGAAGCGAGGGGGGAACTATGATGCAAACATGCACCTCGACCCTAATTTACAATCAGATTTTGATTGGTGGATTACCAATATACACGGTGAAAAAAAGTTCAAGAAGAACGACTACAGTATTGAGATCTTTACGGACTCCTCATCTACGGGTTGGGGCGCATTTGCAAACGGTGAAAGAACTCATGGATTCTGGACACGTAAACAAATGACTCATCATATTAACTTTTTAGAATTGCTTGCTGCATTTTATGGGTTGAAATGCTTCGCTAATACTGAACAAAATTGTCATATTCTCCTCAGACTCGACAACATAACGGCCGTTTCATACATCAACCGTATGGGTGGTGTAAAATACAAAAGCTTGAATCACATTTCTTTTAAAATATGGAATTGGTGTGAAAAAAGAAAAATTACACTTTTTGCCTCGTACATCAACACAAACGATAATATTGAAGCCGACAAAGAATCGAGGTCTCTATTCGACGATAAAGAATATGGCCTCAGCCACGAAGCATTCGAAAAAATCGTTGAAGTGTTTGGTGAACCAAAAATAGATTTATTCGCATCCAAATTGAATGCCAAATGCAGAAAATATGCTTCTTGGCATAGAGACCCCGATTCCTTCGTTATTGATGCATTCACAATTTCATGGAAGAATATATGTTTTTACGCCTTCCCACCTTTCTCATTGATTCCACGGATATTAAGTAAAATTGTTACTGATAATGTCACAGGTATGATGGTGGTGCCATTTTGGCCAACGCAACCGTGGTACCCGCTTTTCAAAAAATTATTGATTTCTGATATTTTGTTCTTCAAACCTTCTGTTAAGCTTTTATCAGAAAGCCGCACCCACTGAGCTCAACCCTTACCCTGGCTGCAGGGAAGTTATGCGGCAAGCTTTCCAACTGAAAAATGTCCCGGAATCCAGCATCCCAACAATAATTGCATCACTGAGCGAAAATACACAAAAACAATATGGCACAACTTTTTCGAAATGGTGGAATTTCTGTACGGCTGAAAGAGTTAATACGTTTCAGCCTAAGTCCACAGAATTGTTGGAATTCTTACAAAAAGAATTTCATCAAGGTGCATCTTATACTTCTATCAACACTCATCGATCATCCCTCGCTCTTTTATTCCATTTCACAGAAGACGAGGAGAAGCTCATAAAAAGGTTCTTGAAAGGAGTTTTCAGAACTAAACCTGTCTTTCCAAAATATTCCTTCACATGGGATCCGTGCAAAGTACTAGCTCATCTCTCAAAAATGCATCCTTTGTCATCTCTCTCTAGAGAAGATTTGACTCTCAAGCTAACAATGTTATTATCTCTCACTTCTGCACAAAGAGTGCAAACGCTGACTAAAATTAAAACTAAAGACATGCACATATATGAAGGGGAAAAAATTGAAATTTTGATTTCCAGCATGATTAAAACATCTGGGCCAAGAAGGGAGCAGCCTTTACTTGTCTTCCCTTTTTTCAAGGCAAGACCTGAGTTGTGTGTTGCATCCACAATTCTGCACTATCTCAATACCACAAAGTCCTTCAGAACAGACCAAACTAACCTTGAATTACTGTTAACGCATAAAACACCAATCCATCCTGCTAGCCCTCAAACAGTTAGCAGATGGATTAAGACTGTTCTAAAAGACAGTGGTATTAACACGGAAGTATTCACGAGTCATTCAACTAGACATGCTTCCACCTCTGCTGCGGCAAAGGCGGGATTAAACATCGATTCCATCAGAAGAGCTGCGGGATGGACAGAAAAGTCGAACGTTTTTCAAAAGTTCTATAACAGGGTCGTCATTACAAATCATCAAGATTTCGCGAATCAAATCAAGAGATATCTGGTATTGAATAAGAAAACAATAATATTAATAATAATAAAATATTTTTTTCTGTTTTCCCTTCATCCTTTCATTTATTGTTATTCATTAGCATATTATAATATAAGTAAGCTACTATTATTTACTATTATTACTAGTATTTTGGGGTTGTTATTCTCAATTTATTATTTTCCCGTTCTCAGGGACACATTAACTCAAGGTTATCCTCCTTATTGTTATAATAATTGAATATTATTTGTTGAGAAATTGGAAATAAAAGTACCTAGGTACATACTTGCAAAACTCGCATTGTCAACACTTTCTGTTAGATCGTTTCTCTAAACATCTACAGTGTGTTATATATATTGGAGGCCAAATGTGAAATATAATTTAAGGATTAAACGACTTACCTTAAGGAAGTTCAATCCGAATTATATGAACATTTGGCCTCCAATATATATAACCAACCCACCCACCACTGTTTCAGGTTTTGTTTTTCTTTCAACCAACCCATTTAACGATCTAACCCCAATTGATACTGGCTAGATGATTGAGTATCGACGTGAGTATGGGCAAGTACGGGGGATGTAAAAGTCTTCTCTAAACGTTGTTGGCATCAAATCGCGTACAAGGATATACTACAGTGTGTTATATATATTGGAGGCCAAATGTTCATATAATTCGGATTGAACTTCCTTAAGGTAAGTCGTTTAATCCTTAAATTATTTTTAGTTTCCTTTATAACAAATATATTTGTAGAGAAATAGTCATCATCTAAAAATAAAAACCTTTCATACCCATATATTTTACGTCGGGAAAGCAAAGGTTGGGTTTTTAAAAAATAACTTTATTTTAGTAACAACACTTAAGTTGAAACTCTTCTAACTTGGGTTTTAATTTTGGTGTTAATTTTGAATTGTGTTTCTCGAATCAGCCTCTAGACTAGACTGTCTGTGAAAAACATCTCCTGACGGTCCGCAATAATAATCTTATCGCTTTCCTGGAATAGAACAAGGTCGCTAAGACAGCGTTTCCTCATAACCTTGCATCAACATTGTATCGCAATTGCGTTATTAAATAAGATATGATTATTTTTACAAGTCGATAAGGGCTACGAGGATATAACACCTCCCCCCTTAAGAATTTTTATTATATTTGAATGAATAATAAAAATTCAAAGTAAATTATCAAGTTTTAAATAAATTCAAGTTAGATGAGCCTCCTGAAAATACAGAATATTATAAGTCATTATAAATGAAGAGTACAATAAAATAATAACACAATGAAATAAAATATCATTTTATGAGAAAAACAATCAAATATGATTATATCTTCTTCATGGATGTCGGGATGTCGATGCTGCCAAAGGGGTTGACGGGGTCTCGAAGACTATTTCTTCTGATCCATTATCATATACTGGGGTTAAATGAATCGAGGGCAGTCTTGAAATCATCGATCTGGCATTACAGTAGTTGAATATTTGGGATCAGCATCCTCTTGGGTAATGTCCATCCTCTAATTTAGAGCTCGTATTGAGATATCCAAAATATCGTCTTTCCAGGCAACATTTTAATATTATCCATAATATGAGTACGAATATAAAAGTCATGCAAATGTACGTTAACGTACTCGAGTGTCTTGTGGTGAAAGGCTCATTTATAATCTTGTCCAAATTTTTATCATATTCCCGTAATTTTTCTTGGGCAATGTTCAATTCGTCCAAATTTTAATAATTTATTTGAACTGGTTTCATGACTGGAAGATCTTCTCTATTTGGAAGATGGTTACAGCAATCATATGTTATTTCGGGAATATAGAGCTGAAGTTTCAGAGTTTTGTTGTTATCTGAACTTGCATATACTCTAGTAGTGCCAATGAAAGCGCTACACTTTGGTTCCAATGTCAAAAGTGAGTTTTCTTGAATAATTTCAGTTTCTGAATTTCTACCTGGACACGTGGATGTTACAGGTAGTTGATTGGATACTGTTAGTAGCCATTTATCATCTACTAATTTACGAACATTGTAATCTTCAACACCGATTACAACTTTGTCACAATTTGGCATTATTTTTGATTTCATCAAAATTAAAATTTCACAAGGTGATTCATGTTAAAGTGCCTTTGGAAAATGATTGCAACATATTCGTATTTCGTTCTCGAATATCTCGGAAAAATCGTCTTGCTTCACTGCAATATACTGTTTACTATCCCTTGCAATTGCTGCATATTTATATAGGTGTAGAATAGTGTGAAAAAGGTTAGTTTTAGGATCTCTGGTTGGAATTGAGTAAATATGATAGAAATCAAAATCTGAACTCTCTACTAATGGAATATGTAAAATAAAAATTACTCTTTCATTTGTTTGAAAAGCTTCAAGTGTTACCAAAGAAATTATTTCTGAAATATGTTGATGTATGGGATTGATAGGTAAATTTCCATGAGACATAATCATCGGAATTTTTGTCAGTTGTTCAAGTAGGAGGTTTGGATCAATTACTGAAGGATGTAAGATTTTTAATCTTGCAAAAGTTATGCTATTTATAATATCATTCAGTTGGTCTAGAATAATTGTATTTGATTGTAATGTTTGTTCAATCATCTCTAATATTATGAGTTGTAGCTGAAAATTTTGTTTCACGATTTTCAACCATTTCTTTTTCTATAATTTTCAAGTCTTTATTGAATGTTACTTCATAAATTCGCAATTTATTCAGAGTGTTATTAAAATTCGTAATTGTACTTGAAACAATTTTGAATTGATTCTTCATTAGTAGTTGTAAGTTTTTGTCGTCCCTTTCTAATTTGTTTATACACTCATTATAAAATTCGCCGTCAGATGCGTCTAAATTTCCTGTAATCACTTTTCATACTGAACCTATGCCATTTATTAACCCTCTTTTGAATCGACTCGTCACAGTTAGAGTGATTTCTGAAAATTTTGATTTTATTTGTTGATTCATAGTATTCAACAATGATAGTTGTGCAGAAAATGCCAATTTGAAAGTGGGATTCAAATCATTTCTATTTAATAAAGAATTTAAGGATTCTTGGACATTAAGGCTTTGTTTGAACGAATTTCTAAGTTCTGAAATATTATTGTGCGCAATCAATTTATATTCATCGTTTGATATTTTGCATATTCCTTCCTTCTGGAAAAATATACCTGCTGGGGTGTTTATTTTTTCCATTCTTGCTCTGGGTCCGAGGATGACCCTGGAACAAGAGATACCGATTTCAATCTATCGAAATGTACCGTTGTTGTTCCATTATCTAGTTCTAATACTGCTGTATTCGTGTTTGATATACGAAGTATTTTAAATGGACCGTTATATTTATTTCTCATTTTATTTCCTATCTGAGATTTTTTTATATGAACGCAATCTCCCTCTTTGTATGTTGGTAAGTTTTCCCTAACATGTCTATCATGCCTAGTTTTTTATTTTTCTTTACCCTTTTCAAGTTTTTTTTAACTTTTTCGAAAATATATTCAGCGATATTTTTCAAGTCGTTGATATAGTTTGATTGAAGTTGTTCTTCACTATACAAAATTTAATTTTCGTCATCTGAATATGTCCGAAAACTATTTCTTCAGGAGTATATTTGGTTGAATTTGATTTACTTCTGTTATACGTTTTTTTACAGAACGGTAAACCTGATATTATTGTTTTATTTGGATTATCACTATGAAAAGCTCTTGAAGAATTTTGTAAGGTTGCATGAAATCTCTCTAAAACTCCATTTGTTTGAGGGTGTGCTACTGCATTTTGAGTAATTTTGAATTTGTATAGCTTCGCTAAGTCTTTCATGTGTTGATTATTGAACTCAGGTCCTGGATCTACGTGAATTCTTTTGGGTATTGGGTAATGTTGAAAATAATGTAAAAGTTTTTCTACAATAGTTATACCTTCTTTATTTTCCACACGGTATGCTTCTGAAAATTTAGAAAAATTATCAATAATTGTTAAAAGTATATTATCTCTATTTATACCCATCAAATCAATATTTATGTGTTCAAAAAGCTTATTTGGTGTTTCAGTTATAACTAATGGATAGTCATTATTTTAAGTGAATTTGTCAAGCTGTGTGCATGCTTCAATATACTTGAAGGAAGAAAATTTGTATTTCTTGCAAAATATTTTTATTTTAAAAAATTATAGCAGAGCGCTTTCGACTGTTAAGTCATCATCAATGCGTACCTGCAAGTAAGTAATGATTGAAATTGAATTTGATCAAATGAAAATTTTTGAAATTTGAAAGTTATGAAAAGTGAGGTTACTTACTCGTCAGGTGTACAAGAAGCCATATAAAAACATCATGTCCATGGACCAAATTAAAATGTTACAACATATTTAAAACTGAACAATTTTCATCCTGTTCAAGGAATTTCAATCATTACTTACTTGCAGGTACGCATTGATGATGACTTAACAGTCGAAAACGCTCTGCTATAATTTTTTAAAATAAAAATATTTGGCACGAAATACAAATTTTCTTCCTTCAAGTCATTATTTTGTCTGTTAGTTTTCGTTTTGTTACAAACTTGGCATTTTTTAATAAAGTTTTCAACATCTGTTTTCAAGTTTGGCCATATGTATCTATCTCGTATTCTTCTAAAAGTTTCGTTTATACCTTTATGTTCTGCTGTTTTACTTGAATGATAATTTCCTAAAATGTTCTCTCCTTCTTCCTGTGGTGGAATATCGTGACATATTGTGAACGTTACGTCTTCGTTTTTGAAAATGAAACTTAGTATGTCTAAGAATGGGTTTATAAAATAATTATTTGGCGGTAATTTATTTTTCAGCGAATAAAATATTCTGAAACAATATTTCAAGCTGATTGCGCTTATACCCATAGTTGGTATCTGAATAAGATAATATTTCCTTTGTTGAAATTTGAGACTTTGTCTTATCGTTAGCACGTCTGTTAAATTCAATTTCTGATTGTTCGTATCTATACATGTATCTTTAATTATCGTGTGCAAATGAGGAGTTTCGCGGTTTTCATTACTTGGAACAATTGATATGATATTATTATGTGCTACGAAAATTAAATTGTCGTTTGTTTGTTTTATCTTTTCACGTTCTATGAGCGATTGAGATTTTCTTTTCTCTATGAATTCGTAAAAATCTGTGAGAAATTAATTTTGCTCTTGATTTTCTTCTGAAGCTGTATCAGTTTCTGAGTCTTGACTTTCGACATTTTCATTTCCCGATAACGCATTAATTTCTATTCTAGATAAAGCATCTGCGTTTTTATTATATTTACCTGGTTTATAGTCAATTTCATACTCATACTCTTCTAATTGTAATTTCCATCTCATTAAACGTGAATTGGCGTTTGATAATGAAAATAAATATCTTAATGTACAGGTACGGACGAAAGTGTTCCACTGACCATACAATACTCAGCAATTCTTTTTCTATAGTTGAATAACGTGATTCTGCTCCGTTTTAAGTTCTAAATGCATACGCTATTGGTAAATCTTCACCTACTTTACCTTGAGAAATTGCTGATCCGATCGCATATTGGTTTGCGTCACAGCTTAATAAAAATTCGTTTTGGAAATCTGGATATTGCAAGTGCTGTTATCAAACATTTTTTCAATTTTTGTAAAGAATTTATACATTCCTTATTAAAATGATATTCTTTATTTTTCTTTAATAAATTTGTAATTGGTTTTGGCATTTCTGAGTAGTTCTTTATGAATCTACGATAGTATCCTGTTAAACCTAAGAATGATTTTATTTCCTTCGGGTATTTGGGTACTGAGAATTTCATAATAGCTTCTATTTTTATCGGATTTGGTTTAACTCCGTTTTCTGTTACTAAGTGTCCTAAATATGATACGTCTCCTCTCAAGAATTTGCATTCAGACGGTTGTATTTTGAAATTAAACTGCTTCAATCGTTGAAATACGTTTTCTAGTCTTTTTATGTGTTCTGACAAAGTAGAACTGGAAATTATAATGTCATCCATATATGTCATAAGTACACATTTCTCCTTGTAGATCTAATAATATATTGTCTAGGGCTCTACAAAATGTACTAGGAGCATTCTTAAGACCAAAGGGCATACGAAGATATTCGTAGTGTCAATTGTCTACACAGAAGGCTGTTTTTGGAATATCATTCCTTTCTATCTCAATTTGGTGAAAACCTGCTGCAAGATCTAATATTGTGAAATATGTACACTTTCCTAACTGATCTAGTAGTTCATTACTCATTGGAAGTGGATATTTATCTCCTACAGTTATTTCGTTTAATTTTCTATAATCAATTACCATTCGAAATTTTTGTATCCCACTTGAATCTAATTTTTTCAGAACTAGCCACACTGGACTATTCCATGGACTCGTTGATGGTTGAATTATATTTTGTTTTGATAAACCTTCGATTTGATTTTTAACTTCTTGCTTTAGTGCATGTGGATATCTATACGTTTTTACAGATATTGGACCCTTATTTTGTGTATTTATTTCATGTTTCACCTGACTTGTGAAAGTTAGTTTATCATTTTCCAAATAGAAAATTTGTTCGAATTTCAAACAGAGAATTTTTCTTCATTTAAATGATCTTGTCGTAATTCTGACAGTATTTTGTTTTCCCGTTGGTTGATATTTTGAATGTTGTTTATTTGAATGTTTTACACTTATTTTGTTTCCGTGGTGAAACTTTCTAATTCTATTGGAGATATTTCTATAACTTGATCTGTGTCTGAAAAATTAGCAATAGACGTGATGAACTTGTCTCTATTTACTTTTACAAAACAATTTGGAATTCTTATACATTCTTTTATTTTTATTTCAGGACGAATTCTTTCATTAAGATTTTCATTTTGTGCTTTTAATTCTTGTAATTGGATAGTTCTCGCTGGAATTGTTAATTTTACAATTTCTTGGTCTTCATTTGTGTTATATACATGAAGTGGCAGTTCTTTGAAAAATAATTTAAGTTTTTTGTTGGTTATATCGATTTTAGCTTTAGTTTTTTCTAGAAAGTCGATACCTATAAGTCCGTCGAATTTGAAATCAAAGTCAATTATATAATACCTATGCATTAAATTGTTTCGACCAATGATAATATCTATACTTTGATATATTTGTGTGTCATTTTGTGTGTCATTTATACCATAAATTGAAAAATTCTCATCATCCACTTGTACTTGTTTTTGTGAATCATATTTTTTTTGTGCTACATCAATTTTCATTAGAGAAATAGGTGCGCCAGTGTCTACTAAAAATATATTTCCCTGCCTGTCTTCTATATAAAATAGTTTTTTGTTTGGTGAATTTAATATTGGGATAATCGAATAACTCGATGTCCTGTTCGTTCGTGTTGGTTCTGGTATTGGTATTCGGGTTGTTGGATTTCTTCCTCTGGAATCAAAGCACCCGATAAACTCGACTCCATCATGTAGTTTGAATGATTTACCCTATCATTTTGATTTTTGTTTGAACTGTTGGGAGTTCTCTGAATGACAGAAGGTCTTTGTTGCTGAACATTCCTATAATTATTTTGGTTTTGATGATTACATACCTGTTGATTTGTATTAGATCTTTGGTGATTTAATCCGGAAGTACCTGGATTTTGTAAACTTCTGTTTTGATTTTGTTGATTTGTATTAAATCTAGCTTGATTTTTGTAACAATTTGAATTTGTATGTCCTGGAATTTTGCAAAAATTACTTGCTGGTTGGTGGAAATATTATTATTATTATATCAATAATTTTCTCGTGGATATACCTTATTTGAAGTTGAACCTGTTGGTTTTGAGTTCGGTTTTGAAATTCTGAAATTTTTCAAATAAGCTATATTTTCTTCTTCGATTAAAAATTGTTATGCTTCATCCAAGCTTTGCGGTTTCTGCGTGATCATATCACTGAACCGAAAGGCTCGCTTAACCCTGCTGAAACTGTTTTTAGTGCAATTTTTTCGTGTGATCTGTTTAATGCTGCTTTTTGTTGTACTTCAAAAGTTTGATCTAAAGCTACGCTGCTTCTTAATTTTGTTAATAAATCTTCAATTCTTTGAACAAATACTCTAGGAGTTTCATTCGATTTTTTAAAAGAAGATGTTAAATCCCTGAATAATCCTTCCGTATCTCTACAATCTCCGTAGTGACCTATCAATAATTCACGAATATTCACCCATGTTTATAGCTGTCTATTGGAAATGAACCTTTTTGCTTTTCCTTTAAGTTTACTTTTCATTATGAAAACCATTGCATTTTCTTGGTTCTCATCAACATTTTCTGAAACAAGTTGCATGCTTCAATGGAATCGTTTAGTGTTTTTTGATCACCATCATACCTGGGAATCATATCTCATAAATCGAATTTAGGCGGATGACCAAAATGTTTCGGTATTTACCAATTTAAATTGTTATTTACCAAAACGTTTAGGCGTTTTTGATTATTAGATTGGTTTTCATCTAATGACGTCACGAATCAGCTGTTTAATGTCATAGTTGTCACCAAAATTTTGTGGTAATTACCCAACTCCAAAGTTGTTTTTCATTTTCGGTTATGGTTATTATCGAAAAGAAAACTAACCTCATTCTGACCGTGCTTTTGATTGGTCTTTTAAGTAAATATTTCATATTTCACGATATGGCGCCAACATATTTACTGAGTTTGAATTATGAAGGGACAGATTACCAGGTGGAAGTACAAGATTTGCTGTTGACGGGATTTCATTAGGAGGGATATACTTCTGGTTAAAAGCAAAAATCCTCTCTGACGAGAAATGATGCCTTATAAAATGATATAAAAGCAATACTATACAATACATTTTCATCGAATAAAAACTCGGACGCTAATAAGCACACAAATCTCAGTTTTGTTTCCACACTATTAAAGTTCTCCATTTATAATATAATACTTTTAACAGATATTGTATACAAAAATACGAAAAACCAGAATAATTAAGATTAAAACAAAGGAATAAAATGAAGAAGGCAGAAATAAAACAAATGTTTTTGTTTACACTTTTTGAATAGGCTTTTTATCTTGACATTATTTTCCTATCCGATAGCAGTTGTCAATATTAATATTCTAAATTTATATTTTAAGCCTTTGGTTGATGAGTTTAATAACGACATCAAGTAGATCTTCTTTCTCTTTAATGAATAATGAATTATGGTGGATTACGTAATCCAATCTTCCGCAAAAAATCCTATACAATAGGTATGGTCGTCGGCAAGTATTCAACAGAATACAACTACTGCCCCCTACGACCATTGAATTATATCTGTTTAATACTTGTCAAAGTTTTCTACAAGAACCACTTTGCAATGCATTTCAAATATCAAAGCTGAAATTATTTTTCGATTTAATTGGGGGAACACCTCCGTACCGGTTTCATGGTCATTGCCAATCATCAGCGAAGGCAATTAGGATGAAAGGATTTTTCGATTCAATTGGGTCGAACTAGCCTTCGCTGATGATTGGCAATGACCATGAAACCGGTACGGAGGTGTTTCCCCAATTAAATCGAAAAATAATTTCAGCTTTGATATTTGAAATGCATTGCAAAGTGGTTCTTGTAGAAAACTTTGCCAAGTATTAAACAGATATAATTCAATGGTCGAAGGGGGCAGTAGTTGTTTTCTGTTGAATACTTGCCGACGACCATACCTATTGTATACGTTTTTTTGCGGAAGATTGGATTACGTAATCCACCATAATTCATTATTAGTTTTATGATCTTCCGTCAAGTAGTGTCGCCCATCTTTCATGATGTTTCGGGCTTCATATTGAAGTCGACACGTAGTCGGAGTGCATTTCAATCTGGAACCCAGAGATGGCGCTGAATTCATACTTCAGTGTTTGTCTCACGGATTTCCAATTAGGATGAAAGGATTTTTCGATTCAATTGGGTCGAACTAGACTTCGCTGATGATTGGCAATGACCATGAAACCGGTACGGAGGTTCTCCCCCAATTAAATCGAAAATTAATTTCAGCTTTAATATTTGAAATGCGTTGCAAAGTGGTTCTTGTAGAAAACTTTGCCAAGTATTAAACAGATATAATTCAATGGTCGTAGGGGGCAGTAGTTGTTTTCTGTTTAATACTTGCCGACGACCATACCTATTGTATAGGTTTTTTTGCGGAAGATTGGAATACGTAATCCACCATAATTCATTATTAGTAATAAGATCTTCCGTCAAGTAGTGTCGCCTATCTTTCATGATGTTCTTTCTCTTTCTCATCAATACCATTCATGATCAGGAATTTTGAATTTTTGTTGGTTGATTATTCTCTCATTGATATTATCCATTTCTAATTTGATGGCATTAATTGATTCATAAAATTTGTTTTCAAATACATTTATAAATTCATCTAAATTACCTTGTTCACCCCCCATCAGCGACATTTGACTTTCGATATCGTTCAAACCTTGGTGTAACAATGCTTCCAGTTTCTCGATCCGTGCTGTGAGCAGATTGCTTTGGTTTCTATCCATGGTAGTCGTATTGCCACGGGTGTCTACTGGCATTATATATTTTACACTACTTTGGTTATAAACACTAGCTGGGCGAATGGTATTGCAAAAGTAATCTCAGAGAGCAACTTAACACGTTCTACTCAGTTGACGCCATCTTGATTTCTCGATCAAATCTCAACAATTCATCTTGTCGATTTTGGGGATTCACAAGATTCTATCCACTATCATTTATGATATTTTTAATGATTTGTCACACAATTCAGATGCAAAACTCTCACAAACAATAATCATTACTTGTGACATTGAATCATGGATGATATATTGAAGAATCAATGGCTGCATCAAAACATTAATCAATGATAATATTAATAATAATAATACTCCCTCGGACTAAATATCGACACCTACTCTTTGGGCTTCGCAAGCTTTACCCAAATCATCCTGTTGAAGTGGTGGTTCTAATAATAGGGCTCCTTGGTGGAATGACGGACACACTGCCCCCAAACTTAAAAATCATACCGGGTTGTCGTAGTATGCCAGAAATCTTAGCCGGACAAATGCAGAAGGCCGTAAATCTTGGTTCGCGTAGAGCATATGATTCTCGGACCCAATAATCACTCACCCCACGGCGTGGAGACTGGTTATTGGATAAATGATTCAGCGCGCCCTCCGGAAGTGTCGGAGCTCCGTATATTCCAAAAGAAAGGAAAATAAATACTCCCTCATAAACACTCATCTAATGTAACCAAAGACATAGCCTATGCAGGTGGAGGACGGCTATTATTATCATTTGCCGTGATGAGTATTTCCAATTTCCTCCTCAACTAAAATTTCAGATGGTATATCGTGTAGGTCGTAAACATCACTGAAGATGACTGCTGCTGTTTCTGTCTAAAGTTTTGGAAATACCAACCACGACAAAACCCGAAAAGCATCCAGAGATTTTACGTCAGCTCTGAAACGCTACATTTATATATAGCTATGGTAAAATACTATCGGCATATAGCGTTCCCAATACGATTGGTTGATAGTTGGTGTAGTCAGTCGACCAATACATAATATAACAAATATACGCCCGAGGTGGTGCTGTACGTTTTCCGGGTTTTCCTACAGTTGAAAAGTGAATACATCACCTGAAACATCAGTAAGCCGCCTTGGAGCGCCACGGCAAATAATAATAATAACCGTCCTCTACCCGAACAGGCTATACCTTTGGGTACACTCAACGAGTGTTTATGAGGGAGTATTATTATTATTATACGCGATGTTGAGTTAACTATTCAACTGGACTACTGTTCTCCCACCTACAAACGGTTTGCCTCGAGGACAATTTACGTGACAATGTCAGTATATCAGCCGCAGTCGTGGCAGTATTGGAATTGCTTTATGCCGATAATATTTTTCCATATCTGTATGAGGCGTCTTATGAGGCTGCGTCAGACACTTTTGAGAGTCGCGAAATTTGCAAAGCAAGACTATACGATCTAACTAGAGCATTCGACACAATTCTTCATGATAATCTGATCACAAAAATTGAGAAGTATAGAATCAGAGGGTTGCCCTGAATCTTATTTTATTCTACTTGGAAGAACTTACCCAGTATGTTTAAACCTTAGATAATAATAATAATAATGATGATGATAATTAATGTCTTAATTACCAAATATTAGGGAATAGAAAATTACATTTTGTTTATATGGTTAGGGCGAGATTCAGTTTGTATGTAATTGATAAAACCTTAAATACAATAAGAATTATAAATCTGCTCTTCCATCTAACCCCCAAAAGAAATCAAGAACAGCAAATAGAAATATAAATGAATGAATTAAATCAATGTTTAGGTCTCAGTTATCTAACAATAAGAAAACGATCGTTTGAAGAATTTAGTAGGTTGACGGGGTACAGTGAAAGTATTTCTATGTCTCAAGTTGAGAGAATGTACATAAGTTCTGTATTTTGTTTTATGACACAGATATAGTGAAGAGTTTTCCTTTAGTAGCTTAATAAAAAATATGGTACAATGCATTTCTCGACGGATTTTCATGTGTAACCATTCAGTTATTTTGAATGTGTGACTGATATGCTCAAATTTGTGAATACCAAAAATAAGTCTTAGGCATGAATTTTGCAATTTCTGTTTTCTATTGATATCGAATGAATTCAAACCAGAATAATATGAAATATTGCAAAAATTTTATTTAAATTATACTAATGACTCACATAGCAGAATTTTAAGTGATCTATCCAACACGTGACGAGACTGAAATATAAGTTTTAGAGCTGCATAAGCTTTTTGTAAACATTTTCTAATATGGTGCGAAAATCTTAAGTTTTCATCAAACCACACCCCTGAGTTTTTTACTCTATCACTAAATTGTGTATGACCATTAATTAAAATTTTTGAGGAGAATTTCTGCTTGAACACCTGAGAATCAACTTTATTTCCAAAAATAATTGCATTAGTCTTAGATGCATGTAGTTGTAAACAATGATTTATTGAAAATGTATATAGATTATGTAAGTCATAATTAATAGCAGTTTCCGCTTGTTTTGCTTCATCCAAGGAAAAAAAACATATAAAATTGAGTGCTGTGAGCATAGTTAGGTATGTTGTAAACCTGAAAAAAAAAATTTCAGGAAAATTCGACGTGTAAATAGAGAAAAGTATAGGGTTCAATATTGAACCTTGAGGCACTCCGGTACTTACAGACAAAAAATTTGATACTATTTCTTGACTTTTCACAGCTTCACTTCTCTTAGATAGATAAGATTTGAATAAATCTCTTGCTTTGATATCCAAACCACTACTTATATGATAAAGTCGCAAAGAGCAGATCATGATTAAGTGTGTCAAATGCTTTCGAGTAGTCAAATAAGAACAGCTCAGTTAACCTAAGCCGATCAAGGGCAGCAAAAATATCATCAGAGATGTTCAATAGCGCCGATGTACAGCTATGGCCAGTTTTGAGTCCAGACTGTAATGAGGGTATAACGGAATTCTTGTTCAAATGAATCTGTAGTTGAATATTAATAACTTTTTCTAAAATCTTCGATAAAGTTGGCAGTTTTCTAATCGGTCGTAATTGTTGCAACAGTTGTGGATTATGTACTTTGGGCAAGGGAGTAACAAATTATTCCTCTCAATTTTGAGGGAACATAGAATTCAATAAACAATAGTTAATTATATGGGTAATATAGGGTAACAGAAATAGTGTGCACAAATTTAAAGTAAGAATATTGATGTCATCGGGTCCAACAGCCTTACTTCTAATACAGTTTATTATATTCAGAATATCAATTTCAGATACTGGCTGAAACGTGAAATTTGTATGTACCGAACTTTTTATATTATTTTCATAAAAATGTTTCGTATCATAGTCAGGAGTCAATTTGGGAATAGTGTTTAGGGAGAATTTTTTTATTTCATCAACGTCCCATTTATTTCATATATCAATATCATTACGATCTTTCTTAAATCCCACAATATTCTTAAGACAAGACCACTTCTCTTTAGGTGATTCAGGTTAAATTTGATATATATTTTTTTTTAGATTGTGACATTCACTAAGTTACGTAATTGTTTAAAAAAATTTCAGTCGTTAATGCTTTTAGTGATCTTAAATCTCATAAATGCTCTATCTCTGTCAGACATCAGTTACCCATGGAGCGTATTTTTTTGTAATTCTAAAGCATTGAAAATGGACGTGAAGATCCAGAACGCTAATAAAATTGTTTGATAAGAATTTCACTCTGTTATCTACATCATTTAATTCGAATAGAATATTCCAGGGTAAAGATTATAGGTCACTATTGAACTGATTGTAATTTAGATTTTTAAAGTTTCTGCAGGTAATGTATCTAGGTTCGTTTCTTTATCACTTTACTCTAATAATATATACAATCATTTAATGATTCCCTATTTCTAGAATATGTTTAACTTTCTGTTACATAATAATAATAATAATAATATTTATTTGCAGAATGAGCAGAAAATAACAAATAAATAAACAATAGCGAACATTCCAAAACATATAAATCATACTGCAAAACAGGAATGACAGGCAGTAAAACTGATTCGAGTGCCATTCCTGGTGACTAGCATAAAAAAATACATACATGTTGGCATGTGAATAAACGAAATAAAGATAGCGCTATTAATCATGTTTCAATTCAATTATTTGCTTGAAGCAACATATGTCGGTATCTATTCCTGAATTCAGTTGTTGACAGTGTTTTGAAATCTGTAGGAACCTGGTTGTAAAGCTGGTAAACTGTGTAGGTAAAGGACCTTTCAAAGATGGATGTTCGATGGAATGGTGGAGATACGGTTCCCCTAAATCGAGTGTTTACTTTATGGACATCACTTCGGAAAGTTATTTTATCATAAAGATATGGGGGTGTTTTGTGTAACAATATTTTGTGACAAGGTTACTGTTGCAGTTCTCTTCTTGCAGACATATTGAGCCATTTTGTTTCTTTCAACTTGTATGTTATATTTTGATATTTCCTTATCCCATGAATGTACCGAAGAAACGATTTCTGAACTCGTTGAATGCGATTAATCTCGTTATTGGTTAGGCAAGGGCCATATACTGCATCACAATAGTTGAAATGCGATAATATCAAATAATCAGTGAGAATAGTTTTAGTGGATTTTTATAAGACTTGTCGATGAGGAAATAACATTTTTAAGTTAGCAAATGGTCGTTTCACGCATTTATTTACATGAGATTTAAATCGCAGATCTGTATCCAACTCTAAGCCCAAATTTCTGGCAACTTTGACACATGATATATTATTACCACCAATTTTAATTTCAATTTCTAATTTAATTTGAGTTTTATTTTTACCAAAAATCAAAACCTGAGTCTTAGAGGGATTTATAGAAAGTTGATGTTTTTTAGATAATGAAACAAGCTTAGATAATTCCGAATTGATTACCTGATTTGTTAAATTTATTTCAGTATGGGATATGGTGAACCTAATCTGAGTATCATCAGCGTACATGTAGGATTTACATCCAACAAGGCAACTAGTAATATTACAATTAGATAATGAAAATAGTATATGTCCAAATATAGAGCCTTGTGGCACACCACAGTAAATGTTTTTCATATCTGACTTACCTTTGCTAGTTTCAACGAATTGTGCGCGATTAATAAGGTAGCTTTTGAGTAAATTGATTGCACTACATGAGAAACCGATATAGTGGAGTATTGCAAACAACAAACAGTGATTTATAGTATCAAATGCTTTTGAATAGTCCAATTGAATAAGTGCTACAGCGTATCCTTCATCTATATCTCTAAAAATATCATCTGTTACATCTAACAAAGCGGTAGTACAGCCATATCCGTTTCTGAAACCTGATTGGTGTACAGGTAAAATATTGTATGCCTGAATATGTGAAATAATTTGAAATTTCACGATTCTTTCCAACACCTTCGATATCACTGCTAAGATGGATATAGGTCTCAGATCATTGATGCTCAGAATATTTGATTTTTTTGGGGAGTGGAATAAATTTTGACAATTTCCATTTTTCTGGAAAAATGCTTTGTCTCAAGCATGTATCAAAAATATGAGGGAGAATATACAAAATTTGCGGACAGCAAAAAAGTAGCGTTTCAATCTGTAGACCGTCAACACCAGTTGCTCTTGACTTTATATCGACTAAATTTTTGTAGACAACATTGCTATCAACAGGAGAAAATGTAAATTGTGATTCAAAGTTTGCTTTTGAATTATTGTTTAAAATAAGAGCAAATCATCATCGAGACTGGTTTCAAAGTACCAGAATGTAAAAAAAAGTTGTCGTTGATTTCATTCGGTATATTCATTTCAGGAGGTAAGCTTTTAGAATTAGTCGCTTCATTTTTTATATTGAGTTGTTTTATGTTTTTCCACATTAATTTACTATTTTTTCCATATCTCTCTACACAATATTTGAAATATGCCTTTTTTTCGTTTTTTATAGAAGAATTAGTAAAGTGTTTAAAGTCCTTGTAATATTGCCAGTGATTTTCGTTTTTAGTTCTCTCATACTTTTTGAAAGCTTTATCCCGTAATGACATCATAAGCTTTATATTATCAGTAAGCCATGGTGGTCTTGGTTTTCTCATTTTCCTTACAGTAACTGGCGCTAATGAATCAAATATATTCAGAAGTATTTGATTGAAACGTATAACTTTATCGTTAGCATCATCCAGTCCATATACATCTTCGAAAGGTGCAGTTAATAGAAAATCTTTTAGCAAATCCTTGTCAATATTTTTTTAATTTCTTGAAGCAAATGTTTTATTATAACTAGTTTTTATGTTAACATCCAAAGTGGAAAACACGAGTTCATGATCAGAAATATTAAAAACATCCTTATATCCATAGTCCAAAGGATTGATTTCATTTGAAATAATAATTACATCCAGCAGAGTGGAAGTAGTACTTGTTATTCGTGTTGGTTCAGTTATGATTTGCTTTAAATTGAAAATATCAATGCAGTTATTGAATGCTTCGGTACTTTTATTCTAAAATTCGAGGAGATTAATATTGATGTCTCCTCCACAAATAATTTTGTTACAGAGGGGAACTACTTCTGATAAATTATCTTCAATGTTATTGAGAAAATCATTGAAATTTTTATTTGGCGGCCAGTAAAGAGTACCGAAAATGTATTTGATAGTACCAATACTAAAGCTTACCCACAGCTGTTCCACAGCTTCGCATATTCCTACCTCTAAAGTTTCATAATTCAAATTGGATTTGATATATATACCAACACCACCTCCTCTCGAACCTCTATCTTTTCTAATGAAATCATAGCCATCAACTTGTGATAAATGATCAGGGGTTTCTTCAGTCAGCCAGGTTTCACAGATTCCCAACACATCATAGTTTTCATGAATGATAAATGTCCTAAAATCAGCAAAATTTGAAAGCAGAGATCTTACATTAAAGAATCCAAATGAGAATTTCTTCATGAGTAATAGCCTGAAATATTTCCTTTTTAAAATTTGAAACTATCCAGTCAATCAAAAACAAAATTAATTATAATTAATGATAGCAATAAAACAGTTCCCAGTACCATTGACTATCGAATATATGCAAATGAGAAAATATCAATAATAATTGACAGAACACAAAAAAGTATCAACCCAAAAATACCTTAACCTATCCTCATTAGAGTCATAAAAAAAGAGTAGCATATGAACACAGATACGTCCATGACAAAAACTGACGAGTTAGTAAAGGAAATATGAAATAAAAGAAAAAAAATTCAACAGTTATTTATCGACGCATTTCTACTGTTGCCACGCTAGAAAAGTTTAAGTAGACATTAACTTTTATTCACAACGTTTCTCAATATCTGTTATAGAAAAATATGGATGATAAAATAAAAACAAAAAATTATTAGTATTACTCGTATACATGGAGAAGGAAGGAAAAACATATATAGTGAAACCGAAAACATTTTGCGGAACTACATTATTTTCCAACCAAGTTTTTGCAATTCACAATAGTTTTTTTGCCATTTATTATAGCAAAAATTCTTCCACTTTGACTCCATACATTATTCTTGCCATACTTTTCGGATGCTAACTTCAATGTTTCCACAGCTGATTTTGTTGAATCCTCTTTCATAAAGTAATTCGAGTTTTTCATTATAATATTTTCATCAGAAGTAATCAAGTAATCCAGTAGAGTGGCTGAATTATATATAATGCGTGTTGGTTCCTTTATTAATTGTTTCAGCCCTAGGCCCCCAAAGGTATTAGCCACTAATTCACATGGAGCACTATCAGTATCAAAAAGATCTACGTTAAAATCACCTAAACAGAGATTGTAGTCCACTGTAGGTTGAATAGATGAAACCACGGATTCAAAATGTTCGAAAAAATAATTGTAATATCACTCGTGAGGGTTATAAAATATGCCCAAAGCACAATACTCAGAATTGAAGGAAATCTTCAACTACATCTGTTCAATTTAATAACCACTTGGAATAAGTGTATATTTTCTATTCCTACTTTTTATGTAAGTACCAACAACTCCACCACTGATATCCTGTCCACGATCTACCCTCTCGAAAAAATATCCAGGTATACTAATAACATCATTCGATATATTACTTCTGAGCCATGTCTCACTTATCGCCAGTAAATCTACGTTGAGTTGCAATATAACATTTTTCACTTCATTAAAGTGAGCTACCAATACGAGCATAGAGATGACCGCATTGTAAGAATTTCTGCATAATTACGAATTAAAAGTAGGATAAATAGACATCACAAAATAGTTCTGATTATCTAGCAGCTTCAACTAAAACAAATTCAATTTGTAATTTTCTTGAAACAACTTAAATGAGCACGGAAAAAAGTCTCAATAAAATAGACCTAGCTCCTTACCTTGAAAAATAACAGCCGAAGTAAGATAAGCAGATAATAACTTTCAATGAATAATAATGTATATGTATCCTTCCCTTTATTGATAACACATACATATACACGATGGCAGCGAGTACATCAGCATCTAAAAGTGCTCTCAAAGATATTCCTCCAAACTGCAGTAAATGCAATGAAAAATTAAAAATAAGTAGTCTAAGTGAAGTATGTGAAGGTCCTTTACATGTTAAATGTGGCCAAAGGATCGAAAATGACGAAAAAGGTACGATTTTATGCTGTTTAATATCTTATTTATGCAACAAGTGCAAAAAGTGAGTGTTTATTGCACTCGACGTGAAATTTTCCGACGAGGCCGTTAGGCCGAGTTGGACAAGTCGAGTGCAATAAACATTTTTTGCACGAGTTGCATGCAACATTTTTTCTACGTTCATGCAAAAAGCAAAAAATTATTTATTTAGATGCTGCACTAGGTGAAGGAAAATGAAATACGCAATTTAAAAAAATAATAATTATTACTATAGCGATTTCATCACCATCATCTAGTTTTCCATCAATAATACTCATTTTAAAACTTTCAGTTCTGTTATTGTCAGAATAAAATTTTGACTGCCGTTTATATAACCAAAGTTACACTATAAAAATCAAAATCATAGTAGCCATGATGGTATCACGAGGTGTGGTCATAGTACTGACAGTTTGTTTAGAATATAGCGGATCGGTTTTGATTATGGAGTTATTCTCGGGAAGGCATTGTTTGATCAACTCTGACTGTTAACATTAATACCAAATAATATAAATTATGTAGCTGTTTAAATGGCCAATCTCATAGAATATCTGCTAAATGTGTAGTGGGTTTGAACGTTTATGTTTATCATGATGACAGCACGTTGAAGTAGAATGACAGATGAGTGCAATAAAAACTACTGCAATAAAGAGCTTCTTTTTCCACTGAATATAGTTCAATAAAGTTTTGCTTGTATAATTGATAATGGCGAAATTGACAAATACTCACAAGATGACCTAAACAATTCGTGTTCGTCGGTAGAGACAGTAATGGGTAGAACATCTGACGATAGGAATTGTCGTGATTGCCGTGAATTACGTAAAGAGAACATCTTATTGAATAAACTGATTGAACATATGTCAGAAAGGATAAATCTGATGTGCTTTAAGATACAAGTGCACTCAATTCATATACGACCATCGATCATATGTCGCTACCAAGCTGGAGCAGCAACCGCTGCTGCCTATGATTGGGATTTCAGATGTTGCCAATTCTGAAAACAATCCTGTTGTTGATGACAGTTGGAAGAAGGTAACCAGGCGAAGAAATAAAAAAACTGATAACAATCTTGAATCAGTCAATAGCACAAACGATGTTATTGGATATACGGAAAAACCATTCAGTGGACCTCAAGTGGCAACAGCAATCCATGAGGCGAGAACTACGTTGAAATGTCAAGAAGTGATTAATCTGGATATCTCAAATAAACAACAGAATAAGAAACCACAATACTTCAAGCGAAATAAACCATTAATTGGCAAAAAGGAAAACTGTGCCTGCGAAGCAGTAGAAAAACAATGCTTTCTACATGTTTGTAAATTGAAGCACTCTACAACAGTTGAAGGTTTATATGATGACATCAAGGCAACATTTCCAGAGGCAAATATCGAGAAAATCAAATCGATGTTTCCTGACCTATATTCTTCATTCAAGGTATCGATCCACTTTTCCAATCTTGAAAAAGCCTGGAACGAGTCTGCGTGGCCAATGGGATCACACGTAAATCGTTTTTTTCTCAAGAGAAAACCACAAACATCAGAAGCATAGCGTAGATAACTCCTCCATGTTTAAAGTTGACGATGTGAAAATCCTTCATTTGAAAATCCGTAAACTCTCAAACAAGTTGGACAGATTATCCCTTTTTCTTGCGAACCATAATTTCAATGTTCTGTGCTTCTCTGAACATTGGTTGAATGAGTCTTGTTTTAAACTATGCAACATTCCTGATTTTACTGTAGATCCTAGCCACATTCATGGTGGTGTTTCTATTTATGTTGACATGAACGTGAAGTGCCTTGACGAATTCTGTGTCGAACGTGATATAGAATTATGTCGGATTAAACTTCTGCCACTACATGTTGCAGTTATAGCGATATATAGGTCGGCATGTGTCGAGGAAGAAAGCTTGACTTTTATCTCAGGTAAATTCGATAAGATAATACTACTCGGAGATTTCAATATTTCTTAAACAGTGTACCAAATTATCAAATCTTATATGTCTAACTAATAGCTTTGGCCTTGAGGCCACTATCTCAGAGTATACAAGAGTGGATAATGAACCAAAAACGTGTATTGACAATATACTAACAAATCTGTCTTGCGGTTTCGAAACTGGTATAATCGATCCCTGCTTTTCTGATCATTATGCACAGTTCATAAATTTGCCCAGCTTTCCTAACAATACCAATGCAGAAACATTTAGAAGAAAAATCACATCAGCAAGTATTATAAATATGCAAGATTCCCTGTCATATGTTAATTGGAATATCTTCAACGATAAAAACTCAGTAAGCGAGATGGTAACATGTTTACTTGGTACTTATCGAAATACTGTTCAAGAACACTTTCCCCTTAAAAAAGTCTATCGAAATAATCGTAATGCACCAGTGAAGTGGTTCAATGAGAATTTGAAAAACATGAGAAATCTGGTACACTTGGCAAAAACTATATCTGATTCAACGAACGATCCAAATCACAAAGATACTTTCGAACAACTAAACAGTTATTACAAAAAATCAATAATTGAAGCTAAAAGAAAATCATACGATAACTATCAAATTCGAATAATAAAATCAAAGATATTGAAAGCAATAAGCAAAACAAAAATAAAATCAGTGAAATTATCAATTCTTATGAATATAATACATTTTTTGCCACTATAGCAGAAATCATAAAAAAAGAACTTGTAGATGTTAATAGCGACCAATCTGTTTTCAGTTCGATTGATGATCAGTTGAAGCTTAAAGTTCGTGGCTCTTTCTTTCTACAACCCATCACTAATAGTCTAGTCAACAAGTGCCATTTAGACCAACTTTTTTCAGCAGTCTCCGAAAATTATGATTGAGGTGTCATTCGATTCGGAATGACATCCAGATGATTTTTGAAAAAAATGAAGTTCCGCATGAAAAAATTGTAAAAGTTATTAACAATTAACTAAAAAAAAAAAGATGGCTTCAGTATTTTGTAAATATCTCAAAAACTAATTAAAATTTTTTAAATCTAAAAAAAGATTCAAAAAGAGGAGGAAATTTCCTAAAAAAAGCTCAATTCCCGGAATTGTAGTATCAATATTTATAATTTTCCCAGAGGGATGAAAATACGGTCGAAAACGGGTACTCTGGCTCGGGCAAGCCACACCCACTTTGGACACTTTAACAATAAAAATTATTTTAAAATACTAAATATGAAAATAAAAAATTGGAAAAATTCAGGCACTAACTGAATAGATTAATGAACAATAATCCGCTTGAAAAAAATGTTTACCACAATTTTTCAATTAGTTAATCAATAGTTAATTAATAATTTTTTTCTGCTTGAACATGAACATTGCAAGTGTGATAATTGTTAAACTATAAATTTAAGATTTTTTTCCTCTTTTGGAGCAATTCTTGAAAGGCTTCAGAATAGAACCCCGTTGGAAAAATCAAAAAGTTTTCATTTTTCAGTTTTTTATTAACAATTTTCGTTGTTGCAAAATTAAATACTTAAATTAATCATTGAAAAAAAAATTTTTTTTTAAATATTATCAATAATCCGTTTTTATGTTATCAGGAACTACATAGAAATAATTTTTTTAAATTTTTATCTCTAATTGTTTAAAAAATTGTTATAAACAAATGCGTTGTTTATAAGATAATTGAAATTTTTTTTATGGAATTTCAATCTTTGATACAAATAATGATTTTTAAACGAAAAATTGTTCCTTAAAAAAATTTTTTTATTGCTTGAAAACGCATTTGTTATTTAACAATTATTTTCTCCCGCTTCTAATTATTATTAAGGAACCATTTTTTTTTTTAAATCATTATTTGCAAAAATTCCATTTTATTTAATTTTTCATTGTTTATGCAATAAACAATTTGTTATAAACAAATAAATTTTTACCTTATATTTTTTTTTTTCTATTCTAATTTCTGTCACAAAAACAGACATGATTTTTTTTCTTTTTTAAAATTTTTTTTATTATTTTTTATTTAATTTTTAAATATAAGTTCTCTCTAACTTCGTCATTCTTACCTGGTCTTCATCCTTAAAATTATTATAATTTACAAACTAATGGAGATACGATGAAAATACTTAAGACTTATTTATTCTCCATTACATAAAAAACAAATTTAGCAGAAAAGTTTAGTTGTACTTATTTATTTATTGAATTTATAGCAATTGTTGTAAAAATGTTGAGTAATGAACAATAATTGATAAGATACTTGAATGAAGTAGTCATATTTTTAATAGTTGATAAAGTATTTTTCAACAACAATTGCTATAAATTCAATGAATAAATAAGTAACAACTAAACTTTTCTGCTACATTTGTTTTTTATGTAATGGAGAATAAATAAGTCTTAAGTATTTTCATCGTATCTCCATTAGTTTGTAAATTATAATAATTTTAAGGATGAAGACCAGGTAAGAATGACGAAGTTAGAGAGAACTTATATTTAAAAATTAAATAAAAAATAATAAAAAAAAATTTAAAAAAGAAAAAAAATCATGTCTGTTTTTGTGACAGAAATTAGAATAGAAAAAAAAATATAAGGTAAAAATTTATTTGTTTATAACAAATTGTTTATTGCATAAACAATGAAAAATTAAATAAAATGGAATTTTTTTTATATCAGAGAGAAAGACAAATAATGATTTAAAAAAAAAAATGGTTCCTTAATATTAATTAGAAGCGGGAGAAAATAATTGTTAATTAACAAATGCGTTTTCAAGCAATAAAAAATTTTTTTTAAGGAACAATTTTTCTTTTAAAAATCATTATTTGTATCAAAGATTGTAATTCCATAAAAAAAAATTCAATTATCTTATAAACAACGCATTTGTTTATAACAATTTTTTAAACAATTAGAGATAAAAATTTAAAAAAAATATTTCTATGTAGTTCCTGATAACATAAAAACGGATTATTGATAATATTTAAAAAAAAAAATTTTTTTCAATGATTAATTTAAGTATTTAATTTTGCAACAACGAAAATTGTTAATAAAAAACTGAAAAATAAAAACTTTTTAATTTTTCCAACGTGGTTCTATTCTGAAGCCTTTCAAGAATTGCTCCAAAAGAGGAAAAAAATCTTAAATTTATAGTTTAACAATTATCACACTTGCAATGTTCATGTTCAAGCAGAAAAAAATTATTAATTAACTATTGATTAACTAATTGAAAAATTGTGATAAAAATTTTTTTCAAAAGGATTATTGTTCATTGATCTATTCAGTTAGTGCCTGAATTTTTCCAATTTTTTATTTTCATATTTAGTATTTTAAAATAATTTTTATTGTTAAAGTGTCCAAAGTGGGTGTAGCTTGCCCGAGCCAGAGTACCCGTTTTCGGCCGTATTTTCATCCCTCTGGGAAAATTATAAATATTGATGCTACAATTCCGGGAATTGAGCTTTTTTTTAGGAAATTTCCTCCTCTTTTTGAATCTTTTTTTAGATTTAAAAAATTTTAATTAGTTTTTGAGATATTTACAAAATACTAAAGTCATCTTTTTTTATTAGTTAATTGTTAATAACTTTTACAATTTTTTCATGCGGAACTTCATTTTTTTCAAAAATCATCTGGATGTCATTCCGAATCGAATGACACCTCAATCATAATTTTCGGAGACTGCTGAAAAAAGTTGGTCTAAATGGCACTTGTTGACTAGACTATAACTCAGAAGTCTTGAATGCAATTAACCACCGAAATTTTTTTTGAAAGTGTTAGGTGACAAGTTCTTTATATCATTCGGCAATAAATTATAGAGGCGAATGACAACAAATTTAGGAGATTTTTCAAATTTTGCGTGATAATGTTTTTGTGTGGTTATCTTGTTTTTATTCCTTATATTATTATTATGTGTTTCAGATCTCATTTGTAGGAGTCCTTTGTTTTCATGGATATGTGTTGATATTTTCAAAATGAACAAACTGGTAACAGTTTATATATTATTTTGTCGGAAAGTCTCTCTACAGGAAGTCCTATAGTCTAGATTGAAAATCATTCTCAGCAGCGCTTTCTGCTTTATAAAAATCCTGTCTGATCCAGTAGCAAGTCCCCAGACAGCAATGTTTTGGTTTTATAATCGAATGGAACTCGGCATAATACACTGATATCAGTGATTTTGTATCAAGCATATTCTTGAGAGATTTTATGAGGTAATATGATTGATTCAATCTCTTACATGTATAATCTAGGTGTTCTTGCCATGTGAAGAAAGAGTTGATCATTGTTCCCAAGAATTTTGTTGAACTGGCCAATTCTAAAGGTTCGTTTCGGAAACTGAGATTAAGGTCATGTAGGCTCCAAGATGGATTTGCAAATTGCATGCATTCTGTTTTTTTTCAGGTTCACAATGAGTCTGTTCTTATCACACCAGTCATTAAATTCGGTTAAAACTGTATTGACTAATTGTTTCATATCGTCAGATGTTTGGCTTGATAGGATGATAGACGTGTCATCTGCATAGAGATATTTTTTTCCATGACTTATATTAGTGGGAATATCATTCACATACAGTAAGAATATTAGCGGTCCAAGAACGCTACCTTGAGGGGTCCCCGTAGTTACGAGGAACTTATCAGACAGTACGTTATTACATCTATTCGTCAAAAACGAGACAAGCAGCTGATTGATATTTCCTCGAATTCCTATATTAAAAAGTTTTTCTGCTACAAATTTGGTGTTCAAAGTGTCGAAGGCCCTGCTCAAGTCAAAGAAAATTCCTACAATATTTTTTTTGACAATTAAATCATGTATATGTTGTGTTGAATTGAGCGTTGCAGTTTCTGTCGAGTGATTTTTCCTGAACCCATATTGGCAGTCTGTCATCAGATCGAACTTTTCCAGGTAATCATTTATGCTGTGAGATATAAGTTTTTCAAAAATTTTTGAAAACACACTGATAAGCGATATTAGACGATAGTTCTCGATGTTATTGCTATCACCATTTTTCAGTATTGAGGCTAGGACGGCAATCTTGAGAAGATTGGGATATTCTCCATATAAAATACATAAATTCATAATATGCCCTATTACTTCTGAGAGTATGTCTACACATCATTTAAGAATTTTTCTGTAAACTTCATCATGTCCTGGGCTTTTTTATTGGGTAGTGAGACTATTATTTTTTTTACATCGTCTGGTGTTACGGGTTTAAAGAACATCGTTGTATTGACATTCGGCATTGTCGTACAGCTACCTGAATTATTTCCCGGGAAATGTGTTTTAATTTTATGGTCAATTATGGTTGAGAAGTATTCTCCAAATGTTTCAGCGACTTCTACTTTCTCACTAATATTTTTCTGATTATGATTCAGGACTATACGCTTACTTCCAGTTGATGTGGATGGCTACTTGATGATATTCCAGAGAGTTTTGCTTTTGTTGCTGGAATCATTGACTTTATTCATACACTGATTAATCTTCTCCAGTCGAATCTCATTTTCAACATTTTTTTTGCTATCTTATATGCAATGTTGTCATTTTCAGAGTTCTCATGTTTTCTCAAATAATTCATACGCTTGAGATCATCAATTTTTTTCTTCAGTGGGGCGGAGAGGACAATTTTTGTATTGTGTTGTTCAGTTTTTTTTCTTCGAACATTTGGGGAAGGCTGCTTCGAAGCACCAATGGAAATGTTCCCAGAAAACACTGAAAGCTTCGTTTATATTGGTAAACTTGGTGGCACTAAAGTTTTTCAAGAATTCCATATCACCAGTAAGAAGATTTTTCAATTCGGCTATGGAGAGATCTGTAATTTTTCGAATTTCATGAGTTATGTCAGTTTTTTTGTGTCTTGGGATAAAAATTTTATTTCATTTTTCCATACTACAGTTTGTAAATGATGATCCGATAAGCCTAGATCAAAATTACTAAGGACTAAGCCTATCTCTACTGATGTTAGTCAATACATAGTCTATACTACTTATAGTTTCCCGATTACCTAGATGTCCAATTCTTGTTGGCTCTTCGAAAAGAGATATTAGTACATATTATTCAATTATGTCACAAAGCATAATTGTGTTGATATTTCTAGCTGTCAATGTTGAAGTCACCACATATGAATACATTGTCATATGTTTCAGTCACTTTCGCCAATAAAATGGACAGTTGCGTAAAGAACAGATTTATATTGCTACTTGGTGATCTATAGAGTCAAATTATAGCACTTTTTTTTCAAATGAGATTGCAGAACATTCAAATGCCAACTCGATTGATAGATCACAAATATATGGTAAATTATGGCCATTTTTCATAACACAATCTTTTGCAAGAATTACTGTCCCCCTATGCTTGTGAGAAAGTCTACTATATCTACTAACCTCTTGATAACATGTGATACTTATAATTTGTTCCATATGTGCCCAGTGTTCAGTGAAGTAAAGAAAAGTTGGGTTAATGTCAATCATATTCTGCTCGACTAAGTTGGTTTTGTTTGACAGACATTGTACATTTAAATTGAGAATTTTAATGTTCGAATTATTTGAGGAGCCATTTAATATTACAGTAGATGCATTTTCACCTGTTTCTAACAGATATCGATCGGTGCAACTTGAGATAAACAGAGATATAAAAAATGGTTGTGTTCAATATTACCATTATTTTTCGGATTAGCGCTCGAAATATCGGTTTCGTAATTTTGTAGTTCTTCAAGTAATGTCACTGGACGATCTTCATCAGACGTTTTTATTGTCAAGGACCCCAGGGATGACATCTGTGCTAATCTATGGCAAGTATTTCCAATAATATTATTTTCTTGGCTGCTATTTTCCTCACTTCATGATCAAGTGTATCCATGTAATTCAGAAATGCTTTACTGAAAAACAATTTACCAGCATTATTAATAGTGTGTCTATCTTTATTGTAAATAGTTCTTCTCAGTAAATTATTGCATTCAAAGAGAGTGATATTCCGCAGCCCTCGACAGATGATGTCTTTTTTTAGGCTTATATTATTTCTGTATATGTATTCATTCGAGTTTTTCAGGTCATAACGATAGATTTCTGTAATTATGATTACTTTTTTTGGATTGAATTGGTCGTTACTTGATGGAAATCCATAGTATAAAGCACAAAGGTAAACGATTAAATTTCCACAAAACTTTATTAAATTCGCGACATTTTTCACTACACTGTAGTTTTATCAAGCGATAATGTAAACCATTATCGCTTGATAAAACTACAGTGTAGTGAAACATGTCGCGAATTTAATAAAGTTTTGTGGAAATTTAATCGTTTACCTTAGTGTTTTGAATTATGATTACGTTGGTGTTGGTTATTTTTTCAAGTTCATTTACTGTATTAGAACTAATTTTAGCTGGCCAATATAGAAGGATATCGGAAGTTGACATTTTTGTCGATTCATTAAGAGCAGTTTCAAGCAGAGCGTTTTCGCCACAGTTAGTTTTAATGAAAGATTGAATCAATAATGACTCATCTTGTTTACGAGACAGGGGTTCAATGAGATTTTTTCCTCTTGATCCTAATACTAAAGTTACCCCGCTTCTAGGATTTCTGTTCAATTTCTCAACCACTTGTTTTTTGTCTTTGATACTCTTATGCCCTTTATCCGTTGTTGGAGATAAATTCACTTGTGTACCCTTTTCGATTGTGATTTTCGAGTGATATTTCACTGGTTCAGAACCTCTCTCCTCTACACCTCTGGAAATTATCGAATTGAATTCTGTTGAAGTTGACTGGCTTTTTCTATTAACAGGTTTTGTTTGGGTACTGATAGTGGTTATATTCTTTATTCCATCTGTTATTTTTTGTTGAAGATAAATAATTTCAGATTTCATGTCTTTAATTGTTTTATTGTGGTGTTCAGTTAAGTCACTCATTTCCGCTTCTAGTTTCAATGCTTCATTTAATACTGTTTCCTTATCCTTATTCAACTTTTCATTAGAAAGATCACTTATCGTTTGTTCTAATAGGCTCACCTGTTTCTCATCTGATACACTTTTGTCACTTTCACAACAGACTATTTTATTTCCTTCAATGAATTGAATTTTACTTCTAAATATAGGCATGCAACTGTGGTGAAAGACACTGGTACAGTTTGTATAAACATAGTGAATAAATTGTTTGGTTTTACAACATTTGTAAGTAATGTTTCGAGAGCACATGTTGCTTCGACCATGTTCTGAAGAAGGCTGAAGAAGGCTGTAGGCTATGAGTAGGCTATGAAAATCGTTCCCCGAGATTATTACAATAATTACATTATACAGAAAATGAAGAGAAATTCCCCAATTGAACATATTAATATTTAAAGCAAATATTCTGATAGGTGTCTTGTATTATACACGTAGGTATACCGCACATAATCAACAGCAATGCACTCTTATTGACTCAAGTCCATTACAGATTTTATAAGCTTCATAGTATCATTCAGAAATGAATAAATATTACATTTATGTATCCAACAGTCTTTGGCACCCACAGATTTGCGCACTTTTGAAAATTATTCTCGATTTTCAAACGAGAGCATTTCACTGATCACAATACCAGTTCCCTTTAAATTTCTCTTTACGGCAAACACTTTATGCTTCATCCATTTGTTCACAAATTAAACAGCCAGCCGCCTAGGATTTTTATCTTGACGTTTTTTCCCATCCGATAGCAGGGTATCTACTGGGTATTATATATTTCACACTACTTTGGTTATAAACACTAGCTGGGCGAATAGTATTGCAAAACTAATCTCAGAGAGCGACTTAACACGTTCTACTCAGTTGACGCCATCTTGATTTCGTGATCAAATCTCAACAAGTCATCCTGTCGATTTTGGGGATTCAAAAGATTCTGTCCTCTATCATTTATAATATTTTTTAATGCTTTGTCACACAATTCAGATGCAAAAATCAACAAATTGTTTATGCTGATGATGCTACTTATATATAGAGTGAGTTCGACGAAAATTAAGCATTACAGACACTCAATCAAGAGGAGCAAATTTTGAAAAACTGTTTCAACTGTAAATACTTAGGAGAGAGTTGCCTTTTTTGTACCGCTTTACTTTGAATTCAAATGAATGATATAGCTGATGAAATCGAACTCCCAATCCATATAGGACTATACGCAGATGATCTAGTGATATACGTCAAGACTAATGACTTGAGCTCAGCAACAAAACTCATACAAGATGCTATAAACAGCTCAAAAACTTGGGAACACAACACTAAATTTCAGTTTTCTACAGCCAAAACAAAATGTATGCTCTTTTCACGAAAAAATTAAACACGTAAACCAGTCCTCACCCTTCATCAACAGGCCCTAGAATGGGTGAATGAACATGAAATTCTAAGAATGATTTCCGACACGAAGCTAAGCTGGGCTGCACATATCCGACATCTGAAATAATCGTGTCCTAATGGGATAAATCTCATGAAAACCTTAGCCAACCAACACTGGGGAGCCGACCAAAAAACTCTCTCGATTACTTAAAGAACACTTATCAGGTCAAAAATCGATTACGGTTCAATCGTCTACGATTCAGCTACGAAGACACAACTCAGACAGCTAGACACGATTCATAACAGTGCAATACGTCTAGCACTTGGTGCGTACAGGACAAGTCCTGTGGAAAGCTTATACGTTAAAGCCGATGAATCAACCCTTATGATCCGTAGACAATATGTAAGCCTCTGCAATGACACAAAGATGTCTTCAAACCACACATATGAAAATACTTTCCTGAAGAGAACAGCAGATCTACCTTTTCTAACTTCCACCGCGGTAATACCTTTTTATGGAAGAGTCGAGAAACTGCATTTCAACTTTGAGAACGTTATGACATTATTATATCAACAATCGGCTCCATGAACTATTAAAATTCCTTAGTGCAACACAAATTTTTCTGAATTTCCAAAATCTTGAACTACTTCCACCCTATATCGAACCCTCATTCATGAACTCAAAGCTAAGTACACTGGATACGATTGCATTTACACTGATGCCTCCAAAATGATTGGCAAAGATAACGTAGGAGCCGCTGTCATCACTCCCCACTCAAAACTTTCATACCGCCTACCAACAACATTTACAATCTATACAAGAGGGCTCTATGCCATATCAGAAGCGCCAAATGATACCAAGACCGTCATTTTCAAAGACAATCTCAGTTTCTCAAAAGGAATGATGCAAATGTATAAAAAAAAACAACTTCTGCAACGAATCAAAAGTGACCTATCACAATGAAACCGCGACAACAAACACTTAGAAATTGTATGGATTCCTTCACACATCGAAATGAAAGGAAATGAAATGGCAGATAATGCGGCGAAACTAGCTCATGCAGACCCCGAAGCCAAAGTAATAGTGTATTTCAGCCGCTACTTGGCCTCCCCCACTATTGTGACGTAACAGTAACATTCAGATGACCTTCAAGTGTATGTCTGGTGCATAGATGCATTTGTGTGGTTACGACCTTGAAATGTCCTCGATTGACTCTAAAATTTTAATTTGGCCTTGATTATTGTTGGGTAATTATGAACAGGGTTTGTGTTTGACCTTGTGATGTTATTGGCTATAAATGGAAGTTAATGACTTTCATTTCGTAAAGAGTACATAAACTATTGAAAATATGTTATGATGGAGAACAAACATCTGCTCGCAGTGAGAATCAGCCAACTAATGCCAGCTCTTGTTCTCAGATGTTGGTGCATAAAGTCAGCGAGTGGCCTAGTAAAAACCGTGTAGTGTACGCATCGTAGTTTATCATGTAGACTCCTTCCCTTTTCGTTGTTTGAGGTTTGTCTTTAAGAGTCTTTAGCCTGCGAAATAGGAAACGTAAATCGCCAGATGGCAGTGCAAGTTCGCACGATAAAATAAATCCAAACTCCGCCCTATTTATAACATGACGATTGCGGTGCGGTACAGTACCGGCCGTATTTAATGATTCCGTGCTCGTTCTTCAGAATTACAAACAGAGGTTCAAACTTGTTCATTTTCGATTTCCGTGGTAATCTGAAAGTTTGCACGTACATTTCAGATCATTATTATATATTGGATTCCAGTTATAGAATGTATCGAGAATTGAGAAAATATTCCAGAAAAATGCAAAATCTTAGAATGTCTAGAAGATGAACCATTCAAAATAATATAACTAGTTTGAAGAGCCGCCGGTCGAAACTATTTCGGATTTGAGAGATGACCATTGTTTAGGAAAATAAATTGCGGAAGAGATGTGTTGTTATGGTCCGATTCGATTCAAAATTGGTATGTGGGGCTTTTTGGGGTCAGAGATTATGAATCTTTTGACAAAATTGATGAATTCAAGGTGGCGGAAAAGTTTTGCAATTGTGTCCGATTCGATTCAAATTCAGTGTTGAGAGTTGGTGGACGAGTTCAAAATCACTGATTAGCAGTTTTTGGAGTAGAAGATAATAATTTTTCTTTAAAAATTTGGGAATTCAAGATGACGGGCCTGTTTTATAGAAAATTGGTATTTTGGGGTTGTAGACGACGAATTTTCATCAATTCAAAATGGCAGCACCAATATAACTATAGGTTTTGTGATCTAAGGTCGTATTCCTATTTAAAATTGTCTCATAGGTGTTTAATTTAAATTGTTTTAGAAACATGAACAGGGTCAGAAAATGAGATGTGTTATTCAGAACAATAAAAAATTGAGATGTCAAGTATCTGAACTGAAATGCATCTTTCAGATGTTTTCTTTCAAGTTAGGGTCCTTTCACAATATAATTTTTCTTCATCAATTCAGAAGGAAAGAAAGCTTTTGTGATTTATAGTATAATTCTAAAAAGAATATACCTTATCTAGAACTTTTCGGGGTAAATTAGATTTTTTCTCAAATTTAATACCCTAATCATGAAAAATGGTGGATTACGTAATCCGAAACTTCCACAAAAAATCCTATACATTAGGTATAGTCGTCGGCAAGTATTTAACAGAAAACAACTACTGCCCCCTACGACCGTTGAGTTAGATCTGTTTAATACTTGGCAAAGTTTCCTACAAGAACTACTTTGCAATGCATTTTAAATATTAAACCTCAAATTATTTTTCGATTTAATTGGAGGAACACCTCCGTACCGGTTTCATGGTCCTTGCCAATCGTCAGCGAAGGCTAGTTCGACCCAATTGATTCAAAAAATCCTTTTAGCCTAATTGGAAGTACCTGAGACAAATACTAAGTATGAATTCAGCGGCATCTCTGTGTTCCAGTTTTCCAAATTTTGGCATGCCAACTTGACCCTGCTAAATGGAACAATGCAGCCCCGTGAGCTCTGGTATAAAACGAAACATGTTTTGTATAGTTGATCCTCTTACCACCAGAGAATTTGCCAACCAATCACTTTTTATTAAAACAAATTAAACAAAACTAAACACTATTGAACACAGAAATAGTAACTATTATGTCTTGATGATAAAAACAGACCGACTAGGAAAAATAATACCCCAACCTGAACAATGAAAGCCGTAACAATCCCCTGCATGGTATTTGGTTTCCATTGTAAAAGTCAATGTTTCGTTTGTCTACCTTGCCGCAGTGCCCCATCGAAACATTCATGAAAAATCCAGTGCCGCTTTTCCACTTCAACGGAAAATCAAAGACGCCACCCAAAAATTTTTATTAGAAAGCAATAAAGAGTAGGGTATATAATTAATTTCTGGTAAAAATTTGCCACATATGCGAGATTCTCCCTAAATAGCCCTCACTTAGTGAAGACTATATTTGCTGATAAATGTAAGTAAATATAATCCAAGATTTTCTTTTTTAAATATTTTAGATCATTCTCCTACCCTAAAAACCCCTAAACTTGTCCGTAGCCATTTCAAATTATCAATTTCTGACAAAGAATCATGATCTCCGACTACAAAAATCCGTATACCTTTACCAATTTAGAATAAAATCAAGCCATAATTCAGAAATTTCATCTGCTATTTTGAAGCACCTTAAATTTTGAAATGTTGGCAACAAAATCATGATATTTCCTAACCCAAACGCTCTTCACAATCAGCAATCACAAAACCCGTCCAACATTCTGTTTTTTTCCTAATACAAAAATGTTATGATACATTATCCCCCAAGTGATGAACACCTGCCAAATTTTGAGTCGACAGACTTGCGAGATTTGACATAGTGTACACCCTCACACAAAAACACACATATACAAACAGATGAAGTTGGATAAAAACTGGTAATGATAAAAATAAAAGTATTTCAAAGTTCCATTCGACCAATGAGTTTTACCTTTTCTCGTTCCGACCCTGTGCTTAAATTCACACTGACATCATATTACTCTCTCTTTTCCTCATCGACCATGTGACCATGGGGGGGAGCATCCTGAGGGGCGTGTCATTTAAAAGAAATTCATTTCCAATTCAGAATCCAGATTTGTAAAAAATAATTGATTTTCACCAATTGACTGTTAATACGAACCTTCATTAGTTATCGTGGGCAAAATTAGAAAATTTCCATTTCGGATGGAATAACGCAAGGTAATCCATTTCGCGAAAACAACACAAACTTGTAAATTTATTTCCAAACAAATTGAAGCCTCAAAAAGCCTCAACTTGAAGAATAATTTTTTAAGAATTTTTATCTTTATATACTTACACATCCCTTCATCCATCAGAGACAAAAAATCGTTTCTGATTCCCTTTTTTCTAGGGATGAACACTCTTAAAGGACTCCGGAACCCTTCAAAATATTAGTGTCTCCCCAAGTAAGCTACTGAAAACATACCAAGAAAGATGTATTCCTGTAATTGTGGTAAATATTTCACTCGTAGTGATAATCTCTGTCGACACCAGCTTCAAAGTTGCCAAGGTGGTCCATATGTGATACGTGTGAAATTGGATACAACCACTTCAACTACTATGTTCACATGCATACGTTGCAATGTGACGATTCCAGCAACACAGGTGAATGCTCACATTTGAAGTTTACAACATAGAAATAAAGCATGTATTCAATTAATAATAATAATAATATATTTATTCATATTTTCTACAGATTTAAAATATGTTGATCAGAAATACAATGTGAATAATAATATAATAATAATAATAATAACGTTTATTTGGATAATATACATCAATCTTATCTTATAAACTATGAGGGGTCAAATAAACAAGAGAGGAACCGCAAAGCCATTGGCTGTCCGCGGTGTGAGTGAATTATAAAATAGTGTGATATCTAACTGAGTGATAATAAAGTGGAGATTAAGACTGTGAGACAGTGCCAAATATACTAGAACGGAAACCGCAAAGATATTGGCTGTCCGCGGTGTAAGTGATAAATAAATAGTAAATTATTCAATTATATCATTAAAATGGTAAATTGAGACTAATATCGTGATAATTAGCAATACATATAGAAAGCCTTGATCAAGAATTCCAATCGGATGAGGTAAGAGCTATGAAATGAAAATTACATTGTATTATTAATAATTTGGTGAATTTTCAGTCTTTCAACGGAATTCAAGAATTGCCTCAGTTTATATTTGAAAATATGGCGGGGAATTATATCTCTAATAATTTGGGGTATGAAATTATAGATTCTGGAGGACAGAAATATGTGACTTCTCTGTCCAACTGTCTGGGTGCTCGTGGCAATTGGTAAGTTTTTATTTGTTTTCTTTCGAGTTCCATATGAATGTGTATATGAACCAATATTGTGCTTATTTTGGTGACAGTGGGTGGCTAATTTACAGAAATATAGCTGACGGCAGTCGAATATTCCAGTTTCTTTATACAAAAGATCACTGGAATATCTCCTATTTTTTTGTGTATTATTTTGAGGAAGAGCTTTTGTAAAATATTCAATTTCTCTAGATAGCAATTTGCCACTCCCCCCCACCCTAGTATTCCATAATTCAATCTTGATTCGATTAGTGCATAGTAAATAATTTTCATTTGAGGTAAGTCCATGAGTTGAGAGAGAGTTTTGAATTTATGTAACATAGTTCGGAGGGTTTTGATTATTTGATTGATATGTAGATCCCGTCTCAAGTGACTATCAATGGTAACCCCCAAGTATTTGACTCTATCTGTTGTCTTTATGGTGATGGTATTATTATCTTTGGTAATATCCAGAGAGATGTAATCTGGTAGATTATTTATGTAGCTGGTTATTGGAAGGAACATAGTCTTTTTGAAATTAATGGTTAATAATTTATGATTGAACCAGTCAATGATATTTTGGAAGTCTAATTCTACTTTATGTTTCAGATCAATGCAGGAGTCTGCACTGTAGAACACAGAGGTATCATCAGCGAAACTGAATATGGTTCCAGTGGTATTAATGGCAAGTAGATTATTAATATAGATCAGGAAAAGGATGGGACCCAGGACTGTACCTTGGGGTACGCCACACCTTACCGTTCTTTCGTTACTTTTTTGGTCACCAATTCTTACGATTTGCTTGCGATCTTTGAGGTAGCTTCCAAAGAGATTTTGAACATTACCTCTACAACCCATGTCATTTAGGGCCTCCAAAAGCTGTGTGTGATCCACAGTATCGAAGGCCTTCGCAAGGTCCAGGAATACACACAAAGATGGTTTTCCTTTGAGTGTTTCGTACATTCTTGAAGTCAGTCCTAATATTGCATCCTCCGTTGACTTGTTCTTCTGAAAACCGAACTGATTTTCCGAAAGGAATTTATGTTTCAGCATGAATGTCTCCATTCTGGTTTTCAGTGCTTTTTCGAAGATTTTGGTGAAATTGTTTATCAAAGATATGGGTCGATAGTTAGAGGTAGCTTGTTTATCACCAGCTTTGTGAATCGGCTGAATTACTGCGACCTTATATTGTGGTGGACAAAGTCCCTCTTCCATTATTCTGTTAATGATATATGATAAGGGTGATGCAATCTCATTGGCAATGTACTTTATTATTTCTGCAGTAATTCCGTCGATTCCTGGAGCTTTGTTGTTTTTTAAGGTATGAATTATTTCAATAATTTCTTTTTTGTTTGTAGGGCGAAGAAACATAGAATTCAGGCTCTTTTTTGATGATGGTGGCTGTGCAGAAGGTTTAACGATCTTCTCAGCTAGTTCAGGGCCTACGTTTGTGAAGTAATCTACGAATACTTCTGCGGTTTCGTAATCATCTTTTGTCAGAACTTGATCGTTGTTCAAGACACAATCGGTAGTTGCTGATTTATTTTTAGTTCCTGTTAAATTATTTATCAACCGCCACATGTTTTTTGAGTTGTTTTTATTTTTTTCTATTTCAGCTTTGTAATAATTTTGATTTGATATTTTTATTGAATCATTTAGTTTATTTCTATATCTTGTAAATTTTTCTTTCATTTCCTGATTTTGTTTATTATTTTGATATTCTTTGTATAGTCGATCTCTTTTCATTATGGAATTCATAACACCCTGGGTAATCCATTCCTTCTTTTTCTGTAGTTTGCGTGTTTTAATTGTGACAGTACACTCTTTAATTATTTTATGAATAGTTTCTGTGAAAAAAGTATTCGCAGTCAAAGGGTTGTCTATATTATAAAGTTCATTCCAGTTAAACATCAACATTTTATTTTTTAATTTTTTGTAGTTAGTTCGCCGAATAGTATAGTTAGGTTCATAATTTCCTTTATTTTTGATAATTTTTAAGGCAATCATAGTAGCACGGTGGTCCGTCAATTGAGTTTCTAAGACATATGTTGATATAATGTTCTTACAATCAAGATTAGTTGTTCTCAAAAAAATGTGATCTATACAGGTGCTGGAATTTCCTTGTATTCTTGTGCTTACATTAATTGTGGATATGTAATTGAATTCACTCAGGTCATTCAAATAATCAAGTGTAGTATTATCTTCCGAAAATAGGTTAATGTTCATATCACCGAGAATAATGTTGTAGGGGGAGCTGAGATCTTTATTTTCCAAATAGGAGTGAAGCTCTTCTATGAACTCATGTCCATCAGTTGAAGGAGGTCTATATACAGCAGTAAAGTTAACTAGTTGTCCGTTCATATCGATTTCGACTTCTATGACTTTGATAGAACCTATTGATGTTAGGTTTGTTTTGCCGTTTATAGTATTTTTTATGTACACCACTATCCCATCATTTTGGTTGATATTGCCTGAATTGTATATCGATTCATAATTAGTTATATTGAAGTTATTTACATCCAGTACGTTCCAAGTTTCAGTAAGTATTATGCAATCGAAAGGTTCTATACACTCACTCAGATAAACTTCCAGTTGATAAAAATTTTTCGAGATGCTTCTTATATTTTGATGCCATATTTTCAAATGTTCTTTTCCCAGATTCAATGAATTATAACTTTGTGTACTATTTGAGATAGTCATTTGGAATTCTTGGTAATTATAGTCCCTTATAAACTGGTCCATGGTAAGACTGTATAATTGGAATAAAATAACATTCAACTCCTATAACATGCATCAAAAACAATAAAATATTAAAATATTTAAAACAGTAAAATATTTGAAATCAGTATATCTAAGTTAAAATGTTAAAATTTTCAAAAGAACTTATTTTCTGATTTTTTTGGACGGTGGGGTGGAAAGTTCTTCTCTACCAATCCTTTGTCGACTTTTTGAATGAATGAATAAACATAAGTAGAATTCCACAAAAACAATGCTTTTCGTGGAAGGACAGAGGGTTAATACATATATATTTATATTGCCATTAAAAATGTAAGCCTGGATAATGCTTCTTTATAGAAAACTCAATTAATCGACTAGCGCTAGGAACTAAGAAAATAATTTTGAAGAATTGGCCTGTGACTCTAATGCTAAATTTTATGAGTTATTTTTTATATCTATCAACTGATGGGTAAATGATCTAGGTGAGCTTGAAATCCAGTTTTTCAGTTTTTTTTTGAAAAGGCTTAGCGAATTAATCGTTTTTAGTTCATCGGGAACTGCGTTGTATATTTTTGGTTTGAGAAAATATGACGAACGCTGGGATATTGTTTTGGTAACGAACGGGACAGCGAGGTGGTTGTCTCCTTTTCGAGTATTATACGGATGATTATAATAAATTTTAGACCCGTCTTTTTTCTGCTTTAGAATTAAAGCGTTCAAAAACAATTGTTCAGCATCTAAGACGTTTGATAGTTGGTAAATTCCATCGCTGGAATATAGTCGATTTTTTGAGTATATTATCCTCAGTAACCATTTCTGAAGTACATCAAGTCCATTCATTTGATTATTGTAGGCACCCCCCCAAGCTATTATCCCGTATCTCAGTTGTGATTCCACTAGTGCAAAGTATAAAATTCTCAGGCATCTTATTTCAAGAAATTTCTTGATATGTTTAAACTTTGCGACGAGGATTCTCAACTTGAAAGTGAGCTTTTTTATATGCATATTCCATTTCATGTGGCTACCTAAGTAGACTCCTAGGTATTTGATGTTCTTGGTTATAGGTATGGTGAAGATGTTTTCATTCTCGGTAACTGATAGATGTGTGATATCTGGAAGTTTGGCTTTCATTATCGAAAAAGATATGCATTTCGTTTTTTCAAAGTTAATAGTGAGCAGTCTCGAATCGAACCAGTTTTTTATTCTGAGGAAATCTTTCTCAACCCTATCAATCAATTGTTGCCAGTTTTCACCTGAATAAAAAATTGCGGTGTCGTCCGCGAAACTGATTACGTATCCTTCTGTATCAACATTGTACAGGTCATTGAGGTATATGTTGAATAGGATAGGACCCAATACCGTGCCTTGTGGGACTCCAAATTCTATGGTTTCAAAGCAGCTGAGTTCACCGTCGATATTTACGCACTGCTACCTTTCTTCCAAATAGCATTACATCAATTTATACACATTTCCTCTCAACCCTGCGTCCTCAATGGTTCTCAGAAGCTTCTGGTGACATACTGTATCAAAAGCTTTCGCGAGGTCCACGAATATGCACAATGTGGGTTGACTTTTTTCAAGAGTTTGATATATTTTTGTAGTCAGTGTTTCAATTGCATCGTCCGTGGACCTAGACTCCCGAAAACCATATTGGTTGGGGGAGAGGATCTCATATTTGTTGAAAAATTCCGAAATTCTGGTTTTAACAATAGTTTCAAGTATTTTTCCAAGGTTCGATATTAGAGATATCGGTCTATAATTGTTACAGCTCAGTTTGTCACCATTTTTGTATATAGGTTTTATTACTGAAATTTTGAAGTGGGAAGGCCAGTAACCTTGGCTCAAGATTAAATTAAATAGGTGTGTCAGGGGTCTTGAAATAACATTCACAATGCATTTGAGAGTTCTTGCACTTATGTTAACAAATCCAGGAGCTTCATTGTTCTTCAGGTTGGTAATCAAAATTTTCACTTCGTTCTCAGATGTTTCTTTAAGGAACAAGGAGTTCTGTAATCGTTTATAATTTTTCATCTCTGTATTTATTATGTTTCCTGCTAGATTTTTACCAATCCCAGTGAAGTGTTTAACAAAGATATTTGAAATTTCACCAGCTTTTTTCACAATAGTACCTGATTCGTTCCTAATTTGGGTTATTTCTCGTTTTTGTTTGAGCATGCCTCTTTTACTGTTTCCCACATTCGTTTACTGTTGCCCTCGTTTCTATTGATCTCTTTTATGTAAAATTCATTTTTTGCTTGTTTCATTATGCCGTTTAGTTTGTTCCTGTAGTTTTTGAATTGTTGTAACTTTTCAATATTACCTTTTTCATTTTGCCATTCTTTGTACATTTCGTTTCTATTGTTTATAGAGGTAACTATTGCTTTTGTAATCCATATATTTTTATTGATTGATGACCTGATTTTAATTATTTTTGTATTTTTTTGTGTAACTCTTTTAATTTTCTTTATTATGAGCTCAGTTTTTCTCTCGATATCATTTGTATTATAAAAGTCGTGCCATGTTTCTAATTCCATATCTTCTGCCAATTGTTCATAGTTGATAATTTGTTTAATTCCTAGGTGATAACCGATGGTTATCAGATTAAAAGTAGTGCTTTTAAGTTTCGAATCGTTAGCTACAGGGTGGAAAGTTCGAATGTTCATACTGAATATTATGTCGTTCTTCAATAAGGTTAGACAAAAAGTCATTGAATTAGTTAAATCGACTATAAAGATTCAAAACATAATCAAAGTGATATGGAAGTATTTGGCAGATATTTTATCCAAACACAGGACCTATACGACAACAAGTCTTTCAATTCCAAAAATAAACTTGTAGATCAATCTAATGATTCAAATTCCATATTTGATGGCTTTCGTAAGGCCATCATTGCCCAAACAACTGAGTTTCAGACATGTGATTCAGGTATTTATTCATATTTTTCAATTTTATTTGACATCACCAATAAATTGTTTAACACATCTCAGGATAAAGTTGTGAGAGAGTTATGTTCCTTGAGGTGAATATAAAAGTATAGTACACTAAATGGGTGCCTATTTGTGAAGCTACCTGAGTTCATCGAGACGCGAAAAGGAGTTGTGAACATTCGTAATGAGGACCAACATTGTTTCGCGTGGGCTGTTACTACCGCATTATTTCCTACAGATGGTAGAGAGTCTGAAATTTCTTCATATCCACATTATGCCACCGTTTCGAATATAGAAGGCACAGTTTATAGCTAAAAGAATCAGTTCGCTCACTTGGCGTCGGCACTTTGATCTTTTTGTTCACGTTTGTGCATTGCGCAACCTGTAATCTTATCCCTCGCGCATACAGGCGCTGGCAATTCATACAATGCTCAACATAAAAATGTATACACTGCTTGAACTTAAAATAGGTACTGACCTAAACAGTGGATGTTTTGTCCGTGCTGAGGTCTGATTTTTGAATTGAATTTAGCGCCCCTTTTCTTCTGTAACGTGCCTTCACAGCAGGCCATATATTTAAAAAACGAATACAGTTTTTCTCGAATTCCGTTTTTTATACGAATTCATTACATAAAATTTTTGTGTCAACTGAAAAATTAAAAAGATACTGAGGTGTTATCATTTCAAGTGAAACAGATATAAATGATAAGACGCCATGTTTTGAAGGTAGTTGCTGAGTAATATCTTGAACCAAGTGAATGAAATGAGTACTACTGAAGTACTGAGTAATGAGATCGTGAACCTACGAATATGTATCCGTATGAAATGCCCTGAAGATACAAACAAAATTTCAAGCGTTAAAAAAATATTTTGACCATCAATAGTGTCCGATATTTTTCAATAAATAATCGCAATATCGATAGTGCTGTCAAATATGTGGTAAGGTAAGAACGAGTAGATGATCAATATTCCATATCGTATTATTAACTAACAATTCTGGTTCTTTTTGCTGGTGTAGAAATTGCAGAAGTACTTACAACTTTTGTATTATTCTTTTCTACTTCACCTATACTCGTTGAATTTTTCCAGAGAGTTCGAAGTTTTCGTTTAATGTGGTTCAATAGGTTTGATGTGTTTTTACTTTTATTACATTGAACTTTGAATATAGCCTGTACCTTGCAAACGAAGTGTTCACCTTATCCATATTTTAAATTTAGAAGTCATGGTTGAATTTATTACAAAACTAACAATTTCAAATAGAAATAAGTCAAAAATTTGCGAAAAATATTTAAATAAACAAATGACTGATGACGTATGAGTTATAACCTGTCACGTTTTACACGACGTATTAGCAGAATAATTTTGGTGTGCATTCATTATTTTCTTGTCTTTTCAAGTTTTAATCAACTCAATTGAAATAGTTTGACATGAAAAATTTGGGAACGAAAACATTTTTCAATATATATCAACTTCAGTTTAATTCTATCAATACTATCGGTAAAGACTATCGATAGTTTCCGATAAACAAAAACTATCGATATATCGATACTGTTTTTAAAAAATTGTTTAAAATTGTTTTTTCCGTTAACCAGCTGTCATCCCCCTACGAACGACAGCCCTCAGAAGTCGAAACTTGTGCGAGCTAAAGGATTAACGAGGTCTTACCTTTTAACGTGCGATTCCTAGCACGATGTTCAGTAAACACTGCCAATGCAGCAGCAGTGCAGTCAGGATAGATCGTTGGCTAGTAAGTTGCCCCAGTTTTCATTGAAGTTCAAGGAGAAGGCGCGAAGGTTTTATATTTTATTTCTGACTTTGTTTTACCCTGTTTGTTTGTCGCCCACTGCCTGGAAAATCACGAGGCGCGCGCCTCGTGCGCCTCGCCTATTATCCGCCACTGTTTAATGGAGAACATATCAGATCAGGAATATGAACGAGTTCAACTTGTTTGGCGCATATTCGAGAGTCATAGTTTGGGAGGAATATTCCGATCTGTATATGAAATCCGATGTAGTTTTATTATGTGACATATTCGAAAATTTTAGAAATATGTCTTCTGATAAATATGAATTAGACCCAGTACACTACTCTACAGCACTAGGATTGTCTTGGGATGCGCTGCTGAATTACACAAATATTGAGTTGGAGTTATTAACAGATATTGATATATATTTATTTTTTATTTTTTATAAAACCTTTATTAAATTTATAAATATTTACAATTTTTTTACACTTTTTAATAATAATAATATACTTTATTCAGTTGACAGTACAATTAACATTACAATTAATTATTCTGTTCACACCCGTTCAACTGAAAGGGCGAAGTTCAGAAATACATAGGTTATGCATTTCTGTTCTTCCACTCAACTCAATTAGGCAGATTTGCATATAAATTGGCAGTAAAAATATATATTCATACATCTATATAGAGAATATTGTAGAGAATATTATGGTATAAAAAAAGGAAAGAAGAGAGAAAAAATAATAAAAAACAATATTGAATACTTTATCTCATTTTACATTTCTGGCTACAGAGTAAGTACATTTTTGCATTTCTTTCGGAAGTTAGTGTGAGAGAGAGTTCTTAATGATACTGGAATAGAATTATAAAGCTTCACTATGTTGTATGAGAATGATCTAGTGAATAGAGCAGTTTTGTGGGGAGGAGGAGTGAGATTTCCTTTGAATCTAACATTCACATTGTGAACATCTGTACGAAACCTAATTTTTCTATAGAGATATTTTGGCATACAACTGGTGATTATTTTATGATATAAAATACCACAGTGGAGTGTTTGTCTATTTTTCATGTTAAGCCAGTCTGCTTGTTTTAGTTTATGGGAGACAGGATGCCTTCTTCTGATACCATATATAAATTGAAACTACTTAAATAAATGTTCAAATGCTAAAATATCAAATAGGATAATGAATATTTATATACAACAACAGAATTGATTGTTATTTTTTCCATATAAATAGTCTATTCCAGTCTTAGAATTTTTAACAAAATCAATTCAATAATAATAATACGAAAACGACGATTTCTTTTGAAAATTTTGATACCCTGTATATCTTGAAAATAAAGCATTACCGGACCTATGTTTATATGAACTTTTCGCCTTAGAATCGCTCAAAAAATCACCCCTTCAAGTTTGGCCACGTACTTACACAACAACTTGTATAAGACTAAGCATTCTTTTAGCTGAGCATGTCGTTTTATTATAATAAAAGGTAAAGTTCAATAACTAAATGTTTAAATATATCCATAGATGTTTTGTTTGAGTGCAGTAGTTCAGTTTGTTTCCCACCCAGGCGGCCAGCCACTGAGCTAAATAAAGTGGTTCCGAACCCACTTTTATATAAATGTCATCGCCAAAGTAATGGCGGGTGGCACAAGTTCTGTGTCACTTGCTCCCAAAGAAAATGAGACTTACACATGTAAACATTGTTTAAAAAAAGTGGTGACAAAAGTTCAGTGCACAAAATGTAGTGATGTTTTTCATCCGGCATCCCTTAAACAATCAAGTGAGCAAAAAAATGCGGAGTGCCGTCATGAAATAACCCAAGTATCAATTGACACAAAAACGTGTGAAAACTCCTACCTCAAGGAAGAAAACAAGCTACTCCGCCAAATGCTGGAAGATAAAAAAATATAATATCGAATAAAGAACAGTTAATCCAACTAATGCACGAGAAAATTGCAATTCTAGAAACTAAATTGATACCCACTACCAATGATACACTTTTTACAAAAAATAAAATCGTAGATGCAAATAAACCAGCAAAAAGTGCTAACTCCATAAAAACGGTGACTACTGCAAAAAACCAAAGGCATTTGCCTGATTCCCCTCGTAGAACAGTTTGTACCAGCGATATGAATTCTGACATACAGGGCGATTCAAACATTTCAGTGGGTCAGGTGTCTGCTGAGATACTGAAAATACAGTCTCAAAAAAAAATTTATGAGATAATAAATCTGACAAAAAACACGCAAGGTGAGGTTTCTGAAGATGCTCACACATCCGATTTTGAAAATGAGAGTGTATGTCAGGACAAAGTCATTTTTCAAAATGTGAAGAAAAGAATGAGGATCAAAAAACGACTTGGAACTAATTCAACAAGTGGAGCTGAAGAAAACTGGTTCGAAGGTAGGAATTCCAGGGGAACTTCTGATAATAAAAAACTATGGCTCTTTATATCTCGGGTGAAAGACATGGTTACAGAAGATTCAGTCAGAAAATACATTACCAAAAAGGGTAGTCTGACCACGCAAGAACCATCAGTAAAAAAACTCAAAACTTTTTACAAAACCAAAGATAACAATTCCTTCCTTGTTGGTATAGACCCAACTTTGAGAGATGATATCTATAAAGAAAATTTCTGGCCAAGTGGAGTAGCCTTCTCCAGGTTTGATTTCAGGAAGGGTCAGCACTTCCTTGACAATCCACGAACAAACCACATCGAGGGCAAGCAAGATAGATCGTTCGACTCGAGATTAAATTTTTTAGAAGCCCCAATGAATTTCTAACCCTAACCACTCATCCCAAGCAGTTGAGAGATACCATTCCGATCACCTCCAACAGCGGCCCTCATCCACCACCTAGCCATCCACAACTCTGCAGAGAAGAAAAGACCACTTCCATCTTCCACCTGAACATACAGTGTATTAGGAATAAATTACTGGACTGGAGAAATTTGCAATACAATGTGATGATCTAAAAGTAATGTGTATCACTGAACATTGGCTAAATCAATATGATAATTCCTGCTATAACCTAAACGGATTTGAGATGGTAAGTTGTTACTATCGATCAATCGATCAGTACACAAGAACGGAGGCACATGTGTATATATTAGTGCCGATCTTGAAAGTCGTGAAATATCTCAAATCAAAGATCTCTCTGTTGAAAAAATCTGTGAACTTGCAGTATGCTATGTCAAAAAATTAAATTCAATTGTAATATCAGTACAGGTCACCTGCTTCAAACAATATTGTACACTTTCTGATTATCATAACTAAAGCCCTTGAAATTGCAGAATCTTACAACACCCATAACATTAAAATAAAAATTATCTGTGTGGGTGACTTCAACGTAAATCTATTAGACCCTGGTGATGCTAGGCGTGATCTCATAAAGCAGATGTTCTTAACCTTTGGAATGAATCAAGTAGTCTATTGTAACAACTCTTAGATTTTACTCAGGAATATCAGCTCTTACCCCCCTTTACCAGCCAGAAGAGGTACACTAACAGTAACATTGAAGTATTTTTGAATTATTTAAACAATGAAGATTGGCGTGAGGTATATAATGCCACATCAGCTCAAGACAAATATACTAATTTCCATAAAACATTCACTTACTACCATGATATATACTTCTCGGCATTATCTAATAAAAGGCCTAATAAATCTAATAATTGGGTCACACAAGAAGTAACAACAGCCAAAAACAGACTTCTTTTTCTACATGCGTTCTCCGAAAGTTACCCAACTGAAGAAAATAAAAAGATATATGGCAATTATAAAAAAACATATAACCAAATCCTCATGTCCGCGAAAAAGGCTTATAACGAAAAATGTCTGCATAAATCAGAAAACTATAATAAAAAAGTATGGCAAATCATAAATCAGGAAACAGGTAGGAATAAAAATGCTGTACATCCCACAGATGTGACAGTAGATGAATTAAATTATTTCTTTGTGAACAATGCTGCAAGACTTGTAAATGAATTAGATAAAAATGACGTCAGTGCTGAATCCTTTTTAGATAATCTGACATTAAATTTTGTTAACTCAATGTACTTTACCACATCTACACCTGATGATGTAAGCGTTCTCATTAAAGGGCTAAAAAACAAGAAAACAGAAGATATTGATGGTATATCGATGTTTATCGTAAAAAAATGTGTTGATGCATTATCTGATCCATTATCAGATGTACTAAATAGCTGCCTACAACAAGGCAACAAGGCATCTTCCCCTCGGAATTGAAAAGGGCTAAGGTATTACCAGTGTACAAAAAAGGGGATCCATCTTCCCAAAATAATTTCAGACAAATATCCATATTGCCTGTTTTCAAAACTATTAGAGAGAAAAATATACAACGATTTAACATCTTACTTCGATTTCCACAATGTACTTATACCTGAACAGTATGGCTTCAGAAAAGGACTCTCCACTGCAAATGCAATATTGTCACTATGCAATTACATTGAAGAGAGTTTTGAGAATAACGGACAATGTCTGGGTATTTTTACTGATCTCACATGTGCTTTTGACTCCATCAATAATACAACGTTACTGAACAAGATGAGCTATTATGGCATCAGAGGAACATGTTATGAAATGTTCAATTCACATTTAACCAACAGATCCAACACAGTAGTTAGTCAAAACAACCGAAGCCAATTCCTAAAAATTCAGAGGGGAGTACCACAGGGATCTATCCTGGGACCCCTACTATTTCTCCTCTACATCAATGACTTACCATGCAATATTGGATCACAAAATAATTGGTCTGTACTATTTGCTGATGATGCTTCATTTACAATTAGTATAGAGAAAAGTGAAGATATAAAAATAGCTCATGACAATGTAATGTTCCTAGCACAAACGTGGTTTACCAGCAACAATCTTGTGTTGAATGAAAGCAAGACCGTTTGCCTGAATTTTGATTCTAGGCCAAGAAATAATGGATATAAGAATGAAATGAATTATGGTAGTGTTAAATTCATAGGGCTACATATTGACAGTCACTTACTGTGGACAAATCATGTGAACATATTATGCTCAAAACTTGCTAGAGCAGTTTTCGCGATAAAACGAATTCGGCAACTTGTAAACCTGGATGCAGCAATAACGACGTATTATTCCCTATTTCAAACACAGCTCCAGTATGGCATATTATCTTGGAGTAGTGCTGCACAAGTACATATAACCAAATTACTCACTTTACAAAAGTCAGCGATCAGATGCATGCTTCATTCGAGGTGGGATTCTAGCTGCAGACCCCGATTCGAGGAACTTGGTATAATGACCGTATATGCCCTAATCATTTTTCATAAACTTTTGCATGTAAAAAATTATCTCGAATCCTATACAACTCACGAAGAGGTACATGCCCACAATACTAGAAATAAGGATAAAATAATTACTCCATATAGAAGGCTGAGAAGAACATCCAAAATTGATACTGATCTTTATAACATCTTGCCATCTCAATTCCGTAACTTACCTCTAAAAAAATTTAAATCAAAACAGAAAAATATTTTATCTTCTAACTGTATATATAACTGTCAGGAGTTTTCTCAATTGATCAAGCATAGGAGAAACTTGTTCACTACAGCATAACAGTCTATGAATACCTTATTTTTACTAAATTATTCCATCAACTGCAATTTTATTGTGTTTGTCTTACTTGTATACTGAACTGTAGTATTTTAATTCTTACTGTACTTTCTTAACTATAGTATGTATTGACCAAGTATCAACCATTAATTATTTATATTTTATATTCACAACCATTTAGGATTAGGAAACTGACATGTCTATAAAATATTTTTTTCCTAAGGACAAATAAAGATTGATTGATTGATTGATATGTAAGCTGTAGGTCCCGGATCTCCCTTGCTGGCATAAGCTCTACTTCTCAAGGGATTTTTCCCGAAAACTTGGGGGATAAGTTAAAACAAATTTCACAAATACTATATCATTTCGGAATGCATGACTTATCCTCATATTCGTTCTCATGGATTGTTTCATTCCATGCACTGAAAAAATATCGAATATGATTAATCGTTGAATTGAGAATAAAAAAACTTCAGTTCAATAGAAGAAACATCGAGAGTCAAATTTGAATAATCAAAATTAGTGGATGTTTCTATTAAGTGGATTGACAGACAGTTAATCTTGATTTGGGAGTAGATTCAGATTCACAATTTTGAACACCCTCATGTAACAAATGCTAAGGCACTTGTGTAATTCAATGATAAAACTTTTTTAAAATACCATCCTGTATAACAACCCACGTTGAAATATACTTTGTATAATTATCGAACAAATTCTTGGTTGTGGAAATATTCAATCTTTCTCGACTCATTGTGATGTATTCGGCAAAGTGATATTCAATAATTGAATGAATGAAACACTTGTTGAAATAAATATTTAGTTCCAGACAGACTTAAAAAACCGTCAAATCAGCGACTGCAGTCTGGCACAGACTTTGATGCGAGGGATATTTTGCCATGAGACACGTTTTGAAAACTCGACAGAAATGGTGTTAATATAACAAAAATTACGACAAAGCTATTTGGAATGGGCGGTACCAATTTTATTGTCAGTAACAGAAAATAATAAATTACGGAATTAACGAATGAGAGAGGCTTCAACTCGGTGAGTAGGAAGGCTTTTGCTATCCGGCCGACAGGGATAGAAAAATCTCTCGAGGACTGGGAGAGTTTATGGGGTTAGTGGTGAACATCGAAGATGAATATCAACGTTTTTTAGGCAACGGTGCGGGCCTCGGATACTTAACTTAGACTTGTGATAAATATAAATATAATTGTTATACTTTTAGACTCCAAAAAAATCCGAAAAATTTATTTAAATTTAAATAGTAGTAAAAATGTATAACACATTACAACATTTATATATCTGAAAATGCTAAAACTATCACTAAGCCACAGAGGGGTTGGAGGGAGTTATATTGCATTAAGCGGCAAGGGGTTTACTCCTGCCCTGCTGAGCTATCAGCGGGTGGGCAAAACCAGCTCATACCTGCCCTACGGCAGGTCCTACGGTGTTATGTAGGCGGTTAAATGCTGTAGGTGCTAAGTCTCAGAGTTGTTAGACTTGCCCGCCTCCTTCAATGCGGGGGGTATTATTAGCTTATATGTATGTTTGCTACAGGAAACACAATGATAATCGTTGGAAATATTCAAAAAATGCTTGATGGGTATGAGCATGTCGAATGATAGATCAGTGGTGTTGATAACCCCAGCGTTGCTGGGAAAAGTCCAACTTGAATTGGCCAAGTACTTGATATCTTCGTCGGTGTAGGTGAGAAAGCCTCTGACAGTAATAACAATTCCAACTTCACGAACCGTCTTCAATTCCTTACCGCTTTGTTCGTAACTAGCAGATTGAAACATGAAAGCACCAGCATTGTTTACGAATGTTACACGATCATCTCCTTTGGTTTTCACAACTTTTTCACTGAAGAATAACAGGCTATCATACAAAGCATCGTAAGCGTCAGATTGATTGATGATGATTTCAATGACATCATTGTTGCGAAAGGACTTGATATATGGGTATTAGGTCCGCCATTCCACCTTTTGTATGGATTCATCGTTGTGTGGTTTTCGGAAAATGTTGAACACTTGATTGGGCAACATAATAACCAAGAGATTCCAAAAACAGTTTATTCTCCGGTGACAGTAGTTGACACACGTTGAAAGTCTTGGTGAAGACTGAGGTGGGGTATGGTGGTGAGTTATTCTTATGAATAGTTAGCACCATATTTTCGCTTCAATTCCAAATGAACGATTATTTCTTCGTTTCGAAAATCAACGAGTTGAGAATGCTGGTCCAGCACTCGCAGCGTAATATTGTTTATTTTGTCTCCATGAGCAATGGGTAGATAAATGAGTTAGTTGGGCGTTTCGGCAATTGCGTAACCAGGATCAACACCAACAGCAAATTCGTATATCGTATGAGACGGTGCGTCGTTGTAGAATGCTCCGAACGTAATGTTGCTATTTATGTGTATGGTACGTATTTTAATGATATCTACAGGTAGATCTGATGCGTAATGCAAGTTGGGTTTAAGAAAAATAGACGAAAACCCTAAAATGCGGGCCAAACTGTTTTCAGGTCGAAAATCAATTGAGTGTTTAAGGCAGAATATTTCGCTTTTCAGCGTGTTATTATTCGGTTTGAGGTAGAAAAATTCTTCGGGGTTTTCCTTGTACGTTTTGGGTGTGATGTGTTTGCTGATCAAAGCCTCAATATCACCAATTTCGTAAGAGCCAGTAGGGATATCGATACTCTGTTTAGTTTTGCCGCCGTTTTCAAAGTAGTAGAATTTTGTACCTTCTTCAATGTTGGGTATACTGTTGTACGAATGGAAGCTGAGCAAAGCCAAACTGTATTCTGAATCAGAATCCAATTGAATGGGCGGATTGAAATCGATGGAATGCGTTGAAGAACGACTCGTTAACGTCAATATCATAGAAATGACTGATATAGTGTCGGATGCGATCCGCCTTAAATAATGAACAACAACTTGGATGGAAAATCATTTATTATAACAATAATAACATTGAAATTGTGCGCTAACTGGTCCATGATACTCTGCTTTTTTAGTGATGTTGTTGACAGTCCAAACTCATTTTGATAATGAATGAAACATGGTAGACGAATCTGCAAAGCGAATCGATTTTTGTAATCCTTTGGTAACCTATGCCATACATCCAGCAACTCCCAAGGTCATGTGTTCCCAATCAAATATGCGATTGACAAAGCTCGCAGTTGAGTATCAGTGAAATCTCGCAATGATTTATATTTATGCATTTCAGCCAACGATTTATGCATCTCATTGGTGGACATTATGAAGTAGAATCTATAGGCAGAGATGTCCGCAGTTACTCTGATTGTAATTTTGATATTGACTATTATTATATGTAATTCTTACACCCCTCCCAAAATATCATACCAATTCCATTGGAGGTTTGAGATTGCCGAAACTATCGAAATATTGTGCGACATTGCCGTTTTTATTGTAAGCTTCCCAATGAGTGCCCGCATTCAAGTGGGAATCCAAGTTCAATACAGCGCATTCTCGCAACCAAGGACCACAAGTTGGCAACGTATTGTCAAGTATGAGAAATAACACCCAGTATAAATATTTTTCCAAATTCAAAATTGAGGTACCAAACCTGAAAACAAAAATAATATTTGGATATTTTTTATTTAAAAAAAATCTTGTAGTTCATTCATTTATTAGAATATCATCATCCTGTATAACATTTATTGAAATACAGTATTTCCTGAAATCCAAAGTTCAACGCCAGTCATTAACCGGCAGAGGTATTGGGTTTCATTCCGGTACCTCAATATTCAATGGCCAAAATGCTGATGAAGCAATAATGGTCAGCAGTATTTTCACGGGGATTGGAGAGTCAGGGATTCATTCAGATCATTAGTCGTTTGATACTGCTGAATGAAAAACACAAAATAGTTTCCGAATGGTATAATGCTGTATGGGGTAGCTTATCTAGCAGTTTTTTGCTTTTGCAGGTAAAGACCGCGTCCTTTGCGTTGATGTTGTTTTTTCAGGAACAGTCCAAATCCTCGAGGGGTTTTCCGCAGGTACAAACCCGAACCCAAATGCTCCATGGATTTATTGTGACGTTGATCTTCTTCAAGTTTCTTTTTAGCATTTTTTGCGTCTATTACGGTTTTTGCTATGGAGCTCGCTCCACCTGCCAACGCACCCAAAGCCGAAAGTGCAGCAAATATAGGTATGACGGGGTAGGATTCCTCCAGATTTTGCATTGAATGGAATTATTCTAGGCACTCGTATTTTCTTATGTCTTCTAGCTTGACTCAATGCCATTTTAGCAGCTCGCATAGCTCAAGCACTAGATTTCTTAATATTAGTAGGATTTATTTCCAATTTTTAATAATTTTTTGAAGCAAGTTACTGCGAAAGGACACGCCCATACCTAGCTTACGTTTGGCTTTCATGGTGGAAGTAACAAGCCAAGCTGCAGCCCATTCCCCAAATTTAGCATCTTTAGATTTAACTCGTTCCCAAGCTCTATTTTCCAACACTTCTGCTTTATGGCGGTCTTCTAGAGAGTCGGATTGAGAGTATGCAATATCGTGGTCTTTGCAGCTTTCGTTCAAAGGATTCACGCCAGTTTCTCCGCGTTGTAATCTCTACCTCAATTTGGTGCCAGGCCCGCAAAACAAATAACCTTGTAGATGCAATTCGAACGGGAGCTTATTGATGATTGAATTGACAACACCTGCACCAGAGTAAGTCAACATTGATAATGATGGAAGATACCTTCAATGCGTTTATTTATAACCGTGGCGCGCTTATGTTTTTTCATCACATCATGGAGGTCGTTCAACAGGACAAGACAGTGCCTATTGAAAATTTAGATTTTTTGAATGGAGGTCTCAATAGCAGTATGGTTGGGAAGCATGGTAAATTATTACCAAATTCGTTTCGTGCAATTATTTGTGGGTCAAGTGGTTGTGGAAAGACAAATGCCATCTTAACACTGTTATTCCACCCGAACGGAGCAAAATTCGAAAACATCTACGTATATTCAAAATCTTTGTACCAACCCAAATATCAGGTGATTCAAGAAATTTTGGGGAAAGTCAAGGGATTGGGATATTATCCGTTCAGGGAAAATGAGGAAATCATAAGCCCTCACGAGGCTAAATCAAATTCCATATTCATTTTCGATGATGTTGCATGCGATGGTCAACAGAAAGTTCGAGAATATTACTCCTTTTGCAGACACCGAAATATTGATACTGCATATCTTTGTCAGACATATTCAAAAATTCCCAAACAATTAATACGAGACAATTGTAATATGATTGTGCTTTTCAAGCAGGATGAAATGAATTTGAAACATGTATTCGATGAACACGTTTCCCCAGGCATGACATTTGATGAATTCAAGGCAATGTGTGCAGAATGCTGGCGACAGCATCGATATGGAACCGTTGTGATTATGAAAGATTTTGATATAAATGCTGGACGTTATCGTCAAGGATTCAATAAATATATAAGTATACAGAGGGATTGATGTATCCCACAGTTATCATCATGAAACCGTTGAGCAAAGAAGTTGATGTTATTCGAAAGACTGAAATCAATGAAATTGCAAAAGCTATTCGAAAAAAATATTTGGCTTTGAAATTGGGTAGATCTGAAGAAGATGAGTCGTTGCAAAAATTCTTCAAACCTGTATCTGTCCCATTGAGGAAAATAGCAGCAATGCCGCTGCAGTCGAAATCTCCTACTACCCCAATGAAAAGTGAGGTAAAATCTGAACTCAAACAAGAGAAAGTGGAAGAGCGTGAAACGTCTCCATTCGAATCCATCGAAACGACTCCATTCCAATCCCTCGAACATGTTGCAGGTACAGATGATAATGATGGTGATGATGAGGATATCTTTAGCGTAGGCACACAAGAGGAACAAGATAAGAGCTTTGCGTAAGACATGAATGAACAAGTTTTACAGGAATATATCGATCAATATCCTATAATGGCTCAACCGTACATTATAAAACATTGGAGTAATGACATAGAAATAGATAAAGTATACGGTCCTGTATATGATGGTGTATCTTCAAAATGGTTCCTAGGTAACAAAGAAATAGATTTCGAAAAACGCAGCGGATACATTAAAATGGGTGGATATCAGTCGAAAGCAACACCCGGTATATATGAACTCATATTTTTAAACACACCTGAAAACTATAATAATGAAGATATGGAGGCATACAAATCAATTGTAGATTTGTCGAACATTCACAAAAACTCCCAAGGCTATCCGAAAGGTAGTAAAATATACCGAAATAATTAAACCGATGTTTGCTATACGAAATCAACGTAAAATATCGACACGTACCGGTTTACCTTAAAAATATAATCCTGCAGCAAAAGGTAGGGGTTTGCCTAAAAACATACCTATTGCAATGACATTCAATACCAAACCTTTGGAGTTTGTTTATTGGTATGACCCAAACGAACTATGCGAACGCCTCAAATTATTGATGGCCTCTCGGGATGCCGGAAATACTTCGCATGACAATGAGATTATTGCCATTTTGAGTGAACTCAAAGAGGCAAATATAATTCTATAAGATGACATGCATCCATGCATACATTCACATTTTCAAAATGGTTATTGATAAATATGGACGTAGCGACAGCAACACCGGTGATAAAAAGCGAAAATTACTTACGCCCTCTGGAGGCGGTTTGCTGCACACTCCAGATGGTAACATTGATTTTGATAATTTGAAATTGAGTAATGTAAAGAGCCCTACCAATAATACTGATGCTGCCAATAAAAAATATGTGGATGAAATCGATAGAAATATTGCTGCAACTATACAACATCAAGGTGAACAACACCATTCGGAAATAGTTCAACTGAGTGACAAAATGGCAAAGATGCAACATGAAATTGAAATTGAATTGATTGCAACAAAAAATAATCTGGAAAAGAAAACTTGCAAGTAATTTTATTCAAATAACGCAACTAAGTAAGGTACGCTATAATGAAACAAGGTCATTTTTTGAAAAATTCATCCAACAATACAAAACTGATATTGAAAATATTCGATTTGTTGAAAAAAATTTCTGAAATAACCGAGTCGATTCATGCACACAATTCAAAATGGGGTATTAAGCACAAGGATATGCTGCTAACCAAGAATGAGTTAAACCAGTTTCGAATTTATATTTTACAGCAATTCACCAAAATAAATTCAGATATAGCGAGTGTAAAATTTGCTGTCGAGGAGATTACTAAAAGACAAAATGTAGTGTATAGATCACCATAATAAAATAGCAGGTTTCACAGTTCCGTAATCACATATGTGTGTGATGGCTTCCAAAGACAAGATTCAACTTGTCCGTGAACTGCATGAACCTATTAGAAAAAATTATCCTCGACGTCGCACCATTATTAAAGGCTTAGATGATTTATGACAAATGGACTTGGCTGAGATGAGACCATACGCCCATCAAAATCGTAATTTCATACTCATTCTAGTTATTATAGATTGTTTCTCGGAATTCGTGTGGACTCGTCCGCTGGAAACGAAAACGGGTGAGTAAATTACTAAAACGTTTGCAGATATTTTGGCACACACGAAACGATGCCCAAAAAATCTACAAACCGATCAGGGAACGGAATTTTACAACAGTAAATTCCAGAGTATGATGAAAAATCAATGAGATATTTCACTTCAATACGTACAGCATCCTCAAAGCCTCTATGGCCGAACGGATTATAAGTATTTCAGTTTGAATGGCACCTACAAATGGCTGAATATATTACCTGAAATCACAAAATCTTACAATTATACACGTCATTCAAACACGGGTATGAAATCTTCGGAAATTGATAAAACCATCGAAAAAAAAAATCTCAAATCAACATACAGCCACTTGAAAATAGCTGGACCGCGAAATTTTCAAAGTCGGCGATGTTGTGCGAATTAGTGAGGCAAAGCACGTTTTCGAAAAAGGTTACACACCCAATTGGACTACGGAATTATTCAAAATCATCAAAGTCAATATTACCAACCCTGCCACCTTCATGCTGGAAGATATGCAGGGTGCTCCTATCAAGGGTGCTTTTTATGCAGAGGAATTACAAAAAACTGCAAATCCAGATATATATCTCGTAGAAAAAGTTCTGAGGAAGAAAGGCAAAAAAAATGTACGTGAAATGGCTCGGTTTGGATAACAAACATAACAGTTGGATCGATAACGTTGATTTTGTATAGTATGGGAAACAATCACAAATCATATAATTCCAAGGGGTCTTTCAAATATTTTTTCAGTCAACAAACATGCAACAACAATTTTAAAATTGACCACGTGATCTGAAGCTATAAAAGCGTATGCAAGCACAGACGAATATTCAGTTTGAAAACGAAAATGTCTCAAGATAGTGGTTAAGTCAGTGAAGTTGAAGTAATGTGCGATAGTGATGGAGAAGATTATAAAGAAACCCTAAATGCCATCGACAGAGCATTGGGGCAATACGAAATGGCAGTTCGGAACGAACATCAGTTAATGTTGATGGTCTCCCCTACGAAATTCGATGTGGCATGAGTCCCTCCAGGGATTTCAGCTCATGCATCATTTTGAAGCAGCAGTTCTCCATTCGATCCATCCATTTTGCTTCTTTTGAATGGGCAACCCTCATTGACATCCTGCAAGAAATGAAGTAAAATTTCTTTGAATCACAAATCGATTAGTATGTAGATGAGTATGATCCAATCACAACACGTTGCGGGGATTACATTTACATCACACAGTACATCGAAAGTGATACCAACCAAATTTCCATTTCCAAGGATATCACGAACATGGAATTGTCCCAACAAGATGTAACCGACATTCTAAATACACACTTGGGGGTGCTGTCTGACCGTATCGCTATGCTGGATGCTATGAACTTTTGTGACTATTATCGAGGTGTTTTTGATATTTACAATCATGGTTACGTGATAATAAAACTAATTTAAGTTTGGAAGAAATTATAGAAGGTTTTTATCAAGCCTCATGTTCAGATAGTATGTAGGCCAATACTTTACGTGAATATTTATTTTATTATAAGCAAAAATTTGTGTATGATTTATGTAATTAATGAGAAAAAGTTTATTCCATGAATTGTTGGTTAAAAGAACAAGTCAATGAACTACCAAATTTTTCGCCATGTTTTTAAATGTTTTAAGTGAGATTTGAAGCGAGATTTGAAGAAAAAAATATTTAACTTACCTCTTTTTGCTCAACCCTATACAACTATCACTATCACTATCCTCCTCCTCCATTGTAGGCATAATCGCATTTGTAAAGAAAATACTTAACACCTTCGCTGCCTAACTGGGACTGTATACTCACCCCAGATGCCGACCACGATTTTTATTATAAATAACATAAAATTCTGTTATGGTTATGTTGATTTTTGCCAGATATGTCAATTTCGAAATGTCACGCGCCAGCGCGGGATCGGTACTGGAGTCAAATTTCGAGGCAGATGGCCGCATCCCGCGCGAGCGCGTGATGAAAGAAAACTCAGCAAAATACCTAAAATACCATTTATTATAATACTATCAATATAATATTGTAAACTCAACGAAAAATATAAATTCCAGATTCTCAGTAAAAAAAAAATTGTGAAATCAACAAAACACTGTAGAACTAAAATAAAAATATTGTATTGGGTTACTCAAGCGTAATTTTTGCACAGTCTAGACAGTATCCAGGGTTTCCAGGGCAAAGAGAACACACATAGATAGTATCTTTCCTTTTTTTTGTGAATAACAATTTTTACATTGCTTTCTCATAACTTTTTCTGCTCTTGTTTCCTCGCGTGTTTTTAAAATATGTTCACTGACTGCTGAACAGGAAGTAGGATTGGAAGGAGTCCGCAACAATTTTCTTATAATAGACAAACGAAACTCATAAATTGGCATTCGTTTTCCAGAATATTTATTGTAAAGTTGATGCGCATTTATCATCATCAGTTGTAGAATATGAACAAAAATTTTGGAAGGGTATCTAAGAGTTTTCCTTTCACATGGATGGTACGCAAGCATTTGATCTTGTCTGTCAATTCCAGACATATACTTGTTGTTTTGAATTATAGGCTGAGGTTTAGATCTGGTTTCATTTTCTCGCCTCCTTCCCCTAGTCTGAATTTCCATCATATCATTGTTATATTCATTCGAAATATACCAAACATCTCGTATGTCTTTCCATTTTGCTATCATGACACCATTCGCATATCTCGCTATTGTTTCACCCTTTTTCAATTTTTTTTCTCTGACTTCTTTCGGGATCGTTTTTCTATTGGATCTGTTTGTTCCTGTGCAGTGCGTTATTTTATCAGCTAGAGATTTGGCCATTTCAAATGAATTATAGTAATTGTCCATATACACGCTATGTCCGACGTTCAAGAGCCCTTCTAGTAAGTTCAAAACAACTTTTTGTGCATGGCCTTTTCCTCCATAATCATCTAAAATACCGGTGTAAACCATAAATTTCAAAATTATCCCTCCGGGTCTTGTCACCATATATAACTTTATGCCATATTTATGGCGCTTAATTTTGATATATTGACGAAAATTAAGACGACCACGCCACAATACCATTGATTCGTCTATACTTAATTCACGAGCTGGATTATATATTTCAGACATTCTTGTATTGAACATATTCACAATGTTCCTTGCTTTATAAAGTCGGTCCGGTGGAGCTGATTCTTCATCCAGTGGGTTTTGAGCAAAGTGCAAAGCTCTCAGTATCAGTAGAAAACGATCCCTACCCATATTATTTGCAAATACTCCCAGGCCAAATAGATAATCGGTCTTCCAGTAATCTTGGATTCGGTTCAAGCGAATATTTCCCATATGCAGTAATAATCCCAAGAAAACTAATAATTCATCTCTTGTAACATCTTTCCATAAAGTAATACGAGATTTTGTTTTGTACCTGGTCTAAGAATTGATTCTATAGCGTATCTGTTTGTTTGTATAACTATTTCATCAAGGTAACTGTCAGTCAATATATGTCTGAAATAGTGGATAGGATCATTTTCAGCAGTGGTTTCCAGTAAACTTTCAAACTTTGTGAATTGAAAAACATGCATGGATTCAGAATTACCCTCCCAACTTAATTCTTGCAATGCAGGTCCTTCTTGAGGCATTATTTCTTCAATCTCTGTATATTCAACATCTTCTGTCTCCGAATTTTCAGCATCAGAAGTTATATCAGGTACGTACTCATAGTCACTCCCAGAATCAAAATCGTCATCCACGTGGTCCGAGAAATCCTCCTCAGATATTTTCAACAGCTCAGCTTCTGTTATTGGCCTTTTGTTGTCATATTTCGTCCGTTTAGAACATGAGGGCCCTCGTAAATCACTATTTTCATCGGCCATGTTTGATCCGATATCACTTTTCAACGAATATTCAATTTTCGAAACCACGCAAGTATGTAAGTCTATTATGGCCATCAGTTGATGCCACCACAACCTCACTCACTCACTGCTAATGCCTAACTAAAAATAATTCGTGATATCACCACTTCACATATCCCGCGCTCGAGCGAGATCGGCACCTAACGAAAGTGCCGTATCACGCGCTAGAGCGGGATGGGCAGTTAAGGTGTTAATATTGTAATCTTTCAAAAACAAACGTTGAGTTTGACTTGGATTGCACCGTTTTTTAAGTCAACTTCGGATTTACGTATTCACATTGATTAAGTTGTGAAATGTGAACACAAACAGCTTTATTAACTTTGAAATATTTCAATATTCTTGCAAATGGATTATTGTAATAATATGCAGGAAATAATTTGATTTTTTCTATATTTAAAATACCTTTCCTAAAATACAGCAACAAAAAAATATATATACATATTTTGAATTATAAACAAGTAGTTGAAATATTAGCCGAAAATGGAGCTTTGAGTTTGCAGTTCAAAAAGAACATGTGTAAAGTCATATTGACACCAATAAGACTTCTGTTGGAATGCATTATGTAGTTCATAACTGGTGAAAAATTCATGTGCATGATGAATTTTAAAATTTAATTTACCATAATTACTACATTCAACACAACATTTGAAAGCTTCAAAACAACTAACGCACACAACTAAATTAAAATCAACAAGTTCGTAATATTTCATCCAAATACAGTACGAATCATTATGACAATATGGTCCCAAGTCATAAACATTCAATAATGCCGTACGAAAATCAATAGGTCTTTTCAAATTGCTAAAGTCAGACATATCAACATATTCGAAATCCCATGGAATACATAAGTTATTCTCATCATGATTATCATCATAATTATTATCTTCATGACGTTGATAATGAATGATATACGGCCATTTGAAACGCGAATAATTTTGAATAATTTCTTTTGTTAATGATTGAGGTTAAGGCGAGAGGATGAGGAACCTTCCTGTAGACCGTATATTCTCACAGATCTTTTTGATGCACAATTGTTGTAAATTCATTGTACTACCTGTAAACGAGAGAAAATTTTAGAAAAAAAAAAGATGGATAAGAAATTTATTTAGACTATAATGCCCCCACGGTAATGTATCAAATGATTTGGGGATAAGATGACGTTTATCGCCATACGGACTAAGGGCCACTTTTGCCTGCTCTATACTAAAAACGTTATGAGCAAATGATCTGATTGTGCATTGTGTAATATTCTTTTGCTTGGAATTTTCAGACAATCCACGTAATCCTCAAACGTTAATTTATTTTTCACATTATATTCAACTCCTTTTGCACAGTGCGTGTACAAAACGAAACCTCTTGGGCCATCTCGCTCGTATTTTGACCCTTTAGGGATTGTATCTCCTGTTACATTTGTAATTAAGCACTTGATTCAAAGAATTTGGGATCTCAAAATAAATTGGGATCAAACACCTCCCCAAGACATACTTCCCCTTTGGGACAGATATATTTCAGACATTTCATGTCTCGAGAGTATTGACTTGCCACGAAATTTAGGTTTTTTTGATAAACTCGAATGTGAAATTCACTGTTTCGGAGATGCTTCTGAGAAGGGTTATTGTGCAGTTTTATATTTCGTCACACGCCTTCCAACTGGTAAGGTAAAAACAACATTCGTGTGTTCCAAGTCCAAAGTTGCACCCTTGAAAAGAATATCAGTTCCGAAACTTGAACTATGTGCTGCTGTGTTAGCCACTCGGCTTGTTTCCTTCATCTACCAAGTTTATGAAGGTAAACTTACATCCACTCGCATATGTTGTTGGTCTCACAGTACTATAGTTTTAGCGTGGCTGGCTTCGCCAGCGCATAGATGGAAAACCTTTGTTTCTAATAGAGTCTCATATATTCAAGACAAAATCCCTCCTAGTTCCATGTACTGTCTGGGGACAACCCTGCAGATGTTGGCTCAAGAGGCCTTTTGCCTTCTGAGTTGCTCCAGTGTTCCTTGTGGTGGCGGATTCCTTCATTTCTGGAGGAACCGTTCGGTAGTTGGAATAATTCCAGTGACTCACCTTCTACCTCAACTGAAGTTCTTGAAGAAGAACGCAAAATTACTCTCACAGCCATTCTCACACCGCACCTTATCGATGTATTACTCGATAAACATTCGTCCTTCACCACCCTTATTCGCATCTGTGCCTTTATTCTCCGCTTCCTTCATAATACTCGTTATCCCGCAAACCGACGCACAGGTTGTCTCACCACATCATAATTATACAATTCTTTATTAGTTTTCGTTAGGAGAACTCAGTCTTTAATTTTTACAGATGAACTTTCTCTCCTCACACGACGTCATCCATTGCCAAAACCTTTCCGAAAGCTGTCACCCTTTCAAGATGAACAGGGTACACTACGAGTAGGTGGAAGGCTTACCCATGGTCCCTTGCGATATGATCGTAAATATCCAGCACTTTTGCCAAGTCGATGCCGGCTGACCGACTTGATTATAGAATATTTCCACGTCAAATACTTACATGCTGGAACTCCAACAGTGCATTTTTTAGTGTCTCAACAGTTTTGGATAATTTCAGCCAAACGCTCCATTCGGCGTGTCATCTCCAAATATATACGTTGTTGGAAAACTCATCCAACCGTAACTCAACTTATGATGGGAGCTCTACCAGCCGTAAGAGTTTCACAGTGTAAACCATTTTTGCATTCCGGTACCGACTTTGCTGGACCATTTCGTATTAAAACTAGCAAACTCAGGAGCCAAAACCACAAAGGCATATCTGTGTTTATTCGTTTGTCTCGTTACAAAAGCAATTCATTTAGAACTTGCTTCGGACTTATCTAGTGAAGCATTTTTGGCAGCATTATGCCGTTTCTTAGCGCGGCGTGGTCATTGTAAACATTTATACAGTGACTGTGGAACAAATTATGTCGGAGCCAATAACCAATTTCTAGCCTGTATGCAGGATTCAGCATCAAGGGAAGCTATTACTTGGCATTTCAACCCTCCATCTTCTCCCCACTTTGGAGGTCTGTGGGAAAGTGGGATGAAATCTGTTAAAACTCACCTTATTCGTGTAATCGGAAAGCAGGTTCTCACCTTCGAGGAGCTACTTACAGTTCTTACCCAAATTGAAGCAATTTTCAACTCTCGCCCATTAACCCCTGTGAGTAACGACCCTTCAGATTTGAATGTTTTGAACCCTGGTCATTTTCTCACCTTAGCTCCCTTATCTGCGGTACCTGACCCGGATTTGACAGAAGTTCCAATCAATCGTTTGACAAAATGACAGTTGTTGCTACGAAAGCATCAACATTTTTGGCAGAGGTAGTCCAAAGAATATCTGCACACCCTTCATCGGCGCTCCAAGTGGACTGATGACGATGTTCCGATTAAGAGCGGTGCATTAGTTCTTATCAAATGTGACAATTCCCCACCACTACAGTGGACCTTGGGCCGTGTAATTGAATTATTTCCGGAAAACGATGGTAAAATTCGTGTGGCAAACGAACAAACGTCCAGTGGCTTACTCAAACGACCAGTTGTAAAACTGTGTCCATTACCAGTTGATGATGGTGGTTTAAAATGATTCTCATTTTAGTGGGGGGCATGTCACGTCCCGCTATTTGTTTTGTCCTATTCGTTAGTTCAAGTAAACATATAAATTACTACTTTCGTTCAATCTCAAACTATTCAAATTAAATTCAATCAATCTATTTGGTACACCCTGTACCACCCACAAAAAACTGTAACAGACTCCAGATCGAGTCTACGGCGAATATGCGAAGTAGTCTCTCGCCTTACCGACAGTAAAGTGGAATACAAAACTTCTACAACTGTGACAGTGTTAAAATAAACTCCGTTCACATCTCCACTCCTCACAAGGATAACTCAGAACTTCCTCAAGAGTCGGCCGACTGAAGTTTGGACCACGCCAGTGAAAGCCGAAGGTAAGATCTGAGCATACAATCATTCATTTTTTATTGAAAGATACAGTTTCGCATTTCTCTCTTGATTGAGCTAATTATCAAATTCATTATCAGGCCTCTCAAAGACCTGAATACACCGCAACATACAGTGTATTTAGTCTTGTCAATCATAATATGAGTTGATTTTATATCCTACCATACAGTTCTTCCACAACTTCTTCAAGATATCATATTATAACAATTATTTTCAATCAAAGTAGGTCATTTACAACACCAAATCATCATTATTTCATTGATCAGAACATTTCATATCGTAGAAATAAAACGGATGCAGTCACTTGGAAATGGTCCAGCAATTACCTACTCATAAAATATGTACACTCGGAGCATAAAAAGTAATGAATTAAAATATATTTATTCACAAAATGCATGAGTATAAAGAATAGCGGCCAATAATTCACAACACACAATACACAAATGCTATCACAACTCTGATTTAGCAATAACAAAAAACAAATTGTACTATGTGTCCTTTTATATTTATTAAAACATGGAGAAAATATCATATGTTAGGAACAAATTACGTTTGATAATATTGTTCTGAACTGAAAAATAAAATTTGATAATATGGATGTATACATTTGGAGAAAATTAAATTGTACTCAAGATCACCTTGTCCATCTCTTCAGACCAGGTCCTGAACAAAAACTTGATTTCCTTCAACGAATTCTAGTTATCTTCCTGGTTTTTGGGCATGCTATAGTTGTTTATTGTTCACGGTACAATCTCTGTTGATTTCTATTTTCATAACCTCAAATTTTTCCCAAGTTGGGAAATTTTCACCTTTATAGTTGTAATTTTTTATATTTTTTTTTCATTTGATAATTCTTGAAACGGTGTGAAATACATACGAAATTTCACTTCATTGAGAACTTTCGAGAAAACTCGAGCTTATTGTACCATGGCTAGGCAGAAATGGCAGAATTTTACAACAAAATGCAAATGTCACGACAAACCAATATTAATAGAAAATTTCCATATGTTCGAGAGGCGTACACCAAGAAAATAGACACAGTGACACAGTGAAGTACACGGAAGATGTATCATGCAGCAAAAAGTACTACGAAGCATATTGCTAATGGCCCAACTATTTGCAAGTGCCCTTCACCAGCTTATGAAGAAGGTCGAAAGATATCTGGGGTAAGTATTGTCATATTCCAATACACAATAAAACGCGTACTGGGAGCAGTTACTATACACCGCTCTGATAAGTGCTACAAAGAATTACCGATATCGGTGAAAAATTATATCAAATCTCCGGTGACGAGGGTAAAACAAACTCATGCCAGGGAGGTGGGCTGTAATGCATTAATGCCTCCACTTTTCCCTATGGATAACCAATGGAGGGAACTTAGTTCCTACCCGATGATGACGAAAGGACCCAAACCAGAAGCAAACTCAAACTCGCTCTCTGGTCTCATATACCCATGAAGAGATAAGAATCCGAGGACACTGCAGATCTGTTAATTCAACATTACCGGTGCTAGCTAGTGTAGAACCGACCTACTATAGCTAGTCTCCAGAGTCCACGTGGACGTCGTGGTACTACATGAGACCAGACTCAGAACAGACAAAGACTTCAATATCCACGGATACAGAAGCCTCAAAATCAACAGATCAGGATAGTGAGCACGTGGAGGTGGTTTTCTATTCGTTAATGAATCAGAAATAGATTTTCACGAAGATGCAAAGCCAGTACTCTCACTCGGTGAATCGGTAGCTATCAGAGGGAAACTGGCAGGCATCAGCCTCTTGAGAGTATCATCCGTATACGTTTCCTGAGGTACCAACGTTCCTAAGATCGTGTATGTATATTCAATATATAATGATTGACAATTATGACAAGAGTCACTGCACATATTTGTTTTTCTATACCAGGGATCACAATTATCTATAACATACGAGTTGAACAATGATACTTCAACTTATGAAACATCTCCCTCCTTATACTGTTTTCCTGAACGAGTAACTTCATTTGGAGGATTTGGTCCTTAGACATGTTCCTCTGATATGTGCTCTGAAAGTAAACTTTGTTTGTTATTCCCAAATGGAGAAACATTGTTTGATGAATAGTTAAGATCCAGATCTTAATGGTTATGAGTGAGTGCAGACTGGGGAAATCCATGAGGTAATTTTCTAATACGAGTAGTGTTGCATCTTAGAATATTGGGATTTTTTTTTCGAACCAAGTACAATCTTGGGTGGGTTTTTCAATTTTATTTTATGATAACTGCAGGCTCCCACAATCTTGTAGTGATATTTTGTATTAACACGTTTTCATCATCTTGAAACTTATACAATTTTTTATCTACATTTCGAATTATAATATGTCTGTTGACATTCTTGATTCTATATCATTAGATTAATGATTTAGCCTGGACCTAGGCTCGGTATTCGTTTCGAATCATTTATAGTAACTATACAAACTCTGCTACATAAAAGTTGAGCCGGATATTGTTTAAGTTTGCTACTGGGGCATTTCTATATAGAGAAATGCCAATTCAAAATATTTTCCAGTCTATTGACATTTCTTGAGAGTATATTCCTAATCATTCTAACCGCGTTTTCAGCAAACCTGTTCAAATAAGGATAAGGTAGACTAGATGTAATAATCGTAAAATTCCCGTTACTAGCCAATTGCCTGAATTCGAAGCTATTGAATGGTACATCATCAGCTTTCAATTCGTTAGGTACAGCAAAATGAGCAAATATCTATTAACACATTCGCTACCTAACTAGTACCGGATACTTACCCCAGAAACCGACTGAGTGTTTTTTTCATGAAATATTGTTGAAGGTATTTTTTTATTTGTATCAGTTCTATGTTCGGGTAGTTTCTGCACAAAATATCATTTTTGAAATTTCACGCGCAAGCGCGGTATCGTCATTGAAGTTAAATTTTGTAGCTGATGTCCGCATCTCGCGCGAGCGCGTGTTGAAGAAAATTGAACAAAATAGATGAAAACCTTGATTTGATGACAAATACCCAACAAAAAACAGCAAAGGAAATGAAAATAAAACGTGTGTCAAAAATACAAAAATTTTGACACAGTAGAATAACAGTGTGTATTATGTTCTTCATAAGTAATTTTGCACATTCTGAACAACAAGGGTTTCCAGGGCAGATGAAACCAATAAAGATAGTATCTCTCCTTTTTCTTCATCAACCATATTTGATTCGATAGTACTCTTCGAAGAAAATATTTTTTTTAAACCACGCACATTTGTAAGTCACTATAACCCTAAGTTGATGCTGTTACACAGACACACTGCTAATGTCTCAATGGAAAGAACTCATATTAGCACCACCCTTCATATCCCGTACTTGAGCTGGATCGGCATCTAATGAAAGACCCTTATCACGCGCTGGAGCAGGATGGCTGTGAATATATCAACACTTGGAAATTATTATCGTATTATCGTATATCGTGTGATTTCTGTTTTTGAAAAATTTACTGAGCTCATGAGAAGTTTCATTAAACTCCTTGGGCCACCCCTACTCGCAGTATTTTAATATTAGTCCTGAACATTCATCCCTTGCAGTTTCATTGTTGATAGACAAAAAAATTCAATTCTTTTGCTCCAATACAGTGGACTACATCTCTCGTTGATATATCGAATTGTTCTCTAGTAACAACTCCGCATCTCGAAAGAAAATCTGCTATGAACATTATTCTACCGGGAAGATATTCAAGAGTGAAACGTTAACACATTAGCTTTTATTTAAGCCTAATTAACGTATTAGTTTGAATTTTACTTAAAGGTTTACACATCACGGAAATCAATGACATGTGATCTGAATTGATTTTAACATTTTCGTGTCCGTATATATAATTCTGGAATTTTTAATGAAAAATGCACTGCCAATAATTCTTTGGCATCTTTTGGATATTCTGACTTGGCATAATTCATATCTAACTATTAGAGAATTCGGATCAAAGGGAGCGAGAACTTTATTACTGCGAATTATGTTTCTTTATTATATTCCACGCCTCGCTATATTATACATTTTCTCAATACTTCACGTAATGTTGATATGATACCCTAGAGATTCGGAATGAACATCCTCAAGAAATTAATCACTACTAAAAATTTTTGTAATTCAGTTGCATTTTCAGGATCTTTGAGTTTCATGATAGTATCTACTTTGCACGGATTAGGAAGCATACCGTTTTGATTGAATATATAATCCAAGTATTCGATTTCATTCAAACAATATTGAAACTTTTCAGGATTGAATTTAATATTCAATTTTCGAGCTCTTTCTACAACTAATCGAATTATCTCATCATTTTCTTCTTTGGTATTAGTTGCCATGCAGATGTTATCAAAATATACTGTAACGCCTTAGATATCCCTGAAATAACTGAAAACCAATTCGTGGAATAGTTTAGGAAATTTTGATGACCCAAAGACCGCGGAGAAGGAGCAAAGTTTGCAAGATTCATCCAAATATACTGTAACGCCCTTGATATCTCCAAAATAATTGAAAACCAATTCGTGGAATAATGCAGGCAGGTTTGATAACCCGAATGGAGATCTTAAAAATCCATAAATTCTAAACCTTGGAGAAAAAGCAAAGTTTGCTAGAATTATCTAGTTTGATGTGAAATCCGTCTTTGAGATCACGTGTATTCAATAATTTTTTATGATGTTCGTGTAGCAGGTTTTTACTGGTATCCCTGCAGCTGCAAAAGCGAATGCGCCACAAGTCGCCCCAGAGAGCAGATTAATGATTTTTTCAACTGTTGTATTCATTTTTTTGATGAAGTTTCTTCAATTCTTCAAGGCATTATTCAAATTAAGTGGGAATTGTATACTTCTCTTTTATAATATATTTATTCAAATAAACTGGATCTAAACAAACTCGCAAAGAACCAGTTAGTTTTTCCACTATTATAATGATTGAACCCCATTCAACTGGTTAATTGACCTGTAATATAATGTCTTTTTACAGTGAATATAATGTTATTTGAAACCCTCTTTTATCGTTATTGGCACTCTTCTAGCAGAACTGATTTGTGCAGTGGCATCTGATCTTGATTCAATTTTGCAAATTTCTGGAAAACACTATATTCCTCGAAAAACTTCATGGTTTCTTTATAATAATATTTCTATGTTGGCAGAATTTGAGATAGAATCTACCCTTTCTTGCCAATTTTAACTCTGTGCCAGTTCTAATCCCAAAATTGGTGAAAATTACCTGAAATTATTACAAATACGACTAAATCAAAGATTTGTTCAGTTTCAATTTTCGTGAGGATCTGATCAATCGTTTTAAAAGGAAAACCCCTGTATGCCACTATTTAACTATTAAAAAGGAGTTATATGATTGTGCATACCTACATGCTTTGAGAAATCTATTGGTAAAATATTTATATCAGATCCACTATCAAATTTGAAATTTTCAGTCAAATTAAAACCATATTTATCACAGAATAAAAAGACAGCATGCAGGAGACAGACTAAAAGGAGACAGATGAGAATAATAACATTTTTCAATGAGCAGGCAATTTATTGCATTGCATTTATTTTTAAGTGAGTTATACATTTATATCTCAGTGACTAAGATCTCTAGCAGTGGAACTTCTAGCTCGCATCAGACCGACGTTCGAAGCTCGGTACGGAATCTTTTTTCTCATGTACACGGGTCTCTTTAGGTGGCCACATGCCTTGTTGTGAATCAAGTGTGATGTATGTTGCCTAGATACCAATCCCGACGTCTGGTGCTAGCATGAAGTGCGCATTGACAAACCGGGGTGGTGCTATAGGTTTTCCGGGGTTTCCTACAGCTGAAAAGTGAATACACCACCGACAATATCGCGCCATGGCAAATAATAATAATAGCCGTCCTCTACCCGCACAGGCTATGCCTTTGGGTACACTCTACGAGTGTTTATGAGGGAGTATTATTATTATTATTATTATTATCAATACTTTGCCATCGATTAATGCTGAAACAACTATGAGAATATTCATAATTTTTGTTTCAGACCATTAGTGCAATAAATTAAATAGTTGTCCAGTTTATGTAAGAACTGAAACGCTCATGCACGATTATCATCGGAACTTGATTATAATCTGGAAAACACCATGTTTTCGGAGTGTCATGTTATCACAATTCTCGTGGAATTCTGAAATAACTGTTAGATACGAACCGATGTACTCTGGTGTAGAGAAAATGCGAATGTTTCGGTATAGTCAAGATATTAATAAGAATAAATAGTCCATATCAAAAATCAGTCTCAAAATAAGTTTCTGACTCACGAATACTCTGTTAAACTCTCTTCCACAATCCCATGACATGATGTTGGGAGAAATGTTTGAGTATGCCATTGAAAAATAAATGCTTAACAAACTTTCTACGGCTACACAAGTTTTCATGTGCTTAATTACAAAGAATGCTTACTTAAGTTTTTTGCATATATGACTGATATGAATATCCCAGTTTAATCTTTCATCAAGAAATGTTCCCAAAAATTTTACCTCTTGTGACATAACTTTGTGTATTCAAAATCAGTCGATTGCTATCACACCATGATGTGAATGTGTCAATGATATTGTGCACATTTGCTAATAAATCGTCTGGTTTAGGACTAGCACAAATTTCAATTTTACATTATTTAGATAATTTATTTATGGAAATGATTTCAGTGAGATCAATGAAACTCTTAACTAGAATACCTGAACCACCACGAATATGCTTCTCTCTACAAAACATTGTTGCCACTTGGTAGTCACTGAAATAAATACTCCTCGAGGAATCGTTTGTTATCCAGTGTTTAGATAAACACACAATATCGATATCATTACTTTTCAAAAACAACTTCACCAAATTCAAATTGTTCAACAAGCCCCGAACATTTACATGATAGGCTTTAGTAATGCTTGACCGGTGAGTAGTTGAATTGTAGTTAACTGTCCATAGAGAATTGTGCTTACAGACAAGGCTGAACCCAAGGAATCGGACCCAAATTTTCCTGAACTTCATTATTATTCATTTTACATACTACTTGAGTTTCCTATTTCTACAAATTGTTGCAAAGTGATTTATTTTCGGACAATGGCTGCATATTTTCCCATACGCAGGACATTTGAGACTTTTTTCTTCTGGATATTGGTTGAAAAAATCAACTTTTTCCAAATTTTATACCATGGTTAAAATTTTCATATTGGCCCCACAGATTTCACTCATGAGCCTTTCCTACACATATTTCGAAATATAACCTAGTGCTATTTGAGCTTTCAAAAACTTTGTTTCTTGCTTTTCGAACTAGCATTGCTTTAACATGTATTTGAAATCACCAAAAAAAAAATTTTAACGGTTTCATTTGTTGTTGTTTTCGACTGAAGAATTTGAAAACAATCATGATCTCATTACTTCGTGGCAAACAATAATTCTCAAGAATTTTTAATATGGACGTAACAGTTTCAACTCCATGCTCTGTTGAGTTCAAAGAATTTTATAGTTTCAAGCTTTCATATCCAAGGAAGTTCTTCAGACGCGCAACTTGAATTTCATTTGGCTTTTTGTCTGATTCAGTTTCCATCGAGGTTCAGAGTGGCTGCTTTGTTAAATCCAATTTAATCTTATGATGTGCTTATAATTCAAAATGATGGAAAGTAGTTCTGCTCAAATACATTTAATTCGACTGCACCATGTTCATCAGTCGAAAAACAATATTTTTTTTCAATATATTTATAATGATTGTCTATTATGAAAAGTGTCACTACGCTCTATACCAAGGGTCACAGTTATCCATAACATATGAGTATAAACAATAATACTGCAAATTTTAAGAAACAGAACTGACATGGAAATTCCAGACCCGACGGTAACCATAGGACCATAGGACTATAGGAGACTCAAATCCGAAGTCAGAGGACTGGCACTGTCAAAAAGAGAAAACCACATGTACAAATCTTGCCACTGAGGTTATTTTGGACTACGAAAACGTCAACATACTCGCTCCACTCAAACGTCTGGGAATTCCTATTTCCAGGATTCAACCTTAATTTTGGTGGTAGAGTCTGAAATTACACCAACTATTTCCGTCAAACCCACCTTAGCGATTCAACTGATTCCACCAAAATGTGATACTTTCTCAAATGTATATTATATCCATCCATGGTCTCTTCCAGGAACTCTTACAACAAAAACTTTCTGTGGTGAATCTGGCAATTTTGTAATCGACTTGAGCTAACCACGTGTAGCAGGCAGCCAGGATACGTAGATTCACGAAACTGGTACTGGGACAACCGTCTTTCTGGAACTTCGGTAAAATTTTCAGAACTTCCGAAATAATCTTATCTTGGACAAAGCCCTTATCAAGAAATTAACTTTTATGCGGCCACCTTAAATTTGGTACAAACATTTACTTCTCGTAAATATGAATTTCGTATAGGACTACTCAGGTGTTCGTGTATTGTAAATGAAAACGTTGATTTGTCTGTAGAAATAATTAGTGTGTAACAGCTCTTTTACATTAATGTTTTGCCAAATTATTTCCGTTGCATAGTATCTTCTGGAATAACCTAAGTTGATTGTGGTTCTTAACAACGAAAAACATTCGTTTTTATAATATTCCGAACAGTTTTTTCATTCTTGTTAGTCCATACTGCAATTTGAGTGTTGGAACAAGGTTCATCTGTGTCAACAAAGAAACGTAGAATTAGTTTTGAATTCTTACACCCCTTCATTGATTGGCGTTATTTTTTGTTTTTCAACGACGTTTTTACATTCCCGAGAGTTCTGAAATCCAGTTTCCGCAATTCCGATTGAATTGGGATTGCGAAAAAATTGTTCTGTTTTTGTATGCCGCATCAACAAACTTATTGTGTTTCATAGAAAGGCCTTCAAAATAACATTTCAAATTCCGTATTTTTTTCTTCTTCAATATACACTGAAGGAATCCATTCAATTTCAGCCGTTAATTCAGTAGGTACTAGTTATGTCAACTGTGGGTAAACGCTCGCATGCTGTCACTCGAGCATTGCCTAGCCATTTTTAGTAGGACTATGTGAGAAAGGGTTGGAAGTAGCGTCGCTCGCTGACAACACGAAGACATGAAGAATATTCATATACACAAAGAAAACTTAGAATTGTTTACTTGAAAAAGAAGTAATTTGTAGGTACCAAATTTTTGCCTGCTGTTAGAATATGAGATACTTATAGTGGGCGAAACAATGTTTCTGGAAGTCTTTTCCAACCGCAACTCATCAGAATACTCAATAAATCAAAATAGTTTTCATGTTCGATATCTATAAGAGCATACTAAACTTATTGTAGGTATACTTATATTTTATATTACTGAATCGTTTCTGAAACAACTTCACTTGGTCTTAGCCATCTCAATATAATAATAGTACTTCCTCATAAAGACTCATAGAGTGTACCCAAAGGCATAGCCTGTGCGGGTAGAGGACAGCTATTATTATTATTTGCCGTGGCACTCCGGAGCAACTTTGGTGATTTGGTGATTTTTGGTGGCTTATTCCCTTTTCAGTTGTAGGAAAACCCGGAAAACCTACAGCACCACCCCGGGAGGTCGGCGCGAACTCCAAACAAGTACCAGACGTCAGGATTGGCATCTAGACAATTTACATTGCCTATCGACTCCAATGAATGTGTTCCAGGATTCGACCTTGGCCAAATGCGAGCGGAATTTTAGGAGGCCAGCATCTAACCGCCTCGCTACCGAATACCTTCAATTGATCAATCCGAATGGGGATCAATTCTTCGGGTGCGGAAACGGTTGAACTGATCAGAGCGAGATTCTCGGCATCATTTTATTGGATTCTTCCACATATGGTGTCTTGGTAAAGGGTGTGATTGTTGCGGGGATCATACCTTTCTATGTTTAATATATGTTCATAATAATGAAATCCTGCTCATTAGTGTATTCTTCATAAATATTTTCCCAGTTAGTATTAAATGTGGTAGTTCTCAACGATTTCTAATGTAATTTGACAGAACACAAACTATTTCTGACCATGCATTCCTATTTTAAACATAACAGGGGAGCGGAGTCGCTTTTTTCATCAAAAATAATATAAAGTTTAAATTCATCCACTCTGAAATCAGCTCTAATCTTGAGCAGCTCTATATTTCAACTATACATTGCGGTAAATCCTTCACCTTTGGTCACAGAATAGTACTAAAGAACCAGTAATTGCACTCCGGTCGGAACCTATGATGTTTCTGTCCCACGGTTTAATTTTTTTAGGGCCACTGCGCATCATGAATATCATGCTACGAGTGGATTTGTCAGCGTTGGGCAACTCATACATTGCTCAGCAAGTCAGTGATAGATATAAACTGCTACCCAGTACAAATTTAATGAAAATACAAAAGTCAATAGATGTTTTGTAATAATATAGAAATACATTCAAAAAAAAAAATTCAAAATTGTTTTTTTCGTTAACCAGCTGTCATCCCCTTACGAACGTCAGCCCTCAGAAGTCGAAACTTGTGCAAGCTAAGGATTAACGAGGTCTTACCTTTTAACGTGCGATTCCTAGCACGAGACCAGTGACCATGCTGGGATTCGAACCCACGTCCCTCTGACTGATAGACTAGCGCTCTACCATCATGACCACTGCGGCCCATACTATATAATGAATATTCTAGTCGAAACTTGTGCGAGCTAAGGATTAACGAGGTCTTACCTTTTAACGTGCGATTCCTAGCTAAAGGTACCAGTGAGCTTTAGAGTGACTAGAAATACTTTTGCATACCATATTCATATTATAATAATAACGATAGTCGTTGTCGACAGATGTATCACCCTTTTTTATACCCCCATACACCTACAACGTAGGCTGTTACGACAAGTACCTACCAGGGAGCTCTTGCAATTGATTACTCTCTTCTGTGGAACTTTGCTCAAGTATATGATAACAATAATAATTATAATTTTCCTATTGCCATTGTCCGTTGTACTACGGAAAACCAGCGGATACAACTGTGGTACCCCCAGCAACAGGAGGCATAAGGTCACCCATATGTTACACATCGATGACCTTGAACTATATGCCTCTGGAGAAAAGGATCTTCATCAGTCGTTAAGGGTGATGGTGCAAGTGTACACACATGCTATCGAAATTGAATTTGGGATCGAGAATTGTGCCATGGTTCGTCTCAAAAAGAGTACAATGTAAGGAATACGGACAGGACATTTTCAGCTAGTATGGAGGCATTTTTCGTCATCTTGATGCCGGAAACATGTATTACTTAACTAGGGGTGGAACAACGCCTTTCCCCAGAAGTAGCCTCTGTTGAAAACTCTTTCCGCGGCAAGTATCAGCACAATTCCGACAGATCTGGTAATCATCTGGTGTACATAACAGAATGGTTCTGGACGGAGTATTTAAAGTCTTCAGGAGTTCGAATCCCCTCCTCTGCATGATTTGTGACCATAAAAAAGCAGGGAATGTGGTATATCCGTTCAAGGCAGCAACCAGTTTTACCTGTGAACTCGGTATCATATTCAAACTCTGACACCGAGTTGGGAGCTGTTCAGCCCAAGTCAAAGCTGCGGAGAATGAGAATCTCCTACAAGAACATTGAAAACCTTGACTTATCAGGTCATGTGGGCTGAAGTCGAAAACCGAGGAATTCACAATGGCCTGCCAGGATTGTGTCTTCAACACCCTCGTCTACGGTAGTCGCGTAATGGGAATAGAAGTCCCTGATTAAATGCAAAGTGTGTCGTGGGGAAGCCGAGACCATAATTGATTTGCTGTCAGCATGTCCAGCATATGCGGTCTTAGCCTATATCCGCAGGAATAAGGTGGCGCTACGATTGTTGTACTACCACCTACAACACTCGTACGGTATTGACGAGAGACTGGTGCTGCCTTATGATCCGATAAATATTGAGTCCGTTGTGGAGAATGAGTAGTGTCGAATCTATTGAAACTACTCAGTCCCCACCCTCAGGCAAATACAAGCCGATGTGTCTGATTTAGTTTTCCTCGACTATCAAAATAGGATGATTTTCGTCATGGAGTTTTTGGCTCCTGGAGAAACGAACGTCGTCTGAAAAAAATATCGGGACTTGACGCCGAAGCATTTTAGCCAAACCATTTTGTTGAAATGGTGGTTCTGATCATAGAGGTACTTGGTGAAAAAAAGGACACGCTGCTGTGGTTCGGCAGAAATTTCAGCTGAAAGAATGCAGAGGACCATATTTCTTAGTTCAGTCCGCCTACTCAGAGCATATGATTCTGGGATCCAGTAATCACTCACCCCATGGACGTACGGAGTAGTTACTGGGGTTAATGACACATCAGCGCGCCCTCCGGATGAATCAGGGCTCAGGAGACAGGGTCCTACTGGAAAATTCCTGACGGGTAAAAAATACTCATAGAGTGTATCAAGAGCCATAGACTGTGCGGTAGAGGACGGCGCTCTGAAGCCGTGGCGCTCTGAAGCGACTTACTGTTGTTTGATGATGTATTCACTTTCCAGCTGTATGAAAACCTGAAAAATCACAAAGTGGATATCAAGGCACTTTGTGGAATTGTGTGGAGAGACAGACATTTTTCGGTTATACGAAATATTTGTTTCTTAGAATTGAACCCTCCTATATACACTCTCGAACTTTGTTCGTTTTATGTACTTTTGGTCTCTGACTGTAGACAGTGCTACCAGGAGGGTTACTTAATCTGTTGACGTATGGCGCTGCGAATTACTTTATTGTGAGTCGCAGCTCCATTCGTAGACGGATACTATAAGGCTTTTGAGAATATTGTTGCGTTTTTCAGGTTCAATAAGTGGTACACTTACTTATAAACTCGCCTTTATTCTCACAGAACAAATAATACAACTGACAACACTGTTTGACACTTTGCAGTTCAAATAAATACTTCAAACTTCACTTGGTAACGTTACAACAGTCAAATGTTAAAAAGTAAACAAAACTCAAAAACTTCCCAATCTTGGCAAATCTGATCGTATTTATAGGATAACATTATTCTAGAAGCTATAGAACTTTCAACAGAACATTCCATACTACGTTCTCGAATAAACTTTAATGATTCTAGTACATTCTAATGGGTTTCTAGAAGGCAAACAGAAGGATTCATGATTTTTCTATCTACTACCAGGTTCGTAACAATATTATCATTCATATTTGTGGAACAAGACGACTACATTGTCATCTGACCCATCCTTGCACTGATGAGAGGGAAATAACATCGAAACATGCTTGTATGCATGTCATTTCCAACAGTAATGAAGGATTATTATTCAATGGCTTTATAACAAGTAGCACTTGCAATTAGGTGTCTGTGAGGAACGTTGCACAAATAGAAGACAGATATAATTCAATATCCGTAGGGGGAAGTAGTTGTTTTCTGTCAGATATTTGCCTTAATATCCACTTTGTGGAATTTTGTGGAGAGAAAGGCATTTTTCGGTTTTACGAAAATTTATAGAGAATGTTTTGTCAAGTTTGAGTTTAAAAACAGCTAAAGCTGACACTCCGCCTATTCACTATGAAATTTTCTTAGGCTCTTATTATTATTATTATTTTTCCATAAGGAATAAACCGGTCAGATCCTGTCTCCGGAGCTCCAATACAACCGGGGGGCGCGCTGGGGTGTCATCCAGCACCGTAAACACTCCCCACTCAGTAGGGTGAGTGATTACTGGGTCCGAGAATCATGTGTCCTGAGTAAACAGAGTTAACCAAGAATTACGGTTTTCTGCATTGTTCCGGCTAGGTTTTCAGCTGCATCACGACAAGTCGGAATGATTTTCAGATTCGAGAGCAGCGTGTCCATCATTCCACCAAGTATCCCTATGATCAGAATCACCATTTTGACAGGATGGTTTGGGTAAAGCCTGCGGAGTTTAAAGAGTGAAACTCGATATTTTGTCCGTTTTTCCTCCTCTCTTCGGACAATGTTCGTTTTTGCCAGGAGCCCAGAAGTCTATGATGAAAATCTTCCTACTTTGATGGCCGAGGAGGACTACATCAGGCTTATTGGCTTGTATTTGCCTGAGGGTGAGGAATGAGTAGTTCCAATAGATTCGGCACTTCTTATTCTCCACAACGGACTCAATATCCTCCAGAGCATAAGTCAACACCGGTGTCTTGTCTATAGCGTACGAGTGTCGTAGGAGGTAGTACAACACTCGTAGCGCCGCGTTGTGCCTGTGGATATAGGCTGAGACCACATAAGTTGGACAAGCTTATAGCATAATTTTTTTTAAGGTATAATAAGTGCTATTTGTTGGCTTCATTCCTATATATAAATAACATATTATCTAAAAAGAAGCTTTCACCTGTGATAAGATATTTATTATCCGCATAGCCAGTAAAATGAGTTTGTTTTTGTTTTCGACCTCCACTCTTTCATGTTTTGTGTATTCAAAAAGAAATGATATTTCAAAGGATTTATTTTATTGTATTCATATTCCAGTTCTATATTATATTATTCAATATCTCATATCAACATTGAGATAGGTCCATCACAACCTGAAATGAGAATCACTGCTAATCATTGCATACTGTATAGTTCTGGTATATTATTATCCGTTCACTCAGTGATAGATGTTTTCCATAAAAAAACAGGTACATATCTTTTGGAGATTACACAAGTGTATCGTTATCCTATAATCCTGAACTGAACAACAATTCCATTTAGGTCAGTCCTGTAAATGAAGGAAAAATATTTTAGTTCTATTGATTCACTGTATAATTATATAAGTAATCATTCAAATAGTCACCGAAATGAATAATGTTGTACTTACATCTCAGTTATTCCCTCGTTTTGCGATTTGATTGCATTATTAGGTAATAGTTATCAATTCTGTATTGTTTGGGTGTTTTTGTTTACGAAACCTACGATCATTTCTTTCATAGCATGAAGAGGTTATATCTCTCAGTTCTGGCAGTGATCAGCTGCTTCTTTGTAGCGGACCTGTCGATAGTAGCAGAATATTTGCGCTGTCACCAACTACCAGATTTATTTAATGTGTGCTGTCGTGTTCCAAGAGATACGTCATCCTTTTCGTTTAGCCTACCTTTACTCTGATCAAACCTTGGTTATTGACCGAGTGTATTGACCAGATTTCTATATTTGAACTATTCGAAGTTCTGATGGAATGTCTGAGTTGACACTCAGTTGAATATTTTTTGATATATTCTTTGTAAAAAGAAGATTTCCGATTGAGTCATCTGGAGGTGTGTTTAAGATGTTGAGAATGGAAAGCAGTTCTTTTAGCCATTTGACCGTCAAGGGGTGTTGGTTTCCGTCCCCGACCCCGATTAGTTTTGACGAAAAGTCAAGTTTATTTGTGAAACGAGCCCTTTCGTTTCCACATCTGGTTTGCCCTCTGGATCTAAGAGGTATGAATCTTTTTACATTTCTTTTTTAACAACCTATCTTGTAACATATGCTGAAATGAGTATAAATCAATACTATTCCACAGGGCCCTTTGGTTACCCCCACAACCCATGCAGGGATGAAACCGATTTTCGTGTTTCTTTGAAGTTAGGCGAAATGTTCGTCCAACGATCCTATTTTCCTGTTCACCACCTGGACTAAGGATTGACTGAATCACCATCTCCTCCTGAATGTTGATTGTCGATGTTTCAATACCTAAGAATATTCACCTCACTACAATTTGAGGAAAGATCAAGACATTCCAAATATCTAAGAAGATTTATCTTTCTACAATTTGAAGAATGATAGATATTTTCTATATCTAAGAAGATTCACCTTTCTACAATTTGAGGAATGATCGTAGGTTGGAAAATATGTATATGTATATACCGGGTGGCTACGGAAGTATTGCCTACAGAATATCTCAGATATTGTATGAAGTAGGTTTGTGAAATGTGGAGCGTCGATATAATGACATAAGAGCTAGAATTTGAGCATATTGACATGTCGAAGTTAACTTCCGGTCTGACCGGAAGTAACATCAACTTTCTTATTTTAAATGGAAACCCTATTTTTTTTTTCTTTTCACTTTATTCATCATTCAATTCCCTTTCTAATGACATATCACAAGTTGGTATCTAACCAGAAACTAGATCAGAAACAAATTATTATTGAAATTCACCGAGTAGGCCGTGGAAGCAAAATGAAAGCCAAAACTTGAAAAGTTGGCTATGGAAACCATAAGTCACTTGATAACAGTTGCTACTACTGTGATATTTTATTTTCATTCGTCGGCGTTATAAAAAGCCGCCAAAAAAAATATTGGAAAAATTGGGAAAAAAACAATACTCTGTAGGTCCATAACTTAAATAGGAACATACAACTTTTTCTTGCCTGTACTATTCAGCATAACCATTCCTTTATAATGATATAATAGAAAGTAATTTTTTGAAATGAAATTCCAAAAAATCCAATTATTATTATTCAAATAACAAAAAAACAGATTTATCGAAAAAAATAAATTCAAATTGATAGGATTAAAGATAAAATAAATTCAAAACAAATGTTCGAAATGCATTCCCTCAGCGTCAATACATTTATTGACTCAGGTGATATTTTCATGTAAAACGTTTCTCAACATTTGGGGCGTGATATCTTGGAAAGCTCTACGAATTTTTACTTCTAGCTCATGTAGAGTTGTAGGCTGTGTGGAATATACCCTATTTTTAAGATGCCCCCATAAAAAAAAGTCGCACGGAGTAAGATCAGGTGACCTTGTTAATGAATTCCGAAATTTCATTCGTTAAAAAATTAAAGTATCTCTCTCCGGTTAGTTGGCCTTGAAAAAGAATGGGGCCAACAATATGAGTTCCAACTATTCCTGCCCAAACATTCACACCAAATCTCTCCTGGAAGCCACCTTGTCGAAACCGGTGCTCGTTTTCTATCGCCCAGTACCAGAAACAAAAGACCGTTCACACTTTTAGCACTTTACACTTCGACTATCGACAATAATCCAAATAAAGTACAGTACCTACCTTGTATTATTCCTGTTAAATAATCCATTGTTGGTAAATCTTGACTCGTCCGTAAACAAGATACAATAGTTAAATAGGTGATTCTCAGCATTTTGTCGAAGAAACCAATTACAATATTCCAGGCGCCTTTCACCGTCATTTTCATACAAATGTTGATGCAACTGATACTTGAAGGATTTAAATCGATGTTTTTTCAAAATTTTCCTAGCAGAGTCCTTACTTATAGCTAATTCGGCGCCAATCTGCCTTGAGGAAATTGTGCTATCATATTGTACTAAAGCTAATACATTAATTTCAGTTTCCTGATTAATAACAAATGCTTCTTGGTCTTTGTGAACATCAGGCTCAGTTCTTAATTTTTCTTCAAGCCACTGGAAATACCTTCTTGACGGTTGCTGCCTCCCTGGATATCGCTCTAAATACAATCGTTCAGCGGCATAAGAATTTTTTCAACATTCACCATAAATGGGAAGCATGTCCATTTGTTCGGTTCGTGAATAACGGGGCATTTTTTGAATATTCCACTAACTGATTTCGATTTCCAAACCCTTTAAAAATGGCAGAATGGAAAACGCTACTTCGAACGTCAAAATAATATGGATAGCAGCGTTCGTGAGAGCTCTCGTTTCTTTTTTGTTTCATTCCAAAATACATCTTAATCAGCCTACTTGTTAATATTTTGGTTCGAATGATTATTGCAATGGAATGATTATTCTGAATAGCACAAACATCGTCCATAGGTAGATATTAGAATATCTATGGACGATGGCACAGACCAAGTACGTTTATGTTCCTATTTAACCTAGAACCTACAGGATATAATTTACCATTCCACATTATTTTTAATGTTATTTTTGCGTATGGCGATAATCTGTTTTGTTATTTGAAGAATAATAATTGAATTTTATGGTATTTCAGTTCAAAAAATTACTGTCTATTAAATCATTAGAAAGGAATGGTTATGCTGAATAGTACAGGCAAGAAAAAGTTGTATGTTCCTATTTAAGTTATGGACCTAGAGAGTATTGTTTTTTTCCCAATTTTTCCAATATTTTTTTTGTCGGCTTTTTATAACGCCGACGAATGAAAATAAAATATCACAGTAGTAGCAACTGTTATCAAGTGACGTATGGTTTCCATAGCCAACTTTTCAATTTTTGGCTTTCATTTGGCTTCCACGGCCTACTCGGTGAATTTCAATAATAATTTTTTTCTGATCTAGTTTCTGGTTAGAAACCAACTTGTGATATGTCATTAGAAAGGGAATTGAATGCTGAATAAAGCGAAAAGAAAAAAAAATAGGGTTTCCATTTAAAATAAGAAAGTTGATCTTACTTCCGGTCAGACCGGAAGTTAACTTCGACATGTCAATATGCTCAAATTCTAGCACTTATGTCATTATATCGACGCTCCAAATTTCACAAACCTACTTCATACAATAACTGAGATATTCCGTAGGCAATACTTCCGTAGCCACCCGGTATATTATATAAACCTGTATCAATAAGGTAATGTTTCAAACCATTATTTTATGTTTTGATCGAGCAAGTAGATATTCTATATAAATCTGATCGGCCAACTTTAGACAAACCTTTGGATGTATTTCCAGAAGCCCACTCATGTTTTTTATAAATAATATGTACTCACACATCAAGCATTTTGTGTCACAATAAACTATTATGCGGATTTTTTTTGTACACTTTTTTCATGAAGATCTGTTGACCGAAACTATTCAAGGTTTCTAGATTCCATAACACCAAAAATATAGTGGCGCTCAAAGGCTCATGAAATTTTTAATTATCAAATTTTTTATTATATTCCCTTGAACCACAACCCATTGCCACCAGACAAAGAGCTGCCGTTAGCTGTGGGCAAAATAATGCCACAAGCTGACAGCAAATGCATTATGGTCTCAGCTGTCCCACGACACGCTCTGCATCTAGTGTCAGGGACCTCTATACCCATCACGCGACTACGGTAGATGAGGGTGTGAAAGACAACATCTTGGTAGGCCATTATGCATAATCCCTTGGTTTCCAACTTCAGCCCACTTGACCTGAGAAAAGCGAAGGTCAGATTTCTGGCCAAGATCTTCAATGTTCTTGAAGAAGACCCCATGCATTGGCTTATCCTTATGTAGCTGTAGGAGACTGTCACGATCCGCAGCTCTCACGTGGGCTTTTTGCTGGACGTGTTCCAACTCGGTGACAGAGTTTGGGTTCGTCCGTTCAGTGTCGAATACGGGATCGAGTACATCGGCTGCACGGGTTGCTGCCTTTGAGAGAAATGCCCAATCCCTGATTTTTCATGATCGCATACCAAGCAGAGAAGGGTATCAGAACTCCTGATGAATTTACAGGCACCATCAAGTACCATTCTGTTGAGTAGTTACTACAAACTTAAAAGTCCACGGCCTCCGTGTTGTCTGGGGAAATATAACCGTGGAACAGACGATTTAGGTTGCAAGCTCGTATGAAATTGCATCATTTTGCGAGTTTTTACATCGAGTTGTCGTAACTCTTCTTCAGTACATTTCATTACACCAAAGGAGTTAAGTGGAATCGGAACAGCAAGCATATTAGTTGTAGCAACTTTGTCCTTCCCCGACAGTTCTGATGACGAGATCTGTCTGAGTTTGTTATGATACCCGTCGCGAAAGAAATTTTTTAACAATATCTACCTCTTGGGTGTGGCGTTGTTCCACCCCTAGGTAGGTATACGTCTCTCCGTCATCCAGACGATGAAGGATGCTTCCGTCTACGAGCTTATCGTCCACTCCGTATTCCTCGCATCGTCCTCTTTTGAGATGTACCGTGTCACATATGTCGATCCCAAACTCCACCCCATAGCATGCGTGTACTCTTGCACCACCCTCAAGGACTGATGAATATCCTCTTCTCCGGAGGCATAAAGTTTGAGGTCACCCATATAAAATAGATGGGTGACCTTATGCCTCCGGTTGCTGGGGGTGCCACAGTTGTATGCGCGGGATTTCCGTAGTGCAACGGACAATGTCAATAGTGAGATGCGGAAGAGGAGAGGGCTGAGGGAGTCTCCCTGAAACACGCCCCATCTGAAGATAATCTGCTCTATTCGGACTCTGACTTGAACAGATGTTATGGTAAAGCGAGTCCTCCAGAGCGGCATCAGCTGTTCAATGCATCTCACTATTTGATCGGGAACCGCAAGGCATCTGAGCAAATGCAAGATTAGATAATGCGATGTTGTATCAAATGCCTTGCGATAGTCCATCCAGGTCATTGAAAGGTTACGCTTATACTGCACGGAGTCCTGGGTGATTCATCTGTCGATCAGCAGGTTCTCCTTGCAGCCAGCGACCTCCTTCTTTGACCCTCTTTGTTTATACACCGGCTCAACAGCGGAGAGTGTTCGTTTATCTGAGATGCGTGGAAACATCTCATAACATGCGTTCAAGCATGTTATCGGTCTGTAATTCTTCGGATCAGACAACTCTCCGTTTTTGGGGATTAGCACGGTTCGCCCCTCTACATACCAATTCGAAATCTGTTGCTCCCCATCTAGCCATGAAGTGAAAACTTTTGCTAGATGGTGGTGGGTACATGGGAATTTTTTTCACCAATAGTTATTCAGGCGATCAGGACCTGGAGCAGCAAAGTTCTTCGAGCCTTTGAGGGCCTGTCGAACTTCCTCCGGGGTTATCGGATTGCGCAGTTTATTGAGGTCAGGCTGACGAAGCCTCCTGCAGAAAGCTTCGAACTGCGCTAGGGCTGGAGTATCTACGTTAGATGGTTGCGGAAATTCGTAAATGTCCTTTCAAAAAGTTTCCACCCGATCGGCTGCCGGCGAGTTATCAACAACACGTGGAGGCACTTGGAATAGGCGAGAAGGTTTATCGCGGAACTTCATGTTTTCCGCGATGCTTCTCGCCCGCCTCATTAGTGACTTTTTGCATCCACCAGCATTCGTATTCTATCAAGACACTGCTGGTTGATGGTAAACAGCACGCCTTGGAACAGGGCCTGAGCGGCGTCATACACGGCAGAGTTGATCTGCCAGACGTCAGCCTTTTCTGAAAGGACATCGTGAAACTCTGCATTCACCCGTGCCAGTTGTTGTGGCTTCAGGGGCTTGGTGTTATGAAGCACCCTGCGGGTTCTGATGCCTTCCGTTGGTGTTTTGATGCGGGGCTCCTCTACAGCCAGATTGACAAGTGGCATATCTGCCATTTCTGCCAGCTGAGGAGAGGCTCTAACATAGCCTCGAACCCGAAGTTGGGATACATAATCACTCACGTTCTGTGCAGAAAAGGCAGCATGCTCTGGGAATGTTTCACACCACAGGGCATGCATTCTCGCCGGCTCACTGCTCTCATAGCAATGCAGAAGACTGTTCCTTGGTTCATCCGTAAACTCAAAGTGTCTGTTGTCATTGCAGTTGTAATCGTTCGGCAAATCATCGTTTTGGGCCCCACCACCTTGCCTATGATCCCAAATACGAAGGGATCGGTTGTGGGAGCCTCTTCCTCGTGCATCTAGAACCAAGTATTAGGGTATACCGGGGGGTTGGCCTAGTATACCCACGGCCGACATCAGAAGGAATGAGCATTGCCTCTAGGGTGCGCCTTGGCTGCTGGTCCGGTTTTGCACCGGTTGCTCAGGAAAGTGATGTCGCAACTCACCAAAGCCTTGGATGGTGGTTGGCCCTTCCTGCTTTTATGACCGGAGGGCGCGCTGGTGTGTCATTAACCCCAGTAAACACTCCCCATGTCCGTGGGGTGAGTGATGACTGGGTCCGAGAGTTATGTGCCATGAAAAGGCGGAGTGAACCAAGAATGACGGCCTTCTGCATCCTTTCGGCTCAGTTTTCTGCAGCATCATGGCAAGCCGGTATGGTTCTTAAGTTAGAGAGCAATGTGTCCTTCATTCCACCAAAAACCCCTATTATCAGAACCACTATCTTGACAGAATGATTTGGGTAAAGCCTGCGGAGTTCAAAGAGAAGATCTCGATATTTAGTCCGTTTTTCGTCCTCTTTTCGGACAATATTCGTTTCGTCAGGAGCTCAAAACTCAATGATAAAAATCGTCCCAATTTGATGGTCGAGGAGGACAACATCATGCTTATAGGCTTGTATTTGCCTATGGGTGGGGAATGGGTAGTTCCAATAAATTCGGCACTTCTCATTCTCCACAACGGACTCAATATCCCCCGGAGTATAAGGCAACACCGTCTCGTATATACCGTACGAGTGTCTTATATAGTAGTACAACACTCGTAGCGCCGCGAGTGTTAGGGTTTACCAGGGGGTTAGCCTAGTATACCCACGGCCGACATCAGAAAGAATGAGCATTCTCTCTAGGGTGCGCCATGGCTGCCGTTCCGGTTTTGCACCGGTTGCTCAGGAAAGTGGTGTCGCAACTCACCAAGGCTTTGGGGTAGTTGGCCCTCCCTGCTTATTGATGGTAATCAATCAATCAATCAAAATATACTTTATTGTCGAAAGATGCAAATCTTGTTGACAAAGCGATAATAAATAGGTAAAATAAAAACAATATAAATAACATGTCAGTTTGGAATTAGTATAGATAGGCGATGTCGATAAACACATATAATAGTTAAAAAGTGGTTTCTTACATTTAGGATAAAAGAGAAAACAGACATATTGAAAAGTAGAAATATAAATAAAATAAATATACACATATAGACATATATCCACATATAAGCACACATATACACACATACATGCATCCCATGAGAAATATTAGTCACTATTCGAAAAAAAGTTATGAAAGTAATTAAAAAAAATATATACGAATAAATGAGTATATGAAATAAATAAATAAATGGAAATACAGCCATTATACTATGTCATCAATCCTAGGGACTATTTACAATAAACGTATACATTGAATAGACAACAAATAAATTCATATCTGTATGCCATCCATGTATTTGTCAATATACTCTTGAACACTATAAATTACATGTTCAATAAGAGCTTCCTTCACCGATTTCCTGAAACGATCGAGTGATTGGATATCTTTAAAGCCTGTCAGAAGATGGTTATACATTTTAGCTGCATTATAAATTATCGATTTTCTAATCAAATTTGATGATGGAATGGGCAGTCTTAGCTTGTCATTTTGGCGAGTGAAGCCAACGTTAACATCATAAGATGATTTGTTCTTATGTACTATGCACACAGTTTCTAGGATGAACAGCGACGGAAGGGTAAGTAGTTTTTGCTCCTTGAATAAGGGTTTACAAGACACTCTAGGCTCAACATTGCACATAAAACGAATAGCTCGCTTTTGAAGAACAAACACTGCATTGAAGTTCTATTGGTTGCAGGTGCCCCAGAATGATATACCATATCTAATATGCGATTCGATAACCGCGTGGTACACAATTTTTGCGGTCCCAATATCCAATTCCCTCGACACCATTCGCAACGCGTAACATCCCGAAGCTAGTTTTTTGCTTAGTGCTTTTATGTGGTTATTGAAATTGAGGTTGTTGTCCAAATTGATTCCTAGATTTTTTTTTTTTTTCATTTGATATAACATCATTACCTAAGGAAATGCCTGATAAATTTCAATTAAATGATATAAGGTTGGTTTTTCTTATATTGAAGGAAAGCAAATTAGAGTTGCACCACTCACTCACCCTGATAAAAATGTTTTCTATTTTTTTATTGCGATTATTTTCATTGGTGTCATGCCACAGGATGGTTGTATCATCCGCAAAAATTGTGATCATTCCATTAGATTCGTTATAGGCCAAATCATTGAAATATATCAAGAAAAGGTATTGATGGTATTATTATTATTATTAATATTAAACAAGAAATAATCGAATGTCTTGATGACTTTTGTCAAAATCTCGGTCAAAAGGTAAGAAGAAATCTTGAGACTCTTATAATCGATTGTTTCGAGAACTGTTGTCAAAGAATATGGAGATATCATTCTATTATTTCATCTTTTGATACGGTTCCAAGTATGTAGGAATGTAGGCTTTCACGGCTGGCGTAAAGACCACGGCAAAACGCGGAAACCAACCAAAACGGTTCCAAGTATATTTTTCTATCAGGCAATTTTAATTTTTTTACCGTACAAATAGGCGAATCTGATCTTATTGGCTGGTCATAGAAAATTATATTATAACTGATCTGTCCAAAAGTAAGAAGAGGCTGAAAGATTATAGCCTAGGTATACTTGTGGTTATTGATCAATATACTTATGATGAGGTTATTGATCAATATACATATGATAATGCTCCTGTATTCTACTCATAAGTAAAAATGTATTTGGGCAAAGGGAAATATATCAAAATGGGTTAATAGTAGTAGGCGTTCATTTCGAGTAATTTATTTTTTGTGGTAATCGACTTGTTTATTCATATTCAAGTTCTTATTTCTGGTTATTCAAGTTTCGCTATAGTAAGTGATTTAGTTTACGGGAAAACCTAAGCCTATAGTGACACACGACGAACAGTTTTGGAATAGTGAGTTTTTTCAATGCTTCCACTAGAAATGTTTCTCTGAAATTCCATAAGCAGTGAACGTGATTCATATACTCTTCTGAAATGTACATAGGTTCATGAAAATACTTTGGTTTGATTAAATCCTTCAGCCGGTAAGTCGGACATAATTGGAAATACGGGATAAGGATTGATATTGATACAAAGATTACATTTCATATTCTCTTACATATGGGACATTCCGCAAATGAAACAGGATGTTGGAATTCCAATTATAAAACTGGTGTGGATTGATTATCATAATCTGAACTTTAGTAGCTAGTCTGTACCGAGGAGTGGGGCTCCCAATTACATATTTTTTATTTCTGCACATAGTGGAATGGAAGGAGGATCCGTATACGATATAAAACAATTTTTTTTTAAGTGACCGAACTTCATACATCTTCCGGTTTCACTGAAAGTGACAAACTTTCAATTTTTCAAATGGATACCTGGCATTACTTCTTCTGTCTCCATATGACAGTCTGAATAAACCCATGTATCACATTTCGATATTTGTAAAAAAATAGTTTTTTCATTCCAAAATTCATTTTTAGACCTTGAGTGCTATTTATACGTTCAAATCACTAATTTCATTCGAAAAATAGAGGAATTAATGCAACATCACTGTTTTTGCTCCAAATGTATCTGCTGTGTGAAATGAAAGTTTTAATGGGGATTTATTATTTTTTTTCATCAAATGGTAACATCAAATTGACACAGCGCACTATTACGTCAGAAAAAATTTTCTTCGAAAAAAATATCTAAAAATTTCACCTCAGACCATTCTTAGATTCAAATGCATCGACTAACTTCTTTCTGACCAACACAACTGATGAAACGAAACCATGAAGGTGTTCTGAAAAAATATTATCAATAATGTTATTTATGCAAGTAGCTAAGTAATGTTGATAGGTTTTGCATGAATGATTTTGTTTTCTATTGATCACAAGTTATTCTTACAATCTCAACGGCTGCGTGTCATTTTGGTGAAGATGTAAAGTAATACTTTCGAGTTTGTTGAAGAAAGTTAATTTTGAACCTAAAAGTGATATCATAAATCGTTATGGAATGCTCTTTTTTCTTGATGTGAAAATTCAGTTGTACAAATTTTGAAATCTAATTTCACACAGCAGATACGTTTTGAATAAAAATAATTTTTTTTCAAAATTTTAGTACTGAAATTGGTGATTTGAAACAAGCTAAATTGAAAAATGAATCTTAAAATGAAAAGGTATTTGGTCACAAAAAATAACAAGTGATAATATTGTTGTATCCAGAATGCCATATACTGAGAAAAATGAGTGAACATATACCAGGTGCTCAAGTGGAGACCAGGAGTTGCATGAAGCTCTTCATTTGTCAAAAAATGCTGTTCCTTGTCGTATACATACCCTTCAAATTTTGTTTTATTGACTTCAATACCAAAACAGCTTTAGTGGCGGGACACCTTCTGCGGACTCCATTTATATTATTGAATGAATTGCGGTTATCAATAATTATGAATTTTCCTTTTCCTATGAAGAGCTAGATGAAAAAAGCACATGAAAGAATGCATTCTTCTGTTGGAGGCCACCATCGTTTTGAGGTAATTATGTGTATTGGACAACTAACCATTATATGGGTGATATCTAAAAGACAATATTGCATTCGAAAAAAACTCTTCACGAAGAAGAATTGAAAACATCGGAGATAAAGCTGAGAAGCAAAGAACCGTAAAGTCATTATTTAAACCTGCGTCGAAGGATAATTCAGATTGGCGGCATGACGGGCATATCCAAGGTACCAAATTACTCACGCTACATGGGAGAATGTACCCTATGTACGACTTCCTGATTTTTCAAAATAGTAGTATCCCTGAATTGGCATATCTTTCAAAATGACATTGTAGTTAATCCACAATTGGTATTTTTAATAGTATATCGATGACGATATTTTACTCTTATCCTCAATAGACCTGAAATATCAATGCGCTCGTCGAATTCGGATACAATGATTCCCAAGTCCTCTCTATTATCTTATACATAAGATAGAGCTAGTTTGATCTGGAAAATTCCGAATGTTAGTTTTCGTGTTGATTGGTTCATAATACTCATTGATTATTGCATATGATATTCTGATAAAGTTTTCTATGAGCATAACTTGTGGCATTGGTAAAGTGTCTCTGAATAATTTAAACACATTCTTTATATGACCGATTCTAGCTTCTACTATTCATCTCGTTTTCGTAACCAGTCTAAATGAATTTGCCTCTTCGGTTGTAAGCTAATGCTGTACATGACCAAGTGCTACGGGCATTTTGACTTGTATACCTAGATCAGCCAAGAAGTTTTGTGCATCACAGTATTCCCTATCTAGCATGAAGATATCACCTTCTTGAAACCAGTTCCTCGGATCCATCGAATCTCATTCATACTCATGTCTCAACATTGCCGCAGCATTATTTATTGAACCAGTGAAATAAGGACCGTAAACATCTAGGATACCATGGGGAGCAAAAATGAATGCAGGTTTCAAGAGATGATATTCCTTGTTTACACAGTTCGAATGACGTAATACTTGTAACGTCTGACTTTTGGGCATTTTTATGTACGTACCGTCAATATAAGCTATTGCTTTTCGATCATTTGGTTCAGGATTGTGAAGGGTTCTTGCATAATCCGTAACATGTCTAGCAATATATTGGCCCCATTCATGAAAGATGGTAGAAGACGACCCTCCTCATTCAAACGACCACCACAGATTCTGAAGCCATCAAGTGTAAATATTCCTGTCTTCAGAAATACATCCATCCGACCAAAAGATGACATTCTACCAAGATTTTCAAATCTACCACATACAAATTATGACGTATGAGAGGTTCGCAACAAAACTTTCAGTACAGTTGAATAGGGATCTTCTTCATTAGTTTGTATCTCCGAAACAACACTCAAATGACAGTCTTGGTCAATCCAGGTCTGTAAATGTATTTGAGGCAATTCTTATTAATTTCTTTTACGTTCAGCAATGGCTCTGCTTTCTTCGTTCAAACGTACCATTTGCCTTGGCGTTCCATTGTATTCACACACATAACATTCGAATCTCACTGCGAATTTGAACGCCATATTCAACTTTATATCAACACGAAATAATATACAATCAACGCCTTGCTAAAAACTCTGACATCGTTTTCAAAGTCTTCTACAGTACGTACTTCCTCGCCATTTTCGAAAATGATTATACAATAAGTTACGAGAAACTGTAACATTTTCATACAGGATGGGGCAATAGTGCGTCAACGTTCGATTTCTCAAATTCCATTGTGATATAGAAATATTACAATAACAGTAATAATAATAACTACTCAAGGCCTTGGTGAGTTGCGACACCACTTTCCTGACCAACCGGTACAAAACCAGACCGGCAGCCAAGGCGCACTTTGGAAAGAATGCTCATTTCCTCTGATGTCGGCCTTGGGTGTACTGGACTAATCCCCCGACATATTCTTCTACTTGGTTCCAGATGCACGAGAAAGAGGCCCCCACAATCGACCCCCTCGGAAAAGGGGTCATAGGCAAGGTGGTGGGGCCCAAAACGATGGATTGCCACTTTATAACGACCGCAATGAAAACAGACGCATTGAGTGGACGGATGAACTGAAGGACGGTCTTCTGCGTGGTTATGAGAGCAGTGAGCCCTCCCGAAGAGAATTTATGACGAGAATTCTATGTGGTGTGAAATACCGCAAATTTAAGACGAGCTCACAACACACTGAATCAAGGCTTGCTGTTTACCATCAACCAGCACTGTCTTGTTGGGATTCGAATGCTAGTAGCTGTAAAAAAGTCACTGATGAGGTGGCGGAGAAGCATCGCGGATAACATGGAGTTCCACGATAGAACTTCTCGCCTATTCCAAGGGCCTTCACGTGTTGTGCATAACCCGCCCGCGACTGATCGGGTGGAAAACTTCTGGAAGAACATTTATGAGTTTCCACAATCACTCAACGTAGATAAATTTCTGTAGGAGGCTTCGTCAGCCTGAGCTCAATGAACCGATAACTCCGGAAGGAGCTCTACGAGCCCTCAAAGGCTTGATGAACTTTATTGCTCCAGGTCCTGATGGGCTAAATGACTATTGGTGGAAAAAATGTTCATCTATCTACCGCCATCTAACAAGTTTTCAACTCATGGCCAGAAATGAAGCAACAGATTCCCGATCGGTATTGTAGGGGGCGAACCGTGCTAATCCCCAGAAACGGAGAATTGTCCGATCCGAAGAACTATCGATAAAATGTTTGAACGCATGTTATAGGATGTGTACCCGCATCTCATACATGCGAATACTCTCCGAGTTCAACGGATATATGAAAAGAGAGGGCCTAAAAGGGGGTCGCTGACTGCAAGGAGAACCTGCTGATCGACAGATGCATCACGCAGGCATGAGGTTACCCATCTGTTGTATATGGATGATCTTACACTTTATGCTTCCGGAGAAAAGGATCTGTGACGAAACGGTGGATTAGCTTGTCTTTATCGTCGTTTCTACAGTTTTTTATCGTGCACTTGTTAACCTTTTTGTACAAAAACTCGGATAGCAATTACCAAATACGTATAATTTGATGAATCCCAATACAAACTGCAAAAGCAAATAACTTCCAAATAATATTCAATTACAGTTGTTAATTTACTCACATGCACCAGACCGAAAACCTCGAAGAAAATCTATGTAATTGAAACTGAGTCATTCAAAATGTCCTGGGGATACAATTCGTATTGAATACTCAAACTGTTGTTTTTTACACCAACTCGGTTGTTTGAAAGGAATGTAGTTTTTCTATACTTCAAAAAAGCGCGAATACCAGTTTGTTTATTTTAACTTGGAGGGCAGCACCTTACGGACCTCACTCGTCCACAATCTTTTTATTGACACAGTCGATAAAGTAGAACACCTGTTGCCAGGTTTTCATTTTTTCACATCTGCCCCCCCCAAATTTCGTCTTACGCATTTGTATTGAGAGGAAATCTAATTTATTTATATTTTTTTATGTTGCTGGCATGGAAGGTACCTCTTTCCGTGCCATCCTCTATATACGTTAATACGTAATTAGCATAACTTACACGTTTCTTCACGCGATATGGTCGATATGGATGTAACGGGGGCGTGGCATCACCGTGAGTTTTGTTTTTTGACACAAATCACATGACATTATTACTCTTTGATGTCCCTGTTCATGTTCTGCCACCAAACATCTCTTTTTAATGCCGACCATATTTTAAATACCCCATAATGACCTAACATTTCATGATATCCTGTGATCAATTTATCCAGTAATTCCCGTGGTGTATTCAGACTAAGTGTTTTTCATCCGGGCTTTTTCGAAGATATGGAATGTCGTTATGCAGATAGAACCTTTTATGATAGTAGTGATAGACAGCGGATAGTAGATAGTAATTAGAGGGTAATTAGAGGGTAATTAGAGGAAGTACTCAGAGGAAGTACTTATAGTCATATCCAGTAATGAGAGGGAGTACTTAAAGCTATCTAGAAGTACTTTTTTGTTAAATTGTTGTTTTGTTGTTAGAGACCTAATTACATGTAATCAGAGGTTTGTAGGTGTATCTAGAAGTATTGCGGGTAATTGTAGATAGAGTTTGTATATGTACTTGCTAGCGGTCCTTTTTTTCAATACGCAATTGCTTATTGACCTTGTGTACCTCTCAAGTACTCTTTGTGAATAAAGAGAGCCATATCCAGTAATGAAAGCCATATGTACTTACAGATATCTAGAAGTATTGTGGTTAATTGGGCTACTTGAAGGTGTTCAAAGACTACCTGTAATGAGCGGTACAGTGTCTTTAGAAGTATTGCTGGTGATTGTGATAATTGAAGTTGTTCGCGACGTCATACTCGAAAAATCGCGCGTGTTCGAAAGACCATTCTATCCACTCATACTTTAATATACTATTACGCACTGTTGGCGATTTTACGCACAGGTGATTTTTTTCACGCACTTGTGCAAAAACGTATCACTTCACGCAATTTCAACAGTGCGTAAACACTTGATTTACAATGATTTGAAAAACTGTATATATTGAATCAAAGCCGTAGGTAATAAAAAAAATTGTTACGAAATAACTTGAAATATTGTATATTTGTTTATATGTGGACATTTTCAGAATAACAGCGGAGGTGAAAACATATTTTATGAATTGGTAAATTAGAAAAAGTATTTAATCTAATGTCAACCTTTGAGAACATTCGGAAAATGATTCTGTCTAGCAAAAGAATGCAGTGTCAAAAAAAAACTTTCTTGCCTACTTAACAAATGGTTTGAAAATGGTCTTTTATACTTTTATGAGACTGTGCCGAAAGAGATCATTCACAAAGGGCGGATATGCAATTTACGATCGTTTTAGAGGGACCAACTGCCTAATCTTCACAAACACCTCGGGTGCGGTGTTTGTGTCATAAGAGTTTTGTGAATTTCATACTATTATTCACCAAAACAAATTTTCAGAAGGGTCAGTTTTAAGCGGGGGACGCTTCCTAACAATAGATTGAAAGAGTACATATGCGAGATTTGAGAATTTGAATGTTCATAACGTTCAAATAGTTCATTAGATAGTTTTGCAAGTGAGTTAGTACAATTATTTCAAAGTTTAGGAATCAAAGTTTGTGTCATAATGCATGCTACAACGATTAATTCAAGTTATATCATTATATCATTATATCAAATAATTATATCATCCATATATACCAAACATCTCTCGTTTCTAAGTCCGGTTAGAATATGATCTAAAATTCTTTGGAGAGTACTAGGAGAGTTTTTCATGCGTCAAGATTTTTCGGTACGACCCAAACTGGGGCTGACCATGGTGAAATTGAGGGTCTAATTAGATATTGTTCTAATAGTTTTGAAATTTGTGACTTCACTTCTTTATGTACGTGTGGATATCTATAAGATTTTGTTGAAACGGGTTGTGCACCATCTTTCAGTTTCACTGTATGTTTAATTTCACTTGTGAAAGTTAAAGGATCACCTTATAAATAAAATATGTCTGTGAATTCTAAACATAAGGTCTCAATTAGTTCTTTCTCTTCTTCATTAAGATGTTTTAAACGAAGTAAATTCTTTATTTTCTCTGGACGACTTGTTTGTATGTTTTCTGTTTCAATGTCAACTTCATTTCCATAATATTCTTCAAATTGTAAGTCATTAAAATCAATAGATTTTTCAATTGCATTTACATTTACAACGGTTACTAAAAATTCTCATTTTTCGTTAATTTTGACTATGGCTTTTGGAAGTTTAACTTTCTCTTTTTCAGTAGCTAACAGTATAGCTTCTGTATTTCTTAATTTGGGTTTTAATTTAAAAACTTTTTCAACTCTTGGTTCGATTGTTATTTTATTTTCGAGATTTTGTGTACTGAACTTTTCCTGTAAGTTTCCTTGAATTTTTTGTTCATTATTTATTTTTACTGATGTTCCAGCAAGTGTTTTCCGGGCTGAATATAAAGGGAATGTTTTATAATTCAAAATTAAAACTTGATTACCAATATCTACTACTCCATCAAATCTTTTCAAAAAATCGGTACCTAAAATTCCGTCAAATTCGATATCTAAATCGTGTACGTAAACTTTATGCCAAACTGGTTTTTCTTTTGTGCCAAATGGTATTAAAACTGACTCTTTTACCATTACTTTTCCATCTGTAACTCCTGTAACTGATATATTTTCAGTAAATCTTTTTGTATAATTTTCAGCTGTTTTCCTTTTAAAAATCGAGATACCTGCACCTGTGTCAATTAATATTTTAAAATTAGCTGGGCTGATTAAATAATACAAATCGCTACAATTGGATGTTATAGAAATTGCTGATCTGTCTTGAGGTCGTTCATAGTGGGTATTGTTTTCTCTGGCTTGAATTCGCGAGTTTTGCTTAGCGCTGCGAGATTCGCTTTCATTTCAATTGCAGGAGGAATCTGTTGAGTTGGACATTGTTGTTCTATAATTAGATTGTCTGCATATAGGGTTTGTCGAGATTGGGGATTGGTATTCATTAATTGTGTCGTACATGGATTGGTAGTTGTACTGATAGGTGGGTTGTCTAGTGACAGAAAATTGTGAAAATCCGTTTGAAGTTGTTCTACTTCATAGTCAAAATTTTCATTTGGTATTTGTTCATATTGCTGTTGTTCAAAATATTGTTGTTCCGGGAAATAATCTTTCTCATCATAGAATGACTCGTTTCCTTGATCTGAATATTCATAAATATTTTCGTTTTGATAATCAAAATCTGTATTTGAGCATAATGAATCGTACTCATGATCTAATAAATGAGTTTTATTCGCATTTAAATTCCATTGAGGGTTATTCTTGATTACTGTGGGTCTATTTGTTTGAAAATATTGTCCGCGTTGTTGCATTTGAGGATTTGCTTGTCTTTGAAAATTTTGATTTCGGAAATTTCGATTTGGATTTTGGAACATATTTGGTCTCATTCGAGGTTGACTCACTTGGGGTTGACTCGTTTGAGGTTCATACATTTGGGTTTGATTCATTTGGGGTTGGAAATTATTTGGTCGATTTATTTGTGGTCTTGTATTATGATTTGTTCTTGAACTTTGAGGTTGTGATGAACGATTGATTGATTTTTGATTTTCAAAGTATGAGAGCTGTATCTCACGTTTTATTCTAACTGAAGCTTCTAGCATACTGTTTGGATTGCTAGCTCGAATAATTTGACCGATTTTGGGTTCGAGGCCTGTTAATAAGGTATTTAAAACAATATTTTCAATTAGTTGAGACTGTGCGTTTGTTAACATAGATCTTTTCTTCTTGAGAAACAGGTCAGTGCATTTTCTCCATTTGCTTGCCTTATTCTTTGTAAATCCTGTATCAAAGATGTTAAGTCACGGGAATCACCAAAGTGAGAATTTAATAAAATTTTGATCTCTTGATAATTTTCTGGATTTCTGGAAGTTATCAATTGAGCAGCTCTTCCTCTGAGTTTGTTTCTAATGTGAATAGATAAAAGCAATTTTTGTTGGTCTACTGCCATAGCTTGCGCATGGTCACAGGCGTTAAGAAAATTTCAGCAATGAGCAGCGTTCGACGACTTACGCGGGTTTCAAGAGGTGATTTCTTCACGACGAGGTGAGCAACGTTCGACGACTTATGCGGGTTTCTTGTTGTTGAAGAGTCCGTCTTGCCCACTGGGTTCTGCTTTGCGGTTCTTGGACTCGTTGGAAGTCTGGAGACTACCGCTGCTTCTTCGTTGGATCACAGCGTTTTCGAGATCCTACCGACTGCGCCAATTTGTTAAATCAGTCTTCTTTGGTTTGAGTTTTTTAAAACAGACTTTATTCATATTTATTACAATATGGAAATATTGAACTTTACATGCGAAATTATAATGGTTTAAAACTCGTATTGATTCAAATCTACTAAACTACTTGGTTTGAAGACTGAAAAGACTTGAATCCCGTCTTCTCGACTTTAGGTTCGGGAATGCTGACTGGATACTGCGTAGTTTCTATTATTCCACGAAGACCTTCAAATGTGCTGAGGAATATCCTCTATCTTCTGCGTAGTAGATGATGCAATGTTTATAGTGTATGACGCAATTCCGGGACAAAGGCCTCATTCAGGAATCGGATATAACATATATATATATATAGTAGGGATGTATTCTCGACCGAACTTTACAAAATCAGCTGGGGACTTCTCGGGTTTGCGGTCTGTTTACCAATAACACTCATTCTCAATATTTCGCTTATCTTTATTAGCGAAATTCAGGAGAGAAAAGCTGCAAAAACATGTTAGGAATTTTGAAAAATCAAACCAAAAATTATACAACTGTTCCACTTATAGAGTCGGTAATCCTATTGTGTTCATTAGTGTTCTGGGGAGCTGCGAAATATTCATCAACACCAACTAGGTAATATCCATTACTAACTGAAACTTTAGCTCTGGGGCACCGGCTTATATATCACGCAGGTAACCAAAAATCTAATGACCAGTAGGTAACAATGAAAAAAAAAGTAAATATATAAAAAAAAATCTTAGAAACTATCATAGGTACACCACATGTTTACCAATAACAAAAATTAAATTGTGTTTGAAATGTTACTGTATATGTTGTTTAACTGATTCGTGTCGGTCTTGTAATTTACTGTGTTGGGTTTTTTGTTTATATGGTACATCTCAAGGAAGAGTCTAGTTTTTTGATTATTAATTTTTTCCAGGATTTTGACATTAGAGTAGTCAAATTGGTGGCCGGTTTTTTGTGAGTGATCAACAGCTGCACACGAGTTTTTGCCTAACCGGACATCGCTCTTGTGTAAAGCTAGTCTTTGTTTCAGCCATTGCGAAGTCTGACCCACATAACACTGATCACATGCACCACACGGAATTTCGTATATTACGCTGCTGTTAAGCGAAGTTGGAGTCCTATCCTTGACTTTTGAAAAAATATTTGCAAATAACACAAAAATTGCAAATAATTAAAAAATTGAAAAGTTGGCTATGGAAACCATACGTCACTTGATAACAGTTGCTACTACTGTGATATTTTATTTTCATTCGTCGGCGTTATGAAAAGCCGCCAAAAAAAATATTGGAAAAATTGGGAAAAAAACAATACTCTGTACGTCCATAACTTAAATAGGAACATACAACTTTTTCTTGCCTGTACTATTGAGCATAACCATTCCTTTTAATAATATAATAGATAGTAATTTTTTTAAATGAAATACCAAAAAATCCAATTATTATTCTTCAAATAACAAAACAGATTATCGCCATACTCAAAAATAACATTAAAAATAACGTGGAATGTTAAAATATATCCTGTAGGTTCTAGGTTAAATAGGAACATAAACGTACTTGGTTTGTGCCATCGTCCATAGATATTCTAATATCTACCTATGGACGATGTTTGTGCTATTCAGAATAATCATTCCATTGCAATAATCATTCGAACCAAAATATTAACAAGTAGGCTGATTAAGATGTATTTTGGAATGAAACAAAAAAGAAACGAGAGCTCTCACGAACGCTGCTATCCATATTATTTTGACGTTCGAAGTAGTGTTTTTGATTCTACCATTTTAAAATGGTTTGGAAATCGAAATCAGTTAGTGGAATATTCAAAAAATGCCCCGTTATTCACGAACCGAACAAATTGACATGCTTCTCATTTATGGTGAATGTTTAAAAAATTCTTATGCCGCTGAACGATTGTATTTAGAGCGATATCCAGGGAGGCAGCAACCGTCAAGAAGGTATTTCCAGTGGCTTGAAGAAAAATTAAGAACTGAGCCTGATATTCTCGAAGACCAAGAAGCATTTGTTATTACTGAGAAAACTGAAATTAATGTATTAGATTTAGTACAATATGATAGCACAATATCCTCAAGGCAGATTGGCGCCGAATTTAGCTATAAGTGAGGACTCTGCTAGGAAAATTTTGAAAAAACATCGATTTAAATCCTTCAAGTATCAGTTGCATCAACATTTGTATGAAAATGACGGTGAAAGGCGCCTGGAATATTGTAATTGGTTTCTTCGACAAAATGCTGAGAATCACCTATTTAACTATTATATCTTGTTTACAGACGAGTCAAGATTTACCAACAATGGATTATTTAACAGGAATAATACAAGGTAGGTACTGTACTTTATTTGGATTATTGCCGATAGTCGAAGTGTAAAGTGCTAAAAGTGTGAACGGTCTTTTGTTTCAGGTACTGGGCGATAGAAAACGAGCTCCGGTTTCGACAAGGTGGCTTCCAGGAGAGATTTGGTGTGAATGTTTGGGCAGGAATAGTTGGAACTCATATTGTTGGCCCCATTCTTTTTCAAGGCCAACTAACTGGAGAGAGATACTTTAATTTTTTAACGAATGAAATTTCGGAATTCATTAACAACCTACCAGCGGAAATAATTGAGAGAATGTACTTCCAGCAAGATGGCGCCCCTCCGCATAATTCAAGAATAGCGAGAAATTATCTTCAAAATCGCTTTCAAGAGAGACATATAACAACCCATGGTCCAGTCAGGTGGCCACCAAGGTCACCTGATCTTACTCCGTGCAACTTTTTTCTATGGTAGCATCTTAAAAATAGGGTATATTCCACACAGCCTACAACTCTACATGAGCTAGAAGTAAAAATTCGTAGAGCTTTCCAAGATATCACGCCCCAAATGTTGAGAAACGTTTTACATGAAAATATCACCAGAGTCAATAAATGTATTGACGCTGAGGGAATGCATTTCGAACATTTGTTTTGAATTTATTTTATCTTTAATCGTATCAATTTGAATTTTTTTTTTTTTTCGATAAATTTGTTTTTTTGTTATTTGAATAATAATAATTGGATTTTTTGGTATTTCATTTCAAAAAATTACTTTCTATCATATCATTAGAAAGGAATGGTTATGCTGAATAGTACAGGCAAGAAAAAGTTGTATGTTCCTATTTAAGTTATGGACCTACAGAGTATTGTTTTTTTCCCAATTTTTCCAATATTTTTTTGGCGGCTTTTTATAACGCCGACGAATGAAAATAAAATATCACAGTAGTAGCAACTGTTATCAAGTGACGTATGGTTTCCATAGCCAACTTTTCAATTTTTGGCTTTCATTTTGCTTCCACGGCCTACTCGGTGAATTTCAATAATAATTTTTTTCTGATCTAGTTTCTGGTTAGATACCAACTTGTGATATGTCATTAGAAAGGGAATTGAATGCTGAATAAACCGAAAAGAAAAAAAATAGGGTTTCCATTTAAAATAAGAAAGTTGATGTTACTTCCGGTCAGACCGGAAGTTAACTTCGACCTGTCAATATGCTCAAATTCTAGCTCTTATGTCATTTTATCGACGCTCCGAATTTCACAAACCTACTTCATACAATAACTGAGATATTCCGTAGGCAATACTTCCGTAGCCACCCGGTATATATATATATAAGTACCGGAGTTTAGCGCGCCTTGATTTTGCAACACATCTACAGTGGTTTAACGCCCCAAGTTTGTTTGAAAAGTGGCAACATTGCATTTGTCGTGCTAAGCACCTGGTATATATTAATATGGCGCGATATACACCACTTGATCATTTATGAATATTACTCTTCCTCATTTATGAAAGGAAGTAGTGCATCGAATACCCAAATAAAGAAATGAGTTTTTAGGAAAGTCTGTAGCACTAAAGGAAGTATCCCGATTATCAGTACTCAATTCAAGTAATTAGTGCAGTGTGTTTTCGGATTTCTAATAATGTCGTTCGGGCCAAAATATGATTTTTCGACGAGAAAAACGTTTTAGGATTTTTCTCGTTTCGAAGTCTGCACCCAAAAGACATATTCACCTATCTTTAGAAAACTACTATTCGATATTTGTTGTGTTGAAAACGGTTTGTTTGATTGACATTTCAATGCGAGAAATTATTTCTTCTACAACCGTTTACCAAAATAGCCTTTGAAGCTTTCAGATCTCAACGCAAAGTTGACTGAAATGTCTGGAGCGGAAATATTGAAAAAACGCTCGCTCTCCACTGATTTTGTTTGCAAACAGACCTATTTTTGTATGATAGAAATTATAGACAATACAGTCGCAGCCATCTGAGAATCTGTGGTGGAGCAATGGTAAGAGTCTGATGGTTGTAATCTGACGGTACGGATTCAGTTCCCGGCGTGATTTCCATTTCTTTTTTTTTAAGCGATTATTTAACTTTTTTTCATCTGTTTGAGATGTGAATTATTGGATATTTGGATAGCTCAACATTACGGATTGCTACTGAGTGTTCATTTTCTCATAGGTAATATGTGCCTAGTTGAATAAAGTGTCGATAATTTTTTTTTGTACTAGAGCTGCGCCTGTAGAAAAAATAATTTGTGTATTTCGAGCACAAAGTGTCATTGTCGCTCTCCAAAGATTACCACGTAACTCTCTTTGTCGAGCGACAATCAATCACCTTTCGCTCTTAATACACAATTAGCTATTAACATATCTCATTTATCCTTATCCCAAGAAGTAATAATTATTCCCAAGCGAAATTGAGTAGTAAACGTATGTACGATTATAATATTTTCACTTGACATATATTTGTAAACTGAAGTAATAAATGTTCCATTTTTAACACTTGTTTCTCAAAAATGCTTGGTTTAGATATTTTAACCTTCCGCGACTAATATGTTTGAGTGGAATTCAGATACTAACATTGGGCTCAGAGACCGACTTAGAAAAAAACGTTAAGGGTAGGAAATTGAAAGACATCTAGAGTATGCGGTTTGATTATAGAACATTTCTAGAAATTATTATATAGAATACTTACAAAAACATATGCATTTCAAAAACCTTTGTCCTAACTTTAAGCAGTAAAACTAAAAATGTCCTGGATGGAAATTTTGATACGAAAACAGTTTTAATGAGTATTTTTGAACAAATTACAGATGTTCCTTCGATTTTCCCGAAATATTTTAAGTATCGGATTTTCTATTTTGACTACCGATTTCGTAACAATTCATGGACCATGTAATTTAATGAAGAGAATCTCTACCTTAGAAATATTTTCTGTTATGATCGCCGATTTCCTGAAAATTCATGTAACTTGATGAAATAAATCTCTATCTAGGAGATATGAGCGTTTTCATGTTGGTCACTGTATGAAAATGCATATCTAATTTTCTCGAAACTTTATATGAAAATCAACGACTGCAGTATCGTTATATTCGCTAACATGAAAATTAGGATGACAATCGTTTCAGAATTTCCAAGGAGAGAGCTTCGTTTATTCAAAACTGCCGATCTGAAAGGAATTTAAATGCCAGAAATTATTTCTACCTATTCGTGATGAAGTGGAGAAATCAAAGAGAGAAATTGAAGTAACAGCTTTACTATTTTGATCATCAAATTCAAAAAAACTCTCAAATCTAATGTTTTTTGATAATAGTAATTTACTATAACTGGTCTTGTTCCAAAATTCTCAACTAGAAAAAAAGGAACGATCCATTCATGCTGATCACTGTTTGAAAGTTCTTGTTTTTCATTTTCCCTGAGAATATCTTCGTGATTTTATACCGAAAGTAACTTCAACTGCAGATTGGCCTTCAAGAATATCATGTCCAAGTATATCATCGGCACAGAGATCTTTTATAATCAATCTATGCACGTGTATAAGAATCATTTTCCAGTTCGAGGTTTACTATACAACTTCCATCAGCTTGTGACACATGAGCTGAAGACACCATATTGATCCTTTCATTTGATGGTATTCTTTGAGCCTGACAACGATCAACGGGACAGTTATCAATTAAATTTCTAGAACTTCCAGTATCAATAAGTCCTATAGCTTTCACTCCATTGACTGTCGTTGGAACAGTGGCTCTGCTAAGACATATACAGGCGGTGAAGCAGATAAAATATATTTGAGATTTTCCGTGCTTACTACTGTGGTTCTAGACTGAAATCTTCTACTTTGACAAACATTAGCGTAATGGCTCCTTCTGTTTCAGTTCTGACAGATTTCGTTCGTAGCTGAACATTTATTTCCAGGATGTCGGGGATGCCTACAGAAAAAGCATTTATTTGTTTCGGATTTGCTAGAAATAACAGCAACGAAATCGGTTTCCTCATCAGAGTGATTTGTGACCACAAACGTCCGTGTAAATCAGTTCCAACAATGTCGTTTTTCTTTCTGATCACTTAGGAAAAGAAGCTCTGGACATATTTCCTTTGGAACAAACGTCACACTTCAGTTTCTCGTCGGTTTGTTCCAGTTCCAAACCTTTTACAAAACCTTATAAACGGAGAGCTGGCTACGTAGGATACGTGTGACTCGGTGCAAGGTAAATTTAAGCATTTACATGTTCGGTTGTTACCGACGTAGCATGGGACCTGCCGCCAGAAGGCACCCCTGAAGAATAAATAATAATAATAATATTTATAAAAATTATTATAGATATTAATAAAAATCACAAAAAAAATGCTATAACTTTTATATTTGAGGAGATACAGAAAACGTTAGTTGAAAGGAAATGAACCCCATCAAAAAATTGATATAGGTGTAGGAAAAAATAGTAGGAAAAAAATTAAAATTTTCATTTTTTTTTGTTTGTCTGTCGTGTCACATGAAACCATCTATTACTCCGGAACGATTGAAGATATCAATTTGAAATTTGAACCACATGAATAACTCGAAAAAAATTTCTGATCAGTTAACCCGGAAAAATTTTAAAGGACTTCATTAGTTTTTCATAAGTTCAATGAGAAAGGTCAAGGGTTTTGTTTTTTGGGCTTTATATTTTTTTGAGATATGCCTCAATATGCCATGATGGTCTGTATAGTTTTTGAGAAGGATCTAAAAATGCATAACGATTTCCTGAGCGATTTTCAACAAATACCTCTTTACGAAATCTACCTACCCTTCAAATTTGATTTACTAGAATTCGTTAACAGAGCGGTGAAAAAATAAAATCTCAAAAAAACCCAGGACTCGGAAACTTTTTTGTAAAGCATCAAAATCTGAAAAACTAAACGAGATATCGAAAACTTTGTACGAAGAATTTCATTGCACCCAATCAGTACTACAAAAATGAATGCATTTTTTTCATATTTCGAGAAAAAAATAAAATTTGTACTTTCTTTATAAAATCTTGAGAACCAAACAAGATATCGAAATATTTTTCACGAATGGTTTTGATATCTCAAACATGTCTACAAAAAATCTATATGAATGTTTACCGTAATAACAATAGTTCAGGAGTTGTATCGAAAAACGTAAAAATCGGACTCGAATTTTTTTTAAAAACACCACAAAAACTCAAAATTCTCAAAACCCAAACAAGATATCGAAAAACTCCATACAGCCATTCTTATTGTTGCTAAATAGTTATACAAAAAATCTAGAAAATAGTCAATAAAGGCATTCCAATTTTGAGTCACAGAATAAGTATAGAAATTGCCAGGAGTGCACCGAGTCACATAATTATTGCAATACTTTTCACAATATTAGAGCCTTCTGGATCTTCCATCTAGTCTTCTGGCAATTTTTTTCTCTACTTACTTGTATAACCTCCGATTATTCTGCAAATTTTCAGACCGGCACCTTATGACTTAGTTAACGTAAAAAATGCATATTTATCCCTCTACCTCGCGTTTTTCTTCCGGTGTGCCTTCTGGCTACGTCGATTTTTCAACCGAACCTGTAAATGCTAAAATTTACCTTGCACCGAGTCACCCGTTTCTACGTAGCCAAATAGCTTTCAGAATGTGACGATGCCATATCGCAAGAGTTTCTGAAGGTGTACGTGAAATCAATGCTGAATTGGATAGGATTTCATTTGAATTAGGGACTTGTTCACGAACATAATAAAAGTCACCTATGCGATTTGCGAAAATTTTCACATTTCCATCAGTTTCAAGAACTAGTGCATTGTCTTTTTGAAATAAAACATCAAAACAAATTCATTCGCAATTCTGGTACGTGCAAAGTATTATTCAATGCAATATCTCCCGTTCCATCAAATACATCTGCAGTAAACGAAACTGTTCCTTTCGCAATGATTTCTGTTGACACATTTGTTACGACATTGAGTTTATCGTCGTTTGTATAACAAATATAAGATTTTTTTTAGTTTGTTACACAAATGCGGAGTTGCGCCACTGGCAATGTACCATTTTTGTTTTTAATCCGGTGGATTGACTTGAAAAGCATTTGACACACTCAGGGCCGGTCTTTTCACGTATAGATAAGTCCCAGATAACTCTTTCTATCAGATAAGGATATGTAAACCTGTGAAGTTTATCCGGTAGATAGTTATCAGAGACTTTATTGTGAGGTGAAAAGACCAGCCCTTATAGGCAAATTTTCAACACATTGAGCAGAAGGTTGGACATTTTGACGTCTCCGTTTACATTCCGAAGATTTATGGCAAAATTTCCACACCGAAAACAACAATACTTGAATGGATTTGTATAATTCATATTCAAATCTTTCCTAGTTTCAGCTTTTTCATTTTGTATTCCTGTTTGTATATTATTCTTCCGAGCGTCATTCTCTTCGATAATTGTGATCCAAAAGATTTTTGGAGTGGGTAGTTCATACCTTGACTTTATTGCACATCGAAAATTCTCAAAGCTGATTGGCAAACTGTATCATAACATAATAGCCAGCAAGTCAGGGTTTCTTTACACTTCCGTTTAATTCAATTCATCCACTGCATCGAAAAATTTGTTTATGAATTCTTGCACATCATCGTTTTCCAACATACGTTGCAGGGTAAGCTGTTTGAGAAGTGTAGCTTTTCTAGCAAGACCTTTTGATAGATAAATACTCTCCAATATTTGCCAGACATCGCGCGAAGAAACGCAACCCTTAATTTACTTTAATTCTGCGGGTTTGACCGACAGTATTATTTTCGATTCATCTTTGTTATCGTTCCTCTTCCATGTTTCCAACTCCTTTTCAGATTCATTATCATTCACCACCAGTATTGGTTTTGAACAATCACCACTCACGTACGCACATGCGTCGTTTGTTACCAGCAAAGCCTTCATCTGCATCTTCTATGTATCATAGTTTTCATTTCTGAGAGGTTCAATTCTAGGCACACTTGAAAGATTCATAGTGAACAGTAGTAATGACACACAATCGATGTAAAATTTTGCGAACTCACTGTTTCTTACACTCCTGGTATTTCTGGGCACATAACATGTTGACCAGAGTATCCGGACTATGAAACAGAACGCGAGCAAAAGACTTATGGAAACGACTGAGTTTTGAAGTACAATAAAACTTTACAAAACAAAGGATACAGATTGATGTGTTTATCTGTCAAAATATTGTTAGCAACTGACAACTGCATGAAGTCATAGTCCAGGGCGTTTTCTTCATATCTAACATATTATGCCGGTATTTCACTTGGCGTAGAGTGTGTATTCGATGTATTTGACCAAAAACGGCGATGTGTGAAGGAGCAAAAATACGTTTCCGACCAACTGAACCGTATGTTTGTGTCGAACTTCCAGATTTGGTTCTCTGAGTAGCCGCAATCTACCAGCGCTTTTTTTTCATGGTCTTTTAGTAACTTTGTACCTACTTATGTAGATATAACATGTAGTGATGAGATGAAGAATCCGAGAAGACAGCTCGAACCGTAGAGGGCGGGTTACCGATATCTGAAGCCAGGCAATGCTGGGCGAGCTTGTGGTTTGGATGGGTGACTTACGAACGACCGTTAAAAGGTAATACCTCATAAATCCATTGCTCGCAAAAATTTCGACTTTTGTGGGCTGCCGTTCGTAGGGGGACGACAGCTGGTTAACGGAAAAACAATTTCAACAGTTTTTAACAATTTTTCAACAATTCAGGTAAAAATGAGCTGCTGCTGCTGTCGACACCTACATCACTGCAGCGTTGACTGGTGAGCAAACATATTTGGAATGTTTGAGTTTTTAGCTGGTTCCATTCGATGTGTGGATGACATGTTTGTGATATTTGTGAATACACTAAATATTTGGCTAAATACAGTGGTACTGCTACACAAATACGCTACGCCAAGTGAAGAGCCGGCAGTAAATAGAAGGTGAACCATAGTCGGCGCTTCTGGGCAGTGGTGTGGGTAGGTATGTATATGAAGATTATAATTATCCAGAAGTGTTTACAGATACATTCATGAAAAGTGGTATATAGCGCGACATGAAATTATAATGTTTAATTTTTGTAAACTAGTGGCGTAGTTACGGTGGTGTGTGGCGATATCTTTCTTCATATTTTCTTTAGACAAGTGAATGGACAATTGAGTGTTTGATATTAGTTAGGCTCATCAATACCCAACCGTAAAGTTATAACATTACATGAGCCTAAAAATAAAGGTTTCTGAAGATATATTGAAGTGGAGAGTAGAGTAGTTTGTCAATCTCATTCTGACTCAATCTGTATATATTTTTAATTTAATATACCTTGGCCAGTGATGTTCCCACCTAGAGATTTGAAAAAGCAACATTTTTCCACATAATTCAAAAAATTAAAGAATATTAGAGTCATCATTGATTGCACTGAAATGTATTGTCAAGTACCCAGCGATTTTGAGCACCTCTTACAAAGCCCATACTACATTCAAAGTGTCAATAGGTTGTACTCCAAATAGTGCTATATATTTTGTTAGCGATTTGTTCGAAGGTTCCAGATGAAGGTGACTTAGTTTTAGCTGACAGATGTTTTGACACAAAGGATTTGACAATTAGAAAAAAAGTATTATTAAATATTGCGCCATTTTTGAAAGGCCGCGATAAATAATTAATAACTGAGGAAGAAATTGAGACAATTGCAAAAAAAATAATATACCTATTTAGAACATGTACCTAGTGGGAGGAATACAATCTTTCAGATTTTTGAAAAAACATTTGCCACTTAGTCCCTATGGGAATATTGTCCCAAGTTTAATTTGTTACTGCTTGTTTGGTTAATTTCCAAGAACCGATTTGGAAGGAAGAGAATACGTATTGAAAATATTGTTGATTTCTGCAATTTTTTCGTTGTACTGACAATGTTCTTGTCTTCGGAAAGCAACATTTATTTCTCATGACTATGTGATACATTGTTGAGTCCTTTGCCTACATATTTTCTTGTAAAAATATATGTGAAGTCATCATTGTATTTGCATTCTGTTGAAAAAAAGTCATTTTCACCCAGGGAAGTTTTTTAATTTCGAAGAAATTTTAATTCTCATATGAAATACCTATGCATGTTTCATAAAAAGCATTGAAAATAATTGAATAAACTCCCCATATTTAAATTCCTGTATTTTTTTGTCATGCTCATACATATATTTCATATTCTTTCAAGTCGGAGGCTCAGCTCTATTGAAATATTGTTGATGTAACTGTTTTTTTTTTTCATGAAACAAAATCTGCTACCATTTTTGAGACTCTCCGTTGGTCAGTACCCAGTAAAAATTTACCGGAATGATTTCAAGTTTCAATATTTTAAAAAACAAGCTCCTTGCATATCTGCCCCTCAAAGCCTACTATTCCTATGAGGAATTTCCTGAAGACACTGAGCCCTTCCTATTGTAATCGTTATTCACTGTATATTGTACACTGTACTGAATGTTCAGTTGACAATGATAATAATCCCTATGTGTGTTTATTTTTTAATTTGTGAATGTGTTAATGTCTCAATGCTGAATGAATGCATTGTATTGTATCATAATACTCGTAATCAATTGGATGTAGATTTGATCTCTTCTCAAATGATCTGTGGTAGTCCAATTTTTATATTTTGTTATTCATACCAGTGATCCAGAAAAATAGTAAGTAAGAGCACAATTTGCTTGGCTGAAGAATCTCACAAATTCCAGTATTATGTTAAGCTGTTAAGACTGCCACCTAGCTTTTGGCATTTTCTTTATACCACTTGAAATTGATATTGTGTAGCAATTTAATAATTACTCAAATGAGTTCAATTACCATTGATTTTTGGAAGTGGAGAAGAGTTCAGTAGCAGACTATAGCTTTAACTTAGGCTAATTGATTATGAATACAAAATTTACCCATGTCTCAGATTATTATTATTTGTGTTGTACTTTTCGTAAAATATTGAAAAATTCACTTGTGATGAAAATTGGTTACATAAGGCGTGTATCAAATATAAGAGATATAACTCCCGATTGAGCCTTGTGGTGCAGTAGATTTTATGGATTTTCCTTCAGTTGCCTCAAGGCATTCCCGATATATCAGATTTGTTTTTCGCAATAAACTTTTTGCAACAACTATGTTTCATTCAACAGACCATCTGAAAACTATATAATAGTCAAGGAAACCTATACAAGTTTGTTATTTTTTCCCACCCATTAATGAACAAAAAACATTTAAAATTAAAAAATGTCCTAATGGAACAGAATCTTATACTGAAACTTCAAGATAACTTTCCCATTGAAATTCCCGAAATTGACAGCTATGTTAATCTATCAAACTCGTCCTGATTTGCATTTTTCTTGGGTTAGATGCCTAACTCGAAGAACATTTTTGATGAATCAATAACTATTCGTTTCAAAGGCCAGTGGAACATCGTGTGAATGGATGGTCTGCTTTAATTTATGTCGCGCTATACACCATTCGCTTCTGTGAATGTCGCTCTAAACACCTGTCGATAAATATAAACACATACACATACTATGGTCTGCTTCAATCTATGTCGCGCTATACACCATTCGCTTCTATGAATGTCGCTCTAAACACCTGTGGATAAATATAAACACATACACATGCATTGATATGAGTATCGATGATCATCATCTCCCACGCTAGGTGCACCCTAAAAGATTTTTGATGAACTAGTTATTTGTTTCAAAGCCAGTAGACTGGTTACTACAAATCCGCAGTTGACATTTCAGCAGCATTGTTGAACCTCACTGTTTAAATCGATATTGAAATACATAGTCCGGGAGCCAGCAACATTTTTCAACGTCTTATTTGATAAAGCTTGGTCATCTTTTTATCTGTCGTAATAATATAGCTTATCAACAAATTCCACTCCTGCCACCTCAATCATGGGACAACGCTCATTAGCAGCTTATCAATGTTGTTTAAAACAACGAGTACATGACAAATATGATAAAAGTTGAAACTTCACCTATCGTGACATATGACATATCAGTTAGAAAAAAAAATATCTCCTGCCACCTGTATCGTAGAACTATGTACTCCTGCCATGGACCTAATGATGTGAAAAAGATTAAAGAACTGATTTAAATGATAAATGCTGGTTCTTTTTACCGATAGTTCATTAATAAAGAAGACAGAAAAAGTTAAATTTTGGTAAATATGCATCACAACCGTGAGTTTCTCCAAGAAGAAAAATTAATTTTTTTGGCTATTGAACAACACTAGATGCAAATTATCAAGTTCTGAAGTTGACTAAAGGCATACATTCCAATTTCCATAAAGCCCAAAATATCCAATCATAATTTGACTGATTAAATTTTCTAACCTGTCTTGGGAAAACCGAGATTTGAATAAAAATTCAGGAAATATTCGTGTAAATTCAAAGTGGCTTCTGTGGATAGAATAACCCCCGTCTGAATCGGTTTCCAGTAACCCTTGCCCCCAATTTTGACATTTTTGAACAGGAACGGCACATTATGTAAAAATTAAATAAAATTTTTGTATTCCTCACATTTCATTTTGCTGATATCTGAAGTTTCATTTCGGGATGCCAGGACTTCTTTCCATTTACTTGCTGTTTCGATAAACCAAAGAGATTTTGCTGATATTCCTGAAGACTCTTCTTTTCGATACTCTAAATGTGGGAATTTAGAACATGCGTCGCTAATGATACTCTCAGTTTATTGAAATGATTTAGATTAAGAACATCATGTACTTGTTAATTTAGGAGCTAATTCAATGTCCCAATTTTCTTGAAGATCACTTAGGTTAATCAATTTTTTTACGGAACAATTGGGAATAATGAATCTTTTTTTATTTATTGCAGTTGGACTGGATCCACGGGAAAATGGTTTAAATTATTGGAATTACTCTTACGATTCTGTAACGAAATCATTTATGGTTTGAATATATTTCGTTGACAAATTTAGTTCAGTTGACAAATATTCGATTCTGAAAAATACTGGCGCAGTTACTTGGGTAACGTAAACTTCAAATCATATTCATACATATTTCCTCCGTAACGATACGCCCTTGTGCTCATTCGGCTTCAGAAGGCAGAAAACGCACTTTTTCGATATCCTGTCAACGAGTGTCTCGACTCTGATATACGATCTAATGTCGAATTGCATACAGGGACTTTAACCCAAGGAAATGACCAGATAAGCGATAGTGAGGATTCTGACGAAGAAGATTTAGCGTGACGTGATCTTTCAATAATGATTTCTGTTTGTCAATTGTTTAAATCAATATTTCCATACTGGTAAATTGTTTAATACCTATCAATATTTTTATAATGTTTTTTTAAATTTTTAAAATCATTTATCGAAAAAGAAATTGAGAAATTGGATGAAAATATTTTTTTGGGATGTCATCAGAGTCGTTCTTGTACTGTGTGTCAGTTATCCAACAACAACTTCACAACCTCCTGCCGAAGCAAGGTTCCGACAAATAGCTGGCGTTATACGTTTTTCTGCCTTCTTAGGTAATAAAGTACCGGGAAAAAAGTCAGCTTCAATCATTTGAGTAATTTTTTTTACATCATTAGTTCCATGGCAGGAGTATATCGTTCTACGATACAGGTGGCAGGAGGTGATTTTTTTTCCTGACATATCATTAAACGATAGGTAAAGTTTCAGCTTTTATCGTGTTTGTTATATACTCGTTTTTTTAACAACATTGATGAGCTGATAAGCGTTGTCCCGCTGATGCGCCGGAGTTTGAGTTTCAAGAAGGCGTTAATATGACACGAAAATATTGAAATTTTTCTTTACCAAATGTGTCAAAAAAGAAATGTCGCTGGCTCCCGGGCTAACACACTGAAATACAGATACAGTGGCGTACTAGATAATTTATTGTTTGATAAGAAATTCTATTACTTTGTGTAAAACGAGCAATATGGTATCATTTAGTCAATAATACTTGATATTAAAAGGTTTTACTCTATCATTAAGTTGTATAATATTGTCTACCATAATTCACTACAAATTTAATAAATGAAGTATTTTATATTGAATGATATAGTGGTTTTATACTAATTATATTATATTATTATATACTACCTTGCAAACTACCTGGCCAATGAAAGTTTGTCCAAATTTCAAAGTTGATGCGTTCATCTGAGTGATGTTTTCCAACAATTGTAACAAAAAATAAATAAAAATCAGTGCCATTTTGGTGGAGGTAGTTTCGCAGGGCAGCATAGAATAAATGATGCAAGTTTTTAAATATTTTAGCTGTAAATTATAATATAATTTACAAATGCAACTATAAATTACGTAGCTTCACGAACGGCACTTACAAGCCGTCGTACCATTCAATAGAAAACTGTGATAAAGATTCTTTGGTAACCTACTTTAAGTATAGATTTAAAAAAGGAAATAAAATGTCTCTCACATGTAGAAGTACAAATAAACCAAGCTTAAACTCAAAATACTAAAAATTATACCTCATGAAGTAAAATTCAGTTTCTCGTGCTCATATGTTGATGCACCTTCTATTACATACTGTTACGAGATACAAAACTCGCAAAACTATTGTTTTTTGATAATAGTAATTTACCGTAATATGACCGTAACGAAGGTATTCACCCATCTCATCTAACCTGATTTCGTTATTTTACCTTCTTACAGTGTGACACACTTAAGATGAAGACACCCCTGTATTTCAGTCATTTGTGAACGCACATATTTGATTTTTTTACAGACGTAGACCTTCGTGTGCTACACTTTTAGCAATACTCAGCCCGAGTGACAGCCTCAAACCCAGCCCACTGCGATACCGCAAAAGAGCCAAATTCTCGATATTTTGCTTCGTGTTTCGAAAAAAGTTATTTGAAAAAGTTGCTTCGAAATATTTGACCCTTACATTTACTATAGTTCCTGAATAAGAAGCTACAGAATTGATAAAATATTCAAAATCAATTGAATAAACGTATTGAAATAACTAAAATTGAAAATTATTATTTAATCAAATGTAAGTCAATGGAATTTAGTCACCTCTCTCCTTTACTGACCTGTCTTCAATTTTGAGGATTTTTTTTAATTTTCTGATGGATATGATTGGTTGCGAATAATACCACTTGCCTAATTTTGGACGGAAAATCGTCATTCTCAAAATGTTTCAAAGAAGACTCATATTTTGTGTTTCAACAGGAATTGCGTCAAAAACAGTAACAAAATGCCCATTTTACGTCCTAGTTCTCGAGAAGAAATGTAAATAATAAAGTTATATTTGGTGATGATGCACGAAGTAGCAGACAAGTTGCTCGTGAAATAACTTTTTACTGAGCAATTAAATTTGAGTAGAGAAAAAATCAGAAGATGTCTCGTTCGTCATTTCAAACCAAAGTTCTTGCACACATTGAAAGAAGGTGACGAATATAAACGAATAGATTACTGCTATTGGGCCCAAGGAATTTTTTTTTAAATGATAGAAATTTCCTAAAACTAAAAAATTGTTCACTGATGAGGCTATGTTCTAGACTACCAAAAATACCCACTAGGTTATAAACTGTGAGGAACAATACTCTCAAAAAGTTAATGTATGGTGTGGTATTTTAGGCGACAGAATAATTGTACCGTTTTTCTTCAGTAATACCCTTAACTCTGAACGACTATTGAATTTTTTTGATAATGAATCATGGGGAATCATTTGAAATATACCCCTCGATGTGCGACAAGAGATGTACGTTCAGTTAGACGGAGTTTTCGTTCATAATTCTTGGATGGTTCCATTACATTGGATTGGTAGAAATGGCAATGGCATCTTCGCTCTCCTGATATGAAACCAATTGAGTGATATGAACCAAGTAACAAACAAATTACTTTTGTGGAACTATCAAAAATGAGGTTTACAAGTCTATGCCACGAAATCGACAAGAACTTTGTGAGACTTTAAGGCAAGTCTGCCATGAAATAGGTTCCTCGTCTCGCAAAATAAATGTAGTCTTGGTATTGGTCATGATGTTTCAAGACCTAGGCGAGACTGGCTTATTCTTGGACTTGGTTTTGCTAGTCTTGGACTTGACAGTCTTGGTGTTTGATGAAAATGCGTCTAGAAATTTAAATTATGCAATTCAATTGTGCAACAGTTTATATGCATATAATAAATATTTCTTATTTCTCAGTCTTTAACAATTGCCAATTTGTACTGGTAAAGTAAGTGAAATGAATGTCTCATTTCACCATAAGACTATAATTTTCAAGAAATCTTAAATAAAGATTAAATTAGATCCACACAGCACACAGGCCGACACCCGACGGGCCAGAAACAATGTTCAAAAGGGAAGGAATCGGAATTCGGTTTCCATTGACCATTTCACAATGAATTATTATGTGATGAGCAGTAAGATGCAGTTGTGGCAGAGGGGTGGAATGGGAATCCCGAAGAAATTCCAATACTTGATGCGGATAGTGACTTTATTAGGATGGACGATGGCGCGGGGATATCTGTAGGAATTAAAAAATCTGGCTATCCGAAGTATTTCAAATATAATAAACAGGGAGAGCAAACAGCAGTGTTTACTTTGCGAGCAGAAAATAATTGGAAAAGTTTTGAAAATGAAAAATGGCAATACATCAGGTCTGAAAAAACATTTATTGGCATTGCAAAGATTTTTGATGAATTAGATATTCATTTATTCAATTCAAAAGCCACTAGATTGATTACTACAAATCCGCGGCTTCAATTTCAGCAGCATTGTCAAACTATATAGGTACATACTGTTTCAATCGATATGAAATACAATTCAGGCTCACTGAATAAAACTGGATTACAGATACAATGGTGTACTAGCCAGTTTTATTGAGTGAAAAGTATATTTGTATATAGGAAATGACTATAAAAATCAACAATTTGTGTAGAGACTTGGTTCAAATAGAATGGAAATTCCGGCAAGATATCGCGGTTCTTGATAGTCCGATATCCTTACCCACACAGGGGTAAATATTTCGATTCATTCCTACATGGTTTTCCGTTCCTGTTTCGGCTTCGTATATATTCAAGTTGAATCTTCCAAAAAGCACAACGTGGAATACATATACTCATATGTACAGTGTGACTCATTTCTGATGGAAGCACCCTAGTCTCTGTCCTAATTATTGAAGTTTTGAAGTTCGATTAAAAAATTTGCAGGAACAAGAGAAATATCGAAAAAAAATTACAATTACATAAACTACTCGCCAGCAGCCATGAAACCACAGGGTGAGATATCTATGGATTCGAAATCAGGAATCAGAAATCAGGAATCAGAAATTAGGAAATTTTTAACTAACCGAATTTATCCTGAAGAGTCTAATTTTTTCTCACTTTTCAAGGTAGGAAAACTTGTATAGCGAGTAAAGTCTTGATTCAGAAGTTCCAAGAGATATTTAACCTCCTATACCATATTCTGGAATTACGATAGTTCTATGGCTACTAGCAAGCATGTTATCTGCTTTTCTCATGAAAATTTGAGAATTTTAAAAAATATATACTACTGTACTCAAATCGCCGAGGAGACAAAGCTTAAAGAAAACTGGCTGATCATAGTGGTTAATTTATCTTCGCATGAAAAAAGATTTGTTGATATGAGTAGGATTGCTTCTGTGAATGTTCATTTCTCATCCAGTCAGTAATTATGCGTTGAGAATAAAAACTAAGAGAACAAGAATAACTTGGGAAACGATTCCATAACAAAAAAAAATTCTTGATAAAAACTACAAAATATTTATCTGGCAACATTGTAATGTAGCGTTATACACCAGAAGACTACTAAAAACTGATAAAGTTTAGCGCGACGTCGCGGTATACACCGTCTCGTCGCGTTATGCACCTAGAGCCAGCCGAAATTGTCTCGCTTCGCACCGGTAAACATATATATCTCGAAGGAGTAGGCAGATTGAGACCTTAGAGAGAACCAGTGACG